>CM062810.1:79815084-80415084 GCA_031772625.1 Pinus tabuliformis | reverse complement strand
GTCGTTACCGAAAGGGCCAGTGATCAAAGGTTTTTGTAGTATAGATTGAACTTGGGTCTACCCAAATCAGCTCAACAATAAGGTAACAATATATGTTTCCCAAATGTTGATAACCATTGAAATATACATCAAGTCGCAATAATAGGGATGCAACACACTTTTTTTTAAATTATCCCTTCTAATCATGATGCAATAAAACTGGTTGAAGATTTTTCAGAGAAACTCTCATATTGAGCTTTGTGTAATACTCTGTTTTTAGTGGAAATTGGCTAAGAAACCCTCCTCCATGGACGCTATCACGGCTCCGATTCAAGCGGTCCAGGATTACCAAGGCGCAGGGACCCTCGTGCCCACACTTCAGGGTGGATTCTTTTCAAACGACCTCGTCCTCCAATGGATCTCTCAGAATCCAGATATGCCCTTGGGCATTCTCCGGATCAGGTTTGAAACCCTGCTAGCCTCCTTTGTGAGGCTCAGGATGCCCACCATCACAGCATTCTTTGGGCACACTGTGGCTGGGCGTTTCATGCTGGCCTTGGCACAAGACTACAAGTTCATGAAAAAAAATTGATCTGTGATCTTCACGCGCGAGCTTGATATCAGTTTGAAGTTTAACAAGGGTTTCATGACTGTCTTTCGGAGCAAGCCCATGTCCGTCGGGCGCCCACAAATTTAATGCGTTGATGGCTCTAGAAGGCGGCATTGTGGATTCTGTTTGCGTGGACTCGCCTCAGATGTTGGAGAACGCCATAAAAAAAATCTCAGAAACAGGAAGGAAGGGGTTGGATGAAGGGGATTAACAGTGATCTTAGGGAGAGGGCTTCTATTACGATTGGAGACAAGGAAGGCCATCTGTGCCTGGGGGATGTTGATGGTGAGGTGGAAGGAAATGGACTTCTCATGTATCCGCCTCATCCCTCCCCTGTATCAGGAATTGCAACAGCACCCTTTTCTGTGGAGAAGAAATGCAAAAAAAAGCAAATCTCTGATCTCTCTGCCTCGTTCCAGATCCAGATCGTGCTCCTTTCTGGAAAAACTCTACTACAATGGGTATACTCTTCAGATCTAATACAGGAACTCAAGCAAATCTTGGAATTAAGGTTGGGGATCCCTTGTGCATCTCAGTGACTTCTCCACGAATGTAAACAACTGGAGGATCTTTACCCCCTTTCTTTTTACAGCATTAATAGAAATGCCTCCATCATTTTTACCCTTCGTTTGAGAGGGGGAGCTGTTGGACAGTCATCTTCTGCTGAAGCTTTTTCATACAAAGATTTTGTCCATGCTCAGAAGTCCAAGAAAACAGCTCCTCCAGCTCAGACTCCCAAACCTTTTTTGGTGGATAAACTGGAGGAAACCCCCTCCATTGAAATAATGCATCCTATGTTGGATGAGCAATTCCAATTGTATGCAGAGCATGCCATTATTTGCAGGTTCAATGGGCTATGGCCACGCACAGCTGATCTCTACCAATGGATTCACTCTAATTGGACCAACAACTGCAAGGTTCTTTTCTGCTCAAAGGGCTTCTTCATTGTAATATTTGTTCTCGATGAAGACTACTAAAAGGCATTAACTGAAGGCCCATGGTTTTGGGGCTCAGCAGGTTTATTCCTCACCCCTTGGTTCCCAGATTTCGACCCCTCTTCTGCCATAATTACCAAGCTCCCCATTTGGGTCAGACTTCCTAATATCCCTGCGCATCTATGGCACTTTGTTGTATTCCAAGGAATAGGCGATTCTCTAGGTCGCTTTCTAGCCACAGACACCTCTAGAGGGGAAAAATGCATATTCACCTTCGCCAGAATCTGTGCAGAAATAGACATGAGTAAAGGTCTTCCTGATCAGATTAATCTCAAAATTGGAGACTTCCATTGGACTCAGTCCTTGGACTACGAGAACACAGCCTTCTGCTGTCGAAATTGCCATAATATAGGGCACCTTCAGAGCTCTTGTCCCACGATGCCAGCCCAAAAGAAGAAATCCAATACTAAGTCGAAATCAAAAAGTTGGAAACCTCATGATCCTCCTCCCATGGATGATTTGGATTCCAGCTCAGAGGAAGAAGAAGGGGATGCGGTAGATATGGAAGCAAAGATGGCACAGGAATCGCCCAAGACTGGTCCTGAGGATTCTTCTGTTCCATCAAACTCACAGAAAAGAACTCATGAATCCTCTCCCTCAGATTCAGACAAGGAAACCCCTCTGTCAGCATAGCTTAGCCTGCAGATCATGCCAGCAAAGCAGAGTCATCTTGATTGGGTCAAAGTTGGTAAAAAGAAAGGGAAAAAATGCCGAATAGTTGACTCTACCCACGTTGGGTAGAATCCTTTGTTATGTTCCTGTTTCTATGTTCTTCTTGCTTCTTCTTGTCTAGTACGGCTCTCTTTTTGTTCTCTCTTTGGGGCCGAGGTGGATAGTCTATCCTTTCCGGCTACCTGTTTTCTTGCCTTTATTGGCTGTAACTTCTTTCTGTACCATACTTCCTCTTAATAGAATTAGTTTTTACCGAGAAAAAAAAATGATGCAATAAAACTTTAAAAATATGATCCCTTCTAATCATCAATTAATCATAACATGTGCCATTGTGCTTCTTTCAACAACACTTTACCAATATTAGACTTATGTGTATAGGCAGAAACTATGATCACTGCTTCATCTTTTTCTATGTGGAATAATAACATATGTACAATAGATAGTAGTCATCAAATAATTATTCTTAATATTAAACATAGCAGTGGACAATTTTATGGCTAAACTTCACCACTTGAACAACAATGTTTTTAAGTGGTGGACTCCCTCCCTCTTAGTCTTAGGTTGATAGATGGTCAATTGGTCATTTAGACATAATTTTATTGGTCGTCTAAAAGGCAGGGGTGTTCTTATTTTGCAGTTATATTGAAAAATATGAAAGTGATGAATAATAGTGTCAACAAGTTGTACTCACCATGTAAACATGTATCATACTCATTTGAAAAGTTTTAAGCATTGTCGCACAAGTGTTATCATGGTCGTCGAAAAGTGTATCTTTGGTGTCGCATTTGTCTTCACAATGTTGTCACACTAAGGGAAGTCTTTTTTCATTTGTTTTGGATGATCTATGTTGTATGGTCATGTTTTCTAAGTGTGTGATTATAGGCAAGTCCTATCATTATTCACATCACCTTCATCGATCCCAATATTAACCAAATTCAGAAAAACTTCCGACCAAGAAAATTAACCTCATCCACCTAAACTGTGCATTGCGCAGTCTCAGCCCTCAAGTTGCAACCCTACCATTTAACACTACACAATGTGTAGTTCCTACCTCCTAGTACTATGGACTGCGCAATATCAGTGCTTAATCCTGGACCTTGACCTCCAAAACTAGAAAATCATGCCCTTCAGCCAGGCATGAATTGGGCATTGCACAATCTCAATCCTCAATCTTCAACCTTGAGCTCCTGAACTATGCAATTGTGCAATCACCTGGCCTCCCTGCCTCCCAAAACTATGTAGTGGGAAAACTCAAGGCTCAAGCCTCCATCCTAAGTCCTTAATTCCCTCAACTGCATAGGTCCTCTACCTAGGCCTATAGAACTATGCACTGTGCAATCTCAAGGCTCAAACCTCTAGACTAAATGCTTGAGTCCCTCAACTATGCAATGCCTTGGACTCTATCCTCCCAGAACTGCACCATGAGCATCTTCAAGCCTCAAGCCCTAGCCTTGAACTCTTAATCCCCTAAACTATGCAATCTCTTGAACCTTTCCATCCTGAAATGTGCATTGTGCAGTTTCAAGCCTCAGTCCCAAACCTTGGCCTCTGAAACTATCAAATCCCTTAACCAATCACTCAACTAGTCACCAGTTCTGGCCCTAATAGGTGAGTTCATGAAACATGTTAGATTAGGGATTTTTCGAATTAATGTCGGCTTGTCATGAGTCGTTTTCAGCTACAATTAATTTATCTTATCATGACAAGATGATGAGGGAGGAAAAGAAGAAGGGGACCATGCTAGAAGACACATATGGAGTTGAATAGATAAGAGGATCATCAAGAGAGAAGACATAGGAATTTTAGATTACAACAGAAGATCAAAGATCAGGATCGCATGAAGACTCCATCTAATTCACAACCCTTTGGATGGTGGATATGAAGAACAAAGAATATATCTCATGAAGATGAATTATTGTACCTCTCTTATTGAAGACAAAGGAGTAGCAAGAATGGCTTGACATTTCCATGTCATCAAGAAGTCCTTGTTAGCAGTGTCATGCGATGTCATGTCATGAGTCATCATATGCCACATCATTCTTGTGGATAATGTAATTTTTTATTCAAAAATGTATTGTAAATTGGAAGTGCAAAGGACTTGTACAGAAGATGAAGAGTCATGTAAAGTTGAAAAGTCATAGGAAGTCAAACAATCATGAGGGTAGTCAAAGAGTCACAAGGGAGGTGAAGCATCACCCCATTGGTTATATATACACTCTAATTGTATGATCAAATGACTTTTAACCTTGTCTTCTTCCATAAGGCACTAGAGAGATAGAATTAATAATTTTGGGGAGCAAGTTGTGGCTCCAATGCTCCACTATTGGAGCTAGTGGTGCTTGTTGTATTCATGTATCTTGGTACGTTTACCTAATACTCGAGGCTTGATGGGTGACATGTTTTCATGCATGGATTGTTAATATTTGTAAGATTATTCTATGAATATTTATGATTCATGTTTTCTTTCACCTGCACTAAATTAGTTGAACTATTTCGGTTATTTTAGTGTTTATCTAATTGAAAATGGGTTGTAATGGTTGTGACAATTGCTGCATCTATTTGTATTATTATGCTTGACGTTAGGTGATTATCTTTTCGCTTGTGTGTGCCTCTAATAGGATGGTACTATTACCTTTCTCTTAGAGGCTCACCTTTCATCTCTTCACAGTAGAAGAACCTTGATACACCTGCAATTGAACATTCACTAGATACACTTACTTGCTTTCGCAAAGGCACATACACGCTTCTCTCTCTTCTCGATGTATAAAGCCAAGGCAAATCTATAAGAATACAAGGAAACCAGGTCGATACTTTGGATGGCTTTCCTATTCCAAATAGTGTGAGGTCTAATTGGGA
The DNA here is from genome assembly GCA_031772625.1 of Pinus tabuliformis. Taxonomy (NCBI): domain Eukaryota; kingdom Viridiplantae; phylum Streptophyta; class Pinopsida; order Pinales; family Pinaceae; genus Pinus; species Pinus tabuliformis. The sequence goes on along the minus strand of CM062810.1, from coordinate 80,409,972 downwards.
CTTCACATTGAGGAGACACCCTCGATTAACAGATTTCCAGCACCGTCAACATATATCTAAGAATCCTCTTGGCTGCAAGTAGATGACTTTGTCTAGGAGTTGCTTGGAATATTCCAACTATAGTAATGCCCTATATGATATTTTGTCTTTGAGATGTTAAATATAAGAAGCTAACAATAAGAGATTTGTAAAGAGTCTGGTCCACTACTGGTGTCTTATCAGTCTTGGTAAGTTTGCAACCTGTCACCGTTGTTGTGCTCACTAAAGAGCATTCTTCCATGCAAAATTTCTTCAATACATCTTCCATGAATATTCCTTTGGAACTCTACGCAATCTGTAGTCTAAGGAAATATAATAGCTCTCCAAGCATGGACATCTCAGATTTTGCCTTCATATCAAATGAAAATTCACTGGTTAACAAAACTGAATAACTGGAAAATATGTTATCATCAACATATACTACCTCCATAATAAGGTTGTTGTCCTTTTCTTTGACATATAAGTTTTTTCATCCACACCTCTTTTAAATCCAAAATTGAGCAAGTAATTGTATATCTTAGAATACCAAGCTCTAGGGACAATCCTGAGACCATACAAGGCCTTCTTGAGTCTGCAAATATAATTTGGTTTCCCTATCAGCTGAAGAACTTCTAGATTTTCTATGTATACTTCCTCCTATAGTTATCCATTGAGAAAAGCATATTTGACATCCATTTGATAGATCTTGAATTTCTTAAAACAAGTAAATGCTAAGAACATTCGTATTGCTTCTAATCTAGCAATAGGAGAAAAAGTTTCATCAAAATCCAATCCTTCTATTTGAGCATAGCCTTTGCATACCAATCTAGCTTTGTTTCTTACCACTTCTCCACGATCATTCAATTTATTCCTAAAAACCCACTTTGTTCTAATGAAATTTTTTTTATAAATTATTGGAGCAAGGTCCCAAGTCTTATTTTTCTCCATTTGTTCCAATTCTTCATCCATTTCTTTTAACCAATATTTATTTTTACTTGCTTATACAGTATCCTTTGGTTTATCCATGGACAACAGGGCAACATTTGCTTTCATAGGGGAATCTAATAGTTTCCATCTTGTTTGCACACCGGTATTTAATTCACTGATCATCTGGGTGGAGTTTTTGTACATTCCTTGAGGGATCTTTTGCTTGAGGACTAGAGGTATCTTCATCATCTCCTTCTGCAAGTGACCCATCATGTTCCCCAATGTTGATTGGTTCAACAATGCTAGTTTTTTTCTGGATGTTTCTTCTCTTCATGTTCAACGTGCTGGTTTTTTTCTGGATGTTTCTTCTCTTCATGTTCAACGTGTTCATCCACCTTGACACTAATCTAGTCAACAATCCTCTTGGTATTTTTGTTATAGAATTTGTATCCTTTGTTGTTGTGTGAGTGTCCCAGAAAAATACCTTAATCTTCTCTTTCATCGAACTTGCCAATTTTCTCATCATTTCTCGTGATGTAGCATTTTCTACCAAAAACTCTGAAGAGTTTAACTATTGCAGGTCTACCATGTCATAGTTAATAAGGAGTTTTGTCATTGTTTGGTCTAAAATGAGATTTGTGTAGGATAATCATTTTTGTGTGAATAGATTCTTCCCAAAACATTTTTTGAGCATTCCTTTTCTTCATCATGGGTCTGGCTAATTGTTGCACTGATCTGTTTTCTCTTTCTGCTATACCATTTTTGTTGGGGAGTTTATGCTATTTTAAATTTTCTTTTTATGCCAGTCTTTTTACAGAATTCATAAAATTCTTTTGAAGTGAACTCACCTCCATTTTCTGACCTTATGTTTTTTATTTTTCAATCAGTCTCATTCTCATCCATGGCTTTAAACTCTTTGAACTTCTCAAAAGCTTCAAATTTCTCTTTGAGGAAGGAAACCCACATCATCTTGTTGAAATCATCAATTATTAGCATAAAATATAATTTACCTATGGGTGATTGCATTCTCGATGGTCCACATAGATACATGTGTACCATCTGCAATGGCTTTGATGATGAGTTTTTTTTTATTTGAATGGAACTCAATCTTTTTTTCCCAATTGACAAGTTTTACAAATTGTATTCTCTGGTTTTAAAAGCCGAGGTAAATCCTTGAAAATGTTTTTCCCACTAAGCTTGACTATCTAATCAAATTTCATATGTCCAAGTATTTATGTCATAACCAACTCTCATCAATCTTTGTCAAGCGACACCTCTATGTCTTCGTTTTTAGCACATAGACATGATTATCTTTTCTCACAGCTTGAGAAGCTATTGCACTTGTGCCTGAATACTTGATTTGACAATTTTTGGATTTAAAGATCACATCATAGCCTTGAGCACACATTTGAGATACACTAAGAATGTTATTATCGAGTTTCACTCCCTTACCTCCCAACTTGGATGTGTTGTGAATTGTAATATTTAAATGTAAGACTATGCCATGATAATAAATTATACATAGAAGTATCAGTCTCTAGAGCTTGAAATCATAAATTATTGTATTAGTTCTTCAATGATTGATCACACCTATTACTTGGCTTACCTTTGCAGCATATGAGCACTATTACGAGCCTAATTGGAAATCTCGTATTTGATTCTAAATATGATGTGAATTATGTTGTTATTTGGGGCTTAGAAACTATTGTTATGAGTTTCAAACTATCACAGGATGCAGAGATTGCACTAAATTACAATTGACCGAGTGGTTGGGATAACGGTTTGTTACCCCCTCCACCTAGTTTCAATTCTCGTGAAGGACATGTTGGTCCATTGTGATCAGTCTTGAAGAGTAGGCGACCCTTGGAACAGAGCTCCTTGGTGTGCTTCAAGACGTCTTGACTCTTGCTAAGTCATAAGTTATTGGTATATTGGGCTTGCGTCCTATTTGATATACTCTTGGTGCTATAGAGGTTTGATCTTGGGCCTCGCTCAAATTACTCCAATGAGTTACCAATTCATCATGGTTAAGAAAATATATGTCTATAACACCATATTTAGTGCAACATGCTAATGAAAACAATAATAATGTGGGAAAAAGAAACAGTAAAAATTATAACATCATTTAACACAGTAAATTTCATATGTAAACATCTAGCTGACAACAATTATGATTCTGTAGCAAGAACCAAACCATCACATAATATTTTATTACTCTGCAATAGGATAAGGAAAAATGCCCTCAAAATTTTATGAATGCCAACTGTTAGACATCCTAATTGTTTTTCTTCCTTGAATTACTTTTCCCAAAGCATTTGGAGTGTTGGATGTTGCAGTAGTACTTCAATCCCTACCCACCTAGCATCTTCTGAGGGTAGATCCTTCCAGTGAATGAACTATAAAATACTTGGACAATACTCTATTCCTCAATTTTAACATTAGATTGTTAATTCCTATCCTATGCCAAATTTCTGGTACGTGGGGATATGCACCCAATATATCTAGAGAACCTCCACAAAAAAACAAGTTTTAGGCAACAACATGGTATGTGGGAATTAGGAAATAATCATTAATCTTTGTGGTTTTTCTAGGTTTATAGAGTGTAGGAGAGTTGATGGGACTAAGTAGAAAAGGGTGGGAAACTAGTTATTAGGTTTTTAAGTATTTTTTATTAGATTATCCTAAAAAGTGGGTGTCATTTGTGGGTACTTATGTGTTTCCTTTGAGGGCACACGGTGCCTCTATAGGTACGTGAATTTTGGATATTTTTGGTGTACCCTGAAGTACCCTAAATATTAGGTATGTATGGGCTTCCTATGGCATCCTCAGTAGGGAGTCATGTTTTGGAATGTGCTACCCTGTGTTACACTGGTTGATTCCTTAAATAAGTTAAAATATTATTTGTAGTTTTAATGATGATATGCCCAATTTTAATTTATGACTTTATTTTTCCATTTGCGAACAAAAAAGGACAGTGTCTATCAGGGATCACTTAGGTATTAAGAATGAGTGTATTAACTTTCAAGTCCAGCTAGCTTAACACCAAATATTTTGATAATTTTCTTCAACAATCCATATGTCACCCATTTTCATCTAAGGGATACTGAATGATGTTTGCATTCATGAAGGAACATTAAGCTATGTATGAGGTATTTAACAACTTTATCAGTATATCTACCTGATACTTGTCTCGACACACAAAGATTGTAGTCTCATGTAATAGAGCTGCCTCACAATGAGAATTTAGATTGTATGGGTTGAAGACAGTAGGTCCTCCAAATGCCAAACATTTTTATATGACATTTGAGGAAAATATATGTTGGGTAATTTTTATTGTCTTCCCTACTAGACAGTGTCTAGCCTCATAATCTCTTTCATATGTAGCCCTAATAGAAGACAAGATGTAATCTTCTTTATTTAGGAATGGAATCCATCTCTGCTTAGATGCCATTGTCATTAACACAAGATGCAATATTCTGTCTATTTAGGAGTGGTCACCACCTCTTCTTAGATTCCATTTTCATTTACCCTCTTTGGTCAAGCTTTTTCACTATTTCTCCTAGCAGCCAATGTCGATGTCACTATCCCTTCCATGATGCTTGATCCCTTAGGTAAGTGTGCATGATATTCTCCAAGTTTTTTATTGGCCCCTTTCTTTATTGGCATAAGAATAAAATGTGAAAACATTAATTCCTATTGTAATCACCAATTTCCTCTAAATAGTCTATTATAGGAAAAATTGACCTCCTAATCAACTCAGAGGAGAAAGACAAGATGATTGAATGAATGACCACAGTTGCAGGCCCAGAATCCACACTAACGTTCTTTGTACACTGAAAACCTACTTTATAAAGCTTGTTACCAAGCATAAAGGAGCGTTAGTCAACCTGCTAACTCTTGTTGTTAGACCAGGGGGAGCGTTAGTGAACTTAAGTGATGTTCAAAAGGTTATGCCAATGAATCTACCAATAAATATCTAGATATTATTTCCCTAAAAAAGTGCAAGAAAAGCAGGGAAACTCCAAAAATCAAGATATTTGGAGAAATTCTATTCTGGGAACAGAGGCAAATGGGAAAAAGCTTGTAAACAGGGCAGGTTCATGGTTTTTGCCCAAATGAACTACAGGTGGAGTTGGGCAGCCCTAATTCGATTGCTATATAAGCAACGAGAGGGCCATTACAAAAGAGGTCAGAGCATTTAGAAGGATAGCACATGGCGCTGTTGTGATACTGTCATATTCTTGAAGGAGCTAGCTGAAAGAAGGAGAGAGAGAGAGAGGAAGAAGGGATAAGGAAGGCTGATACAACAGGGTTGTTGTAATCACTCTTCTATTCTGAATATAGGATTGCGGTTGTGTTCCCTACTCCAAAGTGTTGGTGATATTGTGCATTTATTTGTTCATTCTGATGCTTGTTGTGTTGAGTAGATAAGTTACACATTTATACATGTTTGTTATGGATTCTTGCATAAATTGTCAGTAGTATATGCTGTGATTGTTTTGCTTCGTTCTTTTGTGTAGGAATTGTCTTAGAGCCAGTTAGGATGAGTTCTTCTTACTGCACGGAGATCCCCAAGTGAATCTAGAAAGAACTAAATGTGATCCTTTCTCCATATCCTATCAATATATGTCTAATAGATGAACATGTGTGTAACAGGTAGCTTTTGCAGATAACCTTACAATCTATCGGAAGTCCCGGGAAGACTTTCGAGGGTATTTTTCATCCCGTGCATCTTACCCCATAGCAGAATTAGCGACTCTGCTGGGGACTATACATTTAGTTCCCGGTTACCCGAACTCCTCTAAGATCTCTTCTCTCTTTTGTGAGCTTCCCACTTCTTCATATCCTTCTCTGATCCACCATCTAACTTGTTGCATCCTGCAAAGTTGCATTCTCTTCAAAAACTGATCCCAAAAGCCCACTTTTTGAGCTCTTTCCCTCACTAACGCAGGTTTCTGGTCTACATAGAGCTTTATAAAGCTCTTTGACTATGCACAAGGAGCGTTAGTGGCCAAACTAAAGCTCTGTTTACACACAGACAGAGCGTTAGTCTCCCATTTCCATGTTTTTCAAGAGATTCTGTCGACCAAAAGGGGGGAACTCGTCTCAGGGACTAAAGTAAGATCTGCAACAGTATCATGCTAACAAATTTTGTGTCTTAAAATTTATTTCTTAAGAAAATGCTTTAGTTTTTCTCTCATAAAATAAATTTTTGTTGATAGAAAAGCTGATAAACTCTATCTCTCCTTCTGTTGAAATAGTTGTAGGCTGCTTTGTTTTGGTTCAATAGTTGTTAGGGAATATTGAGAAAAGAAACTTTTGGTTATGCAAAGTGTTGAATGGCTTTAGATGCACTGACGAATCCATGAATATGTGAAATAATACATGTGTAGAATAAGACTTGTTTGCATAAGAAATTGAAAAAAAAATCAAAGCATTGTTCTGCATGGTTTATTGAGTCGAGAGTCTCATCATATTCATACGTCAACACCCCCTCCGAAGACAAATAAACGAGTACAATAAAATTTACACTAAAATCAATCAGTTACTCTTTTTTTGAGAAAACCAACATTAAATAGATTAGGACATTTGGATAAGAGAGTAAGTCAACTATCCAAGGTTGAAAATCAAACTAGTGTCATTAATGAGTGAAAAATCCTTCTGCACTCATATTACCAGGACCACTCCACTCACAACGGAGCAAAATATGATACAACATTGGATTGTAATCGAAGGTAGCCTACCTTCTTTTACAACTCCTTTGGGCATTCTATGTATCGGGGGTCCCTTCGGGGATTTCAGAACTGAGTCAGGGACTCAGGTATCCTGCCCACACAATGTGTTGTCTACGACTATGTCCCCCTTGGTAATGTCTATGATTTGAGGTATCCCTAGTGGCCAATACTTCTAGGTACTTACCTAAGGTGACTAGGACGGGCTGTCTTGGTACCTCAAACGGATAGACCTACTTTGTCTTCAGTTTTTGGGAGGGTGAAGCTCAAAAGTAATCGTAACCGTACATTTGGCCATCCTTCTCTATTATTCATTGAGAGACTGGGTTTCATCTCCATTCATCTGTGTTTATCAGATGAGGTAATTTCCCTCTATTTTCTGATTGTCATATTTAGTGTAATTTTTCTTTTTAGGTACCTGAGTGCTATCATTTTTGAGACTTAAATAATATCACCTTAAAAATTATCTGATAAAACTTTCCAGTCATTGTGGCTACATCCAGCCCTCATCGTCAATCCAAAAAGTTGTTAGGACTTCCTCCACTCATTGTGGAGGATCCGTCGAGATCCACTGACTCGGATTCCTCATCTTCGAGGAATCAGTCTCCTAAATCGGACGCGGGATCTGTCTAGACGACCGATGATTCTAGTTTGCCGGAGGATTTCTTCACGGAATGATTTATTCCTCATTTTAACACTCCATTTACAGATCTTTCGGAAGCTATCGTTGCTCCCGTGGTACCTGTACTTCACTCTTCAGTGGGAGGAACTCTCCCATCTATTCAGTTGAGACCTCAAGGGTTGTGGAATTATAGAGACACTGTAAGTCCTCTACCACTCCCCCAGTTGATGGTCATCACTACACCAGTAATGTGGAACCCCGCAATCCCGTTTGTCCCAGGTACTACAACTCACATAACACCCTCTATCAGCGGAACCCAGTAGATGCCAGGTTCCACTCCTATGGTGTGCCAAAGCATACCTTCGACTAGTGCCACATATAGTGCTCCATATAACACTCAATGTGGCACTATGGGCATGGTTCCAATTTACCAACACCAAGGTCGGCCACCAATGTATGGTTCTAACCCCCAGATTCAGATATCTGCGGCGGTTCCCAATATGCACATGCCAGCGAGGAATCTCACAGTTCCCCTACCGTTCTCAGACATGCATGGACAGTCTCTGATTGCTTTGAGTGTACCCTTTGTCAATCAAAGCCATATGGTTAGTTCTGTGTTGGTTGGGAATCCACAAGGGATCCCCACCCGATCCATGGGGGCACCCTACTCACAAACTCATATGAGTCAAGGGGACACCGCTTATACCGGGGGCAACTTCATACCCCAATATCAAAATCCTCATGGGAACCCACTTTACAACACCGTACCACAAAGAAACTACTACACCACTTAGCCCATGTACACCATGGGGAATCAAATGATGGGAGGAGCATAGGCTCCTTAGGTCATCCATCATCACCATGGTCCAAGTCAGGGACACCCAACAATTTGCCTTTTTTAGCAACATTGGATATCCCCAACTTATACAATTTGACAAACGACCCCATCTACCATAACCTACAATGGCCGTTGATCCCGCATAAAATATAGGTCGATATTCCTAAGTTCAACGGAAAACAAGGGGAGGATCTGGGCACTCATGTCACCACCTACCATCTATGGTGTGTTTCTAACTCCATGGTGGATGACAGTGTCCGGTTGCGTCTTTTTCCCCGCACCCACACTGGCAATGCTGCAAAGTGGTATATTGAGTTACCACGCACGTCAGTGAATACCTTTGACGCTTTAGCGATGGAGTTCCTAAAGCACTTTTAGTTACCTATATATTATGAGACAGGGATGGAGCTCCTTACTTCGTTTTGTCAGGATACCACCACCCACATCTCCGATCATATCCATGAATGGAGACATAGGCGGAGGTTAGTTGAAGCTCCCATCCATGATTTTCTCTTAACATACTGGTTCTGTAAGTCATTTCTCCCGCAAATCACTAGAGATGTCGCTCTAGGTGGTGCGGTCACAGAGGAACAATCCATACGTCGTGCCTAGCACTTGGATTTAATTTATTCACGATCTGGCACTCTCTACGACATTATCCCCTATGCTCCCAGTAACCCCAATCCTCCCACCACTCAATGCCCTGGAGCGCATGCCGACGGGACTGTCGATGCAACCTCCGGGGTCACTGTAAAACAACTCAGTGGGTCTGTTGTCAAGCTGGCAATGGACCCCTCTACCAAAACGAGTACTCCTCCTGCCACTGCGATTAACTCTGTGTAGTCTACACAGAAATCCAGTAGCAAGAACAAGAAGAAACAGAACAAGACCGCTCCTTCTGAGGAGCAGTCATCTAAGCAACCCAACCTGAAGTAGAAGGCCATTGCGCCTACTGATGCGGAAAAGGATAAAGGCACGAAATATTCGTGCAAACTCTATCTTGAAGATCACATAACCTGGCATTGTTTGCATCTTCAAGAATGCACAGATTACCTTACCAAGAAATATTCTGGTAAGACACTTGTGGTCCTTAGAAATCATTTTCCTAATCAACAACAGCAACATCTGGTTGCCAACCAACCGCAACCCACGTCAGGGGGCAGTGATGGTTCACAACACCCTTTAGTTGGTGAAGGAAGTTCTACCGTTTACACATTTGAAACGGTAGAACTAACCACAAGAGTCAAATCTTATGAAGCTCCTGTCGCTTTGGCAGCAGAACCATACACAATTCAAAACCCATCGCCGCCCAATGATTTGCAAATCGAAAGGGCCGGTTGAGGACTTTGTAATTCGAACCCCCATGGGGGCACTTGGACGCACAACGCACAACACATCTACATGTGCCACCCAACACTACAACATCATAGAGGATTTGGCACAAGCACCATCAGCCATGTTGGCACTCGAAGTATTACAAACATGCCCCAACCAACGGAAAGCTTTGCTTTCAGCTATCGGGGGTATTGATCCTACAGATTCCATGCTTGTTATTTTCAACATGGACAAGTGTAAACCTCCCCTTTCCCACCAGCTTGCATTTCAGGTGCATATCACTTCGAAAGGTAAAGGTATACACCGAACTGTCATCGACGAAGGTGCTTCAACCTGCGTCATGTCAGCTTCATGTTGGCTCGCCTTGGGTTCCCCAACCCTCTGCCCTTGTAGAACTCCCTTAAAGCTTTCGATGGCCACACCTTTGTCCCAAAAGGATACTTAGCCAATTTTCCCATCACTTTGGCTGGGAAAATGGTAACAGTGGATGTAGAAGTTGTAGACAGGAAACTCGACTATAATCTGTTGCTAGGTTGCAGTTGGACATATGCCATGATGGCCCTCGTATCCACTGTCTTTCGTATCATCCTATTTCCATTGGATGGAAAGGTTATTATAGTGGATCAGTTGTCTTTCTACACCTCTGATTATTCACCATTACCAAACAGCTTCGTACCCCTAGTAGGAGGTGTAATTGACAGTTTTGTCACTATAGGTACCAGTCTATTGAAGGCTTCCTCCCTGATGGGTTGTTTTCCTCTACGGCCGCCACAGGTTCCACAATCGGTCAACATGCTTTCATCAATTCCTCATGAATTGACCGATCCCTGGATCCCAATGGCACCTTCAAACCTTGAGACATTCAAAGACCAGATGCCACTGTCACCAGCTGAATCGGCCTACCAAGGCATTCAATCTGCATCCACATCTCCGGTCAAGTTGGCTATCACCAACGATACCACCCCCCTTCCCATAACCGCTCTTCCTTTAAATCCATGCGATCAAATCCCCTCAACAGAAGAAGCTATTAGAGAAATCATGAGTTTTGGAGAGCAACATTGGGAGGATTGGCATATTTTGGGTCCGACATCTGATTCGGAAATGATGCCTCTTCAAGTCCTGTCCTCTTACACAAACAAAATCATTTCTTCACCCTATACAAGCATCCAAACTTATGGGTTGGAATAAAATATGGATGACACTTCTAGGTCAATGCCCATAGATATTTTAGTCACGACAGCCACCATGGAAGATACCCAAATGAGCGCAGATTGCAGTCCTGAGGAAATTGCAAGTTCCACCTACCTACATGAGGAATTCCATGATGAATTTGTTTGGTCTCAGGAGTAAATGCCTGACTTTAACCCGTCATTTGTCGCACATGAGTTCCAACTTTATGACGAGGCAAAACGAAATGGGTGGCCACTTCCTTCCCTCGAAATAGCAATTGAACCCATGCCCGGCCCTACAGCCGAAGAAGAATGCCTACTATACCTCAAACAACTGGATAAAACTTTTAGAGCTTCCGATTTAGCACTCGTAGCTCACAAGGAGCAGGTACAAGCTAGATTTGCACAAGTGGTTAGGTTTTCTTCTTTCCAAGAGGGTGATTTCTTATCACTCTATCATCCAAAAGATAATCTCTTGGAGGCATGCATGCTTCGACCCATTTGGCTAAGTCCCTATGTCATAACTAAAGTCCTCCCCTTAGGGGCATATGAACTACAGGACTGGGACGGAATCCCACTCAAGGAGCCCACATACGGGCTCTATATAAAAAAGTATTCTACCTAGTGTCATGCTGGGTAGGTGCTTTGTAATTTTATGTATTCATAAGTTTTGCATCCCTTTTTTGATGTAATGGGATTGTTTTGTTATTTAGTGGAGTACTTGTCTCATACATTCTATTCGCAATGCAGATGTCGTCGTTGCCCCTAGCATACGTAGGATATGCAAATGGTGTCAGTCGTCACACACGACACATTGCATCAGTTGCTTAGGTCATCTATACACCCAAGTCGGAACTATTTTGCTCCGGGGGGGTCTTTCTTGATACCACCACCAACAATATTGTCGAGTACATGTCTGTCATTTCGCTTCTCACAGAAGCGTCATCAAGGGGCATCTCCAATCTAGTGATCAGGTTAGACTCCCAGCTAGTCATTATGCAATTGACAAACCATTATCACATCCGTAATCCAGCCTTGTTACGTAACTATCTAAGGGTACCCCTCTTGGAATGCCAATTTGACATAATCACATATGAGCATGTTCCTCGAGAATTAAATACTATCGCTGATTCGTTAGCTAACTATGTATTAGATTGGCATTTGTCTCATTTGTTATAGCAGCATGCATGAGAAGTAAAAACATTTACTAAAGTTAAAAATTTGTCACAAAAAACATTTTAAAACACATTTACACCACCAAAATACCAAAAAAATATATGTATATATATATATAGATCAAAATCCAGTTTTTTACATCAAAATATTCCAAAACTTTGATGAGTTAAGTACAAAATGGCTCAAAGCCCAGCTACAAACACTCATATGGCTACGCCAGAACACTTGCTAAAATGAGCCTATTACTCTAGAAAAGCTAAAATAGCTCTAGCTACCCTCTGAAGAGGAACCATAAACCGCTCAGGTACACCAATGATGTGTCGCTGCATATGGGCAGGAATCTCCCTCATAGGAAGGGGGGGGGACACCCATAGTCAAACCCTCTAGGTTCCTCAGGACCTCGCGGAGACTATTGGCATCGCCCCCTCCAGCATGTAGTTGGCCACCTCATCGCACATAGCGAGGTTCACCCGCAGGTCGTACCGGCGCCACATCTGTGTTAAGCATAAAAGTTTCATCTCAATTCTTATCTCATCATTAAACAACATTACATATACATTCAAAAGTACAAAAATACTTAAGTACCATCACAACTTATTCTCACCTTGAGGACCCTAGTTGGTCCCGGGTGGTAGCATCAAGTCTGGGTCACCGGTAAAGTCCATGCCTTCATAGGCATAGTCGTCAACAATCACAATCTAGCTACGAAGCCACTGGAAGAAGTCTTTGTCAAAGAAGTGCCGGAGTGGTTCTCCTCCTGTGCAAGGATCAAGTGATGACCAACGACCCTGGCTTGGCTCCCTCAGATCAAAGGGACCTAAGGTCACTCGTGGGTGCATGACAGGTACCCTCTCAAGGAAAAATGAGACTATGATAGTACGGTACCCAAAACTGTGTTGGGTATGGGTCTTGCATGTTGTCAATTCTGCCTTCAACTGGTGAAGCACTGCTTCACGCCAGTTTAACATCTGGGGTTGGACACAGTCAATGGCAAGCAACAGTTGGACCTTTGTCGCTATGTGGGGACTTTTCAACCCCGCCAATCACACAATCAACCATAAAACTACCCTCATAGACCAAGATCGAATCCTCTCTATCGGGACTCTATTACTGACTAGTCCACTCCCAGGGATGTAGTAGATATCTACCAACTTTGAAGTAGATCGTGGATCTGACCTACCACCACTAAGGTTTGCATGTGCCCCACGGCACGATAAACTAGTCAAAAAGTAAATGTCATCTCGGTAAATTTCCAGCTCTTGATCTCCAATCCTGAACACTTGCTCATGTTCATCCCAGCACTGTATGATCCATCTCAGTAGCTCCTCATGTCCTTTCATCAGCTCTATCCTTGCATACTTCAACAAACCACAGTGGTGCAATGCAAGTATGCAAGCTGGATCATTTCGCATCAGCAATTCCTCATTATCATGGGCTCGTTCTCTCCATAGGTGAGTCATTTCAACTTGAAACCTGCACAAAATAACCCTAAAACAAGTTAAAATGGGGCAAAATCACTTAAGGAATCCATGCATGAGGGTTTCAAATGTGCCCTACTGCTGTAACGCCCCTCCTAGTGTTGCACAGGGAGGATTAACGCCCTCCAATGGCTCGTACAAAGCATTTAACGCTCCCTACTGGCCTGTTGGAGGGCATTAGTGCGCAAACATGGCTCTAGGGAACCTCAGATCTGCAAATTTCCACCCACAAAACTGATAAAAAAAGGTTTAATAAAGCATATAGCAAGTTTTTAGCTCTCACCTGGGACTGACGGCACGTCGAATGGTTGCCCGGATCTCCTGCAATGGTCCGTAGAAAATCTGCTCCTCTTTAGCTCCAATTAGCTCTCACAAACTTCAAACTAGTGAAAATGATGCATGTGAAAGCTTAAAGCATTTCTTTATATAAATTTTAGAGACATGATTTTTTGAAAATCATTAAAGAGGAAATAGTCAATTCTACATGATTTTTTATCATGCATGAACTCAGATAATAGGAATTGTTGCTTTTTCACTGCTTTTGATGAAAGTTTTCATGAATGAAAAGTAGTAAAAGCTACATGCAAGTCTTTATAGAGCACTTTTAGGGCTATTTTATTGCTCTCTAAAAAATATAAACATCCCCTAGCTTTTGTCGTTGCGCTCGTTAAATCTATGCAATGATAGATAGAGCACTTTTGGAGACATTTTATTGCTCTTTAAAAAATATAAACATCTCCGAGTTTTTGTAGTAGAGCTTGTTAAACATATATACCACAATCCGTAAAGCACTTTTAGGGATATTTTATCTCTCTTTAAACAATATAAACATCCCCGAGTTTTTCATCATTTGCACTCGTTAAATATATGCAAACGATGCTCTGAGCACCTCTTTTTTGATCTTGTTCCAGCTCATAAACTGAAAAAGACCAACGGAGCATCCTTTTTAGGCACTTTTTTCTCGCTCTTTAAACTGAAAAAATCCCGAGCTGTGTCTTGTTGCTCGTTAAACATGCTAAAGATGACCCGAGCATTCTTTCAGGTACTTTTTTCAAACTCGTTAAAAAATGAAAAATCCCAAGTTTTTGTTACTGAGCTCGTTAAAGTGTCACGAAAAAACACGAGTTTAGTCCACCGCCTCGTACTCATAACAAAATGAGGTCGACATCTATTGGAAAAAGGTTTCTCTTTATCCAGGTCCAATAGATTAAATACAGAAAAGTAATAGATCCGGGTATACTATTAACCTTTTGTCGCACCCGGTTAACAACTATGACAAAGGGACCACCATGGAGTCTCTCTTCACGATCTTTTCAGACTCTCTAAAGATGAAAAGATCACTGAGTTGTCTAGTCTGGACTCTTTAAAATACACCAACAAGATATAGAGTCATTCATTTTACGATACTTTTTAGACTCTTAAAAGATGAAAAAATCGACGAGTTTGCGTGTTTGGACTCATTAAACTAATCAGATAGGGAAAAGAGTCATTCTTTTTGCGATCCTTTTCAGACTCTCTAAACATGAAAATATCGATGAGTTTACCCGTCTGGACTCATTAAAAATCAAACGGGGAAAGTGGAAATACAATTGTATCCTGAAGCATGGTTTGGTAGCAAAAGTTCCCTTGAACATGGAACTCCCTCAGATAAACCGTCATTTTGATAGCCTCTCAATATGAACCCTACCAACCTATGATTTTTTAGCCTATATACGCTGATGCCATTGCATCTTCGTATCTTAAACACTCTGTAGTGTTCATGAGTCTAGTGTTGTCTGGTTAAAACCGTTGTCATGCCTTCTATTGTTCAAGGGTCCCTACTTGTTTCCTCGATCAACTAACCCTACATATCCTTTCATCATTCCCTCCGTTGTTTAGACCCAAAAGCTCAAAATATTCTTCAAAAAACCAAATCATCCTTGTCCGGTTTCGTGTTGACTGATGTAGGACACGTCATTGCCTACCTTTCGATAAGTTCCTTCCTATCAACTTCAACACTCTATCTAGGAAGGTAACCTAGAAACACATTCAGTGCCTTGGTGCTTGTAGACATTAGTGGCAGGTTACCTTGTGCTTGATCACAGGTTTTCATTATTGGCTCCTGGTTAAGTGATTCTACAAGTGTTCGACAAAAAAAAATCTTTCACACTCGCTAGTTTGCACTGTGCATCTTGGAGACCATCACCATTATTGGTGGCCTTCCTCACATCTTTTAACAGTCTCCATTATTGGCTAGTAATCAGATGATTTCGTGCATGTTCGACGTCAACTCATTTTATCACATGTACCGATCTATGTTGTTCGGTGAAGCGGGAATCAAGACCTTGGGTAGAGGCTTGCATCATTCAGCCTTGTTTCCTCTCCCAAGCTGTGATATTTTTCTTTGAAGACAACCATTTCAAGATAATATATTATGACAGTGGATCCACCCTCTGCCATATTGGCAGCCAGCATTGTTATATCTATGAGGAGAAAGTTACTCTTATTGTGTGTGGATCATGATTGTTCAGAGGTTTTTGTTTCAGCTGGATGTATACCCCAGGAAGTTTGTACACCCCTCCACGCGGGGGGTGCGGGGGGGGACTTGTCCCCCCCGCAAGGGTCCAGGGGGGCCGATCCCCCCCGGCTGGGGGGTCTGGGGGCCAGCGGTTCCCTGGCGGGGGCTTGGGGGCAGCGCCCCTGAAGCTAAAAACAGATGTAAAATTGCCTTGTAAAAGTATAGTAATTTCTAGTCAATCTGGGCCGTTCATTAGGCGGATGATTTGACGGTAGAACTTATGTTTAGTTTAGGGTTTTTTGCCCTAGAAGGAAACCCCTCTCTTTGTATGAGGGCATTGTATTTGAGGTTGTGTAATAGATGTGTAGACTGTGAGCGAGAAACAGATAGGTGAGACTATGAGAGAAAACAGAGGATATTACAGCGGATCTGCTGTAGGTTGTGTCTCTTCATTTTGCTGGATAATAGAAAGGAAGGACTGGCTGTTGGGGGTGGACGTAGCCCAAACTGGGTGAACCACATATATCTGTGTCTCTCTTGTTTTATGTGTTTTCTGTGTTTACATTTCTGCAATATTTTATGTGTTCCATTGCTCCGTAATATATAATTTTCTAACAACTGGTATCAGAGCCGAAGGTCTATTTGGCTGATAAACTCGCAGGAAAGAAGGGTTCCTCGTTCGAGTGGGAGCAATGGCGGAAGATGGTAAGTTTGGGGTCTAGAAATTTAATGGCCAAAACTTCTCACTGTGGAAGATGCAGATGGAAGATTATCTATATCAGAAAGATCTATACCTACCATTGGGTGGAAAAGCAAAGATGCCGACAGGTATGAAAGATGAAGCATGGAACCTTCTCGATAGAAAGGCACTCGGAACAATATGGTTGTGCCTCGCAGCGTCGGTTGCCTTCAACATTTCGAAGGAAACAATGACAGATGGTTTGATTAAGGTGTTGGAGAAACTATATGAAAAACCCTCGGCCTCAAATAAGGTATTTCTTATGAAACGGTTATTTAATATGAATATGTCAGAAGGTGGATCTGTTGCAGATCATTTAAATGATTTTAATATTGTTACAAGTCAGTTAAGTTCTATAGGGGTAAACTTTGATGATGAAGTTAGAGCTCTGTTATTCTTGTGCTCATTGCCAGAAAGTTGGAATGGTTTAGTAATGGCCATTAGTAACTCTGTGTCTGGATCTAGTACTTTAAAGTTTGATGATGTTGTTAGTGCTATCCTTAGCGAGGAAATGCAACGGAAAAGCTCCAGTGAGACATCGGGAAATGCTTTGAGTGTAGAGTCTAGGGGGAGAAAAGTGGAAAGAGGAAAGAGCTTAGGATATCGCAGTAAATCAAGGAAAGGCATATCCAAGTCCAGATCGGGGATAGTGTGCTAGAAATGCGGAAAGAAATGACACCTAAAGAAAGACTGTAGATCTTGGAAGGGAAAAGAAGGAGATGCACAGCAAGAAAACAATCATGAAGCAAATGTGTCAGGTGACGTGTTACAAGATGCTTTGATTCTTTCTTTCGAAAATATTACTGATTCCTAGGTGGTAGATTTAGGGGCCTCATTCCATGCCACACCTGATAAGAAATACTTTCATGACTATATTCAAGGAGATTTTGGAAAAGTTCGTTTGGGCGATGATAAACCCTGTAAAATTGTTGGAATGGGTAAGGTTCTTGTAAAACAGCAGAATGGAAAACAATGGCTACTAAAGGAGGTAAGGCATGTTCCAGATCTAAAGAAAAATCTGACTTCAATAGGGGAATTAGGCGGTGAAGGTTGTGTGACAACTTTCACAGATAAAGCTTGGAAGGTCACCAAAGGAGCCCTGGTAATAGAAAAAGGTGAAAAGGTTGGTACATTGTATTTATGCAATGGTATTTCTAACTCTGTTAATGTTTTAACTTCCAAAGGAGCAAACGCAGCATTATGGCATCATAGGCTCGGACACATGAGTGAAAAGGGGATGAAGATTCTTCACTCAAGGAATTTGTTGCCAGGTTTGAAGAATGTTGATTTGGATTTCTGTGAGAATTGAATTTATGGAAAACAGAAGAGAGTCAGATTTCTCAAAGTTGGGAAAGAAAAGAAGAGTGAAAAGTTAGAGCTTGTGCATACAGATGTATGGGGACCTGCTCAGGTATCATCTCTCGGTGGTTCTCTTTATTATGTTACTTTTATTGATGATGCAACTAGAAAAACTTGGATTTATTGTATTAAGAATAAATATGATGTATTTGATACTTTCAAGAAATGGAAAGCTTTGGTTGAGATTGAGACAGGAAAGAAATTGAAGTGTCTTAGATCAAACAATGGAGGTGAATATTGCAGCAAAGAGTTTGATAGGTACTGCTCAGAACATGGAATTCGCAAAGAGAAGACAGTTCCAAGAACACCACAAGAAAATGGTGTGTCAGAAAGGATGAACAGAACAATCATGGAGCGTGCAAGGTGCATGAGATTGCATGCAGGATTGCCTTTACAGTTTTGGGCAGATACTGTAGATACTATTGGTTATCTAATAAATAGAGGGCCTTCAAGTTCCTTGGATGGTGGTGTTCCGAAGGAAGCATGGACAGGTAAAAAGGTAAACTACTCTTTTTTAAAGCCTTTTGGTTGTGAGGTCTTTGTCCATATTGATAAAGAAAATAGAACAAAGCTTGAGGCAAAGTCAAAGAAATGTACCTTTATTGGATATGGTGTTAATGATTTTGGTTATCACTTATATGATTATGAAAATCACAAAATCATTAGGAGAAGAGATGTAATATTCAATGAAAAGGTCTTATATAAAAATCAGTTGCAGGAAAAGAAATAGAAAAAAGAAAACAAGGAATACATAGTTCTTGATGAAATCACTGAAAAAGTAAAGGTGCCTGAAAATAATAATAATCAACAACAGCAACAAGCACCCTAAACACATGAAAGTGGTGTTAGAATATCTACCAGGATAAGTAGACCCCCTGAATGATACTCTCCTTCATTATATTATTTATTGTTGACTGATTCTGGTGTGGGTACAAAGCTAGACTTGTGGTGAAGGGGTTTGCACAGAAGAAAGGTATTGATTTTGATGAATATTTTCTCCTGTTGTTAAAATGACTTCAATCAGAACTATTTTAAGTCTAGTAGCAGTTGAAGATTTTCATCTTGAGCAGTTAGATGTAAAGACATCCTTTCTCCATGGGGATTTGGAGGAAGAGATATATATGCAGCAGCCACAAGGATATGAAGTGAAAGGGAAGGAGAAACTAGTGTGCAGGTTGAAGAAGAGCTTTTATGGCTTAAAACAGGCTCCAAGGCAGTGGTATCTAAAATTTGACAAGTTTATGTCTGAACAAGGTTATACTAGATGCCACTCTAATCATTTTGTTTATCTGGAAAAGAAAAATGATGGCAACTATATTATATTGTTATTGTATGTAGATGACATGCTTGTTGCAGGGTCTAACATGCAGGAAATAAATGTGCTCAAAAGAAAATTGGCAAATTCATTTGCAATGAAGGATTTGGGAGCTGCAAAACAAATCCTTGGTATGAGAATCACTAGAGACAGGAAAAATCGCAAATTAACGTTGTCTCAGAATGAGTACATACAAAAGGTGTTGAAAAGATTTAATATGCACAATGAAAAACCAGTTAGTACACCTTTTGCTAGCCATTTCAAACTTAGTAAGGAAATGTGCCCAAAGACCCAAGAAGACATGGATTATATGTCTAAAGTTCCATATGCATCAGCAGTTGGAAGCTTAATGTATGCAATGGTCTGCAGGAGGCCTGATATTGCACATGTAGTGGGAGTTGTAAGCAGGTACATGAAAAATCCAGGAAAGGAACATTGGATGGCAGTGAAATGGATTCTCAGATATTTGAAAGGTACCACAAATCAAGCATTATGCTTTGGTGGTTCAAACATTTCTCTACAGGGATATGTTGATGCAGATATGGCAGGCGACAGAGATAACAGAAGGAGCACTACAGGATATGTATTTACTGTTGGTGGAACAGCTGTTAGTTGGGTTTCAAAAATCCAAAGTGTTGTTGCACTTTCAACAACAGAAGCAGAGTATGTTGCTGCTACAGAGGCTAGTAAAGAAATGATTTGGTTACAAAGGTTTATGGGTGAATTGGGTAAGGAGCATGATATGGGCACGTTATACAGTGACAGCCAAAGTGCCATTCATCTTGCAAAGAACTCAGCTTTTCATTCCAAGACTAAACACATACAGCTCAAGTACCATTTCATATGATCAGTATTGGAAGATGGAGAGTTGAAGCTGGAAAAGATACACACTAGCCAAAATCCTGCAGATATGCTAACAAAAGTTGTAACCAGGGAGAAACTGAGAATATGCTTAGTTTCAATTGCTCTTCAAGGATGACGATGAAGATGAGAAACATCCAGGTCCAAAGAGGAGTCATTGTCCAGCAAATGAAATAGCGGTGGAGTTGCTACAATCATTCTCCAAGTGGGAGATTGTTGTGTGTGGAGCATGATTGTTCAGAGGTCTTTGTTTCAGTCGGATGTATACCCCAGGAAGTTTGTACACCCCTCCACGTGGATGTTATAGTAATTTCTAGTCAATCTGGGTCGTTCATTAGGCGGATTATCTGATGGTAGAACTTATGTTTAGTTTAGGGTTTTTTGCCCTAGAAGGCAACCCCTCTCTTTGTATGAGGGTATTGTATTTGAGGTTGTGTAATAGATGTGTAGACTATGAGCGAGAAACAGAGAGGTGAGACTGTGAGAGAAAATAGCGGATATTACAGAGGATCTACTGTAGGTTGTGTCTCTTCATTTTTCTGGATAATAGAAAGGAAGGACTTGCTGTTCGGGGTGGACGTAGCCCAAACTGGGTGAACCACGTATATTTGTGTCTCTCTTGTTTTATGTGTTTTTTGTGTTTACATTTCTGCAATATTTTATGTGTTCCATTGCTCCGTAATATATAATTTTCTAACAACTCTGACATAGCTACTGAGCATGGGAAGGCTTGACTCAGGACATGATTTTAGCAGTTCATATATATGTACTTTTGTTGTATCAGGTTTTCCTTACCACCCGAAACTTCTCTCTCTCTACAAATATTTTCACAACAAACTACAGTATTTTCATAAAGTATTTTGGCCATCGTCTCTGCCTCTGATCTCATACTTTAGGGGGCATCTGTTACAGGAAAAATTGACCTCCTAATCAACTCAGAGGAGAAAGACAAGATGACTGAATGAATGACCACATTTGCAAGCCCAGAATCCACACTAACGCTCTTTGTACACTGACAACCTACTTTATAAAGCTTGTTACAAAGCATAAGGGAGCGTTAGTCAACCTGCTAACTCTTGTTGTTAGACCAAGGGCAGTGTTAGTGAACTTAAGTGATGTTCAAGAGGTTATGCCAACAAATCTGCCAATAAATATCTAGATATTATTTCCCTAAAAAAGTGCAAGAAAAGCAAGGAAACTCCAAAAATCAAGATATTTGGAGAAATTCTATTCCGGGAACATAGGCAAATGGGAAAAAGCTTGTAAACAAGGCAGGTTCATGGTTTTTTCCCAAATGAACTACAGGTGGAGTTGGGCAGCCCTAATTCAATTGCTATATAAGCAACGAGAGGGCCATTGCAAAATAGGTCAGAGCATTTAGAAGGATAGCACATGGTGTTGTTGTGACACAATCATATTCTTGAAGGAGCTAGCTGAAAGAAGGAGAGAGAGAGAGGAAGAAGGGACAAGGAAGGCTGATACAACAGGGTTGTTGTAATCACTGTTCTATTCTGGATATAGGACTGCGGTTTTTTTCCCTACTCCAAAGTGTCGATGATATTGTGCATTTATTTGTTCATTTTGATGCTTGTTGTATTGAGTAGATAAGTTAGACATTTATACATGTTTGTTACGAATTCTTACATTAATTGTCAGAAGTATATGTTGTTATTGGTTTGCTTCATTCTTTTGTGTAGGAATTGTCTTGGATCCAGTTAGGAGGATTTCTTCTTACTGCATGGAGATCCCCAAGCGAATCTAGAAAGAACCAAAGGTGATCCTTTCTCCATATCCTGTCAATATATGTCTGATAGATGAACATGTGTGTAATAGGTATGTCAGGCCAGGGTAACTCCAGAATGGCAGAGAAAAAATTGATTGCATTAATTCATTAGCTAACTATCATTTATATACATAAATGGGACGGATCAGTTCATCTTCTTGATGACTTCTCACGTTCCAATTCACCCATCCGTTGAGGATTAGGTGTCAACATTCCCCCCCTTAATCTGAAGGGATGTTGGTGAGTCCAAGCATTGTTCTGAATCTTTCAAGCTTTTCTCTTCCAAGCGCTTTGGTGAAGATGTCTACAATTTGCTCGTTTGTGGAACAATGACGGAGATGGATTGTTTTGGCCTCAACATGATGTCGGATCAGATGATATTTAGTATTGATGTGCTTAGTGCGATCATGGAACTTTGGGTTCTTGGCCAACTTTATTGCAGAGGTGTTATCAATCATGAGTGGAGTTGATTGTATTTGTTTTACCTGCAAATCTTCAAGAATTTTCCTGAGCCACACAATTTCTTTCGTTGCTTCAGCTGCTGCCACATATTCTGCTTCTGTTGTGGAATCTGTTGGTACTGATTGTTTGCGTGATCTCCAGGAGACAGCTCCTGATCCAAGACTCATAGCATATCCTGAAGTAGATACCCCAGTTTCTTTGTCTCCATCAAAGTCTGAATCAGAGTATCCAATCAAGTTGAAGTCGTCCACCTATGTATACTTGATTCCAAGGTCTTGAGTTCCCTTCAAGTACCTTAGAACTCTTTTTGCAGCAGACCAATGTCCCTCACAAGGATTTTGCATAAACCTGGAGAGGATTCCAACAGCAAATGAAATGTCCGATCTGGTAGTAGTGAGGTAGATGAGACTTCCTACAAGCTGTCTATACTTTGTTGCATCCTCAAATTCCTTTCCTTCAATAGATGTGAGCTTCAAGTTTTGTTCCATTGGAGTAGAAAGAGGGTTGCACTCTATCATGCCAAATCTGTCTAACAAATCTCCAATGTATTTCTTTTGAGAAAGAAATATGGACTTTGGATGTTGGGTTACTTCAATTCCAAGATAGTAATGAACATAGCCCAAATCAGTCATTTCAAAAAAATTTCCTAATTCTTTCTTTATGGATGCAATATAGCTTTCATTGTTCCCTGTCATTAAAATATCATCTACATATACCACAAGATATACAACTGTTTTGCCAACTTTCTTGACAAATAAAGTTGCATCATCAAGATCAAAGTGATTGAAGTTGAGTTTCAGAAGATGCTCAGTTAGTTTTTCATACCAAGCTCGTGGTGCTTGTTTGAGGCCATACAAGGACTTCACAGGTTTGCATACTTTATGTTCATGTCCTTTCATAGCAAATCCTTCAGGCTGGGACATAAAAACATTCTCTTTTAGATCTCCATTCAAGAATGCAGTTTTTACATCCATTTGATGGACTTTCCAACCGTTCTGAGCAGCTAGTGCAAAGAGTGTCCGGATGGTGGCCCATTTTGCTGTGGGGGCAAAAGTTTCCTCATAATAGACCCCTTCCTTCTGTGCAAAACCTTTTGCCACAAGCCTAGATTTGTGCTTGTCAAGTGAGCCATCAGCTTTGTACTTGTTCTTGTAGACCCACTTGCAGCCTATTGGTTTGGTTCCAAATGGAGGATCAACCAGCTTCCAAGTGCCATTCTTTATGAGGGCATCATACTCCTTCTGCATCGCTTCTTTCCATTCATCATGAGAAGCAGCTTCTTTGAAGGAAGTTGGTTCAAAATCTGTAGACAAGTTCAATTCACAATCATAAGTAACATCCATATCATCAGGTGAATTAGAGTTATCTACATCACCTCCATCTTGTCGGTTTGTATTTCTGGTTCCTGTTTTTCCAATTTCATCAGGATGAACACTTTCAAGTGTCTTTGTCAGCCACTTTGGGGGACCTTTCTGAGATGGTCCAGGCTACTCTGTTGATTCAGTTGGGACTGAATCAAGATTGAGTCTCCCAATTCTATCAATTACATCACTTAAAGCATCATCCGTTGTTGGAGTGTCATGCAGGGGAGATTGTTCTTCAGAAGAAGATTCCACATGTTGATCTAGTATAGGAATCCCCCCTTCAAGATGTGGAATCTGATTATCAAACTCTTGAAATGATTTTGGTTTTGTGAATCTATCCAAGCGATCAAGTTGCCGCTCAACAACACTGTCAGATTTGGATGATTCAAGAAAAATGACATCTCTAGATACAACAAACTTTTTATTTACTTCATCATAGAGACGGTATGCTTTAGATGTGTTTGAATACCCCAGGAAGATACACTTACAACTTCTAGCACCAAGTTTGTTTCTATGTAACTTTGATATTAAAGCATAACAGGTGGAACCAAAGATCCTGAGATGTTTTACAGAAGGAACATGTCCATACCACAATTCATAAGGAGTTTTGTTTCTTATAGCACTAGATGGACATTTATTCTTTATATATGTAGCACATAGAACAACATTAGCCCAAAACATTATCTTTACATTTTTGAAGAAAAGCATGGATCGTACCATATTCAAAATTGTTCTGTTCATTCTTTCAGCTACACCATTTTGTTGAGGATTATAAGGCATAGTTGTTTGATGTTTGATCCCATGTTGGCGAAGATAGTTTTCAAATTCATTTGATGTATATTATTTTCCATTATCAATGCGAATAGACCCAATATGAGATTGTGCATCATTTTCAATCCACTTATGAAAATTCTTGAATGTTTGAAAAGCATCAGATTTGTTCTTCAATAAATAAACCCAACACATTCTGGTGTAATCATCAATAAATGTCATGATATATTTATTTCCATTTGCAGAAGGAACAGGCATTGGACCACATAAATCTGAATGAATAACTTCAAGCTTCCTATGTGCTCTTGAATGTGAATCATGAAAAGACTGTTTGCTATGCTTTCCTAGAATGCAAGCATCACATTGCTTATGTTTTCTAGGAATTGTAGGCAAACCAGCAACACCATTTTTCTTCAACAAGCGGAGACTATCATAGTTTAAATGTCCAAATCTAGCATGCCATAATAAACTTGACAGAAGTGTACCTTCTTCATGATGAGAAATATATGAGAAATGTTGTGCATGAGCAGAGGTTCCTTGTAGTTTAAGAAGTCTTTCTTCTTCTATACCCCTCATGACAAGTGAGTGGTCAGATTCCTTTCTTACCTCAAGCTTTCCATCAAACATATGAATGGAGTGACCTTGCTGGCGGATGTGGACCAGGGACAACAAGTTTCTCTTGAGCTGTGGGAGATATAGAACATGATCCAGAAGAAAGTCTGGAAGACCAGGCAGTTTAAGCCTGATTGTGCCAAGTCCTGATGGCTTGATTTTTGACTGATTTGCAAAGTATACTGCTCCATCAACATTGTCAGTGAAATCTTCAAAAAAATCTTTCCTATGAGTCATATGACAGGTTGCTCCTGAATCAAGCAACCAATCATTTTTCGAAGAAGCAAGTGAAGCATTAAACAAATCTTCATTTACTCCAATGTTACATTGTGCCTCAATATAGTGAGCGGATTCAGGTGCTTTACCTTTGTCTGTGTCATCAGTTTTACCTTTCTATTGATTTCTTCTCTGCTCAATTTTGTCCCATGGTAGCTTGCATGTAGAAGCATCATGTGATCCATTTCGTTTGCAGCGAATGCAATGAAGATCTGCTTTTTCTGCTTGAGAATGTCTGCCCCCCTGCCTCTGAAGTATCTTCCTCTTCCTCTTCGTCCACCTCTTCCTCTTGTAGAATCTTGAGCAGGATGCTTTTCTTTATGAGCAAGGCAAACAGTCTCTTCAGAAGATTCAGGGACTATTTTCTTTCCAAAGGCTTTCTCTCTTTCAGCAAACTTTTTCACAAGAGACTCAAAGGTTATGTCTTTAAGATTTCCATTTGCTTGTAAAGACTCTAGATAATTTGAGTAGGTAGGATAGAGTGCTTTGAGAAAGGCAATAAGAGAGATATCCAGCTCAACTTTAGTGGATTTAATATCATGCATTATAGACTTTATTTCAGAT
The DNA here is from genome assembly GCA_031772625.1 of Pinus tabuliformis. Classification (NCBI taxonomy): domain Eukaryota; kingdom Viridiplantae; phylum Streptophyta; class Pinopsida; order Pinales; family Pinaceae; genus Pinus; species Pinus tabuliformis. The sequence continues at coordinate 80,384,074 of CM062810.1, read as the reverse complement.
GCAAGAGCAAGGGGATCATTATTTTTCAGTTCAAGAGTGAAGAGTTTAATCATGAGCTGAACAACTTCAAGTGCAGAATGTGTATCATAGAGTTCTTTCAGCTTTTGTAAAGCTTCAAAGGCAGTGGAATAGGATGAAATATGACGACTTACTTCTTCATTTACAAATGTTGTGATCAATGCATAGGCTTTGCTGTTCTTGTTTTCCTAAATGACAAGTTCTTTATCTGATGTGGGCTGCACAGGGTCTTTGTCTTCTTCTCCGACACACACTCCTTTCCACAACTCATTGTAGATGAGGGTGTGTTTTACCATCCGGGACCATTCAGAATAGTTCTCTTTGCCAGTGAGAACTATTCCGACTATAGAGATGATTGAATGCATTCTGTAAAAAAAATTACTTCTGCTGATAGAAAAAAATATCCTGTTGATATACAGTGAAACTGTACTCAAAAGGCCATTCTCAAAAATTTCAAATCTCTTCCAATAAGTACCTCAATACTTCAAGCTGCAACATATTTTCTCCAAATTTATTTTTTCAAATCCCTCCAAAAGCATCCAGTATTTCAAATATTAAGTATTACATATCACTTCAATCTTTTTAAATGTAATAAATGCCCATAAAATATTACATATTACTTCAACCCTTTAAATGTACTGCAGGACAGATTAACAAAATATGTAGGAGCTTGATGTCAATGCTCAGACAACCAATGACACAACAAAATCGATGTCGCACTTATCGACTGCAGCTCTTAGTTATAGGACTGAATCTTTCCACACACCTTTGGTTCCGATTTCGGTGAATGCTTTTCTCGGCCACGCCCTCACTCAAACTGTATCGATGCAAAGATTATGCAATGCCTTCGCGGGGAAAACCCCGAAACAGCTTAAACTTTTAATTTTTGTAAAGTTGATGGATGAATGCCGAGTGCAGATTTACCTTTGCGGAACTGTTGCAAAGGCCCCCATCTGCCTTTTTGCTGTTTCATGCAAAGCATAATAAAAGTCCATACATTTTTCATAGGAAACAAAAAAATTCACATGGAGGAATATACATCTATGCTTGCTGATTTGTGCAGCTATAAAATGAGGACAGACCGGCATGCAAAAAGACACCCTGAAATGTATGTTGCATTCTATGACATTTTTACCAAATCACTGATTTGATTTCGAGGGGAAGAGAGAGTCATCAAAGACACTCTTTTGGAAGTATAAAAGGGTCGTTCCATGTTCATTTATTCAATGGAGGTGGTCCACACACTGTTTGACCATGTCTTAATATTGTTAATTGCACTTACAACCTGTATATCTTTTCTGCCGCACCTTTTCTTGAATAGGTAAGTTTCAATCGTGACTGACTTTTTCCACTGAATAAGCCCAAGTGCAAGCAAACAGCTACTGGCATTGATAACAAGAAAGTTTTGGTTGTGCCTTCTATTCTGCTGGCCTGGAAGAAGAGCAAGAGAGATGGGTGGAAACGGGCGGAGATATTGAGGTCGACAGCCTCATAAACATTAGAGACGCTCTTGATTCACTGGAGGAGCAATTAGCATGTTTGCGGGCCTTGCGGCAGCAACAGCGACTGGAAAGAGATGCAACTCTTGCCGAGCTTGATGAAAGCCAGAGAATTCTAGTAAAGAAACTTAAATATTACAGAGGCAAAGACTTGGAAGTTATACATAAGCTTGTGCTTTTGCTGGTGAACCTGTTGAGCAGAAGGATGGTGCATACAATATAAAAAACGCATCAACGCTCAGGTGCATTCAATATCAAAAACGCATCAACGCTCAGGTGCATTCAATATCAAAAACACATCAACGCTCAGGTGCATTCAATATCAAAAACGCATCAACGCTCAGGTGCATTCAATATCAAAAAACGCACATTCAGCAGCGCAGAGGCACGCAGTCTCAGGTGTAACCAAAACGCACATTCAACAGGGCAGAGGGCGCAGTCTCAGGACAGAGGCAGGAGTTACAGCTATTTTAGGGACTGGGACCTGTGCTCTGATACCATGTCAGGCCAGGGTAACTCCAGAATGGCAGAGAAAAAACTGATTGCATTAATTCATTAGCTAACTATCATTTATATACATAAATGGGACGGATCAGTTCATCTTCTTGATGACTGCTCGCGTTCCAATTCACCCATCCATTGAGGATTAGGTGTCAACAAGGTAGCTTTTGCAGATTACCTTACGGTCTGTCAGAAGTCCTAGGAAGACTTTCGAGGGTAGTTTTCATCCCATGGATTTTACCCCATAGCATAGTCCATCAAGTGTTATCCTTTCCCTTTTGGTCACATGTTTGTGCTAAAAATTACATTCTACAATCCAGTGTGGTGACATGTGTCATGCATATCAATTAAAATTGAATAAAAGTTGGCCTCAGATCTCTAGTGTGAAAGAGAATCTAAAAGAATAAATAGAAAAAGAAACCTAAAAGAAAACCAATGTTTATTTATCTTAACCCTGCATCCATCAATTGCATAAACGGATTTGAATTAATTTTTTTGGGTGGAAGTCTCAAATTTTTTCACTCTCAAAAAGATTCACACCTTGATGGATTTGATCCTTCACAGTGTTGGATAATTCTAGGGTTAATATGGATATATGCTAGTGTAGAAAGGCCAAATCACCTATCAAAACAAAATAGTGTGTGTGATACTCAATGTTGATTTAATAAACTACATGACTTCCTCAACATGCCTGGCCTCATCCAATGTGTCAAAATTAAAAAACACTGCATAAAAGGTTCTCATAGAGTCAAACTTCAAATGATGACCATCTACCCAATGACATTCTTCACCTATGTATGTCTTTTTGCAAGGGAAAAAGAAACTCTTCTCATATCTCTTAAAAATTTTGCATGTTGAGTTAAACCTGCTGAGAAAGAAGACCATCAACTTCGACAATTTTCATTTTCAATTTGCTCAAATGTATCAATCTAAGCAGCAAGGTGATTAAGAAGTCCTCCTATATTTATTTTCCACTTTCTCCACCATACAATTGATATTTGATCAGGAGAAAATTGATGATTATGAATTATCTCTATAGAGTCATTCCCTTACTCTAGCAATAAGTCGTCACTCTCTAGCAATAAGCAAAAACATACAAAAAAATTCAGATACATTGCGGCAGCATGAAGACCAACTTTTTCCTCTGAGAAGGATACTCTTTCTTAACCTGATTTACAAAACCCTTGATTCCTTCACTACCCATAGCACAAATTATGGCATATTTTGGTGCTTCCCATAAGGATTTTGCAAAATCTGTGTGAATTTTCTTGAAAACAAATCATACAGTGATGTTTTCAGCTCAAACCGATACACTGCAGGTTGTTCATGAACATCAACAAATTATTTTTAAAGTTTGGCTATATGATAATAACATAATGAGATAATGAAAATTTTGATGATAAAGATCATTTTATTCTATGATAATCATTAAAGACTTCTTTTATATTGTCATGTGATTCTTACTAAAAAGCTTGTGGATAATTATCTAAGCATTATCTATGAACCACTAGTCATCTGGCAAGGCACTATTAGGATCATTGTGAAAAATTGGCACTCGCGAAAATTGGTGAGGTTTTGGAATACAACTTCTCAGCAATGTTGGTGAAAAAATTAGCAAAATTCAACAATCTATGGAAAACAAAAATAAAAAATAAATTCATTTTTTTTTCAATTTTTGTAACATATAAACCAACAATCTCAAATAAACATACCAGCACATGAATATGGAAAAAAAATCCATACATATGATGTAGGGGATGCCAAATAAAAAATGATACATCAAAGTTGATACTCAATCCTGAACCTTGATAGCTTTCCAATCAAGGACTCAAAAGTGGACAACCAAAAATAAATGACATTTAATATATAAATGTATATCATCATCACAAATCATCTACAATTGCAAATCTAGAAGCTAGATATCTAGCATCAAATCTCTCTCTCCTTGTTCCGGGAAAAGGTCATGGTTTGTTTGTTTTCCACTAGAAGGTCCTATATCATTTGTTTGATGTCAGTTGGTTTGTGTGGATTTATCAATATATGTAGAAAGTGGTTTTGTGCCGCCACATCACCATTTTTATGTCAAATTCATTATTTTCCCCCTACTCTTGTTTTGCCTCCCCTGCCAAGTATATTTGTTGGTATGTACCTTCTCCACATATGTACCTTCTCCAAAATAGGCACTTTGTACTTCACCGTCCACTTCTACATGTTAATATTGTCCAAGTAAATGGTGTATGTCTCAAATATATTTACTAGTTGTCTATGTTGCGAGTGAGACCACCCTAGGGTCTTGCGCTGAGAACCTATTATAGATCTGACCTGCAAATATATGAAATGATACCAATATACCCAATAACTATAAATAATCACCAAAAATAATAAGATATGAATATAGAAATGCTTCACTTTATTAATATCAAACCCTTGAGGTAGGGAAACACCATACATTCACTCGTTAAGTAAGGAGAACACTCCACAAGCCATATGCCTATTCATACAACAATCCTTGACATCTCTCAATGGGGAGTCTCTAGCCTCTATATAGGCCTCATACATACAATCCCATGGGTCATTACCATGGTTCCCTCAATACCATCTATCTAATACAATGGGCTTATTACATTATTGCTAACAACTTGTGGTCCCTTGCATGATACAGGTTAACCACTTTATTTATTACTATGGCCCATCCCATTATTACATTATTCCCTTGGGTACTTCCCTATGTACCCCATACTATCCCCCCCTAGGTATACTACATTCCACCCCCCTTAAACATGTTTCTTCCCCAAAACATAAGGAGAACACAAATACTAAGATCTACTCAAAAGAGTAGTCCACTGGTACCATGCACATGCATCTAGCCATCCAAGAGAAAGGTGATCCCTTGATCTAGCTGGTGCCTCGCTCGCTTGAGATGGAAGTTGACCCTGGCGACTCTTCTATGTTGCTGTGTTGTGGGTGGATCGTCGCCCCTCTCTATCTGTCATGTGGGGGTTGTTGTCCTTGTTGTTGATTCGTTTCCATCTTGTTGGTTGTTTTCTTGCGGGGTGATGTGGGTGGTGATATGCTGAAGTTTTAACCAACGGTGTATATTTCTTTAATTCACCACCTAATGGAGCCTGATTGGTATCTGGTACATGTTGTGGTGCCTGTTGTTGTTGCTTATCTTCCAATATTACTTCAACCGCGGATTCCTCATCTGATGTATCAGTACCTGTAACATTTTCTGCTTCAGCCTCCTTAGAATCTACCTATTTTTTTGGTACCTGGTTTGATGTTTGTGTTTGGTTGTCGACCATTAAAGGCTCATCATCTGATGTGTCAGTGTCATTAGAGCTTTGTGCTTTTGCCTCCATAGTCTCTGCTTGGGTCTTAATAGAAATATCCTGCAATGTAATTTTCTTCTTTTTATACCAGAGTTTCATGAATTTCTTCTGCACATTAATATTGACAGTACCCACAGATTCCATCCAAGGATATCCTAAAACAACATCCATGTTATCCATATCTGAAGTATAAAAATCACAATGCAACACATACTTATCCATAGAAAGCTTCAAATCTTTATAAACTTGAACATCCTCATTATCAACTTGTGTGTTTTCAATGTGTTTTGTTGGAACTTGAAATTTTTTTGCCAAATTAACATTGCTAAAATTATGCTTGCAACTAGGATTTATAGACACAATTATCTTCTCCTTCTGAATCAATCCATGAACCTATAATCAGAAGATATTAGAAGAAATAACCCTTTAGGTTTCTTGGTTTCCTTCTTTCCTATAAAAATAAAATATTTGCTAGGTTTTTCGGTTTCCTTCTTTCTAGTGTGAGACTATTTGTCCAAAAATAATTTTTCAATTTTGTTAGCATGACATAACTTCAGAATCTCACTGTCAAGTGATTTCCACCATATAGCAGCCTCATCTTTCAAATAATACCCTATGGTGTCCTTCCAAAAGAATGGCCTGTCACACTTTTGATTTTGTATAAATTTTACAATAGTCGGCCCATCATTTTTTCCTGTAAAAAACTTATTGTTGTAAGCCATGAAGAGGGTTTTGAAAACAAATCGCTTACTTGGTGAAAATTTGAAATGGCCACAATTCAGTCAATATTGCTCAGAATCCCTATTATCACTTATTTTCAGAAATGGAACAACCATTATGCATCCTCCCATGTGATAGAAATCCCAATCTAGGCATTACAATTTCAGATTCGTGCTGCAATTGTCCCACCGTCACAAAAAATTCTGAGAAAAAAAAAAAGGGGGGGGGGGGGGGGGGGGGGGGAAGAGAGTTGATTTTAAATTAGCGATATCTCCCCGATTCGACTGATTTTTTTTTTTAATTGGGTATTTGTTCTCAAAAAACCCAGATTTGCAATTATATTATACAAATTTTTCACCATAACATATAGATCTGATCTGCAAACTCGTTGCCCCGAAAAATTTCTGCAACCCAACTGATTTTTAAATCAGCGATATCTCCCTCATCCGGACTCTGATTCAGCCAATTGTTTTTTTCAAATTGGGTATTTTTCACAAAAAAACCATATCTACAATTAGATTCTACAAATTTTGCACCAAAATGTACAGATCTGATCTACAAACTCGCCGCCCCAAAAAGTTCCTACAAAAAATAATAAAAAATTCTTCGCTTTTCTTAAGAAAGTGCTCTGATATCACTTGTTATAGATCTAACCTACAAATATATGAAATGATACCAATATACCCAATAACTGTAAATAATCACCAAAAATAATAAGATGTGTATAGAAATGTTTCACTTTATTAATATCAAACCCTTGAGGTAGGGCAACACCATACATTCATTCATTAAGGAAGGAGAACACTCCACAAGCCATATGCATGTTCATACAATAATCCTTGACATCTCTCAATGGGGAGTCTCTAGCCTCTATATAGGCCTCATACATACTATACCATGGGTCATTACCATGGTTCCCTCAATACCATCTATCTAATATAATGGGCTTATTACATTATTGCTAACTACTTGTGGTCCCTTACATGATACATGTTAACCACTTTATTTATTACTATGGCCCATCCCATTATTCCATTATTCCCTTGGGTACCTCCCTCTGTACCCCATACTATCCCCCTTAGGTATATTAGATAACCCTAATAGAGCGGAGGGCAAACAACAACAAGAAATTCTCAGGCAATCAACCTAAATTCTTATTCTACTAAACTTTGCAGGAGTGTCCTTATCTGGATGTCCTACATTAGGGTAGATCCCGCGGGGTGCAAACCCTCAGCTTCTCTTGATGTCTTTGAAACTTGAAAATTATTCAAATGAAACATATACAATAGTAGAAACATAAAGAATGTTCATGGTATTAACTTTAAATCATATAAATGAATGAACAATTACGCATCAATGTAAGATTCATAAACGAATTACATTATAAATCGATGCATAAACACATTTAATATCAGAAATAGAACATCGTTCCTTTATTGAAGTTAGCTACAAGTAAAGTGGAGACAAATGACCTCAGTCCTTCTCCTTCTCCAAGCGAAACCGTCCTTTCCCGGCCTCAGCAATCTTCCTCCATCACCAATACAAGGATATCTCAAGAAAGATGAAGGATATCTCCAACAAGGAAACAAGGGTTTCTTGAAGCTTTGGGGAGTGTAGGAGGCACAAGGATTTCGTCATACTTGATCAGGGATAATCTCAGTATAGTATCAATACATCATATCTTCTCCCTTAAGGCCTTCCCATGGAGGTTTATTTATACTTCTCCAAATTAGTTTTTTCAGTTGGGAAACAGTTGAGCCACGGGCAATAGGAGGTGAGTAATAGGTAAAACCCATGAACTCCGCCCGAAATTAAGGATTTTTTTAAGTGTCTTGACATATGTATGTAGGTTGGGTATATGTTGACCTGCATGTACACACGTTTATCACAGGGAAAAGTAGAGTATAGGGAATAAAGCACTGTTATTTTAGATTTTGGACCAAGTCTGGAAGGAAGGGTTGCCCTAGGCCATGATCAGAGCATTGGATCTACCAAGAGTGGTAAATGGCGCTATAACTCATGCCCCCTAATATATGAGGTTAGAAGGGATACATTATAGCTGAAATGTATTAAGTGCATAGAAGGAATCATGCCAAGACGAGGAGGAGTTCACCACTATTCAGCCTGCCAAGCCAACGAAAGAGATCTGAAAGAAATTGTTGTCTGAGGCGGGCACACCCATGCTCAAAAATAGCAATGCATGTCCACATGTCAAGTACAAAAGTGGATCTAATATGGATATAAGTATTAAGGAACTGAAAAATATATAATGGATCATCTGATCATAAACAAGAAATTACATGTCTGAAGATCACATATAAATAGTTGATCAATGATGTTGAAGTATGAAGTTGATCATTGAAGTCAAGAAACTGATCCAAATAGTACCAAGTGAACATGATGGAATAAATGGTACTACACTGCAACTCGGGTACCAACATATAGGATATTTTTGTAAGGAACTGCAATATATAAGGTGGATGGTTTCAACTAGTAGAAACAGGAGCAACTGACAAGTGAACCAAGACATGTTGATGCAAACCCGAGGTCTTCACCAACTGTCATGGTACATTTCTACACAATGAGAATAAATGATCTGAAGTCGACCATGTGAGAAATCATTTGATTACTGGTCATTGATGTATATCGTTAACAAACGCGAGGCTACTCATTGATAATGATGATGAGAGTTGAATAAATGATGGTGCAAATAAATGAGTTGTAGTCAAACACTTGGATACAATGATGTTTTCCCACTATCGATAGTGAAGGAATTTGCCACTAATTTGTTAGGATATTCCAACACATAGGAAATAGTTAAGTATAACTTCGTCTAGTGTAGATTTAGGTAAAGTGTGTTTCTTTACTATGTACTTTGTTTCTGTGGACTGTTTCCCTCTTTGAGGGCTTTAACCACGTCAACAATACTGGTGTATTGATCTATGATCTATTTGTGAGCAGTGCCCTTTGGTGTTTTGTCTGAGGAACTTCCCTTGTACATTCCTACATGGTATCAGAGCTATTTGAGGGTCGCATCTGTTGGTGATCCAAATCTGAAGCTGGTAGAACTGCATCCAACTATCATTTCCTAGATCTACTGTTATTGATTGATTTCAGGCCGAGAGGACTGCTCTATTGTGTGACGAGCATCTGTTCCAGTGAGGAACCCCTTTCTTTTGACGCAAAAAGGTTTCTGGCAGCCCTAGCTACGTCATTTTTAAGATCTTGAGGTATACAGTATTTATTTGTAGTTTTTAGTTATTTTCTCTCTGTTTATTTCGGTTCATTCAGCTCTTGTTTTTTTTATTGCCAGATCTATACCATTCATTTCTGCATATTCTCTTTTCCCTGTGACTCTATGTGATCTGGGCAAATCAGAAACAAAAAGGAAGGATTTGTTTTCTCATGTGTATGCTCTTTTCTGCCGTGCCTTAGTGTGATCTCGAAAAATCAGAAACATTGAGGAAAATATTTAGTTTCCGACTAAAGTTAACTTCAAGTCGTAAGGTTTGTTTTTTTTGTATGTCTGTGTTGGTTTTTGTGTTTTTTGTTTTGTAGGCAAAAATGGAGTTTCTCAAGTAAGCACGCACCCAAAAGCTTCAGTGACTAAAAAAAAAAAAAACCCCCCCTTCCTCTTTCCCAAAAATTACTAACCTTTCAATCTAGCTCACTTGATCCAAAGCTACTTTATGAGAATAGAGGTCTTGAGTTCAAGTCTTTCTTTTTGTTGAGCTAATTAGATTAAGTTTGGAAGGGGCGCGGATTTTTTTTAAATATAACATTATCATTCATTTATGCATATTCCCACACTTCGTCGGCATCTTCAACAACTTTTCTTCAAAAAGCCATAACTTTTTCATTTGGAAGCCGTTTTCAAAGTCCATGCCAACTTATTCTTGACATCACCAACTACTTCCAATGGTGGTCCTACATTGTGGATTTACTTATAAGTAAAGTTCTTTACAGAATAGCCTTAGGCCAAGAAGATCCATGCCAATTTATTCTTGACATCACCAACTACTTACAATGGTGGTCCTACATTGTGGATTTACTTATAAGTAAAGGTCTTTACAGAATAGCCTTAGGCCAAGAAACCAAATTGAAAGATGAAGATAAGGCAACCAAATGGGAAAATAAGCAAGATCAAGCACGTGGGTTGATAGGGATGTCTATTTCTCCAGACCTTAGATTCCATATTGCAGAACTTGATACTCCTAATGAAGCAATGAAACAGATCACTAAGTTTTTGGAATTAAAAATGAACTTAGAGCCCATCAACTCGAAAATGAGTTGCTTACATTGGACCCCAATAATTTTTATTCCATTGAAGATTTTCTGTCCAAGTTCAAGACCCTTAGACTTCTCTTGGAAGGTGTTAAGGTTAAGAAAGAAGATGGTAACCTTATCTATTCCGTTCTTACTAAGTTGGGACCAGCCTACTCTGTGTTTGTTTCCACCTTCCATTCTCCAAGAGAAACCTTCATTTCTCAAGGACAAGACTACAAGTCCCCTTCCTTTGATGCCTTTTGTGACTCTTTAATAAGATAACAAGAAAAAATCTTACATCTTGGTCTTCTTAATCTTGGAAACTCTTCTAAGAAAGCCTTAGCTGCCCAGCAGCAACAAAATTCAAAGAATGCTAAGAAGCCGTATCCTAAAAAGAATGGTCCTAAACCAAACAAGGCTCCTAAACCATTTTAGTCTCAAAATAAAAAATCATTTCAACAAATGATAAGGAAAATAAAAACAAAGGGAAGAATACTGATAGACATTGCCATTGTTGTAATCGAGATGGCTACTTAGCATCCAAATGTTTTAAGAAGATGGAAGCCTTGGAAGCAACAATGAAGAAGCATAACATCCATTTGGAGCACTCAACAACTTCAACTTCAACTTCAGGAATAGCACTTTCTGCATGTGGTTGTCAAGCTTCTCAATCTGGATATGCACTAAATGTATCTTCTTCTTCTCATTCTCATGAGTGGCTCATTGATTTTGGAGCTTCTTATCACATGGCCAAAAACAAAGCCATGTTTTCTTCTTTAAATGATTGTAACACCAAAAATATATATGTTGGTGATGATAGATCTCTTAGTGTTGTAGGGACTGGAACTGTTCATATAGCCAATGGTCAATTCAATGATGTATTATGTGTTCCAACCTTATATTGCAACCTTGTATCTATATATCAGATAAGCCATTCAGGTGAAGGTAAAATCGTTGAATTTTCACCTCATGATGTTGTAATTAAGGACCTAAGAGATCCTAGACAGATTTTAGCTACTGGCATTGATGATTCAACAAGGTTGTATAAGTTTAAAAACTTTGGGTCATCAAATCTTCCCTTGGTATTTTTTTCTCATAATGATGAAGTGAGCAAACTTTGGCATGACCGATTTGGTCACTTAAACTATCATTCCCTTCAAAATCTATGTAAAAAGAATATGGTGACAGGTCTTCCAATGGTATCTTGCAGAGATGGTGTTTGTTCCGGATGTGTACTCGGAAAACATCATCAGGATAGTTTTGAAAAAAATGCCTCTTGGCACGCCTCAACCCCTTTACAGCTTGTGCATAGTGATTTATGTGGTCCACCTACAGTTGTTTCATTCTCTGGATACAAGTATTTCTTAGCTTTCTTTGAAGATTTCTCCAGATGCACTTGGGTATACTTCTTAAAACTCGAGTGAAGTATTTAACATGTTCTTGGCCTTTAAGGCCTTTGTTGAAAAACAATCTGGACATCAAATTCTTAAGCTAAGATTTGATAATGGCGGAGAATATGTTAACAACAAATTCATCAACTTTTTCACTAAGAATGGAATTCAAATGCAACATATTATTCCATATACTCCACAACAAAATGGTGTAGCTGAAAGGAAGAATCGCACCTTAAAGGAAATGGCTAATTGTATGCTTCAATCTAAAGGACTTAGTCTTAATTTTCGGCAGAAGCAATTAACTGTGAAAATTACATAATAAATCTCACTCCTACTAAGGTTTTAAAGAATATCACTCTAGAAGAAGCATGGAGCTCAATTAAACTAGATGTGAGTCACTTTCGTGTTTTTGGAAGTGAAGCATGGGCCCATATTCCAGATGAGAAACATAAAGCTTTAGAACCTAAGAGCAAAAAATGTATTTTTGTTGGATATTCTAAAGATGTCAAAGGATACAGACTTATTCCACTTAAGTCCCAAAATGTTATCATTAGAAGAGATGTAAAGTTTGCTGAAAATATATCGGCCTACGAGCCTAGTTTGGCAGATGTGCCGCCTCTCTCTATCCCTTTTACTTCTGAAAATATTTCTTCTTCAGATGATGACAGCGAGGATGAAAATCATCCCCACCTTCTTGGGATCCTCCTTCAACTCCTCAGCTTCCAAAATGGGTTCGTGCTACTCAGGATGTAGCAGGTGCTCTTGCCGGTGATCCTACAGATCAACGATGTACACATTCTCAGTTTGATAGAGCCTCTTCTTTACTAGCTCAAACTTCAGCTAATTATGATCCTGACACCTTTGCAGAAGCTTCGGGCCATCTAGATTGGGACGCAACTATGAATGAAGAATATCGTTCATTATTGGAAAATGATACATGGCATCTTGTTCTCCTTCCAAAGGGACGAAAACTTGTTAGATGAAAATGGCTTTATAGAACCAAGTTTGGAAAAGTTGATAAACATAAAGCTCATCTTGTTGTTAAGGGTTTTTCACAAGTTGAAGGCATTGACTATATTGAAACCTTCTCCCCTGTTGCTAAAATGAACTCTATCTGCCTTGTTCTTTCCCTTGCTGCCTCGTTCAAATGGGAAGTCCATCAGATGGATGTTAAATCTGCCTTCTTGCATGGGGACTTGCATGAAGAAATCTATATGGAACAACCTACTGGACTTATACAAACAGACTCCAGCCATGTATGTTGGTTTAAGAAATCCCTTTATGGTCTCAAGCAAGCCCCTCAGGCTTGGTATGCCAAAATGCATAGCTTTCTTTTAGAAACTGGATTTTCTTGGTGTCATTCTGACAATACTGTCTACACCAAGAAAGTGGGCAAGTTTCTTATCATCCTTGTTCTTTATGTTGATGATCTTATCCTTACTGGTAATGATCCCAACCTTATAAACCATGTGAAGTCCAGACTTAAAAAGAAGTTTGAAATGACAGAATTAGGACACTTGCATTATTTTCTCGGTCTTCCAGTCTTGCAATCCAAGGAAGGTATTTCCCTTTCCTAGTCCAAGTATGCATGTGATCTTCTATGCCATTTTCACATGGAAGACTGTAAGCTAGCCCCTTCTCCCTTTTAGTCTGGAGCCAAACTTTCAGTCACTTGTACTTCCCCTGAAGTTGATGCTACCTTATACCATCAACTTGTAGGAAAATTTTGTATCTGACCCATACTCGTCCTGACCTTTCCTTTGATGTTGGCCTTATTGCTCGGTTTATGCAAAACCCACATGAAATTCATTGGAAAGCAGCTAAAAGAATACTTTGTTATGTTCGAGGTACAATTCAGTTTGGGATTCATTACAGTGCAGAAGCATCTCCTCTATTGGTTGGTTTCACTGATTCTGATTGGACTCGTGACCCTGATAATCAGAAGTCTACTGCAGGTTATGTGTTCACTCTTGGTTCAGGACCTATTACATGGGCTTGCAAGAAACAAAGTGTCATTTCTCATTCTTCAACAGAAGCAAAGTATCGTAGTGTCATAGAAGCTAGTAAGGAAGCCCTGTGGCTTCATCAAATCATGTCAGAGTTTAGATTTTAGAAGCAACATCCGACTACACTTTCGCTTGATAATCGAAGTGCCATTCAACTATATAAAGATCCAGTCCAACATCAGTGCAACAAACACATTGAACTACACATGCACTTCATTAGAAAGCTCATTCATGACCATGTTCTTGAAGTGCAATATTTTTCAACAGGTGATCAAGTTGCAGACATCTTTACAAAGGCTCTCACAAAGGTGAAGTTTACTAAACTTCGATTTATGGTTAGAGTTCAAGAAGTTTTCACTAAGGGGGGATAGGTTCTAATGCCTCCTTCCTTCTCCTATTGTGTCATATTTGTACATCCTTCAATCCTATCCCAAGTTGTTCTTAAGGGGGGATGTTATGATATTTCGACACATAGGAAATAGTTAAGTATAACTTGGTCTAGTGTAGAGTTAGGTAAAGTGTGTTTATTTACTATGTATTTTTGTAACTTACAATCCGATGGTCACGATATGTAGTGATCTGACGGTTCATTCTCTCCTCGGTATTACCGACACTTGATCGTGGCTTAACACCCGATTGGTCCATGATCTCTATTTAAAGAGCATGGAGGGTCATTTGTAGGGTAATCGTTCATGAGAGAAGCGTATGTAACTTTTCATTCTTTTATTAATAAATTGCTTAAAGTGGTCGCGTTGGCTTAGGCCATGGATTGTTTCCCTGTTTGAGGGTTTTAACCACATCAACAATACTGGTGTATTGATCTGTGATCTGTTTGTGAGTGGTGTCCTTTGGTGTTATGTCTGAGGAACTTACCTTGTACATTCCTACATAATGACTGCAAACCCTAAGGTACTACCAAATGGACTCTAGATCTCTTTCCCAGAGCAATGAGTTGAAGTCGATGGGAAAAGATCCGCTAGAAGGAAGGCATTAAGGCATCCTTCATCAATCTAGTGCAAGTGTAACCCGTAGGCCAATAATGTGGAAGGAATCGAATGAAAAAACATGTAGTAACCCAACCAAAGCACGTTTCCGACATACACAAGATGTGGCTAGCGCACAATAGAAACCCTCTGAACCAACCAATAATGAAAGCTGACACAGAGGCAAGGAATCCACCAATAGGGTCAAATGGAAACCAAGGCACTGCACAAATCCCAATGTGTGATAATGAAAGTTGATGTCGAACACAAGGGAAACCACTCAGTCAAAGACCCATGATATTGATTGATGCTGAGCACAAGGTGACCTATCAATAATGAAAATAAGGCTAGGGTGTGGCTCTAGATCTGCCCTTAGAGCAATTTTTCATAGTCGATAAGAGCAAGATCCGCCAGCAAGAATTCAATGGAGACCTTCTCAAACCGGCACGAGCAAAGGACCAATATAGCTGATGTGATAATGAACATGATGCTGAAAACTAGGGATGGCCAACTGAAAAATAGGTCAAGATACACTGCAGAGAGGCCGACTCAGGTTTACTTCCCTTGAACAAAAGCACATGTCAATTGTGACTACATGGCAGCATATGATAACTTTGTATAAGTTCGTCATGCAGGAGGCATAAGCAAACTCTCCATATGATTGAAAGAGGTAACCAATCGGAGGAGTACTAACTCAATAACAAGGTTAAGGCTCTCCTAAGTCAAACTAAATCCCATCCCAATGGAGGAAAGACTTACCTTTGAGTTCTTTGTTCAAGGGCGACACAACTGACTCTAGTTGTCATCAAATATGGAAAAAATGTCCCATTTCCGCTCTTTTTGGAATATACAATTTTTTTGTCTTTTTATTTTATATGAAGCTTGAAAAATAATAAAGAATGCTATAATACAGTGGAAAGAATGAGTGTCGAAAAAACAGATGCACTAGTTCCTGGGAGGGGAGCATTCCTATGCTCAATGCAAGGTGGCGAAACTGGTCAAGGACAATCAAAGGAATGTTCTTTCCATGGGAAAAAGGGGTGTGTCAAGTTGCAGAGGCTAAGTGATTACAAGGTTGATTTTGTAGAAGACATGGTCGAAAAAGTGGCTTAAACATGAGTCCAAGCGAAGTCGGCTCGCCAAAAGGTGCAAATAGTCAATATGCAATGCAGCAGTACAACTCAACACAAAGGAGCCTCTAGGGTATAAGGCCAGAAAATAGTGCAAAAGAACGAGAATGAGTCTTCAATGCACAAGTCATGGTGGGACTAAAGAGGACTCCCGAGCCTACTCAATATAGCAGCATGGGCAACAAATGTCAGCGAGGATCTAACTAAGATGCCCATGTAAAGGTTGGCTCTACCATCGCGTCATGATTTTAAAGTCGACGAGTGAAAATGGTTTGTGAACCAAGACACGATGGGGTCAACCCTATGGAAAACATATCGCAGTATGGAGGCTAGTATGCAAAATGCAGCGGAAAGTGGTATTCCCTAACCTATATGCCAGTAAGAAAATGATACCTGCCATGACGGGCCTACGGTCATGGGACCAAAACGATTTCTCGAAGAAGTCTCCAAAATTTCTTATAAAGATAACCCATTCCCAACACTCCAAGCCAAAAGGTCAAAAAGTCCATAAGATAAAAATCAACTTTTGAAAAAATAATTTTATTTTTCAACCTATATAAGGACTTTTGGACTCACATTTTTGTCATTTGTGTTTTGAGCAAGGAGCTGTGGAGACAAACTCAAACAAACTTCCTCCGTCAAATCCAACTGTTCAAATCGCTCCAAAACTTCTAGGTAACCCTTTTATCATGCTTTTAATTATTTGTGATACTTTTTAGATGTTTTTTTCATAATTTGACTGTAGGAAAATATGTTAAAAAATTCAACTCGGCATGCATGCGAGTTGAATACAGCTCACCCGCATATACGAGGGCCCTACACGCGACTGTGTAAAAGGGTAACCCACGTGTGCGTGAGTAAAAAATTTAAAACATAAATCTAATTATTTGAAACATCTTTTTTGGGCAGGATGACAATCACCTAGCATGAAAGGGAGCATAATGCCATTTATAACCAAGTAATGGACGATCAAAATGCTTTAGCTACTTTGAGAGGTTGTGGCTTGCTAAAATTCTTTAAAATTCCAAACATTAAAGTGAATACATGATTGCTTGAGATATTGATTCATTACTGGAGTGCAGAAGGTGATGCATTCATGATTGATTAGATGCCCCTGAGGATCGAGATAGAAGACATATATTTCATCACAGGTCTTTCTCGACAGGGAGAGAGAGTGCATTCTACTGGCAGGATGAGAAGTAGTCTCAACATGGAAGACTACGTCCGCATATACTATCCTGGTCATCCTGAAAAGATTGGAAGTCAGATTCCAATCAAGCACATAGAGAGTTTATCATTGAAAATCCTACTATTTACCATAGCCAGGGTAAATGGTTCTGTTGCTCTACATCAAGCTTCACATGTATCCATGAGTCTAGCAGTGGATTGCCTCACTATTTTGTTTGATTGGTGTACACCTCTACTGACCAACATGAAGAACCAACTCACTTCCATTCAGAAGGGTCAGACAAATAATTTTAGATACGGCACAATCTTATGCTCGTTCTTCTTTGAGAAAGTACCTGGGCTTCGACCCAAGGTGTTATTGACCATCAGTAGCCCGAGGGATCCGCGGATGGGAAGATGGGTTGACATGATGAAATTCCTAGGGGGTGGTGAGGTCCCAAGACAACCTTTGATGATGAGTTTTTCGCATGGTGGGATCAATAGGTCATCGCAGTCGACAACTACCCCTACGCCGGAATGGATTTCTGGGGAGATCCAGATTTAGTATTACCACCAGATGCAGCATGGGGTGCCATAGGTAACAATTTTTTATTTTTTATTTGAATTTCTTAAGATTTTTTTTAATTTTTAATATAAATGAACTTAAAAATATTTTTTATGAGACAAGACACTTACAAAATATATTGATCATGTTTCAAATGTGGGGCCAATGAGACCTAATGGATTCCCTTGACATAGGCATCGTGGAAGAGATTTTGAAGGGGCTGCAGCTAAGACTGAGAGAGTTCTCCATGCAGTTCAGAGGAACTTGGTGAGACTGACTCACCAAGTACCCATGATAGCCATAGAGGACTTACCCGAGGAGATGCAATGTCGCGTGGTAGGAGTACCACGAGATGGGTGCGACTATTTTAGCGTGTGGCCAATGTCATTGTCTATTTTCTAGCTACTCATCCTGAGCCAGATAGATAGATGATTAGATATTTTTATGATTAGACATGATGATGGGCATAAGTCCAAATTTTGTAGGGAATTTTGTCCCAATTTCTGTATATTATTTTGGACACAAACACTCTATCTATATACATAATATTTTATGATGATCATATATACAGATGATAATTTGATTATTTTTTATGTTTTTTAACTTGATGAATGATTTATATGTCAGTCCAATGCTTGATTAGCAATAGAATTTGCTAAGGAATTTTCTGATCGTGGAATGTGAACAAATGTGATATAAACAAATGATCATTGCCACAATCGTACTCTCAGAAATTGGCGATACAAATAGGGATATCGTACTCGATAAATGTTATTTAGCTGAGATACCACCAGTTGTGAGTCTAAATAAACCACTAACGAATCAATATCAAGAGATATCGCTTTGGATAGAAAATTAATAATGGTTGTATATTTAGAAATATTATTCAAAGCAAGACCGATACATACTCCTCTCGAAACCATCAACTGGCCAGATGGATAATAAATCACCCAAGCCACGAAAGCAAGGTTCCGGGTATGCCTACTCGCACCATTGCGAATCCTAAATATATTGAATTGTCCATCAATACCTGCCAAAGTAGATCAAAAATATCGACATCACTAAAACCGATAGACAGATATGTACAAACATACAATATATACAAATAAGTAAGTGCTCGGCCAAAGCCTAAGCAAAGGACTTCTTAAGGTAGAGCCCATTTATGGGCTCTGCCAACTTGTTTCCTTCAAATTCAATTAATTCATAAGCTCCCTTTTTAAAAATTGCTTGACTATAAAGGGACCATACCACATAGACTTAAACTTGCCTGCCCGCAAGGCATCTTTGTCTTGATCATAGACTAGGACAAGGTCACCTTCAAAAGAAATTCTAGGACAGACAGTTTTTCGTATTGAGTTTTTACCCTCTTTTTATGGGCTTTATTTATTATGGTGGCATCTGTTCATCAAGATGCTCCAAATGAACGAGGTGCTCCTCGAGACTAGAAGTCTCTGGAAGAAGTTCAGCAGCTAGTTTAATGGAAGGAATTTCACATTCAACAGGAAAGATAGATTCCAACCCATAAACCAGTTGAAAAGGAGTAAAGCCAGTGGCAGTCTTAACTGACATCCGATATGCCCAAAGTCTCAGATACAACATGATATTCCAATTGGATCTAGCTTTGTTAATCTTCCTTTGCAAGATGATTTTAAGGGATTTGTTCACAGCTTCAACCTAACCATTGGCCTGAGGATAATATGAATATGAATGCTCCTGCCGGAAACCCAACTTGAGAGCCATTTCAGACATCAGTTCATTTTCGAAATGACTACCATGATTAGTGACAATCTCTTTAAGGATACCAAACTGGGAAATAACTTGATTGAATAGAAACAAGGCCGTTGTTTCACTGTCATTATTAAAAGTAGGCATGGCCTCAGCCCACTTCGTAAAGTAGTCTATGGCCACAATGATATACTTGTGATTTCCTACCGAAGGCAGATTACAAGTAGTAAAATCAATGCCCCACTTCGTTAAAGGACTAACAGTGATAATAGGGAAAAGAGGAGATGGATGTGCACGCATTTTCCAAGTATAGACCTGACAAGGACGGCATCTTTTGATCGCTTCAATACAATCTTTGAAAATCAAAGGCCAAAAGTAGCCTACTCGCAAAAAAATTTGGGTTGTTGCAAGCCGAGATAGATGACCACCACAAGCTCCACTGTGGCAATCATTAAGAACTGACTCAACTTCTTCCAAGGTTAAACAATGCCTAAGGATTGAATCAATCCTGCAACAATATAATGTGTCACCTATAATAACATAATTCTTAGCAAGGTGACGCAACTTTCTACGCTCATCTTTGGAAAAAGAGGGCGGAAAATTTAAAGTTTGGAGATATATAATGATATCCCCATACCAAGGATCTTGTGAAGAAATAAGAAATAAATGTTCGCTAGGAAAATTTTCCTCGTGAATAATTTCTTCCTCACAAGGTAGCTCTGATATCAACTATGAAAATACTAAATATTTCTTAGATTTAGCCAACATGAATTCGAGATCGAATTATTGCAAAATGACAATCCATATATTATATTTTCCCCAATCACTTGCCTACTGAGAACAAACTAAAATGGATTGACGGCTACTAAGACGAACATTTTTCAAAGAAGAATGTAATGCCGAAGCCACTGGATAGCATGGACAGCTGCCAAAGCTAATTTCTCAATGGGAGAATAGCGCAGTTTAGGGCCTACCAAGCCTCGACTTAGATAGTAGATTACATGCTCACATAAGGCATCATCTTCCTGAACCAAAACTATACCAATGGTTGATTCTGCTGCAGCGAGATACAAGAGGAGATCTCTGCTTTAATCAGGTGGACTCAACAATGGAGCAAAGGTTAATGCTTTTTTCAAAGCATCAAAATATCATTGCGCGAAATCATCCCATAAAAACGAGACCCCTTTCTTAAGCAAATTCATAAATCCTTTTGTGATCTCAGCATAATTGCCTATAAATCTCTTCAAGAAATTTGGTTTTCCTTGCAGACTTTGAATTTGACATATGGAAGACGGGGGAGGCAACTAAAGAATTGCCTCAACCTTGAAGGGATCAACACGAATATCCTCTGTCGACACGATGAATCCTAACAACCGACTGGATGTGACTGCGAAAACACACTTATTCGGATTCAACTGGATTTTATAAAAATGACACTGCTAAAAAACCAACTGAAGATGTTTAGGATGATCAATTATCTTTTGAGAACGAGCATCTGAATCGTCCAGGTATGCTTTGTTAACGTGCTTGATGTCATGAAAATCATAAGACATGGCCCGCTGAAAAGTGGCTACAACATTTTTTAGGCCAAAAGGCATCTTTTTGTACACAAACGTACCCCAAGGACAAATAAAGGTTGTCTTGTGCTGATCTTCTGGATGGATAGTAATTTGATTGTAACCAGAGAATCCATCCATGAACGAAAAAATTTCATTACCCACACATTCATCAATAATTTGATCAATAAAGGGTGTGGAGTAATTGTGTTTCGGACAAGCCTTATTTAGGTCCCTAAAGTCAATGCATACTCGAATCATTCCTTGCTTTTTGTCTATGGGGACTAGATTAGAGACACATTCAATTAAAGGAATGGGGTATATGAAACCTACCTTTAGCAGCTTCTCGACTTCAACTTTGATAGCCGCTTCTTTTATAGGATTAACCGGTCAAAATTTCTTACGAACAGTTTTAGCATTTTCGTATGTCTTGATCTCATGTTGGACTACAGATGGATCTATTCCAGGCATTTCTTCATAAGACCAAGCGAACACATCACGAAACTCTTTGAAGAGATCAGTATAAGTTTGAATTTCTTCAAGGGAACAGTCAACTCCAATGAAGACATTTTCGATTATGTTAGGATTCCTAGAGATGTTCACTGGTACAGTTTGTGAGATAACAAACATGTTACCTTCGGCAGAAAACTGTGCTGGGGCCAAAGGGTTTAAAACTGTATGAACATCACTAGTAAAATGAATGGACAAACTTGACTCAATTTCTTGCAAGTGAGGGAGGAAATATGAATGATGATGTAGATCATCCCATGGTCTATCAATACCCATCATTTCTTCTAGAATTGCTTCCTCAGATGGTAAGACTATATTTAAGCAACCCTGAGCCGAAGTTGAATCGAGGGTCCAGGCTGGATCCACATCTCCATCTAACTCCTTTGGTGAGAAAGGAGTAGGATGGGAGTTTGTAGAGTTAACAATAAACTAATAAGAAATTTCTACTGCAGAAATAGGACATGCCATTCCACCTACCTACCCTCTATCTAATGTTGTGGTAGATGAGGGTAAAGGCCAAGGGTCCAAAAAATAACGAGTTCGAAAGAACTCTCTTCGGGAAGGTCCCTTGGAGGATGAAATAGAACTGATTCTAGATGTAGGAGCAGGAAGATTAAAGTTACCCATTAAAGAAGAGTACATCCCAACTCATAAATTCTTTATAGGTTGCCTAGGATTGTCCACTAATAGAATAGTAGACTCAAAATATGCGTGGGATTCGCCCAGAGAATAATCCATTTGATCAACTTTTACAATCCTCCCCTCATGAGGAAAACAAAGGATGTGAAATAATAATGAAACTATGGCATCCATCTCGTAAATCCAATTCCTGCGTAAGAGGAGGTTGTAATCCAGATTCACATCAACTATTTCTACCTCAATATTTACCACCTTTCCCCCAACACAGATGGGAAAGGTTGGAATAATCTCGTGCATCCTATGAGAATGTCCATCAAATTTTGTCAATAGAGTCAGTGAAGGAATATCTTGAGGCAATCCAATGGCCTTCCAACATGACATGGACATCACACATGTGGGAGCTCCCTCATCGATAACAGTTCGAAAGGTGTTGGTATTTTGATATGTAGACTTTATCTAAAAATCCATATGATGGGGGAGTCTCTTTTTGACGTTTGACATATCAAAAGTAAGCGCAAGAGAATTTTTTGGATCTACTGCTCTAATTGTCAAGAGTAATGCACTCCTCTAAGTGGGGCATGACTAGAGTACCTCTAACGCTGACATAAGACAAGGACACTAAGCCATATCTTCTAAAATATAGTAGTTCTAGGTTGCCCTAGCATTAGGGTTAATGGTTGAGCACTTTGCAAAGCCTTTCAACATCTGAGGCATAGACTCAACATAGGGCCTCTCAATATGGAGCGGCTCTGAGGCATCGGAAGCAGACTTAGCCTTATATGATTCTGATTCACCGTAATCACATGATTGCATAGCGACGTCAATATGCAAGCTCGTCATGTAGACATTTGATGAATTATCCCCTTCTTGGTTGCCCACGGCAGGGGTACCAGTACTAGAGTTTGCGCCAGCAAGTAATTATTGCCCTTGGGGAAAAGGGTTAGTGAGGACAGCCTGGGAGCTAGATGACCCCTACTACACTAATAAGCGCTGAGCGTCTTGGATCTTAGGGTAGAGATGAGTCAAATGATCTCCATTGCATAACTTTCATGGAAATTTTACTTTCTTCTTAGACTCTTTCCTATCCCCTCCGGCATCATTGTCAGGTTTGTTTGCATTGCCATTCCCATCCTGGCTCTTTTTCCTACCTCGTCCTTTCTTCTTCCCATTGGATTGTTGGTTTCCTTTGGGGTTAGAAGTTTGTATGACATTATAGATGTAGGTTGAGAAGGTGTAGATACAGATGATGATTCCTACATGGAGGAAGCAGTTTGTAAAGGCAATTGTTGCAATTGATTCAGTAGGTTAACTGTGTTAGCATCAATTGATCCAACTAGCCGATCGGCATGGGGACCTGGATTTGGCTTGGCTACATCAACCTTGGACCTAGGAGTGTTAGGTAGAATTTTTTTAAGTACCCCAAATTGAGAATATATGAGTTCCAACTACTAGGCCCTAAAAATAGCTTGCTCTTCAGTGAATACACGTAGAGTCACTTGTCCTTAGAGATCTCAGGTTGTAGTTATTTAAGAAACCATTCAAGAAGGAATTTTTGTGGAATATCGGCTTTAATGAGCCTCTTCCTTCTCCTCCATTCCTGTATATTATTAGAAATGTGAGTTGCCTGATCCTGTTGGAAATTAGCCATAAGTTTAGTTCCAGCATCATATCGACAGGAAATTGAAAATGGTTCAAAAAGATAGTAGCCAAATCACCAAAAGAAGTGAAGGTGCCCCGTGGAAGTTCTATGTACTACTTAGCTGCATTTACAGTTAGGGTACATTGAAGTAATCTCAACCTGATTAAATCGTCTATCAGGGAGTTGGACAAACACCATAAGTGGAAAGTGGTTACGTGGTCGCCCAGATCTTCACTTGTCTTCCCCTCAAATTTTGGTATATCTGAGGGAATTTTGGTTGTGACCGGAGGCCAAACCGAGCTATACCTAATCAGATCATTAGTCAATTTAGAGAGATCTGGAAAGTTTAACGTTGCCAAAAAAGGTAGTCGTGGAGGACCTTGAGGATTCCACCCGGTGTGGGTGGAACTCCCATGTTCTGAAAATGAGATCTTAGACTAATATTAAGGTATTACAGACTCATGTGAAGGATTTGCCTATATTACTTAGTGCAACAGATCGAAAAGATTGTGAATAATATAGATAATGAAGCAGTTAAAGATACATAATAGACACACACACACATAACATAGCAAGATAATCAAGGAGTCACCCAAAACTCCTAGGCTATGTCTCTTGGTCCAGCCTTCAGTGGTGACCACTCTATTATGTCATCAAGAGCAGAATTTTACAAGAGTGAGCTCAATTTGAGTCTCAACACAACAGATATAAAACAACAGGAGTTTTCTTGAATCCCTCAAGTCTCTTTGAGTACACAGACTCTCCCTCTCCTTCTCTCTCTCTATTTCTCTCTATCTCAGCACTGCTTGCCTCTGTCTCTGTCATTCAGTGGCTTTTAAGCCAATCGACACTTGTCTGTTCGTTTTCCTCAGGCTCTCTAGCTTCCGGCCTCTGTCCATTCAAATCCCCTTTGAGCGTTAACCAATCATGGTATAATGTCTTTAGGTATGGTGGCCACCTATTATGAAACAGAAGGGACCATCGATGCCTTTGAAATCCCCAAAATAGTCGTTCTTTGTTTACACAGAGAAATACACAAAAACATGGGAAAATCTGCCCAAACGCTATCAGACTTGAAATATTATCAATTCCACCCTATAATCCCTTTGGATCCGTCTTTGGGTGCTATCGCAAGTGATCGTTGATCCAACGGTTATTATTGATTTCAGGTGGCTTACGTGCACGAAGATTACCCACTCCAAAAGGGTGGTTTTCTCTCTCTGGCACCTAGCCACATGTCAGCCAGTGTATGGGCTTGGGTGGAGCCCAGCCAATACCACTTACCACCTAAGGCCCGCCCGAAATCCCGCTCGTTACGGAACTCAAAATATATGTCACTGCATGTATAAACCCTTTCGGGTCCGTTTTATCGCCCAATTCGCATTTCCTTTGTTTTTCATTTATTTAACGAAAACGTGAATTTACATAGGAAAACTCCTTTTTACAAAACTCAAAATATATTAAATTTCATTCATAACCCCATCGGGTCTGGCTATCGCAAGTCGCATTTGTATCGGCCCCGCTCTTTTGTATCGCTCCGATGCGATATTGCGATATCGCAATCACATAGTCCCCGGGCCTTTGGTAAGCGCTCCCTTGTATTTTGTCGATGCGATATTGCGAGTTAACCTGGGTCGTCGATCTGTGTGCTTGATCGACGGTCCTCGTTGACTCGCACTGATCGTTGTCGCAACTTTCATATGGTAGCCTCCGATAGCCTCCACTTGCCATCTCCGATTGCGATATGCCGATCAGATCTGGACCGTTGATTGGCCAGATCCAACGGCTCCTGTGCATCATTGTTCAAGCCTCTGATAGCTCTATTTTTCACTGTTTCTTCATGTTTTTCACTCCCGATAGTGTTTTCCACCATTTTTAAAGGTTCATCCTCTGCGATAGTTTTTTATTTTTGAAGACTTAGAGGGTTTTTAGGATCCATTTTGGATCATCCCAACGTTTTGAAAAGAATGGCCTGGATTTGTGAATGCACCAGGTTGCCTAAAGTAACTCATAGACCCAACTGAACCATAAGGAGCTCCTTGTGGTCTAGAAAAAGTGGAGTTTGACCAACTCCTGCCAAAAAACCTCCGTAACTAGTAAATTTTCCCCCTAGAGAAGTGTTAAAAGGAGTAGAGAGCCCTTGGTAAGTGTTCCATGCATTAGCATGGGGAGAAAACTTCTGGAAAGAATTGACAGAAGAATATGGCATATTCCCTTGTTGGCTGAAATAAAATTGATTCCTGGCTCCTAACCCACTAATCGCAGGGTTTGTCCAACTTTCAAATGGATTATAACTTTGACCCATAGAGGAAAAAGGCATTGATCCCAAAGTTGGATTGGAATGTGGTATGACCACCCCTAAACAAGAAACCCTGAAAATAAGTTGATTCACTTGCCATGGATGTGGAGGCGGCTGATGGAATACTTAACTAAATCGAAGGAATTGCACTGGTCAGCATTCGAAAAGGGAAAAAGCCAATGGCAGAGGCAACAGCTTGAGAACTTCCACTCAAAGATGGAATGGAAGTAGAACCAAATATAACAGTGCTAGGAGTAACAAAAGGTATAGAAATGGTTCCTCCTTCTTGTATAGATACTGAAGTTGCATATTCATAGCACTTTTCATGGATGCCATGCTTCCAACAGTGGTCATCGAAGGAAAAGATTGACATAAACCTGGGCTCAAATGCCTGTTGGTCGGAGTCCCGCCGTATAATAAAACATATGGATGATTGGGAGGAAGAGGAGAATTAGGAGCCGCAATAGACTCAAGAAGCTCTTCAACCTCAATATTGTCTTCCGACTGGAAGAGGACTCGAGAAAGAACTGGAGTGTTCCTCTCTAACTCTCTACTTGTACCAAGTCTATCTTGTGAATCAATAACTCCAACCGAGGGATCAATCTCTGATGCGCCTGCTGCCACTGGTTGAAAACCACTGGTAGGTTTGCTCCTGCGTCTTTGAGGAGAAGGCTCATGACTTGTAGGTGATAGCCCGCGAAGTCTCCTACGCCGACGAGTTGGTCGATCAACCACTTTGATTTATTTTAAAGAGATATACTTAAAGACTCAAAAAATTGTAAAGCTAGGCCAACTAGGAGCAAAGAGCACTCTCTAAAAGTCCCTAAAGATACAATCAATCAAACAACTTTCAAGTATTTCCACTCCGGGTGATTAGGACTGCACACCAAAATATAAGAAAGTCAAAATCAAGGGCCTTCCGAAAATAGTCTGGGGTAATTACGCCCCAGGCCTACTAGAGAAGTTACAGAAGCAGTTACACTGACTTCCAGAAAATAACCTTTTCCGGTGCAAGAACCCAAGCTTCGCAAGGGTACCCTCCAGAAGTAGTACTAAATGTGATGCAATGTCAACCTCAGGTGCCATGAGATTCCCCTCCGCAGCCACCTATGTAATCACTAGGAAAGGCAACTATGGATACCAACTCGTATCAAAACTCAGGCAGAACAGTCGTGAGGCGGGATCCAACAAGTAGGAGAGGGGGTATCTCTCTTCCTTGTCTTCACTCTCCCTCGTGCTTAACTCCCAGTCACTGAGCTTTCCTGGTCTTTCTAACGATATTGGATTTCTCTCTTTATTCAACTTCTACGTTTTGTAATTTAAGCAGCCTTGGAGAGTTAACTCTCCACTCACCTATTCCAAGGCCCTAATGAACCTAAACTTTTTGGTGTTTGTTAATGACAACAATAAAATTTCTAGTTCATTTTATTAAATCGCTTGATTTTATATAGTTGTTCTTTAATTCATGGGGAATTACGAGAGTAAAAATAATGATGTTTTATGACGCCAAAGAAACCAATAGAAAACTAACTATATGGATGCAGTGATTTTCTTCGATGAAGAGTGATTTCTACTTGGGTTCTACGAAAACCTACATATAAGCAAAATATTTTTCTTTTCTTTTCTGAAACAATCCACACACACCAAAAATCTTAAAAGACTAAGAATGCTTAAGATGCAAACTAACCTAATGCAAGTCAAAATGATGATGCAAGATCCTAAACAACACTCATAAGGAAATGCGGTTCTTTATAGTTCTTTTACTGTGTCAACCTCATTAAAAAATGAAACAACTCCCTTTTCCAAATCGAGTCTTTGATTACGATCTCGTAAAATCTGAGTCGAGTCTTTCCAAGATCTCGAAAGTGAACCTTCATTCCATCCACCTAGTTGAATGCAATGAATCTTGGGGGGCATGTACCTCGATTTGAGTCATTATGCTGGGGGCACGCGAACTTATAGCAAGCATATTTTTTCATTTCAAGCTTGTGTAAACATGAAATCGAATCTAAGTAAAGTTCTCCATGGTGCAAGCTTGTGTAAAAATGAACCCATACCTGATTTACATCTCGTGATTGTCGTTTTTATCTACTAATTTCTGCTAGATGAGCCTTGGTTGTTTCATTCCATCGCCACCATCTCTTTGGCCGATCGTATGCTTTCACTTGGTTGTTTGTCCTTTCTTGAGGGACCGCAACGATGAGTGGTTTTATTAGCCAGCCTCTTGACCATTATGTGTTTTGAGCAGTTCCACCATTTCCAAAACCAGTTGCTACCCTTTATACCACTCGTTCCTCCAAGACGAGTCTCCTTTAAGCTCTTTTCTAACTCGTAAAAAATGAAAAGATTTCCGAGTATTTTTCCCTTTTTGACTCATAAAAGAAATAAAATGGGGGGTCCGCTTTTAAGCTCTTTTCCGACCCTTTTAAAAACTGCAAAGATCGCCGAGCTCTTGTCGCTTTGAACTCGTTAAAGGCTACGAAGCGTCGTCTACCCAGTATACGTTTACCCCTTTTTCGGGCTGGGATAGATTATTTATGAAAAAGGTATACGTTGATATTTTAGGGTCAATAGGTTCCCTTGGATATTATTATCTACCTTTTCGAGTTCGAGGGACAAATTTATGAAAAGGGACATCTGGAGTTTTCTTTTCCGTGTCTTTTTCAAACTCTCTAAATATGAAAAGACTCTGAGTTTTACCTATGTCGGACTAGTTAAACCCTGACGACATTGGACTCGTCGCCATGATGAGACCCGAGCTTCTCCTCCGTAGGGCTCATTAAAATTTCACTGGGTTGGCTTTGTTTGAAGGAAAAACTTATATTGCAAGCATATGCTATCCCCTTCAAGCTTGTGTTTCAAAAATAATTGGGGTACTCGCCAGCAATGGTGGGGGAAAATTTGGAAATATTATGTTGATTACCTACGGCAGCTTGTCACTCTTGAACATCGACACTCTTTTGCTTCTTGCTAGGTTTGGGATATCCTCACTTCGTCATTAGCCTTCTGAGATTTGGGTTCTTCATTTTTGCCTCATTCCATTCGATCCCTGTTGTCTCCGCATGACCCTCGATCCCTTGGTACCAAAATGCTGCCGCATTCTAGGATCGTGTTGCCGATATGTTCAAGAACTTAATCCTTCCGCAGTTTGTACCCTTACATCCTCCTCTGATTCTCTGTTTCATCCATCTTCATCTTGTTCCTTTGTCTCACGTCGTTGATGTGGGAAACATCATTGCCCTCCTGCAACAGATCACTTCCTGTCGACATCAACTCATTATCCAGGAATTTGATCTAGAGACTCCTTTCGGGTACCTTGGAGCTTGCATGCCTCAATGGCAAGTTCTTCCCATTCAACGAAAGGCTTGCATTATTGGTCTTTGATCGAGTGATTTCACAAGTGTTCCACTCCAGATCATTCTTCACACTTTGTGGATTGTACTAGCAGTACCTTGAGAACCATTGACATTACTGGTGGTCTCTCTCACACTTGTTAACGGTTCACATCATTAACCGGTAATCAAGTGATTTTCTAGTATGCTCGACTTCAACACATCTATTCACATATTAGAAATTGTACTATGATCGAGTTGGATTCAAGACCCCGGACTCAGATTACATAAGTTCGGGTTGCGTGGATTGGTTCATGATTGCATACATGACTTTTTGATTGGATGGCTGCGACCATACCTGAGTCTTTTTGGATGGTTGTGACCATACCTGTGTTTTCATATGGTCTTTTCGACTGGATGGTTGCGTCCATACCACAGACCAGTTCTATTTGTCTTTGGATGGCTATGCCCATACCTCAACTACATGTACTTCTTTCACTATCAAAGATATCAGTTGTACTTGCATCTACAGGTTCTCCGTGATGGTGTTCGGGTTCAGTTATGGTTTTGCAAAGCATTTCACCCCTCCCACTCTCTCGACCTTCATGCTTTAGGGGGCATCTATTACACAGTATTTTGTCACCAACCCCACATCCCCTGATCCCGAGTAGAGTCAGTCCCTGAATGGCATCTGCTCTATGTCATACATCAAAATATGTGTCCACATCTTCCATATCACTCAAGAAGATTAACCATGCTCATTAATCCTAAAGTTGACCCTTTTTACCTATGTTTCAAGATCTTCGTAGGACATCAGTATCTTTCCTGCGACGATGGCTCAAAGTAAACGAGAACCTCATGACACCTTCGCAAGAGTACATCTATTCTCAGCGACGGTCGTATTTTAGGGATCATCATAGGTCATCAGTATCCTGCCTGTGACAATAGCCCAGAATGCACTAACGCCTCACGACGTCATCTCTGAGTCTCAGTGTTTGACCTGCGACGACCTAGATATGGCGAATTAGTTCAAACAGAATACTTCTAGGTGGTTCTGGAGCTGGTTGTTGGGTCAAAGAAGTTCGCCTCTCCTCATTTGAGATGGTGGTTCCACCTTTTGAGTAACCTCCCTTGAAGATAAGCTTCCTCTCCCCTCATTTATGGAGGCTCCTCCTCTTATAAAAACATCCTCCATGACTATGATCAGCTAGTGCTAGTTGAGTTTTTAGTGTGCTAGTTCTTAGCTTGTTGGATTGATAGCTTATAGTTTGGATTGCCTTTCATGTTGTGGATTGAGAGTGTAAAATGGTTTTGTAAGAAGGAAGCCTTGTTGTGATTACCTTAGTTTCATACTTGTGCTTTTGGGTGAGAGAGAGTCATTAGTCTTTCTGGGAGACCTTTGAGAGTGAATGCTTATGGAGACATACTAATCGGACCCTTCAAGGAAGCTTGCAATGTCAAGGCGTGGTTGTAAGATTTATGTGTTGTTTATATTAATACAATTAATGGTTATTTCCTATATCATGTATGAAATGTGTGTTGATAGCTTATGGTTCCTTGACTCTGTAAGTAGATAGTTCAGTATTGTGCTCTATTATGTGTTTTGTCATTTTCATATATTGTTTCAGGTGAATCATTCATTAAGGAGAAGAAAGCGATAGCTGAAGCGACGTGACGTAGACTTCATCAAACACCGGTATAAGGTGGGCCTATTTAACGATAACTATTTAAGGAATTAGCTATTTTTTTGTCTTGCTATGACTAGACCCACTCTAGGGCTAGAGGGGTTGTCTCTCTCCGTAGAGGGAACTTACCTGCATCACACATGGGTAATACCCCAACTCATTTCAGCTGCAAAATTCCTCCCAGTTTTTCCCAAGATGACCACAGTTCCACCAGTCATGTATTCAAATCCATGATCTCCTACTCCTTCAACCATTGTTTTGGCACCTGAATTACTCACACAAACCTCTCCACTGCCATAGCATTGAAGTATGTTTCTCCACTTACTACCCCATATAGAGAAACTCTCTCAACGATAATGGTTTATTTAGGATCAAACTAGCTTCTTCTAGGAGGGTAAACCATGATCTTTCCTTCTGATAAACCCTTACCAAAATAATCATTATTGTCCCCTTCCATCTCTAGGGTAACACCTAAACAAAGGAATGCCCCAAGGCTCTGACCTACAATGCTTGTTAGTTTTACATGAAATGTGTTTGTGCGAAAACCTGTCATATTATATATTTTTGTAACTTAATGGCTAAGAATTGTATCAAAAACTTTATTGACATTCTTCATGGGCATCTCCATGTAAGCAGGTATACCTTTCTCTGGAGCTTCCTTTAAAATCTTGATCAACTCTTGGTCCAAGGCCATATCCAAACCATGATCTTGTGCCTAAACACAATATTGAGCAACTTCTAGGCGAATATTTGTGGAAGGCCAAAGTAACAAAGAAAGATCAATATTTCCAAGTTTCTCATTACTATCTATAACTTCTTTATCCATCTCTACCATATCTGCATGACCGGCCATCTCCTTTATAGTTTTCAAACCCATCTGAGGCATAAGTTCATGAACCTCTTTGGCAAGCATGAAGAATAAATTAATGACATGTTTTCATTCTCCTACAAATTTTTCCCTTAAAACGAGATCCTGGGTAGCAATACCAACCAAACATGTGTTTTTATGAAATTTGTGCATCATGATGCAACCCATACTGATAAGGGGTGGTGAATTTAATTGAAACTCTTATGCACTAAGGAGAGTAGCTATGACAACATCTCTTCCTATTTTTAGTTGACAATCTGTTTGTAGAACTATATGACCATGCAAGTCATTAGCCACCAATCTCTGATGAGTCTCTGCTAGCCCAAGTTCGCATGGCATCCCATCATCTTTTATTTTTGTCCATCGAGATGCTTCAGTACCACCATCACATCCTAAAATCAATATATGATTTGCATGGCCCTTTACTACACCACTTGCTATCACTCCAACTCCAGCTTCAGAGACCAGCTTTACACTGATTCTAGCTCCTGGATTAGAATTTTGTAGCAAAATCCATCAATATACTCAAATACAACTTTCTCACCTTCCAACACTGCAAACCTCATATCTTAAACATGAAGCCTTACAACATGCAAATCCCCCCTGTGTTTGGTTCAGAGGAAGGAATATGGTTTTGACCAACTTTAGTTGATAATCCTTTTAGGATATGTACATTTCAGACTAACAAACATTGGAAATTTTGTGTGGTTTAAGAAAAATGGGATTGGGAAGAAAGATAATATACAAAGAATCCTCCAGAGTTCTGACCATCCAGAACAAGCAGATCAAATTATAATATATAGTTTAGATGAGTTTTGTGCCTATGCATTTCATGTCAAAATATATATTTCATGTCAAAAAACAAAAACAAAAACAAATATATATATATATATATATATATATATATATATATATATATATATATATATATATATATATATATATATATATATATATATATATATATATAGATATATAGATATATATATATATATATATAGGCCTAATAGTATTTAAGCATAAATTATGAAATTCATTTTTCACAGATTAGTTGATAGAACTACATATAAATTTTAGGAACAAAGCCTTCTAATCTTCAACTGGAATGTCAAGTCCATCTCCTTACTAGGATATTCCAAGGCATGTCACATTCTCAAGCCACTCTAATAACTGTATAAAAATAAAATAGCACATAGTAAAACAATGTGTACATATTATTTAAGAAGTAAGACAAAAATTGTTCCTTTAAGTCATTACTCTATAATAAGGGCTAATAAGCCCCACACTGGCAGTTGAATTTCTTGTACCATCAATATCACCAATGACTTTATGGCCTAGAATTTCACCACCCTCACTATACTTTGCACCCTGTAGAGGAACATTTAAAATAAATGATAATAGAAAATATCCAGTCTAATGTAGGAAGGAGCCTTCACATGCATGCATGCAACTCTACCATACACAAAACATAATAATCCTAACATGTTTTTTCAATAAGTGAAAATCGTGATGCTAGCTCAGAAGATGCACTCTCCCCAAATGCCACTAGTATCATCAATAAATTACCTTTTGAAGACTCCTTGAAAAGAAAATTCCATACCAAAGCCATCTTAATCTAAATTTCATCTCCATTAGTAAGATAGAAGCTAGAAACACCAAACCACCCACTTGCAACATGTTTGATTGCACTTCTTTTAGGATTCACTGATCCATCGAGGACTTGTCCTAACCATGATGGATTCTCTCCTCCTTCACTTGAGGCACATAAACCAAGGTAGAAAAAAAATATTAATATTGATGGTGCATGAAACAAATCGATCTAAGGTATCTTTCAGTTTCTTCTTTTCATAAGTAAAAACACATGTAGGATTCTTGATTCTTATTAGTTGTTGGAAAATTTTTCCTATCTTAATATTGTTCCAAAAGATAGAAGATGTAAGCCTGTATTAGATTTTTGTAACAACCCTTTTCAAAAATTCATGTAAAAAAAAATATAAGACCAAGGTCATGGGAGATGTATTCCAAGTTGAGTGTTGGGCCAAACATCCTAGTGGGGGTGTTCATTTGGTTTATTATGGATGAGGAAATTGGCTAAGGCAATGGAAAAGGCTTTGGAAAGGAAAAATGGCATTTATTGGCATATTATTTATGAAAATAATGGAAATTAGGAAAAAAGGAAGGTGAATGGTCATGGCTTGCATGTGAGGATGAAATTGAAGGAAAATAATGGAAAATGAAGAAAATAGAGGCCTCATTAATAAAAAGGATTCTAAGGATCAGTTGGTAACCTTTTGTTAGTTCATTTTTGGAGATATATATCTATTCTCTCCCTCTCGTGCTCTTGGACACTTAGATTTTTCTTGTATCACTTCAGAATTGGATCAAGAAAAGAAAATAAGGCAAGAGGAAGAAAAGATTAAGCAAGTAAGAGCGGGATTAAGTGGCTACATTGGGATAGTTTGCAGGTATCGAGTTGCATGTATGATTTCCTTGCTATTTTCGGCATACATGGTTATGCATGTGTGTTCTTGGTTCTCTTGTTGTCATTGGCATGGGTTTTTTCAAGTGTTACAGTGTTTTTCAGCCTTGCCTTGCCATTTCTGGATAGTGAGGTGTGATGGGGTTCTCATGTTTTGGTTGAGCTAGATTGTTGGATGGATTTGAAACTGAGTGAGGTGGTCTTAGAAATAAATAACACATCGCCTAGTGATCCTTCAATTAGACTGTGGATTGTGGTGAATCCTTGGCCTAGTAACCCCTAAACTTAAATATGGGTTACGGTAAAGTTGGATTTTGTGTTACCTCAGTGGGCCTAGGAACCCTCAACTAATGAATGACAAGATATACAATAAATCCTAGAGGTGGGTGCCCTCGGTTAGGCCTAGGAATCCTTGGCAATGTTATCAGAACAAAACCAGTAATCGAACCGAAAAACCTTGTGGACTAGGAATCAGTCGGAATTGTAAAAAAAAAACGGTTTACCAAAAACACATAAAATATTCATATTTTAAATAAAAACATATATATTCATGTGCATCCATATGAATCCAAACCATTTATACACAAATATGCAAAAGTTCTCATTTACATATCATGTAAGGGTGCACATAACCAAAATAGCATCGGGTGTAATCCATCTCTAAACAGAAAAGACATCAACAAATAGGCTCTAGATGGCCTCTAGCATCCAAAAAAAAAACATGCTACAAAAAACGTCTACATATCCTCAAAATCATTGCCTATATTGGGGTGTTCGTCATTAATATAACCATTTAGGCATTAAAATAAGATAGAAGAAAACGTAGCATGTCATGCCAAGCTTTTGTTTGAGTGATGGGTACATTTTTAGTAGAGTCATGAAAGAGGAGTTGTACGACCAATGCCACTAACATAAAAGTACATAGAGGGCTTGGCTATTTTCATTAAATACTATTCCATACCCTCATACATGACAAAATCCACGTTGCAATCCCCCCAATCCTGAAATCCTGAAAAAACTATTAAGTCTGTTGGATTTTGAGTGAAATCTAAATTCTACTTTCTCCATATGAAATCCAATGAGATTGGAACCACTCTCAAAAATCCTCAGTCATTTCATGGTAAAGTTAAAAATTTAAGTAAAAGTGACATTCTCCTATATCTTACCATGAATTGCATAGCAATACTAGGACCATAGACTTAATCATTAGGCTGAGGGCCATAGGCTTGAATATTAGGCTGGCCTAGGGGAGAATTAGAAGTGGGCCAAATTAGAAGTTGGCCAAATAGTTGAAAAAATCAAAAAAAAATTAAAAAAAGGTAATTTTTTATGCTGGCTTGCATAGGTACATGGAACCGGTACCTATAAGACTTCTGAAACATTCCTCGTGAACATATGTGGAAGTTATTTTCCAAGCTATATTTCTGAACATAGATAGATCCATTATAAAATTCCCTTATCCAGTGCCCCACCCCTTAGGGTTGCTTGAGCAACCAAGTTTCTATCAAGAATCTCTTTCCCACAACCTTGAATGCCAAGCGAGTTAGGATTCTATTTTCTTGTGCTTGCACTTTTATCGTATGGTCAGGTCCTGTAAGTATCGTTGACTCATCAGAGGATATCATTTGTTATGCATTGGCTCCTTTACAAGTATTTCTAACTCTATTGAGGAGTTTGTATTGTTTCCTCCTCACACATTCTTGGTAGCTAACATTAGCGATAGCTCTAGATCAAAATCTACTGTAAGTTTTAATTCTAAGAACTAGTGATAGTGATACCCTACACAAAGCTCAACATTCTCTCTTTTTTCTTTCATTTATACTTTCTAGGAGTTTCACCTTCTTTTATATGTTCTCTTGGCTAGATATTTGGGTTTTTAGGTAGACACTTAGTTATTCAATTCTTTCTCTTTATCTACTTTGAGTATTGTTCTAGGAATTGCTTTAATGCTACCACATTGTATTTACACTGGATGTGTAGTATCCCTTAGGGAAAAATTGCTCTTAGGGTTGACAAAAGCACATGATAAGAATTGTATTCCAACTAGTATCAAAATGTTCTTTCAATTTTTCCAAATAGAGATAATAATGAATACAATAGAAAGTGTAACCAACATTAAATTCCACCATCCATTCATATGCATGAAACTAATATAGCATTACAGAAAGGATTATAAACCCATATTCCTTCCAAATTGCATGCTACAATTTTAGATACACAACAATTGCTAATGCATCAACAAACCCTATTATCCTAATACTTTTAGTCTAACCTTAAGCCTCAGGAATAAGCCATATTTCATTTCCTCTTTGCTGCCATAGTCCAATGGCTGCCACAAACTTGCCTTGCAGCCTAGATCAAGCCCTAGTTGATAAATTTCCTTATAAAATGTGAGTTGTTGCTCCAACAATCCTTGAACTAACCTATGCTTCCCCAAATAGTCTTTCACTGCCCCAAACTAGATCTCAAGGTAGTTTGCTGCCACAATTTCCATCTCAGATAGACCCACTGAACTCAATAGAACTTCAAGAATGATGAATTGATGTTATGTATCAATTGTTGTCATAAAGAACCCTTATGGGGTAGTCTGCAATGGTCAACCTTAGTAAGGTTTAAGCAAGCCCTTATTGTCACAAAGGGTTCCTTTGGATATTTGCTATTTTATGCCCCAAATATTTACCCTTTATACAATTTTACTTTCCACAAAAGGATTCTTCAAAGTGGGCCTCATGCCTCAGATAGGATTTCAAGGTTGTTTTTTGCCCAAACCTCACTTGTATACCCTCACTATCCTTGGAAATGCATTGAATAGTCCTATGGTGTCACAGATTATCCCTTCATATCCCAAACAAGGCCACAAAAATTGTTGTTGTCTTATCGCCTTCAGAACTTGTGCCTTCACATATTCTACTACACTAAGTTGTTTTTTTTAACTCAGGGTCACTCTTTTCGCATCCTATGAAGCTCAGCCTTAACAAACTGATGTTTTTCCATGTTCAAAATTCTTTGTGCTTTCCAATCAACTATTCCTCTAAACATGGTAACTACCTCTTTGACTTATTCAAATGACGTTGCAGTGCCTATTTCATCCCTATTTATGATCACAGTCTCTTCTGCATGATCATGTCGGGGAGAGCATTTTTTCATGTGGCACAATTACTCCCTTTGTTTGAGAAACATTGGGTTGAGCAGTAACTAGCTCAACATTATTCTACTCCGCCACTCTTTGTTTCATTCAGGGATGTGAATGGCTTAGCAATGGCCATCTTAAAATTGTGCATCTCAGTAATGATCTCTTCAATTTTAAGCTTTCTAGTGGCACCTAAAACTACAATATTGTATGTGATAGTTTAAATCCATAATATGAATTGGGGATAGAGCCAGGATCAATATCTATATTCTAAGATCAATTGATGATTACCTCCTTCAAAGATACATTTTCAAACTCTTTTCTTGCATCAAATGGAAATACAAATCTTTTTTTTATACTTCCAAAGTATTCCCTTCTGATGATGAAGAAGCATTAGTCACTAATGGCAACCAAACATCTATTTCATTTTTGTTACTTTGTTGAGAAGGTAAAGATGAAGAATGTATAGTGGTCGCAACCCCTTGTTGGGCGCAACCCAACTTGGCCGAAGTTTTGGTCAAAAGTCCACATTTTGGAGAGCGGAGTGCTGGTACTGTGGACATATTCACCACATGGTGTTTTAACGGCTTCGGGTGGGTCAAAGCCCCTCCTTTTTGTAACAGGTTTGGCCAATAGTTGATTGTTTTAGGAGAACCATGGTATGTGGAACATGGTAATTTCATATACCTGTTGATGTAAGTAGTCTATATATAAGAGAAAATATGTAATTCGAAGTAGTGTATTGTGATGGAATGATACAAGCATAATGTCTTTGTAATCTGTTTTGGGTCTTGAAGGAAAGGCTCCGCAGTTGAGTGCGCAGAGACCTAAAGTCCGCAACTGAGTGTGCAGACACCTACAACTAGGTGCGCAAGTCAAAGATTTGTACATTATTTCTCATTAGGGGAGTTTTGAGGTCTAAAATGGGCCTCCTAAGAAAGATGTATAACAAAAATAAACTATATAAGAACCAATAGGATTCAAAATGATTATGTCAACCATGGGGGATGATTCACCGTTTTTGGAGTAAAAAAATAAAAATAGTAAAATAGTAAAACAACTTTTTCAACTCATATTTTAAACTTATCTCCCTAATGTTTTACTCAAATTTCGAGTGGGGGTACTCATTGGATGAGAAATTTAATTCCTCATCCAAGGAGTACCCATGTTGCATACTTTCGATGGACCCTACTACATGAAAAATGAGAAATACATGAAAAAACGTGATTGCAATCACGTTTTTCATGTATTTCTCATTTTTCATGTAGAATGGTCCATCGAAAGTATGCAACATGAGTACTCTTTGGATGATGAATCAAATTATGCAACCAACGAGTGTTTCCGCTCGAAATTTGAGTAAACCCATAGGAGATAAGTTTGAAAAAATTGTTTCTTCTTTTATCCCTCTAAAATTTGATGATGTAATCTAATCTTATTTTATTATTTCCACTATTATTTTATAATTTCCTTAGGAGGCCCATTTTAAACCTCAAAAATCCCCTAATGAAAGATTTAATATAAAGAGTACAACTTTGATGGGCATGACTTGTGTATACTTATCGTGTATCTTTTCTTTACATTCAGTATTTTGCTTATATTTTACATTTGCGCGGTATTGTTTATGAATGTTTATGGCATGTTTAAGTAAAGAATATAATGAGGTGTAGTATATGATTGTGAAGTAACTTATGCATGTTAAGGATAAATAAAAAATAAAAGTTCCACGTCCCATTATCCCTCAAGGCTGCAGAAACCTGGTTCTGCAACCTCCCATAATCACTTCGGATGAGATTATTGGTGGGCAGTAAAATCTGAACTTGGGTTAGCCCAACCTAAGCCAACACCCCTTCCATATCTTTTTATATGGAAAATATTTATTGTTCAGTTGAAGGAGCAAGATTCATGTCTTGAATGCAAGATCTTTTAGACATTTGATATAACCCATTATCAAGATGGATTGAGTGTTCTACCAAATCACCCTATGGAATGTTTTGCAACTATTTTGGCTAAGATTGGATCGGGCTACAATATTCAACAAAAGGCCCCCCAAGTTGATTTATAATGATAGGCATCAACTCCTTGCTATTGGGATCTGCTGGGATCAGACTAGAAGACAAACACATGATTTCTTGTACAGAGGTTTTGGCACATATATGTTCAATTTTGGCCTCCCTTGCTTGATTTATGTGGGCACTCCACGTACTCCATTCCCAATG
This sequence comes from Pinus tabuliformis, assembly GCA_031772625.1. NCBI lineage: Eukaryota > Viridiplantae > Streptophyta > Pinopsida > Pinales > Pinaceae > Pinus > Pinus tabuliformis. Next base: position 80,344,415 of record CM062810.1, on the reverse strand, counting down.
GGGAAACTAATTCCAGTTGTGACTTTTCTCAAATAAACCCTCCAGGTTAGAAAGAGAGCCAACTTTGATACCACTGTAGTATCGCTTAGGTAAAAAGGGCCCTTAGATTTGAAAAGAGCACATGAAAAGATTTTTATTCTAACTAGTGTCAGTGTCTTTTATATTTTTGCAAATAGAGACAATATTGGATATAATAAACAGTGTAACCAACATTTAATTCCACAAAAAATTCATATGTTGAAACCAATACAACAGTACATAATGGGTTATAAACCCATAGTCCTTCCAAATTGCACACTACAGTTTTAGATACACGACAATTGTGAATTATTTAGCAAACCCTATTATCCTATTACTTTTAGTTTTACCTTACAATCAACCTCAGGAATCATCCATATTTCGATGCATATTTTCTACCACAGGCATGCCTTGTGCTACAAATCAAGCTCTAGTCCACAATTTTTTGTATAAAATTATGAGGTGTTTTTCCAACAACCCTTGAACAAGCCTATGTTTCCCCAAATAGTCTTTGGTTTCCCCAAACCATATCTAGGAGGGAATATATGGATTGTTGTAGCCATTGAAGGCTTATGCGTAAGTGATGTGTATGTAAGGATGTTATCAGGTATTTTTGAATGTATGTTTGCATGTTTTATGAGCCATTTATTTAAATATGAATTTCATTGCTCAGGTATACAATTGAGGCTTTGAAAATGTTTTTGCTTCCAATGGAAATATGTGAAACATAATCTCTTGGTTCCATGGGCAATGATACACCTTTAGCTGTAATGTCAAATAGACCGAAAATAATATTTGAGTACTTCAAGTAGATGTTTGCTCAAGTGACAAGCCCTCCTTTTGATCTAATTCATGTAGTAATTGGCACCTCAACAGAATGAATGATTGGTTCAGAAGGGGATCTTACATAAACTAGTGAGAAGCATTGCCATCAACTTTCTCTTATAGGTCCTATTATTTCCACTCAAGAAACATAAGCGATTAAAAAAATGAATTACAAAAGTTGGCATAGAAATGTTCTTGATACCACATTTCCAAAAGAACGTGGCTCTAGAGGATTGGAAGAGACCTTGGATAGGATATGCTCAGAGGTCTGTCTTGAAATTCATGAAGGTTACAAATTACTAGTACTATCAGATAGAGGTGGGTAATATAAATTCCTTTAATTCCTCAAATTGTTTGTTATGGTTATTCTAATAGCCAAAATAGACTTTGACCCTTGTTATTTTCATACAATATTTCCATATAGAGATAGTGATTAAATTTTACTAAACCCAATAAGGATGGAAGCGTCACTAAATAGATTTTGAATTTTGTACCTACATCATCCAAGTTGGTCCCTGTTAGCTCTCTGTTAGTTGTGAGTGTTGTGCATCACCATATTGTCTCAAAGTTAGAGCGAACTCGAATTGGATCGATTGTAGAGTCGGGGGAGCCATGCGAAGTGCATCATTTCTGCATGTTGGTAGGGATTGGAGCAAATGTTATATGCCCCTACGTAACAGTTGAAGCTATATGGAGACTATAGATTGATGGTAAAATCCCACCAAAGAAGAATGAAACCTTACATACTAAAGAAGAGTTGGTTCAAAAATACATCAAAGCAAGTAAATCTTGCATGTTGAAGGTTTTAGGAAAGATGGGAATTTCTACTTTGGCTTCTTACAAAGGTGCTCAAATTTTCGAGGCACATGGACTTTCTTTAGAAGTGGCTTAAGGTGTTTTCTTACAACATCAAGTCGAGGGGAGGGGGCAGCGTTTCATATGCTTGCTCAAGATACACTTTGTTTGCATAATTTGGCATTTCCTAGCCATCTTTTACCCAAAGGAAGTGTTGATGCACATGTTTAGCCAAACCTCGGTGACTATCACTGGTGTAAAGATGGTGAAGTGCATATAAATGACCCACATGCCATTGTAAAGCTTCAGGAAGAAGCTCACACAAATAGTGTTGCAATGTATAAGCAATACTCTAAAATAATTCAGGATTTAAACAAACACTACAATTTGCGAGGGGTGCTTAAATTTAAGGAAGTACTAGATAGGAGGATTCCTTTGGAGGAATTTGAACCTACTAGTGAGATTATGAAGTGATTTTTCATAGGTGGTATGAGTTATGGTTCAATTTCACTGGAGGCTCATACAACTCTGGCTATTGTAATGAATAAAATTGGAAGAAAATTGCACAAAACACCAAAACCAATGTGGGTCTTGTAACCAAAAAAAAAAACCAGGGCTTCCCAAGACTAAACCACCTCACTGTCATCAATAGAACCAGGATTTATGATAATCCCCATCGGATCACTAAGCCCAAAGAAAGCATGGATGCCATTGGATTTCTCCATCTACACCGTGACAAATTTTCCTATTTCCTAGTCTCTAGGATTTACAATACATCCCAGCATACAACAGTTGAGGATCCCTAGTCCTAATCAAGACTCCACCCTCTAGGATTTACCATATATCCTATCATTCACTGGCCAAGGATTAGTGTTATCGAAACCAAACCAGAACTGGCCATTTTTGGACCAAAACCGGTCTGAGCTGGAATAGGTCGGTTCAGTACTAAACCGACTGATTTTGTAATTGAACTGGTCAGTTCAGTACCGAACCGACCTATTTCACCGAACCGTCCGGTTCAGGACCGATTCCATATAGCTATGCAAGCTAGCATAAAAAATAATTTTTTTATTTTTTTTAGTTATTTGGCCCACGTCTAATTCTCCCCTAGGCCAGCCTAATATTCAAGCATATGGCCCTCGGCCTAATGATCAAGCCTATGGTCCTAGTATTGCTATGCAATTCATGGTAATGTTAAATTCTTAAAGTAAAAGTGACATTCTCCTATATATTTACCATGAAATGACTCAGGATGTTTGAGAGTGGTTCCAACCTCATTGGATTTCATATGGAGAAACTAGAATTTAGATTTCACGCAAAATCCAGTAGACTTAATAGTTTTTTCAGGATTTCAGAATTGGGGGGATTGCAACATGGATTTTTTCATGTACGAGGGTATGGAACTAGTATTTAATAAAAATAACCAAGTCCTCTATGTACTTTGATGTTAGTGTCATTGGTCGTACAACTCCTCTATCATGACTCTACTAAAAATGTACCCATCACTCAAACAAAACCTTGACATGACATGCTATGTTTTCTTCTACCTTTTTTTAATGCCTAAATGGTTATATTGATGACGAAGACCCCAATATAGGCAATGATTTTGAGGATAAGTAGACATTTGTTGTAGCATGAATTTTTTTGGATGCTATAGGCCATCTAGCGCCTATTTGTTGATGTATTTTCGTTTAGAGATGGATTATACCCAATGTTATTTTGGTTATGTGCAACTTACATGATATGTAAATGAGAACTTTTGCATATTTGTGTATAAATGGTTTGGATTCATATGGATGCACATGAATATATATGTTTTTCTTTAAAATATGAATATTTTATGTGTTTTTGGTAAACCGGTATTTTTTCCAATTTTTACCGGTTCCGACCGGTTCTCGGTCCACAAGGATTTTCGGTTCGATTACTGGTTTGGTTCTGATAACATTTCCAAGGATTCCTAGGCCTAACCGAGGGCACCCACCTCTAGGATTTATCTAATGTCCTGCCATTCACCAGTCGAGGATTCTGAGGCCCACCGAGGTAACACAAAATCCAGCTTTACCATAACCCATAGTTCAGTTTAGGGGTTACTAGGCCAAGGATTTACCACAATCCACAGTCTGATTCAAGCATCACTAGGCCATGTTTTCTTTCTTTCTGAGACTACCTCACTCAGTTTCGAATCTATCCAACAATCTAGCTCAACGAAAACATGAGAACCCCATCACACCATGGCTATCCCAAAATGGCAAGGCAAGGCTGAAAAACACTATCACAACTGGAAAAACCCATGCCAATGACAAAAAGAGAACAAAGAACACACATTCATAACCATCCATGCCAAAACTTGCAAGGAAATCATACATCCAACTCGATACCTACAAACAATCCCATTGTAGCCGCTTAACCCTTCTCTTACTTGATTGATCTTTGCTTCCTCTTGCCTTATTTGCTTTTCTTGATCAAATGTTGAATTTATCCAAGAAAAATCTAAGTATCCAAGAGTGTGAGAGGGAGAGAATATAGAGATATCTCCAAAATTGAACGACAAAAGGTTACCAACTGGTCCTTAGAATCCTTTTTATTAATGAGGCCTCTATTTTCTTCATTTTCCATTATTTTCCTTCAATTTCCTCCTCACATGAAAGTTGTGACCTTTCACCTTCCTTTTCTCCTAATTTCCATTATATTCATAAATAAAATGCCACTAAATTCCATTTTTCCTTTCCAAATTATTTTCCACTGCCTTATCCAATTTCCTCAACCATAATAAACCAAATGAACACCTACACTAGGATGTTTGGCCCAACACTCAACTTGGAATACCTCTCCCATGACCTTGGTCTTATATTTTCTTTACATGAATTTTGGACCAGGGTTGTTACGAAAATCTAATACAGGCCTACATCTTCTTCTATATTTTGGAACAATATTAAGATAGGAAAAAATTTCCAACAACTAATAAGAATCAACAATCCTACATGTGTTTTTACTTATGAAAACAAGAAACTAAAAGATACCTTAGATCGATTTATTTCATGCACCATCAATATTAATATTTCTTTTTGCCTTGGTTTATGTGCCTCAGGTTAAGGAGGAGAGAATCCATCGTGGTTAGGACAAGTCCTCAATGGCTCATTGAATCCTGAAAGAACTGCAATCAAACATGTTGCAACTCGGTGGTTGGTGTTTCTAGCATCTATCTTCCTAATGGAGATGAAATTTAGATTAAGATGGCTCTGGTATGGAATTTTATTTTCAAGGAGTCTACAAAAGGTAATTTATTGATTATACTAGTGGCATTTGGGGAGAGCGCATCTTCTGAGCTAGCATCACGATTTTCACTTATTGAAAATACATGTTGTTAGGCTTATTATGTTTTGTGTATGGTAGATGTGCATGTGTGCATGTGAAGGCTCCTTCCAACATTAGACTGGATATTTTCTATTATCATTTATTTTAAATGTTCATCTATAGGGTGCAAAGCCTAGTGTGGGTGGTGAACTTCCTGGCCATAAATTCATTGGTGATATTGCTGGTACAAGAAATTCAACTGTTGGTGTGGGGCTTATTATCCCTCCTCCACATCATGATATTTATTCCATTGAAGATCTTGCACAACTTATTTATGATCTTAAGGTAATTATAGAGTAACGACTTAAAGGAACAATTTTTGTTTTACTTCTTAAAGAATATGTACACATTGTTTTGCTATGCGCTATTTTAGTTTTATACAGTTCTTGGAGTGGCTTGAGAATGTGACATGCCTTGGAATATCCTAGTAAGGAGAAGGAACTGACATTCCAGATGAAGATTAGAAGGCTTTGTTCCTGAAATTATATGTATTTCTATCAACTAATCTATGCAAAATGAATTTCATAATTAATGCTTAAATACTATTAGGCCTATATTTTTTTCTAATGTGAAATGCATAGTGACAACATTCATCTAAACTTAGACTATAATTTGATTTGCTTATTCCAGATGGTTCGAAATCTGGAGGATTCTTTGAATGTTATCTTTCTTCCCAATCTCGTTTTCCTTAAACCACACACAATTTACAATGTTTGTTAGACTGAAACGTACATATCCTAAAAGGACTATCAACCAAAGTTGGTCAAAATCATATTGCTTCCTTTGAACCAAACACAAGGGGGCTTTGCATGTTGTAAGGTTTCATGTTTAAGATATGAGGTTTGCAGTGTTGGAAGGTGAGAAAGATGTATTTGACTATTTTGATGGATTTTGCTGTAGAATTCTAATCCAGGAGCTAGAATCAGTATAAAGTTGGTCTCTGAAGCTGGAGTTGGAGTGATAGCAAGTGGTGTAGTAAAGGGCCATGCAGATCATGTATTGATTTCAGGATATGATGGTGGTACTGGAACATCTCGCTGGAAAAAAATAAAACATGATGGGATGCCATGGGAACTTGGGCTAGCAGAGACTCATCAAAGATTGGTGGCTAATGACTTGTGTAGTCATATAGTTCTACAAACATGTGGTCAACTAAAAATAGGAAGAGATGTTTTCATAGATGCTCTCCTTGGTGCATAAGAGTTTCGTTTCAATTCACCACCCGTTATCAGTATGGGATGCATCATGATGCGCAAATTTCATAAAAACATATGTTTGGTTGGTATTGCTACTCAAGATCTCATTTAAGGGAAAAAATTGTAGGAGAACCAAAACATGTCATTAATTTCTTCTTCATGCTTGCCAAAGAGGTTCATGAAATTATGTCTGAGATGGGTTTGAAAACTATAAAGGAGATGGTCAGTCATGCAGATATGGTAGAGATAGATAAAGAGGTTATTGTTAAACACACATGGAAAACATAGAATAGGAAAGATAAATCATTGAGTTCATTTTTTATTAACATCAGATATACATTTATAGTACATTATGTGACTCTTGGGTTTCAGATCCCAAGGTCTCTTGGACTGCTTTTGTCCATTCAACTTCCACACTAACCATTTACGATTAGGTGTCCAACATTCCCCCCCTTAATCCGAAGGGTTATGTATGAGTCCAAGAAGAGAGCTGTAATACAACATGTGCAACAAATGCATGGCAGCACTAGGCTGAATGTGCTCTATGAAATGTTGGTAAAAAGGGCGGTGGTTTAAGGATGACCACCAACACTGGAACGCTTAGTGCAGTTCCCGGAACTCTTCCAAAACTGGCAAGAAACTGAAGTTTTCTGCTAGAGGAAGTGATCCTATTGTTTTAAAGAGGGAAACCTTCAACCATAAAAGGGAGGCCTCACCTCGCATAAAAGGTAAAACTTCTACCTGAAAAGGGAAGTCTCAACCTGTGATGGTTTAAGGATAACCAACAACTCTGGAATGCTTAATGCAATTCCTGGAACTCTTCCAAAGCTGGCAAGAAGCTGGTGTCTTCTGCTAGAGGAAGTGTTCTCAATTTTGTTCCTGGAACTCTTCCAAAGCTGGCAAGAAGCTGAAGTCTTCTGCTAGAGGAAGTGTCCCAGATTTCCAACTGAAGGCATGTTCAGGGGCATCTTTGTCTCTGGCTACAACTCTGAAACTGGTGTGGCAGGTTGTGGCTCAGGCTCGCTTGATGTGGCTTTGAAGCTTGTAGATGACCATCATTTCCCCCCCTGTCAGATACAAGGTGAGAAGATGGAGGAAACTCAACTGCAAGACTGTTCAATATTCTGGAACAAGTTCTAATATGTGTTTGGAATATCTTCTTGGTTGTTGATGCCCATTGCCAAGAAGCGATCCATCCAAGATGAATCTTTGTTCTTGCAGGACGTTTGTTTTTGAAGCATCTGTGTGAAGAATGGCTGGTTTTATGACAGTGCTCACATGGATGAAGATCAAAACAGTGATCTTTCAGATGGCCAACTCGGTCACAGTGTTGGCATTTCACGATCTGTTGTTGTTGTTGTTGTTGTTGCTGTGGAAGAGGGGCAGAATCTGAAACAGCTGAAGCTGAACTGTCATGAGGAGTAGGTGCACTGTCATGAGGAGCAGGTGAACTGTCATGAATGAGTCCAGCACTCTGAAACTGAATGGGCTTTGAGTAGTCTGGAATATGAAAGGACAAGTCCTTGTCATATCCAAGACCAGTTCTGTGCTTGTTGTGGACAAGCTGTTCCCAAGGTCTGATGATGGGCTTGGGAAGTGAAAACTGAGTTTTTGCATCTGCATGTACAACTGTTGCTTTATTGGTTTCTGGATCTGAATGAACTTGCTGCTTATGGGAGTCTATTTCACTGTTCTGAACAAAAACAGGTTCAGAATGATGACTCCTTTGTTTTATTTCTTCTTGCTGAAGCTGAGATTCAAGCTGTAAAAAATCAATCTTTTCTTGTGCATTATATAAGCATGTCTGAATGTCACAAAGAGTGTCTTTGCGAACATTTACCTTCCCACCAATAGTGGAGTGTATTAGTGTATTCAGTAACTCTAATACATCATCAAATCTAGCCATTGTCTCAACAAAGAAATGAACACTCAACTAATTCCAGCTAAGAATTTAGCCAATCACAAACAGATTTGTGTCCAGCAAGAATGAAAGGCTCAAAGTCCTTCCAACACAGATACAATAGATATGTTTCACCCTTAAAATGCTTAGGTATACCAAGATACGCTTTGTATGGATGCACAACTAAATGACTTCTTCCTTCTTTGAAATTCGAACTTCAACTATAGGAATGGATTTCATATACCTCTGATGTATCAACTCAAATAATAACAGAGATTGGAAGCAGATGAACAGCTAATATTCAAGAGATTATTAGAGACTGATGAACTAATAACTCCAAACAGATCAATACATCACTGAAGTTTGTGTTGCAACCCTCATGAAGATGGAGAATAGCCTATGCATATTTTGATGCATCTATGCCACTGTTCAACTCCGGGCAGAGTTTCCGTCCTGAAATCTCTGTTGATTCCTGTACTTCATATAAGGTAACAGCGGGTGGAACTTTACACTTGCTGATTAATTCGTGTGGAGATATTAATGAACTTGGCTTACAAAAGCGCACCTCAGCAGGTATTGATGAATATGATACGAATGAGAAAACATATCAGTGTGCTTCGTATGAGATGTGCATATATATATGGGCGGTATCTTAATGTAAAAAATACACCAGAAATGTCATACACAAAGAAATTTCCGAGATCCAAATCTACAATTATAAACACTCATCGCACAAAATGGCTTTCAACCTCATATACTTTCATGATGAGAACTGCGCAATATGCTATGAAGATAACCACCAGTCATGATCAAAGAGACAAGGGATACAACACCGGCACGGAAAAACTTTCCAGATTTCTTGAAACGAGACCCCAGAAGACTACCTCCTTCACGGCAAGCCCGGTCTCCTCCACGAGTCACGTACAACAGTCAAGACGGGCACCACAAGCTGCATTATATGATTTGCAAGCCGAATAGCAAACACGAAGCCGATTATCACCATCGCATCTTTGAATGGAAATTCAACAAGCTAGCCGCTTTGCCGCTGCTGCACAATAACCATTATCCAGAATAGCAAACAGTGTCCGACTAGTTGGAAACAACCTGTTGTAGTTTGGCATTACAATAGCTGCTTCTAATTGCTGCAGAATGCTTGCTTCACTTGGAGCACAGTGTTGACCTTCTGAATCACGTACAAGAACATCTCCACACATTGACAAACTTGAAAAGAGAACACATTTTCGTTTCTCCTTAGCAATCAGATTGAAAAACAAGCAAATAAATCAGAACAAACACACTAATTTACAAAGCTTCACCCGAATCTTTAACGCCGGACCACAAAAAAGCTCGCACACATCACAACACCTCCTAACACAAAACCACGCCCTCTTTGTCAAAATATGCCAGAGTAGCCTCCGGCAGCTTCTCCCCCACTGAAATAGTTGCTCTGATTGGCTGTAATGTTGTTGATGACCGAACAAATGTCCAGGTTCAAGACCTTGACGACACCGTCCTCTGCCAACAGCGCATAGCGCCTCGATCGAACCCCTAAACCCGCAGGTTTATCGCTCAAATCAAGAGTAACACCCAATGCTTTGGTTCTTGATTTCCATCGGCCAGCAGGAGGACCTTATCACCTACATTCAGATTCTGACCCCAGGCCCTCATAACAAAAGCATCGTTTACAGAAACGCAGGCAATTGTGTCAACCCCTTTGGCCTTCAGCTCATCGGCTTTCTCCACAAATCCTGGGAGATGTTTCTGAGAGCAAGTGGGTGTGAAGGCACCGGGAACGGCCAACAGAACCACTTTCTTCGGAAAAACAAAATCTTTGAACGCTTCAACGGAAGCCGAAACTCTATCGTCACGCCAGGGTTTCGATACTTTTTCCAATAATTATTTGGCGTTACATCGACCACACCAGAGGGATCCTCCTTCTTTCTTGAGCGCTGTAAAGTCGGGTTCTCCACTGAGCGTTTGAGTGCAAATCTGAGTGGAAATCAAGACAGATATGGAGTAGATTCATTTTTACTGAAATGGTGTCTCGATGCCAATAGTTTGGAGGGAATCTAATCTCTCATGTAGCGGCTCCTTCACTATTCACATTCAACTCTTCACCTCCCAAACACAAATTTTAGGATTTAATAACGTCTCAATACAATGTTCAACATCATACCTCTCGTTGCAACGCTTCTCGCATTGTCTCCTTACAACGAAAGGAGGGTCCATGAATGTCTCAAGCAAAATATTTTGACCAACGTGCACAATGCATACCAATGGACAGTTTCTCAAAAGAAGAGAATGATGGGCAGATGGAGAAATGGAGTTACCATGCACAAAGGCGCAGCTCCACCTTCTACGCTATACAACAGTTCAGTAAATTTCCCAAACAAAGAGAGCGAACCAGGTAATGGCACATTCACTGAAGCAGATAAGATCTCTGCAGCAAGATATGATTGATCTCCATACATGAAAAGCTGTCTAGCAGGGAACGTGGCAGAAGAGCATATTATGGCAGTAAAGCTGTTACACACGAGGAGGAAGGCCGAGGGACCGAGGTAACGTATATACCATCAACGGATCTACACAGATTTCCAAGTTGGTCTAAGGCGGCAGGTTTTAAAACGCATATGGCAGAGGCAGCAAACGTTCATGGACAGACCTTCAGGCAGACAGAGAGCAGAGATGGCAGACAGTGTTATTATGAGGTCTGCGTATGCAACGTCTTGAATATGGAGTGGCTGGCAGTGTAACGTGTGCCTTAGATTTGGGCGCATTGATTTTCCAAGATTTCTATACGCATAATTGAGGGTAGCGTTTCATGCAAATTAATCAACACAGATATGAACCGCATAGTTGAACCAATGAACCAGCACTCACGCCACACTACAGACTTCAATCTTAATGAGTAATATGAATTTATCCTAACAAATGTTCACAAACTCACAAGCTTCATTAAGAGATAGAAGCGTTGGTTTACACAGGCCACAAAAACAAGTGGCTTACACAATATTGAGAAAGTTATGAACGTACCAGCTCTGATACCATGTTAAACACACATGGAAAACATAGAATAGGAAAGATAAATCATTGAGTTTATTTTTTATTAACATCAGATATACATTTATAGTACATTATGTGACTCTTGGGTTTCAGATCCCAAGGTCTCTTGGACTGCTTTTGTCCATTCAACTTCCACACTAACCATTTATGATTAGGTGTCCAACAGTTATAGATAGTAATGAGAAGCTTCAAAATATTGATATTTCTTTGTTACTTTGGCCTGCAACAAATATTCGCCTAGAAGTTGCTCAATATTATGTCGAGGGACAAGATCATGGTCTGGATATGACCTTGGACCAAGAGTTGATCAAGATTTTAAAGGAAGCTCTAGAGAAAGGTATACATGCTTACATGGAGATGCCCATGAAGAATGTCAATAAAGTTTTAGGTACAATTCTTAGCCATTAAGTTACAAAAAGATACAATATGACAGGTTTGCCCACAAACACATTTCATGTAAAACTAACAGGCAGTGCAGGTCATAGCCTTGGGGAATTCCTTTGTTCAGGTGTTACCGTGGAGTTGGAAGGGGACAATAATTATTATGTTGGTAAGGGTTTATCAAGAGGGAATATCATGGTTTACCCTCCTAGAAGAAGCCAGATTGATCCTAAAGAAAACATTATCAGTTGGAGAATTGCTCTATATGGGGTAGTAAGTTAGAAACATACTTCAATGCTATGGCAGCGAAGAGGTTTGTGTGAGTAATTCGGGTGCCAAAACAATGGTTGAAGGAGTAGGAGATCATGGATGTGAATACATGACTGGTGGAACTGTGGTCATCTTGGGAAAAACTAGGAGGAATTTTGTAGCTAAAATGAGTAGGGGTATTACCCATGTTCTTAATGTTGATGGAAAATTTCATTAACGGTCCAGTATCGAGTTGGTAGACATTGAAAATGTTGAAGAGGAATATGATGTCACGCCGCTAAAGATGATGATACAACAAAACATGTGTTACTCTGATAGTCAGTTGGTAAGATAAGTCTTTGCTGATTTTGAAGCTTTCCTCCCAAAGTTTGTGAAAGTATTCCCACGAGACTATAAAAGAGTGTTGTAAGAAATAAAGGCTAGGAATAATGAAAATGAAGAAGAGGAGGCTTACTTCATGAAGAAATATTCCTTTGAGGAGATAAAGAGGAGGGAAAAAGTTTCTTCAAATCAACAAAAAAAAAAGGGGGGGGTGGGCTTACAAGGTCCATTTTCATGTAGTTCAACTCATTTTTTCTTTATTTTTAATTTCAACTATATAACATGTATATCATCATCAAATATTAACATCGGTATATAAAATCCTTAATTCTTTCTAACGATTTGACAACGCCATTAAACATTAAGTTTTATAAATGTTGAGTGTGATGGCTTGGTCTTGGGGCTAACATTTCTATCTAATTTGCAACAAAGTGAACTTAAAGTGGTGGCACATAGACCTCCAAAAATACATAATGCAATTAAGCACCATGGTTTTCTTATGCATGAGCGTGAGAGTCTTAAATATAGAGATGTTGCAACACGTATAAATGATTGGAAAGAAGTGGTTGAGGAAAATAAGCCATGGCCACTACTGAAGACACAATCAACTAGGTATATGGATTGTGGAACCCCCTTTTATCATCAGGTTATAGTCCAAACATAATTTATTTTCCCCTAATTATTAAATAAAATAGCAAGTGAAACATAATGTATTTATACAGTTAAAACTTCAAATGTTATATTCATTGTCTAAGTGTTTTCCTTCTTGTATAATGAAAAGCTTCTTAGTTACATTCCTTGTTCCTATATATTTTATGTTTTGCTAGATTGTACACTTATCTATATTTTGAACGTGTGAAACTTTTTCCTCAATGCAGGATAGCATTGGATGTCATCTTGCGAACAAAATACATGAGTGGAATGAATTAGTGCACCAAGGGGGTTGGCAATAAGAATCTGAACGGATGCTAGAAACAAACAATTTTCCAGGATTCACTGGAGGTGTATGCCTTGCCCCTTGTGAAGGTGCATGTGTACTTGGAATAATTGAAAATCCACTATCTATTAAAAGTATTGAATGTTCAATCATTGATAGCTATTTCAAATAAGGTTGGATGGTTCTACTTCCACCCGAGAAGAGCACATGGCATGTGTCTTTCATTTACAATTCTTAATTCCATTCTTATAATGCTTATCATTTTGAAAATAAAAAATATGTTTTCTATGATGTGGTGAACTAGATCTTGATATGGATGGTTCATTGGGTGCATGAAGAAATTTTCTATAGTGGGTAGTGGGCTAGCTAGTTTGGCTATTGCCAATCAACTTAATAAAGTTGGGCACTATTTCACTGTTTATGCACGTTCTGGTCAAATTGGAGGTCTGATGATGTATGTATTTTTGAATGGAAACAAACTAACTTGATGTTGTCTAGTGATATGTTTAATCTGATGGAAGAGGAAGGTGTTAATTTTGTTGTGAATGAAAATGTTGGAGTTGACTCTCTTTTTTATTTGGAGAATTTTCTCGTTGAAAATGATGCTCTTCTTTTGGCATGTGGCTTTGTTGCACCACATGCCAAAAGAAGAGCATCATTTTCAACGAAAAGCATCCCCACATAGAAAAGAGAGTCAACTCCAACATTTGCATTCACAAAAAAATTAACAACTTCCTCTTCCATCATATCAACACGCCATTGGACAACATCAAGTTTGATTGTTTCCATATTCAAAACTCCATACATCATCAGACCTCCAATTTGACCAACACATTCATAAACAGTGACAAAGTGCCCAACTTTATTAAGTTGATCAGCAATAGCCAAACTAGCTGGCCCACTACCCACTATAGAAAATTTCTTCCTGCTCCCAATGAACGATCCATATCAAGATCTAGTTCACCACATCATAGAAAACATATAGTTTATTTTCAAAATGATAAGAATCATAAGAACGTAATTAAGAATTATAAATTAAACACACATCCCATGTCCTCTTCTCAAGTGGAATTGGAACCATCCAACCTTCTTCGAAATATTTATCAATGATGGAACATTCAATACTTTTAATAGATACTAGATTTTCAATTATTCAAAGTACACATGCACCTTCACAAGGGCTAGGGCATACACCTCCAGTGAATCCTGGAAAATTATTTGTTTCTAGCATCCCTTCAAATGGTTCTCGCAAGCCCCCTTGGTGCACTAATTCATTCCACTCAGGTATTTTGTTCCCAAGAGGACATCCATTGCTATTCTGCATTCAGGAAAAAGTTTCACGCGTTTACAATATAGATATGTGTACAATCTAGCAAAACAAAAAATATATAGGAACAAGGAATGTAAATAAGAATCTTTTCACTATAAAAAAAGGAAAACACTTAGACAGTGAATATAACATATGAAGTTTTAACTGTATAAATACATTATGTTTCACTTGTTATTTTATTAAATAATTAGGGGAAAATAAATTATATTTGCACTATAATATGATGATAAAAGGGGGTTCCACAATCCATACACCTAGTTGATTGTGTCTTCAGTAGTGGCCCTGGCTTGTTTTCCTAAACCACTTCTTTCCAATCATTTATATGTGTTGCAGCATCTCTATATTTAAGACTCTCGCGCTCATGCATCAGAAAACCATTGTGCTTAACTACAAAATCTATTTTTGGAGGTCTATGTGCCACCACTTTATGTTCACTTTGTTGTAAATTAGATAGAAATGTTAGATCCATGACCAAGCCATCACACTCAACATTTATACAACGTAATGTTTAATGGTGTTTTCAAATCATTTGAAAGAATCAAGGATTTTATATAGTGGAGTTAATATTTGATGATGATATACATGTTATTAAGTTGAAATAAAAAATAAAGAAAAAAATGAGTTGAACTACATGAAATTGGACCTTGTAAGCCCCTTGATTTTTTTATGTTGATTTGAAGCAACTTTTTCCCTCCTCTTTATCTCCTCAAAGGCATATTTCTTCATCAATTCAGCCTCCTCTTCTTACTTCGCAGTATTCCTAGCTTTCATTTACTGCAACACTCTTTTATAGTCTCGTGGGAATACTTTCACAAACTTTGGGAGGAAAGCTTCAAAATCAACAAGGACTTCTGTTACCAACTGACTATTAGAGTGACGCAGGTGTTGGTGTATCATCATCTTCAATGGCATGAAATCATCTTCCTCTTCAACATTTTCAAGGTCTAACAACTCAATATTTCATCTTGAATCAAATTTTCCATCAACATTAAGAACATAGGCAATACCTCCACTCATTTCAGCTGCAAAATTCCTCCCGGTTTTTCCCAAGATGACCACAGTTCCACCAGTCATGTATTCACATCCATGATCTCCTACTCCTTCAACCATTGTTCTGGCACCTAAATTACACACACAAACCTCTCCGCTGCCATAGCATCGAAGTATGTTTCTCCACTTACTACCCCATATAGAGAAACTCTCTCAACGATAATGGTTTCTTTAGGATCAAACTGGCTTCTTCTAGGAGGGTAAACCATGATCTTTCCTCCTAATAAACCCTTACCAACATAATCATTATTGTCCCCTTCCAAATCTAGGGTAACACCTGAACAAAGGAATGCCCCAAGGCTCTGACCTGCACTACCTGTTAGTTTTACATGAAATGTGTTTGTGGGAAAACCCGTCATATTGTATCTTTTTGTAACTTAATGGCTAAGAATTGTACCAAAAACTTTATTGGCATTCTTCATGGGCATCTCCATGTAAGCAGGTATACCTTTCTCTAGAGCTTCCTTTAAAATCTTGATCAACTCTTGGTCCAACACCATATCCAAACCATGATCTTGTGCCTGAACACAATATTGAGCAACTTCTGGGCGAATATTTGTGGAAGGCCAAAGTAACAAAGAAAGATCAATATTTTCAAGCTTCTCATCACTATCTATAACCTCTTTATCCATCTCTACCATATATGCATGACTGACCATCTCCTTTATAGTTTTCAAACCCATCTCATACATAAGTTCATGAACCTCTTTCGCAAGCATGAAGAATAAATTAATGACATGTTTTGGTTCTCCTACAAATTTTTCCCTTAAAATAGATCCTAAGTAGCAATGTGAACCAAACATGTGTTTTTATGACATTTGTGCATCATGATGCAACCTATACTGATAAGGGGTGGTGAACTGAAATGAAACTCTTATGCACCAAGGAGAGCAGTTATGACAACATCTCCTCCTATTTTTAGTTCACAATCTCTTTGAAAAACTATATGACCACACAAGTCATTAGCCACCAATATCTGATGAGTCTCTTGCTAACCCAAGTTCCCATGGCATCCCATCATCTTTTATTTTTGTCCAACGAGATGCTCCAGTACCACCATCACATCTTGAAATCAATACATGATCTGCATGGCCCTTTATTACACCACTTTCTATCACTCCAACTCTAGCTTCAAAGACAAGCTTTACAATGATTCTAGCTCCTAGATTAGAATTTTGCAGTGAAATCTATCAAAATACTCAAATACATCTTTCTCACCTTCCAACACTGCAAACATCATATCTTAAACATGAAGCCTTACAACATGCAAATCCCCCCTGTGTTTGGTTCAGAGGAAGGAATATGGTTTTGACCAACTTTGGTTGATAATCCTTTTGGGATATGTACATTTCAGTCTAATAAACATTGGAAATTATGTGTGGTTTAAGAAAAATTGGATTGGGAAGAAAGATAATATTAAAAGAATCCTCCAGAGTTCTGACCATCCAGAACAAGTAGATCAAATTATAGTATATAGTTTAGATGAATTTTTCACATATTAGTTGATAGAACTACATATAAATTTTAGGAACAAAGCCTTTTAATCTTCAACTGGAATGTCAAGTCCATCTCCTTACTAGGATATTCCAAGGCATGTCACATTCTCAAGCCACTCTAAGAACTGTATAAAAATAAAATAGCACATAGCAAAACAATGTGTACATATTCTTTAAGAAGTAAAACAAAAAATTTTCCTTTAAGTCGTTACTCTATAATAAGGGCTAATAAGCCCCACACCAGTGGTTGAATTTCTTGTACCAGCAATATCACCAATGACTTTATGGCCAGGAAGTTCACCACCCTCACTAGGCTTTGCACCCTGTAGACGAACATTTAAAATAAATGATAATAGAAAATATCCAGTCTAATGTAGGAAGGATCCTTCACATGCATGCATCCAATTCTACCATACACAAAACATAATAAGCCTAACAACATGTTTTTTCAACAAGTGAAAATCATGATGCTAGCTCAGAAGACGCACTCTCCCCAAATGCCACTAGTATCATCAATAAATTGCCTTTTGAAGACTCCTTGAAAAGAAAATTCCATACCAGAGCCATCTTAATCTAAATTTCATCTCCATTAGTAAGATAGATGCTAGAAACACCAAACCACCCACTTGCAACATGTTTGATTGCACTTCTTTCAAGATTCACCAAGCCATCGAGGACTTGTCCTAACCATGATGGATTCTCTCCTCCTTCACTTGAGGCACATAAACCAAGGAAGAAATAAATATTAATATTGATGGTGCATGAAAGAAATCGACCTAAGGTATCTTTCAGTTTCTTCTTTTCATAAGTAAAAACACATCTAGGATTTTTTATTCTTATTAGTTGTTGGAAAACTTTTCCTATCTTAATATTGTTCCAAAAGATAAAAGAAGATACAAACCTGTATTAGATTTTTGCAACAACCCTGGTCAAAAATTCATGTAAAAACAATATAAGACCAAGGTCATGGGACATGTATTCCAAGTTGAGTGTTGGGCCAAACATCCTAGTGGGGGTGTTCATTTGGTTTATTATGGCTGAGGAAATTGACTAAGGAAATGGAAAAGGCTTTGGAAAGGAAAAATGGCATTTATTGGCATTTTATTTATGAAAATAATGGAAATTAGGAAAAAAGGAAACTGAAAGGACGCGGCTTGCATGTGAAGAGGAAATTGAAGGAAAATAATGGAAAATGAAGAAAATAGAGGCCTCGTTAATAAAAAGGCTTATAAGGATCAGTTAGTGACGTTTTATCAGTTCAGTTTTGGAGATATCTATCTATTCTCTGCCTCTCACGCTCTTGGACATTTAGATTTTTCTTGGGTAACTTTAGCATTGGATCAAGAAAAGAAAATAAGGCAAGAGGAAGCAAAGATTAAGCAAGTAAGAGCAGGATTAAGAGGCTACATTGGGATTTTTTGCGGGTATCGATTTGCATGTATGATTTCCTTGCTAGTTTTGGCATACATGGTTATGCATGTGTTCTTGGCTCTCTTGTTGACATTGGAATGGGTTTTTTTAGGTGTGACGGTGTTTTTCAGCCTTACCTTGCCATTTCCGGATAGCAATGGTGTTATGGGGTTCCAATCTTTTGGTTGAGCTAGATTGTTGGACGGATTCGAAACTGAGTGCGGTGGTCTTAGAAAGAAATAACACATGGCCTATTGATCCTTCAATCATATTGTGGATTGTGGTGAATGCTTGGCCTAGTAACCCCTAAACTGAACTATGGGTTATGGTAAAGTTGGATTTTGTGTTACCTAGGTGGGCCTAGGAATACTCAACTGATGAATGGCAGGATATACAACAAATCCTAGAGGTGGGTGCCCTCGGTTAGGCCTAGGAATCCTTGGCAATGTTATCGGAACCGAACTGGTGATCGAATTGAAAAACCTTGTGGACTAGGAACCAGTCGGAACCGCTAAAAAAACGGTTTACTAAAAACACATAAAATATTCATATTTTAAATAAAGACATATATATTCATGTGCATACATATGAATCCAAACCATTTATACACAAATATGAAAAATTTATCATTTACATATCATGTAAGGGTGCAGATAACCAAAATAGCATCGGGTGTAATCCATCTCTAAATAGAAAACACATCAACAAATAGGCTCTAGATAGCCTCTAGCATCCAAAAAAACATGCGACAACAAACGTCTACATATCCTCAAAATCATTGCCTATGTTGGGGTGTTCATCATTAATATAACCATTTAGGCATTAAAATAAGATAGAAGAAAATGTAGCATGTCATATAAAGATTTTGTTTGAGTGATGGGTACATTTTTAGTAGCGTCATGATAGAGTAGTTGTACAACCAATGCCACTAACATCAAAGTACATAGAGGGCTTGGTTCTTTTCATTAAATACTAGTTCCATGCCCTCATACATGACAAAATCCATGTTGCAATCCCCCCAATCCTGAAATCTTGAAAAAACTATTAAGTCTAATGGATTTTGAGTGAAATCTAAATTCTACTTTCTCCATATGTAATCCAATGAGGTTGGAACCACTCTCAAACATCCTGAGTCATTTCATGGTAATGTTAAAATTTTAAGTAAAAGGATGAAAATGAAAGACCATAGGCTTGATCATTAGGCCGAGGGCCATAGGCTTGAATATTAGGCTAGCCTAGGGGAGAATTAGAAGTGGGCCAAATAAATCAAAAAATAAAAAAAATAAAGTAATTTTTTATGCTGGCTTGCGTAGGTACCACTCTCAAACATCCTAGGACCATAGGCTCGATCATTTGGTTGAGGGCCATAGGCTTGAATATTAGGCTAGCCTAGGGGAGAATTAGAAGTGGGCCAAATAACTGGGAAAAAATCAAAAAATTAAAAAAAGGCAATTTTTTATACTAGCTTGCATAGGTACATGGAACCGGTCCTGAACTGGCTTGTTTAGTGAAATAGGTCAGTTCGGTAACGAACCAGCCAGTTCCATTACAAAATTGGTCGGTTCGGTATCGAACAGGCATATTCTGGTTCGTACCAGTTTTGGTCCAAAAATGGTCGGACTGGCCAGTTCCACCGGTTCCATTGATTAGAGACTTAATCTCGATCACTGAAGACTTAGCAGGAAAATTATGAAATAGAGGCTTGGGTTTCATTTGGAAACACACTAGAAGAGAACGAATTGATCAAGAATTCGATTCCTAGGGCAAGGTTTTCTAAGGATTTATAATTAAGTGATTATTCTGCAACAGAGGGGCAGTGAGAATCCAGGAGAAGGAATTTCCAGAGAATACAAACAGAGAGGCGGAGAGAGCCATTGTTGGGTCCCTATAATACTAGTGATTACCCCATTACTATTGTAGCTATACCCCCTATTAATAATGTTGTGCCCCTATTGCCCCCATATTGTTATTACTGTGCCCCATAGAATCCCTCTATTGTTATTTTTTTGGCTTTATATTATTATTGTTAGGTCGGCTACGATATATTGTGACTCCTTAGACTCCTATATATAGAAAGGAGGTTTTGTCATTTGAATCATCCAAGAATTTTTCATTTATGTAATGTAAAGGAGTTTTCCCCCTCGAAGAGGCTAAATTCTAAGGCGTTGATCTATCTTTTCTATCTTTTCTTGAGCTAGTTTCATAACATTTGGTATCATAGCTTTGGATTCTAGGGTTTTGCTGCTCCAAACAGGTCATCGTGGAATTTTCGCTATAATTTTTTTTCTGCGACGTTTAAGCAACTAAAAAAAAACCCATTTGCGAAGACATCGCGCTGAATCTCAGGTTCGAATTTCAGAGCTTTTTGCGCTATATTTGCGGAGATATGATCTGAGGAAGTTGGTCTTCTTGCAGACTCCTGAATTACATTCCAAACAGGTGACCTGGGGAAAATCATCATAACTTTTTCCCTGAGCATTGGATTGAAATTTCATAAGAAGGTGCAGAAAGAGGACAGAATGTAGTTTCTTGTATATATTTTTCAGAGCCAAAGGACGAAACAGTGACTTGTGGCACGTCGTACAAGTTTTCTCTACTAAACTAGTCTATAATCAGGTCACTGTGGGAGATTTCGCATAACTCTTACTTGGAGAATCCAAATTGGATCAGACTGGTGGCATTGGAAAGAGGACAGAGAGGGCTACCATAGGTTGCAATTTTAGAACTGGATGATCTGAAAGTACAGAGATACATCAGAGGCAATATTGAGCTCCTACAAAGTGAAAAAAAGTTGTGTAGATTCTTTTAAATTTTTGCTTAAGAGTGGTTTGAAAATTTATTTTGAAGGAATTCAAAGGGCTAGTAGAGCATTGTTATCGGTAACTGATGCCCCGAGGAAAGAAAATGAAAACACCTAGTAAGGAACCTGAAAGCTCTAGCATGACTCATGAAGAAGAAGAAGAAATGCTATATGATATATCAAAATTACAAGAACAAGTGCAACAAGTGTCACTTGCACAAAAAGCAATAGAATCTAAGATGGATGGTTTAAGGAAAGATGTAGAAGCTAAGATGGATGATTTAAAGAAAGGTGTAGAAGCTAAGATGGATTGTTTAAAGAAAGGTATAGAAGCTAAGATGGATGGCATGGAAGCTAAGGTGAATGGCATGGACGCTAAAATTGATGGCATGGATGATAAGATGGAAGAATTGAAGATAAATATGAATAAGTTGCTACAAGAAATGGTCACTAATGGTGAAAAGGTACTAAAGGAAACTCATGATGAGAACAAAAGAAATGTTAATCATGATTCCATAAACTCTAATTTTGGATCGAAGTCTCACCATATTCCAATAATCGATATGAGGAAGTTTGATGGCAAGGATCCCGCCACATGGATATTACAGATGGAGCATTGTTGGAAATAATACTGAGAGGGGGGGTGAATCAGTATTATATAATTCTTTTAATAAATCTTCTTTATTTGTTCTTTGAATTATTTTTGCATGTCAGTACCATAAAATAATGAGCATGAACAAAAGAAAACAGATAGTCGCACCAAAGAACACAAGATGTAAGGTGGAAACCCAATGTGGGGAAAAAACCACCTGCTGCAATATGTCTCTATCATCTTTCAAATTAGAAACTCCTTTTACAATGGTTTTGTACTGGTGCAGTCCTTTACCAGTACGTAGGCTGCAACCTGCAGAGAGCTACAACTCTCTCTCGTTTTCCAGTATCTCCTGGAAGGGAGCTACAACCCCCTACTTCTTTTCATACAAGGACCACTTTTCATAAATTTTCAAACTGGATCCATAAGCATCAATTGATCATCAAGTGTAAGAGAATCACCCAATCAACTGTAGTAACCAGATCAACAATAATAGGACCAAACCCAGAACACAACAATGATAAACAAATATTTTAAGAGAAGGAAGCACCCTGCTCAACTGCTAGCCTGAGTCCGGACTCACCCTGCTCAACTGCTAGCCTGAGTCCCGGACTCACCCTACTCAACTGCTGGCCTGAGTCCCTGGACGCACCCTGCTCAACTGCTAGCCTGCGTCCCGGACGCACCCTGCTCAACTGCTAGCCTGCGTCCCTCGCACTGAGTCTATTGAACTGCCTGCGTCCCGGCGCACCTGAACCCTTCTGCGCCTGCGTCCCGGCGCACCTGAAACGCTTCGCTCCTGCGTCCCGGACGCACCTGAACCCTTACTGCACCTGCGTCCCTCCGGGCATAGATGATTTCAAGACTTCAGAAGTAACCCAGACAATCAGATCCACAGATCTGAACATGCGCCAAGAGATCTCGGTCCATTAATAGATTCGCCTTGATTAGATCTAGACCAGATCTCACCCCATAAGATATTCAACAAAGACATGCTCAAACCAAATGATCTCCTTTTCTTTATATAGGCAATCTCCTCCTCAAATCAAGGAACAATACCACGAGCCGACACCATAGAAACACAAAACCGTCGGCTAGATACCACACAAGCAACCCCCACGTGATTTTTACTGCCTTGAAATGTGTGCACTGGGTGGACGCACCCCCTGAACGGCTGGCCTGCGTCTCTGGACGCGGACCCTGCATGGTGTACCTGCGGGTACGCACCTTCTGAATGGTGTACCTGCGTCCTTCTTAAATTTTTCAATAAATTAAGAGCTGATCATCAATCTTTGCTGCTGATATGAAGAACAGTGATCTACCACCTGAATGGGTTGCCATCAAGGACAACACCTGAACCATAATGCCAACAATCTCCCCCTTTGGACTTGATGGCAACCTCATAATCTTCAGCTTCATTCTCCCCCTTTGACATCAAGGGCAAAGGGTATGCTCCCCCTAAGATCATGCTCCCCCTGAATATGAACCAGATCTGCAGCGACGAACCATAATCCACCATGAAAGAGATAGAGACATATTGCAGCTATTTCCAAGATCTCCTTCTGACCATCCTCCATAATGCCAACAATGCATTATGTGCTCCCCCTGAACCTGTATCACCAATAAGAAGAGGTTCAACAATAAGATGATGCATCAACAACCCCCAGCTTTTGCCTGAGGTATTCAAAAGTGTCCCTGGGCAATGGTTTGGTGAAAATATCAACAACTTGTTCCTTAGAAGGAACATACTCCAACTTGACCTTCTGTTCAAGTACTTGTTCCCGGAGAAAATGGTATTTGATTGGTATGTGCTTGGTTTTTGAATGCATAATCGGATTCTTTGAGATGCTGATTGCACTTGTGTTGTCACATAAGATAGGGATTGGAGGTGTACAAGTGATTTGATAATCCTGCAAAGTCTGCATCATCCAAAGGAGTTGGGTGCAACAAGATGCAGCAGCAACATATTCCGCTTCAGCTGTAGACAAGGCAATTGAACTCTGTTTCTTGCTGAACCAAGATACTAGTCTAGAACCCATAAAGAACGCACCACCACTTGTGCTTTTCCTGTCACCCACGCTTCCGGCCCAATCTGCATCTGTATAAGCATGAAGTGTAAGATCTGTATCTCTAGGATACCATAAGCCATAATTTTGAGTCCCTTGAAGATATTTGAAAATTCTCTTCACTGCCTGAAGATGAGTCTCTTTCGGATTTGCTTGAAATCTTCCAACTATTCCAACTGCATGCATGATATCTGGTCGGGTACCTGTCAAATAAAGTAAACTTCCAATCATAGATCTGTAGGTTGGTTGATGTACTGCTGCAGATTCATCATTTGCACTGAGGCTACATCCTGTGACCATGGGTGTACATACTGGTTTTGCATCTTCCATGCCATATTTCTTCAAAATCTGTTTGAGATACTTGGTTTGAGATAAAAAGATTCCTTCTTCCTTTTGTTGGATTTGCAAACCAAGGAAATATGTCAGTTCTCCTAGTAAGGACATTTCAAATTCTTTCTGCATGACCGAGGCAAAGCTTTGACTCATAGCTTCTTCATTGCTGCCAAAAATAATGTCATCTACATACACAACAAGAATTAGTAATTTTTCATTTTCAACTTTTATATAAAGATTGCTATCTGCTGAACCTTTTGAGAACCCTTGTTGATGAAGATATTTGTCCAAGCGGTAGTACCAAGCCCTTGGAGCTTGTTTGAGACCATAGAGGGCCTTTTTCAATCTGCATATGAGGCTTGGATCATTTCCAAGAATAAACCCATCTGGCTGTTCAATGTACACTTCTTCTTCCAAGTCTCCATTCAGAAAGGCTGATTTCACGTCCATTTGAAATACTTTGAAGTTTTGAAAACTTGAGAGAGCAAGGAACATTTGGATGGCCTCAAGTCTTGCAACAGGAGCAAAGGTTTCTTCAAAGTCTATTCCTTCTTGCTGTGCATACCCTTTACAAACAAGTCTGGCTTTGTTTCTAATTACTTCTCCATTTTCATTCAATTTGTTTTTGAAGACCCATTTTGTCCCGATAACATTCTTATCTTTTGGTCTAGGAACCAGCTCCCAAGTGTTGTTCTTTTCGATCTGCTCAAGTTCTTCATCCATTGCTTTCACCCAACATTCATCTTTGCATGCTTCCTTCACATTTTGTGGTTCAGTCGAGGAGAGTAATGCCAAATAGCTTGAGGCTTCTGCAACTGTTCTTCTAGTTTGTACACCTGCTTCTTTCTGTCCCATAATCTGAGATTCTGGATGGTTTTTCTGAACATATCTGGATGGAGTCTTTTCTTCTATTCTTGTTTGCTCCTCTGGTTCTTCTTGAGGTTCTTCTTGAGGTTCTTCTTCTTCATCATTCTGTCTTTGAGGGTAGCCTTCATCTTCTTCGATATCTTCCTGATGTACTTGCCTAGGAATGTATCCCTTCTCATCAACCACCACATCAATGCTATCAACAATTCTGCCAAGTCTTTTATTGTAGCACTTGTATGCTTTGCTATGTGGAGAGTAACCAAGAAGAATGCCTTCATCTGCTCTAGGTTCAAGTTTGCCAAGCTGCTCATCAGTATTCTTGATATAGCATTTGCTCCCAAAGATTTTGAAGTGCTTTACCGAAGGAGTTTTACCACTCCAGAGTTCATGAGGAGTTTGAGTGCTGTTTACCCGGACATTTGTTTTATTGAGAATAATAACCGCAGCATGTGCAGCTTCACCCCAGAAAGTTGCGGGAGTTCCTGATTCATCAAGCATAGCACGAGCCATTTGTTG
This sequence comes from Pinus tabuliformis, assembly GCA_031772625.1. Lineage (NCBI taxonomy): Eukaryota > Viridiplantae > Streptophyta > Pinopsida > Pinales > Pinaceae > Pinus > Pinus tabuliformis. The sequence continues at coordinate 80,318,895 of CM062810.1, read as the reverse complement.
GATTGTTCTATTCATTCTTTCCACAACTCCATTTTGCTGGGGAGTTCTTGCTGTAGAGAATTCTCTTCTTATCCCATGTACTTCACAGAAATCGAAAAATTCATTTGAAGTAAATTCCCCACCTCTGTCGGATCTGAGGCACTTAATTTTGTGACCTGATTCATTTTCAACCAAGGCTTTGAAGGATTTGAATTTTTCGAATGCTTCATCTTTGTGCTTCATGAGTCCTAACCAAACAAACCTGGAGAAATCGTCAATGAATAATATCAAGTATTCTTCTCCTCGAGGTGTCCTTTTTTTGAAAGGACCGCATGTATCTGTATGTACTAGCTCAAGAGGCATGCTAGCTGATCCTTCTTTCTCTGGAAAGTTAGTTCTGGTTTGTTTTCCAAACTGACATGATTTTCATATGGTGTTGTCAGGAATTTTGATATCTGGAAGATCGCGAACTGCCTGATATTTGCATGCTTTCCTTATCTGTGAGAATCTTAGATGTCCCAACCTTCGATGCCATAACCAGTGCTCTTCATCCTTGCTTAGATAGCATTGTTGTTGTCCTTCTTCAAATATGTACAGATTATTTGGAGTTCTTTTGCCTTTGAGCACTGTTTTACCTGTATCAAGATCACGAACAAGACATCCATTTGATCTGAATATAACCTCGGTTCTTTGATCACACATTTGGCTGACACTTAGTAGATTATGCTTCAATCCATCAACATACAAAACATTTCCAGCCTTGACCGTTTCTTTTAAAGGAGCAATACCTTTTCCTTTTATAGTTGCAGGAGTATCATTTCCAAAAGAGACTTTCTTTCCCTTTTCTAAAGTAGAATAAGACTCAAGTTTTTCTTTATCACCTGTCATATGCTTCGAACATCCACTCTCAATGTACCATAGATTTTCCTGTCCCTCTGCATAAAATGCTATCCCACATCTTTCTGTTTGAGGTTCCTTTATTCTCCATGTTTTGGTGCTTGAGGCTTGTTCCTTTTTCCGCTCTTGTTCCTTTCTCTCCTGAAACCTGCTCCTGCATTCAGAGTCTTCATGACCAAAATTATTGCAAATGGAACATTCAACTTCATTTTCAAGAGCCGAAAAGTTGTTATAGGTCCTTTTTGTAATCCCTGTCATACTTCTTTGTTTTTTGAGCTTCCCTAGTCATGATTGTTTTATATGCAACACATTGAGCTGCTTTGTGACCAAAATTATGGCAAGAAAAGCATTGTCCATTGAAGAAGCTTCTGCAGTTATTGAATCTACCTGCCAACTGATTGTAATTTCTATTTTCATATATTCTTGAACCAAACTGAGAAGATTTTACCTGTGGCTGGTTGTAGCTTTTATTCACCCTTAAGATGGATTGCCCATGATAGTTTATGTTTGTATTTCGTCCCTGCTTTACCTGCTAATCTTCATTGTTCTTCTGCTCATTTCTTCTTGCCACATCAAGATAATTCTTTGAGGTGGATGCTTGAGAGGTTTCTCCATTATAACCCAAACCTGTCTTGTTTAGAGGAGACCGTTGCACATTGATAATCTCATCCAAAGTTTCAGATCCTTTGACAAACTTAAGATTAATAGCTTTTGTTTTCTCAATTTCTTTTCTGAGACCAACAATTTCACCTTCTAGTTTTTCAAGATGTTTTTCTTTTTCATCAATTTGAAATTGTAGAGTATCAATGATCACATTCTTTTCTTCTATACATCTCTTGAGTCTAGTAATTTCATCATAGAGGTTATTCACATCTACAGCATCCTCATAATCATCATCTTCAAATGCCATTAACAACTTATATTTATTACCTTGTTCATCTTCATCACTGTTTGATAAACCATCACTGTCTTCATGGGTGTAGTAGCTTTTCTTATTTGTACTTTGTTTCTTGTTCCATCTAGCAGGTTCTTTACCTTTATCCTTATAGGGACATTTTGCAGCATAATGACCTACTCTTCCACAAGCAAAGCATTTGAAGGGTAGCTTACCTCTGAACCTTCCAGAACCCCTTTGAAGATTTCTGACAAAATTTGATTCTTCTTCCTCTTCTTCTGGAACACGGCTTGCTTCATAATAATCTTCTTTGCCTGATGCCTTGAAAGCAGCTTCCCTTCTATCTGATGGACCTCCCTTTCTCATTTCATAAGCAGTTAGAATTCCATGTAGCTGAGACATAGTGAGAATTCGGAGATTTTATTTTTCTTCTATTGCAGACACTTTAGATTCAAACTTGGGGGACAATGATCTTAGAACCTTTTCAATTATTGTAGCCTCTTTTATTTCTTCACCCAAATTTTTCATACAATTAACAATCTCATCTACCCGAAGAAAATAATTAGCCACACTTTCATCATTATACATCTTGAAAGTCTCATACTGAATCCTGAGAGTTTGAAGTTTAGCACGCTTTACCTGTTCATCTCCTTCATAGCTTGTGACCATTTTGTCCCATATCTCTTTTGCGGATTTGAAGTGCATTACCTTCATGAATTCCGTTTGAGATATACTTCCTAATAGAGTACTGACTGCTTTCGCATTTGTTTCATACTTCTTCTTCTCTGCTGCATCTGTAGGAGTAGTTGAAGGAAAAGCGTAGCCTGTTTCTACAATGTCCCAAACTTCTGTACCAAGAGATTGAAGATAGGCAGTAACTCTTACCTTCCAATAATTGAAGTTTGTCCCATCAAAAACCGGTGGCCTGATTGATGCTTCTCTCTCATAGTTTCTCATGATGAACGATCTACCTTCAAGCGATCAAGCTTCTCTGAAGGACCTGCTCTGATACCAATTGTTGGAAATAATACTGAGAGGGGGGGTGAATCAGTATTATATAATTCTTTTAATAAATCTTCTTTATTTGTTCTTTGAATTATTTTTGCATGTCAGTACCATAAAATAATGAGCATGAACAAAAGAAAACAGATAGTCACACCAAAGAACACAAGATGTAAGGTGGAAACCCAATGTGGGGAAAAAACCACCTGCTGCAATATGTCTCTATCATCTTTCAAATTAGAAACTCCTTTTACAATGGTTTTGTACTGGTGCAGTCCTTTACCAGTACGCAGGCTGCAACCTGCAGAGAGCTACAACTCTCTCTCGTTTTCCAGTCTCTCCTGGAAGGGAGCTACAAACCCCTACTTCTTTTCATACAAGGACCACTTTTCATAAATTTTCAAACTGGATCCATAAGCATCAATTGATCATCAAGTGTAAGAGAATCACCCAATCAACTGTAGTAACCAGATCAACAATAATAGGACCAAACCCAGAACACAACAATGATAAACAAAGATTTTAAGAGAAGGAAGCACCCTGCTCAACTGCTAGCCTGAGTCCGGACTCACCCTGCTCAACTGCTAGCCTGAGTCCCGGACTCACCCTGCTCAACTGCTGGCCTGAGTCCCTGGACGCACCCTGCTCAACTGCTAGCCTGCGTCCCGGACGCACCCTGCTCAACTACTAGCCTGCGTCCCTCGCACTGAGTCTATTGAACTGCCTGCGTCCCGGCGCACCTGAACCCTTTTGCGCCTGCGACCCGGCGCACCTGAAACGCTTCGCTCCTGCGTCCCGGACGGACCTGAACCCTTACTGCACCTACGTCCCTCCGGGCATAGATGATTTCAAGGCTTCAGAAGTAACCCAGACAATCAGATCCACAGATCTGAACATGCGCCAAGAGATCTCGGTCCATTAATAGATTCGCCTTGATTATATCTAGACCAGATCTCACCCCATAAGATATTCAACAAAGACATGCTCAAACCAAATGATCTCCTTTGCTTTATATAGGCAATCTCCTCCTCAAATCAAGGAACAATACCACGAGCCGACACCATAGAAACACAAAACCGTCGGCTAGATACCACACAAGCAACCCCCACGTGATTTTTACTGCCTTGAAATGTGTGCACTGGGTGGACGCACCCCCTGAACGGCTGGCCTGCGTCTCTGGACGCGGACCCTGCATGGTGTACCTGCGGGTACGCACCTTCTGAATGGTGTACCTGCGTCCTTCTTAAATTTTTCAATAAATTAAGAGCTGATCATCAATCTTTGCTGCTGATATGAAGAACAGTGATCTACCACCTGAATGGGTTGCCATCAAGGACAACACCTGAACCATAATGCCAACATTCTTCGATCTCAATAATGTGCAAAACACACAAAAGGTACGTATGGAAACTTTATATTTGGAACCAAATCAATTTGTATGGTATCAATGGCTTTGCTCTCGTAAACAATTTATCACTTGGGCAATTTTTACGGAAGAATTGATAGCACATTATGAGGATACAAAAAGCAACACTTTTTTTAGCCAATTGATAAGTCTCAAACAAAAGGGTTCAGTAATGGAGCACATTGAGGAGTTCCAAAAATTGAACATAAGGGTAAAAGATATTCCAGAGGAGCATAGGATTGATGTGTTCATAGGGTCTTTAAAGCATAATATCCAACATGATGTTCGCCTTTGGGAACCTGATTCATTAGAGAAGGCATTCAGGTTATCAAGAAAAATGGAAAGAAAAATTATGGCAACCAGGAAGCATACCACTCACAACTATAAAGACGAAAGTGTTGTTGCACCTACTCTTCCACAACCTATAAGGTTGACACCACAACAATTGGAAGAAAAAAGAGCAAAAGGGCTTTGTTACAGTTGTGATAGCAAATACACTAAAGGTCATAAGTGTGCTGAGAAGAAATTATTCTACATAGATTGTGAAGAGGAAGAAGAAAAGGAGCAATAAAGGTCAAAAGAAGAGGATATACTCCAGGAACAAAGCCTAGATGAAGAACAAATAAATCCGACCATATCTTGTAATGCATTGGCGGGAATTACCACTCCTCAAACCATCAAGATAGAAGGACAAATCAAGAAGAAAAAGGTAATAGTGTTGATTGATTCAGGAAGAACCCACAATTTTATTCATTGTAAGGTAGCAAAAGAATTGAATTGCTTCCTATATCCAGCACCAGAGTGTCAAGTGATGATTGCAAATGGAGGAACAATAAATTTCTCTGGAAAGTTCCATAATATCAAGCTATCCATGGGAGAATATGTATTGACTAGCCCAATGCTTTCCATTCCAATGGGAGGTGTTGATGTTGTACTAGGAGTCCAATGGCTACAATCCTTGGGTACAATAGCTTTTAATTTTCAAGAACTTTTCATCAAATTTTCTACGGAAGGAAAGGAAGTTGAATTAAGGGGTATTGCAGGGAAACCAGGAAAGATAACCAGCATTAATGGTATGACAAAGCTTCTAAAAAAGGAACAAAGAGGTGTAATTGCACAATTATGTTCGCTAGATGTTTCCATATCGGAATCATCTTGTTGGAGAGGCAAATCCCCTCTACGGATAGAGGCGATCCCTACTAGCCCAGAATGGGTCTAGCAACAATCATCAATGCTACTACGCATGTTCCTAGTTGCAATTAAAATATGAGAAAAGAACACCTACTTGGAGTCCAACGCTTGTCGTTTGGTGAAGAGATACCGCCTTCACCCCTTCGCCTTGGCTGGTCACGATCCTCCGCGATCCCCGCGAATAGATACCTGCACACACGAAGAGAAGACAAACACAAGCGTGAAATCTAGTAAAAGCAACTATACATCAGTCAGAAAAGATGTAATTCACATTATACATTGCATGGACAAATGAGAATGGAACAATAATAGCAGTCATCTATTATTAATCAAAATAGAGAAGAGTACAACCAAGCGTTCTGACGTCGATATCCTTCTCAAGAGGGGCCGGTCAGCAAGCTCTTCAAGCATTCACCTTTGAGGATGGTTCTCCCAAGACAAGAGACTCTCTCTCTCACACAAGCAAATCAACACAACCTTCCCTAAGCTATCAATCACTTCCACACCTATCACACCAACTACCTACAGCAGCAGCAAACTGAGCACACAATACAAGCTATTCCATAATATGCCCACTATTCCAACTAGCTGCTCATGGTAATGGTGGAGGCTTATATAGGAGAAGGAGTCTCCTAGAAAGGTGGAAGGATGAGCTTATCTTCAAGGGGAGTGGTTGCAAAGGGTCGAACAGACATGCCATAGAAGGGAGGCGACATTCACAAGACTAACAACCAAGCCTGGAGTTATCTGGAAGGCTAGCTGTTGGAACAAATTCGCCTAAACTGGATCAGCGCGGGTGCATAACTGGCCTGGCGCGCTGACAGCGCGAGGCATCAATAGTAAAGCCTCGGTCAGCGCGGGTTGATACAAGCGCAGGTAGCGCTGGTCAGTCAGCGCGGAAAAGCCGTGTGCTTCCGCGCTGGCAGCGCATGTGGCTAGTTATAAGGCGCCAGTCAGCGCAGATATTTTAGAAACAGACGCGCTGATGAGGAAAACTTTGGAAAAAGTGGGTTTTTGACCAGTTCAGAGGGCATGGACTTGGTTATTGTGAATTCTTGGCACAGTAGGGATACTGACTAGATGACAGTGACAAATTACTGTGTAACACATCTATTTCTCCAGATCTCCAAAAAGTCCTAGACAATCATTCCAAGGTATTTGAGACTCCCAAAGGTCTCCCACCTATGTGTGATCATGATCATGCTATTCATCTGATTCCAGGAATTGTTCCTCCAAACATCAGGCCATACAAATATCCCTATGTCCAAAATAGTGAAATTGAACGTATGGTTGCAGAAATGCTAGAGACTGGTATAATTCAACCGAGTCAAAGTTCTTTCTCTGCTCCAATAGTATTGTTGCACAGGAAGGATGGATCATGGCGCATGTGTCTGGATTATAGGGAGCTCAACAAGCTCACTATTAAAGATAAGTTCCCCATTCCTGTCATTGATGAATTATTGGATGAATTGCATGGATCAATCTACTTCACCAAGTTGGATCTTCGTTCAGGATATCATCAAATCATAATGAAGACTGAAGACATTCCGAAAACAGCATTTAGAGCTCATGAGGGTCATTATGAATTTTTGGTCATGCCTTTTGGCCTTACCAATGCACCTTCAACATTTCATGGTTTGATGAATTCCATTTTCAAACCATTCCTTAGAAAATTTGTGTTAGTATTTTTTGATGATATACTAATCTACAGCAAGTCTTGGAAGGATCATGTTGAACATGTTGACAGGGTGCTACAACTATTGGAGGAGAAATAATTATATGCAAAAAGATCCAAATGTTTCTTTGGAATCCAGGAGGTGGAATATCTGGGTCGTATTGTATCTCATGAAGGAGTTAAGGTAGACCCTAGCAAAATTAAAGCCATTAAGGAATGGAAAATCCCCACATCCATAAAGCATCTGCGAGGATTTCTCGGCTTGATAGGGTATTATTGCAAGTTTGTTAAGAATTATGGGAGAATAGCAGCACCTCTAACAACATTATTGAAGAAAGATGCATTTTCGTGGACTCCGGAAGCAACAAAGGCCTTTGAACATCTTAAAGAGGCAATGTGCCAAGCACCGATATTAGCTACACCGAACTTCACAAAAACCTTTATTGTGGAATGTGATGCTTCAAGAAATGGAATTGGTGTTGTTCTAATGCAAGATGAAAGACCCATTGCTTTTGAAAGTCGTCCAATCAAGGGAAAGTTTTTAAGCAAAGCTATTTATGAGAAGGAAATGTTGGCAATACTCCATGCACTTAAGAATGGCGACCCTACCTAATGGGAAGACACTTCAAGGTAAAAACGGATCATGATAGCCTTAAATACTTTTTAGAACAAAGATTATCCTCTGAAGAGCAACAAAAGTGGGTCACAAAGATGTTGGGTTATGACTTTGAAATCATTTACAAAAAAGGGAAGCAAAATGTGGTGGCAGATGCACTCTCAAGAAAGGATGAGGATGTGGAAGCATTGTTGTGCGCCATTTCTATTATCCAACTAGATTGGATAAACGAAGCAAGGGAGGAATGGAAGAATGACGAAGAAGTGTGGGCACTTATTCGAAAGTTACAAAAAGATTCCAGTACGTCTGATACATTTAGCTGGCAAAATGATTTGTTATGGTACAAAGATTGCTTATACCTCTGTAATAATTCCCAGCTAAAACAAAAGATTCTTATGGAATTGCACACTTCTCCCTTAGGAGGGCACTCAGGATTTTTAAAAACTTACCACAGGGTTAAGAAGGAATTTTTTTGGGATGGCCTCAAATCAAATATTCAAAAGTTTGTGGCAAAATGTTTGGTTTGCCAACAAAATAAAGTTGAAACAATTAAGACACCGGGTCTATTACAACCTTTATCCATTCCAAGCCAACGTTGGGAAGAGGTTTCAATGGATTTTATCACAGGTTTACCCAAGTCTGAGGGAAAGAGTGTCATCATGGTGGTAGTTGACAGACTTACCAAGTATGCACACTTTTGTGCATTATCACATCCATTTAAGGCCAGTACAGTTTCTACTGCATTTATGGAAACAATTCAAAAGCTACATGGAAACCCAAAGATTATTGTAAGTGATAGAGATCCCATTTTCACTGGAAATTTTTGGACAGAATTATTTTCTTTTCTTGGTACTCAGTTAGCTCATAGCTCATCTTATCATCCTCAATTTGATGGGCAAACTGAGATAGTAAACAAATGTTTGGAAGGATGTCTTTGTTGCTGTGTATCTGATAAACAGACACAATGGGTCAAATGGTTGCCTCTGGCTGAATGGTGGTATAACACTTCCTTCCATACATCAACAAAAATGACCCCATTTATGGCACTTTATGGGTATCAACCACCATCCATCACATCATATTTAAGAGAAAATTCTAAGGTTCAGGCAGTGGAACATCACATCGAACATCAACAACAAGTCCTCCAACTCTTAAAGGATAACCTCGTGTTGGCACAAAATAGAATGAAACAACAGGCAGATCAACATCGTAGTGAAAGAAGTTTTAATGTAGGTGATTGGGTATTCCTACGACTACAACCATATAAGAAAATGTCCCTCAAGCAAGCTAAGAAGGATAATAAATTATCACCAAAGTATTATGGTCCATACAAGGTGTTGCAAAATATTGGTACTATGTCATACAAATTGGAGCTTCCTGCAGCTTCTCGATTGCACCCAATTTTCCATGTTTCATGTTTAAAGAAGGTTATAGGCGACAAGCTCCCAGTTCAAACAATATTGCTAGAACTTGACGAGGAAGGAAAAATTATATTGGAACCAGAAGCAGTCACAGAAACAAGAACTCGACAGCTACGAAATCGATCAATTTCAGAGTATCTTATCAAGTGGAAGAACTTATCCACTGAAGATTCCACATGGGAGGATGAGAATTTTATACAGAAGTATCCAAAACTACTCAAGCGTTGAGGACAACACTTTTTTGAAGGAGAGGGGCATGTTGGGTCCCTATAATACTAGTGATTACCCCATTACTATTGTAGCTATACCCCTTATTAATATTGTTGTGCCCCTATTGCCCCCATATTGTTATTACTGTGCCCCATAGAATCCCTCTATTGTTATTTTTGTGGCTTTATATTATTATTGTTAGGTCGGATGGGTTATATTGTGACTCCTTAGACTCCTATATATAGAAAGTAGGTTTTGTCATTTGAATCATCCAAGAATTGTTCATTTATGTAATGTAAAGGAGGTTGCCCCCTCGAAGAGGATGAATTCTAAGGCGTTGATATATCTTTTCTATCTTTTCTTGAGTTGGTTTCATAACAGCCATCAAAGCATAAAAGTTGTATGTCACGCAGAAGTTGGAACTGTCAGGTACAGTCAGAACTACCAGGAGCTGTTGGAACAGCCGGGAAAGCTGACGCAGAGGGCAGAAGTCAGAACTTCCAAAAGTAGTCGGAACTATCGGGAACAGCCGAAATAGCCAGGAAAGATGACGCAGAGGGTAGAAGAGGTGACGCAGAAATAGCGAGGGTTAGCTAGTCTTGTGCCCATTAGCCGGAATTTTGCCGGGTGGAGTGAGGTAAAACTCACTTAGATGTTCTACCAGTATTTTATCTGTAAAGGATTGCTATATGAGCATCCTAGATTTTTATTCAGATATTTCTCCTACATAACAATAAAACCCTCAGAGTTGTTGCACCAGTTTTCCCGCATTGGTTTTTTCCGGGGACTATTATGTCCAATGGTAAGTGTGTCCTATCTATCTTGTTCTTTACTCCGTTTTCTTATTCATGAGATCAAATATTTAATTAGTGTAGGATGAAAAGTAATTTTCTTCAATATTCATAAGAATAACTTGGTTAATATATGTTAAAAATCAAGTAGGTGAAGTAAATTCATATTTTCTGCAGTAGTGGTTCCTTCAAGTCTAGGAATTTTCACATGGTATCAGAGGATTGATTTTGAAACAGGGAAGAGTAGATCCAGTGTTGAGCAGTGAGGTCAAAAGTTGCACTTGGTAGTAATTCGAATCCCCTTGAAGGGATTTCACAGTCCTTGCCGGGAAGCAAATCCGAGGAGATCTCTCTCTAAGTGAGATGACAGAGAGGTGTGATTTCCAGTTCGTGAGTTTGCAGAGGAAGAGGGAGTGACATAAAGCCTCAACGCAGTGCTTGAAGGGCACAGTTTCTGCCGGGGCAGAAATCCACTGGAAAAGAACGAAGACACGTAGAAGGGCAATTTTCTCCTCAAAGAACTTTCAGCCATAAAATTTTAATTTCTCACTTGCTGAGTAGCTGAGTAGTGCTAAGCAGTGAGTAGAGGAGTTAGTTCGATAGTTGTGTGAGATGGCATCGCATGGGCTCAAAGATCAGGATAGGTTGGAAGGTTCTTCCAACTATGTTATATGGAAGACCAAAATCTTAGTTGTTATGGAGGAATATGATCTCGAGGCCCACGTCAAAAGTGTTGTGGTTGTTCCTACTGACAACGATCAGAAGAAGAAATACAAGGTCGAGGAGGGGAAGGGGAAGAGGTTGATTCTCGATGGAGTCAGATATCATGAGGTCTCAGAGTTGCAGGGCAAGGATATAGCCCGGGAGATGTTGGAAGCCTTATTGTCCCGACTCCCTGTATGAAGGTTCTTCCAAACAGCGAAAGATATATTTAGAGCAGAAGTTGCAGCAAACTTTGATGCAGAAACGAGAAGGGGTTGATCTCTATCTTCAATATCTTTAGGACACTAGAGACCAGCCTGCTACAGTGGGGTCCACTCCTCAGTCAACCGCGATGGTGAGGATAACCCTTAATGGAGTCTCAAATGAATGGCAAGTTTTCGTCCAAAGCATATTGGGCAGGGAAAAACTACCTTCATGGGAGGAGATGTGGGCAGCTCTTCAACAAGAGGAGTTAAGGAGGGACCTATTTAAGGTCAACCTCAATGGCAGCGGTGGGAGTGGCTCAAATATGAAGGAGGATGATGAAAATGCAGCTCTAGCATCAAAGGAACAGCAGGAGCCGAAGCAGAAGGACATTTCAAAGGTGAAATGTTTCAAATGTGGCGAGATGGGCCATTTTGCATCCCAATGTCCTTTGAAGAATAAGAATAAGGATGAGAAACATGATCCTAAGGCTGCTTTAGAAAAGATTGATGAGGAATAATATGCCATGAGTGCCCACGCATCTCTAGGAGGGAGATGGGGCGATATTGGTTGTAGTCAGCAGGACTACATGTGGGCAGGATCCTTGAGGAGTCCACCTCTTGGATCAATTCCTTGCTACAGGAACCCAAGATTCAGCAGTAGTGAGATGGACTTAGTGTCAGATAATGCATTGGAGTGTTTGGAGGACAGATGTAGTAGCTAGGGACCAGATACTAATCAACGCAGAGCAAGGCTGGTAGCAGTGCAGTTGGCACAGTGCAGGAGTCAGCAGCAGCGCATAAGATTTAGAGGGTCAGAATCAATAGTAGTCAAATTCCTCAGTTGCTTCTCTCAGCAACTAAGTTGCAGTACAGATATAGTGTTAACAGTGGCAGTGCTAGCAGCATAGCAAATGCAACATTTTAGAGGGAGTTGTAGTATAGATGTAGCAATGGCAGTGGCAGTGTCTTGTGTAGCATTATAGTAGCAACAGTAGCACAGTGTTGGTGGCAGCAACAATGTGCAAAGGAGATGCTTCAGAAGCAGAGCAGCATGCAATTGGGCATTTTTGCTAGATCACTTTCCTTGCTAAGAGGGAGTATTATTTTTTGGTAGCATCAGAAGTGCTCTAGCCTTGAAAATTGGTGAAGAGGCTAAGGCACATGAGTTTTAGAGAACCCAGAAACTATTTGGTGAAATTCCACCCAAATTCTATTTCATTAAAATAATTAATATTTTTAATGGGGTTCCTAAGTCTAAACTTAGGAAAATTAAAATATTAATGGGTATTAATCAAAATATGGGTGAAAATGATCTAAAAGTCGGATCAAGTCATGTTTTAATCTTAGCCGTTGATTAGAGACTTAATCTCGTTCATTGAAGACTCAACGGGAAAAGTATAAAATGGAGGCTTGGGGTTCATTTGGAAACACGCATGGAGAGAATGAATTGATCAAGAATTAGATTCCTAGGGGAGGGTTTGCTAAGGATTTCGAATTAAGTGATCATTCTGTAGAAGAGGGGCAGTGAGAATCTGGGAGAAGGACTTTTTGGAGAATACAAACAGAGAGGAGAAGAGAACCAGTAGAGCAGAAAAGTTGGCTGTCACACAGAAGCCGGAACTGCCAGGAACAGCTGGAACTGTTGGGAACAGCCAAGAAAGCTAGCACCGAGGGCAGAAGTAGGAACTACCAGGAACAGTCGAAACTTCCGGGAACTGCCAGAACAGTCGAGAAATTTGATGCAGAGGGCAGAAGCCGAAACTGCAGGGAATTGCCAGAACTACCGGAAAGATGACGCAGAGGGCAGAAGAGGTGAAACAGAAATAGTCGGGGTTAGCCAGTCTTGTGTTGGATCAACTGGAATTATGTCGGGTGAAGTGAGGTAAAACTCACTCAGATTTTACGGCAGTATTTTCTCTATAAAGGATTTCTTGATGGGCATCCTATATTTGTATTCAGATATTTCTTCTGCGTAATAATAAAACCCTCAGAGTTGTTGCACCTGTTTTCCCGCATTGGGATTTTTCAAAGACTATTGTATCCAAAAATAAGTGTGTCTTGTGTATATGTTCTTTGCTCTGTTTTTTGTTTCATGATATCAAATATTTAATTAGTGTAAGTTGCAGAAGTAATTTGCTTTAGTATTTAGAAGAATAACTTGGTTAATATATGTTAAAAATCAAGTAGTGAAGTAGATTTAGATTAGCTATAGTAGGGGTTCCTTCGATTCTAGGAATTTTCACAGTCTGCACAGTCAGCTGCAGACTTTAGGTCTCCGAGCACTGAGTTGCGGAGCCTTTCCTTCAGACCCAAAACAGATTACAGAGACATTATGCTTGTATCATTCCATCACAATACACTACTTCAAATTACAATATTTTTCTTATATATAGACTAATTACATCAACGGGTATATCAAATTACCATGGTTCTAAAACAATCAACTATTACCCAAACCTGTCACAAAAAGGATGGGCTTTGACCCACCCTGAAGCCCTTAAAACACTATGTGACGCATAGCTCTGCGGTACCGCTCACTCTGCTCCCCAAAAAGCGGAGCTTTGACCAAAACTTGGGCCAAGTTGGGTTGCACGCAACAAGGGGTTGTGACCACTATACCTTCTTCTTTACCTTCTCAAGAAAGTAACATAAATAAAATAAATGTTCGGTTTCCATTAGTGCCTAATGCTTCTTCATCATCAAAAGGGAATACTTTGGAAGTATAAAAAAAAATCTCTGTATTGCCATCAGATGCAAGCAAAGAGTTTGAAAATGTATCTTTGAAGGAGGTAATGATCAATGGATCTCAGAATATAGATATTGATCCTGGCTCTATCCCCAATTCATCTGATGGAGTTGAAACTATCACATACAATATTATAGTTATAGGTGCCACTAGACAACTTAAAATTGAAGAGATCATTACTAAGGTGAAAAATTTTCAGATGGCCCTTGTTAATCCATTCACATCCCTGAATGAAAAAAAGAGTGCCGGAGTAGAATGATTTTGAGCTAGTTACTATTCAACCCAGTGTTTCTCAAACAGAGGGAGTAATTATGCCACATGAAAAAAATGGTCCGCCCCCTACACTCCCCTGCCGACATGATCATACAGAAGAGACTGTGATCATAAACAGGGATGAAATAGGCACTACAACGTCATTTGAATAATTTAAAGAGGTAGTTACCACGTATAGAGTAATAGTTGATTGGAAAGCACAAAGAATTTTGAACATGGGAAAATGTCAGTTTGTTAAGGCTGGGCTTCATAGGCTACGAAAAGAGTGACCCTGAGTTTAAAAAAAAACAACTTAGTGCAGTAGAATATGTGAAGGCACAAGTTTTAAAGGAGATAGACAGCAGCAAATTATGTGGTCTTGTTTGGGCTACAAAGGGCTAATCTGTGACAGCATAGGCCTATTCAACGCATTTCCAAGGATAGTGAGGGTCTACAAGTGAGGTTTGGGCAGCAAACAACCCTGAAACCCTATTTGAGTCATGAGGCCCACCTTGAAGAGTCCTTTTGTGGAAAGTAAAATTGTATAAAAGGTAAATCTTTAGGGCACAAAATAGAAGATATCCAAAGGAACCCTTTGTGACTATGAGGGCTTGCTTAAACCTTACTAATGTTAACCGTTGCAGAATACCCCGGAAGGGTTCTTTATGGAAATAGTTGATACATAACATCAATTCATCATTCTAGAAGTTCTATTGAGATCAGTGGGTCTATCTTAGATGGAAATTATGGCAACAAACTATCTTGAGATCTAGTTTGGGGAAGTGAACAACTATTTTGGGAAGCATAAGTTAGTTCAAGGATTTTTGGAGCAACAAATCACATTTTCTAAAGAAATTGATTGACTAGGGCTTGATCTAGGCTGAATGGCAGGTTTTTGGCAACCATTAGACTATGGCAGCAAAGAGGTAATGAAATATGGCTTATTCCTGAGGCTTAAGGTTAAACTAAAAGTATTAGTATAATAGGGTTTGTTGATGCATTAGCAATTGTTGTGTATCTAAAACTGTAGTGTGAAATTTGGAAGGAATATGGGTTTATAACCCTTTATGTACTTCTTTATTGGTTTCATGCATATGAAAGGATGGTGGAATTTAATGTTGATTACACTTTTTATTGTATTCATTATTGTCTCTATTTGAAAAAATTGAAAGAACATTGTGATACTAGTTAGAATACAAATCTTACCATGTGCTTTTGTCAACCCTAAGAGCAATTTTTCCCTGAGGGATACTACACATCCATCGTAAATAAAAGGTGGTAGCATTAAAGCAATTCCTAGAACAATACTTAAAGTAGATAAAGAGAAGAATTTAATAACTAAGTGTCTACCTAAAAATCCAAATATCTAGCTAAGATAACATATAAAAGAAGGTACAAGTCCTATAAATTATAAATGAAAAAAAAAAAAAAAAAAAGAGAATGTCAAGCTTTGTGTAGTGTATCACTATCACTAGTTCTTAAAATTACAACTCACTGTAGAGTTAGATCTAGAGCTAAAGCTAATGTTGGCTACCAAGGATGTGTGAGGAGGCAACAATACAAACTCCTCAATAGAGTTAGCAATACTTGTAAAGGGGCCAATGCATAACAAATGATATCCTCTGATGAGTCAATGATACTTAGAGGACCTGACCATATGATCAAAGTGCAAGCACAAGAAAATGGAAGCCTAACTCCCCTGACATTCAAGGTTGTGGGAAAGAGATTCTTGATAGAAACTTGGTTGCTCAAGCAACCCTAAGGGGTGGGGCACTGGACAAGGGCAATTTATAATGGATCTATCTATGTTGAGAAATATAGCTTGGACAATAACTTCCACATATGTTCAGGGTGAATGTTTCGGAAGTCTTATATTTAGATGTTGAGTCTAAAGAAAATTTAGTCATTAATGACTTACACTATAATATTAATCTCAATCATAAATCTCACCAAGAGATTAGGGTTTTGGTAAATCATGGTTTCAACGAAAAGTAAAAAGAAAAATCAAGATAGGGTTCAAACACAATTCTTATTAGACAGGGACAACAACTGAAAGAGAATGAGAGAGTAAAGCACATTAGCTAGGAGAAGCATTACCATACCACAAAGGCTATACAACAAATATGCACAACCATACAAATTTGTACAACGTCATACTATATTGAATCACAAGTCATACAACCATACAAAAAGGTATATAATAGAAATTGTTGTTTCCTCGGTTACCTATATATTGTACCTCTTTAGAAGGTCGTACAACTCAAGTTGGGGTGGATTTGTTTACCCTACAACTGCTAGGATTTAGTAGTTATGGAGATTTCCTTGTTAGCAATAATTAGTTGAATGATAAGAAGATTTGACAAAGAAAATTATGTGCATATGTCTGAATTATTTTATGCTTCTTCTATTTACTATTTTCAGTGATTGGGTGATTGTTGCAAGAGTTATTTGATTAACAGAATATTAGGATAGTGATCACCTAGGAATAGGGAAATCCACAAGGTATCAGATCTTTTCTCTAATTAAGTTTCTCAAGGGTTTCAAGGGTTGTTCTTACCTATTGTTGGTCAAGATTGTCATTGATGTCAATATGGCATTGTTGGAGATGGAAAATAGTCTTGTACTACATGAATAACTCATGTTTCCCTAACCTCGTACAAACCCTACAAAACCTTAAGCATGTAAATGATCATTGATGCCTAAAAAATCCCTAGCCCTAATCCTTGATGCAACCCCTAGAACTAATGCTTGATATGTGACGCCCTAGCCTAGATATGTGAAGAAACCCTCTTCTTTTTGTCATAAACTTGAAGTCTTAATATATAAAAAATAGAAGCCCTAATCCTAATGTCAAACCTTAAATGAAGGAGTCTTACCTTGAATGTCAAAAACATAGACATAAAATCCTAAAGGTTTCCTTAAATGAAATAATGATTACAATTTCATAAAGATTATTTTATTGATGATAAAATGACCATATCTAAGGGTGTAATTGGCATAGGATTGTAAAGGAGGTCAAGCCCTTTTCAACGATCTATCACTCATTCTCTATCTCCGAGTAGTCTAAGAGAAGATGATTTTCTAAGATAATATATCCTATTCTCTACCCTAGCCGACCTAAGCTCAGTTATACTAGTCGGCCTCCCTCCTTAGAGTCATGTTTGTTCACTTAAAATTAAAAATATGTATATATAAGGTTTCGTACTTCATTTCATATATATTGAATTAGTATGGATCATTCAGAGCATAACGCAGTAAGTGAAGTTCACAACTCGTGAACTAAAGGCCGAGGAGGAAAGAGTCTAAGGTTAAATCTGTTTGGGTAACCTGTGACAAGGACTGTGGTTCGAACAAGAGGACAGACAGCTCGAACCTATGACAAGAATCTGTGATTGTAGGCTTGTAATAA
Source organism: Pinus tabuliformis (assembly GCA_031772625.1). Taxonomy (NCBI): domain Eukaryota; kingdom Viridiplantae; phylum Streptophyta; class Pinopsida; order Pinales; family Pinaceae; genus Pinus; species Pinus tabuliformis. Next base: position 80,301,498 of record CM062810.1, on the reverse strand, counting down.
GGCTCGGATCTATTGATTGAAGACCTCATATCTCACACAGTTGGGAGGATAGCTAGCACAGTGACCACCTATAGGACTTTGGATCAGTAATATAAGGGCTCGGACCTATGGAGTAGCTTCAGAACATGCCTCAGACCTGTGTTAAAGCCTTGGACCAGTGTTAAAAGAGCTTGGACATGTGGAGTAGTGTCTTGAACCTGTGTTATCTTGGAAGCTCGAATAACAGGCGAATAGCAGGCACACATTGGGACAGCATTGATATTTCGGACTGTGTCATTTATGCCTTGGACATGTGCAGACATCGGACCTCTATTTTTTATTGCAGACCAGTGACATTTCCTTGGAGCTCGGATAGAACAGTGGAGGATTGATGATATAATAAACTTGTGGAAGGCTCGGTGAAGGCTTACATAACTGTGGAGAAGTTTGGTTATAATTATGTGGAGGCTCAAACAGTCAAGGCCTGAAGCCTTAAGCTCAAACCTGTGATCATTTTGAAACCAATCACCTATGGAAGGATAGTAGTTACACTTTGAAGAATTAAACAGTCAAGCACTTGGAACCTAGAACATTGTTGAAGTATTACCAAAGGAATTTTGAAGTATTCATTGAGCTAACATTGAAGATCCTTGAAGCAGAAGTAAGTTGAAGAAGTCTTATCAAAGCATTTGAAGAAGACTTTGATGAAACTCTCTTAGAGATATTCTTGAGCAGCCTTTGTGACACTTTGAAGCATCTTTGAAGTTTTGGTAAAGCTGCTTGAAAAGGATCATTGTAAAGCAGCGCTTGAACCTTTGAAGAGGCTTAGAGCAGGAAATTGTGAAGCACTTGAAGTTTGGTGCAGAACTTGGGCTGCCTATTGAAGACACCTTGAGTTTATTGAAGACAATTGGAAGCATAATAGAAGTTGACCTTGGAATCTTGTAGAGCAGTTGGAGTTGATCTTGAGCATACCTTGGAGATTCATCTAGTAGCATACTGGAGACATTATTGCATTCCATGATGCATTTTTGATGTCATCATGAGGTGACCTTGCAGGGTTTGTTTGGGTAACATGAAGAGTTGTGGAGATATCATCATGAGAAGATGAATTTTTCATTTATGATCTAAGTGCCTTGGAGATTGTTTGAGGGAAGTGTTAAAGGTGAAGATATTGTCAGGGCTCATTGTAGAATAAATTGGGAGCCATGAAGAATCGTTGATCTTATCTTGAAGAATCGAAGCAAAGGGTTGGAGCCCTAGAGGATAAGAGTCCTCAAGATACTAGGTTGGAGCCCTAGAGGTTTGTGACTCAAAGTGACAAGGTTGGAGCCTTGGGAAGATAGGTTTGTAGCCCTAGAGGTTGGAGCCCAAGTCGGTGCTTAGAAAAATATTGGTTGGAGCCTAGTGGATTGGAGATTGGTGACTTCATCTAAGATTGGATCCCTAATTATTATTTTACTTGATTAATTGTAAATAGGATTGGAGTCCGCATCATTGATTAATAAAATTATTATTCTATCACTGTTCATTTTGTGTTCTAACTATAAGATGACTTAACTAGTAAAAATAAAAATTGAAAAGAAATATTGATTCACTCCCCCTCTCAGTATTTCCAAAAATCGGTATAAGAGCCAGTACCTTCACTCAAAGCCTAACAGCTTGAAGGTATATTCTTAGAACACAAATGGAAAATCCAAGGAAGAAATCCTCCAATCCTTCTAAAGCTATCTCTTCCTCAACCATGAAAGAAGAAGATAATCAAATTGGGAAAGCTCTGTTGTTGAATGGAAACTTCGATATATGGAAGGCAAGAATGAATAATTATTTAATGCCTCAAGGTTTTGAAGTCTGGGAATTAGTGATTACGGAAAACACGATGGAAGAAGAATCCAAGGAATATAGTGCAAGAGTGATGAAGCCAATCTTGAGTGGGCTACCAGATCCTATAAACACCAAAGTGGAAAAATGTTCATCAGTAAAAGGTATGTGGGACAAAATTCAAGATATTCACTCTAAAGGAGATTTGATCATGACCTCTAATCAAGAAGATGATGAAAAACAAGAAGGAAATCTAGAACCCATAAAAGAAGATGAAAACAACAATGAAGACATCAACACCAAGGAGGACCTAGAAGATGAAGCAAAGAAGATATCAATGTTGATTTCTGGTAGCATCAGATGTGGTCTAAGCCTCGAAATTTTTAGGGAGGCTAGGACACATGTATTACAGAATACCCAGAGATGGTTTTGTGAAATTCCACCCGGAGACAATTTTATGAAAATAATTAATTATTTTTAATGGGTGCCTAAGTATAAACTTAGGAAATTAAAATAATTAAAGGGTTTAATTAAACTGGGGGTGAACCTTCTAGAAGAAGATGAGGATAAAGTGAAATGATCTAAGCCATTGATTAGAATCTAATCTGGGTCGTTGATTACTCAAATGGAGGATTATAAGAAGAGGCTTGATGAGCATTTGGAAGTGACATCGAGTGAGAGATTAGAGATCGATGTTCTCAAGAGAGAAGTGCAACAGTTGTCGAAGAAGTGATCGAGGTGATTTCTTGCAGTGAGGGGTAGGGATAGTTTTCCTGTTGGAGTTCCCTGATCTAGGGATACATTGCAGAGAAATTAGAGAGAGATCCAAAAGAGGCAACGCAGAGACACACTAGGCAATGTAGGGCCACTCTGAGGCAATGCAGAGCCTGAGGGGAGATCTGAAATTTGCTGGAGAATCGAGTTCCATAGTCATAAGTCAGGGTGTGAGACTGGAAGGGAAGAAAGTCGAAGTTCCATAGGAGAATCGACCATCCAGAAGGAGTGACGCAGTCTCCACCAGCTATGACACAGAGAAGCACAGTAAATGCATAGAAACTACACAAAGGCAGCTAGGGGCTAGCCATTCAGTGGTTGGATCAATACTAGATCACCTATGATAGTATGAGGTATATCTCACTCATCTCTCTATTAGTCAGGTTCTCTGTATTTGATAGCCAGTAAGGCATCCAAATATTGTATTCAAAAACTACTGCATAATAATACAAACCCTCAGCTGCTACACCGATTTTCCCGCATTGGGTTTTTCCAGGGACATTTGTCCAAAAAAAATGATGACACTTGTGTGTTCTATTCCTCTCTTGCTCATTTCTTGTTTCTGCATATTATTTAAATAGTGAAGGTTGCAATGTATTAGTTTCGATATTTACCGTAGAACACAGTAAATAATTTGTTCAGATATTTGAAAAATAGAAGAAACTTAATCAGTTGTTGCAATAGTTATTCGGGGATTCTAAATTTTCACATGGTATCAAAGATCAGGTGAAGCAAGAGAGAAGACCGGAAAGTCCCAACTCTGGAGAGAAGGAGGGAGATCGAAGTTCTGCGTAGACAGCAAATCAAATCCCCAGAGGTATTGTGCAGTCCAAGCTAGGAGGGAAAGACTCCGGTGGAAAATCTCTCTCTGATTGAGGTGACAGAGAGGTAATCTTTCTAGATCGACATTTGTCAGTAGTAGAGGGAGCAACATAGTAGAAGCATTAGTGTAGAGCAGTCTTTAGGTGCAGAGGAGAGAGGAGTCAGTTCGACATCTTTTTGGCAAAGATGGGAGCTAATGCATTGAGAGATCAAGATCAGTTGGACGGGACATCCAACTATGTGATCTGGAAGGCTAGGATCTCTTGTCTTCTGGATGAGCATAATCTCAAGGCCTACGTCAATAGTGTGGTAGATGAAACTACAGATGCAGATCCACTCAAGAAGTACAAGGTTGAAATGGAAAATTCCAAGCATTTGATCCTCGATGGAGTAAGGGATCACGTTGTCTCTCACATTGTTGGCAAAGGGACAGCCAAGGAGATGTGGGATGCCTTGGCTACGTTGTATCAGGGATCTTTCGAGCAGCAGAATATGTACTTGGAGGAGAAGATGAGATCCACAAGGATGTTGAAGGGGGAACACATTGATCCATTCCTAGCGAAGCTTCAAGAGGTCTGAGACTCATTGGCAGATATAGAATCAGTACCTCAGCCTAGCGAGATGGTGAGGTTGGCCCTGAATTCAATTTCAGAAGAATGGCAAGTGTTTTTCTAGAGTATCCTGGGCAAAGAGAGATTGTCTAATTGGGAAGGAATGTGGGCTACTCTTGATCAAGAAGATATGAGGCGACACTTGGTCAAGTGAAAAATTGATGGTAGCAGCAGCGATGGGTTGAAGCCCAAGGAGGAGGAAGAGAATGTAGCCCTTGCATCCAAGGGGCAGCAGGAGTAGCGGAAGCGAAAGAAGGATGCCTCGAAGATCAAATGTTTCTGGCGTGGTGAATTTGGTCACTACACTACGTAGTGTCCTCCTAAGAAGAAGGACAAAGATGAGAAACATGATCCAAAGGTTGAAACCGCAAAGATCAAGGAGGAGGAGTATGCCATGATTGCCCAGATACCTCCAGCGTAGAGTGGGGTGATCAAGTACTATAGTTTGAAAGAACTATAAATGGGTAGGATCCTTGAGGAGTCCGCCTCTTGGATCAATACCTTGCTACAGGAGCCCATATCAAAAGTATCAGGATGGACCAGTGTCAGTTGGTGCAGAGGAGTGTCGGAGTGACAGTTGCAGTGGCAATTAGCGCCAGAATATGAGCAGCGCAGAGCAGATTTGGAAGTAGTGAAGTTGGCACAGTGCAGAGTTAGTAGCAACGCAGAGGCTTTAGAGGGTCAGCGCAGAGACTAGAAGCAGTCAGAACTCCAGCAACATATGCATCATGATGAACACCTATTCCGTAATTTTGGATGTTTTTCCGTTGATGTTGCAACAACAGTAGCAGTTGGAGAAGGTTGCAGTGCACATGCAGTGTTGGCAGTGGCAGGACCAGCAACAGCCCAAATACAGAATTTGTGAGGGTTGTAGTGCAGATGCAGGGTTGGCAGTAGCAGGGCCAATAGCAACACATCTGCAGCATTTGTGCAGTAGTTGTTGGGAAGTGATGTGAGACATCAACAATGCAGTGTTGGAAATACTAAGAGCGGGGTGAATCAGTGTTTCTTTTGAATTGCTACTTTTACTAGATACATCATTTATATTTAGAACACAAAAAATGTTTTTATTAATTTATTTTTCACAATAAATCAAGTACAATGTACAAAGGGCTCCAACCCTAAATGAAGACACCAATCTTCAAACTCCCAAGCTCCAAAATGTTTCCAAGCACCAACTTGGACGTTTGTGAGGCTTCAACCTCTAAGGCTGATCTAGATTTAAACGGGAACACAAAAAATTACAGAAATAACCATAAACACAGAGATGCAGCGGAAATAATACTTCATTTCATTAATGTAAAATACTGAAATATGCTTACTAACATAAATGGAAATCAACCAGCTAGGGTGGTGGTAGCTTTACCTCTAAGAAGAGATGTGGCGGCTACATGCCTCTGAACTGTGTTACAATGAGGATCAAAGGCCTATTTATTGTTGAGAAACAATGGAAAACCCTTAACATCCCAAAACCTAACCCTAGAAGATGAAACGCCAAATTGTGGGCGTCGTTTTGGGTAAGTTGGTACATCAACTTCCCGGGGTCGTAACTTTGGCACCCGATATTCGTTTGACGCGTACATTTGCTCGTTAGAAAGATATATTCAATCACTACAACTTTGGGAAGAGAAACATCAATCCATGGACCCATGTTTCTCCCAGATTTCCCAAAAAACATCGTTTAGAGCCTCAAAACGGCTCAAGAAGTTTAGGACCTAAAAAACTGCTAAAAATAGTAAATTGTGCTACAATTTATGAAACTGAAAAACTGAAAGAGACAGTTGTGGGGGTCCAAGTGGGATAGGTGGGTGGCCACCAACATCCACTTGGATCATTCCTCCCCCCTTAGAAAGCAATGGTCCCCATTGCGTTGAATTCCTCCATCTGTTGAACTTGGTCCCTGGTGAGTTGTTCTACAATCTCTAATGTGTCCAGCAATGGTGAGAAGCATGGTAGAGGGAAGTACACATTGAACACTTGGTGCAGGAGAAGGAATGAGGGAATGTTGTGCTCCAAAGCATTGTTTCCCACAACCTTGGTAATGGTGTAAGGACCATGTCGGAGTGGTCTGAGCTTCTGATGGGTTCTAGTAAGGTGTTCTTTCTGCTGAGGTGACTAGACTTTGTTGCCCACCTGAAACTTGTGTGGTACCCCTGTGGGTGAGGAGAAGTTGTTCCTGTGTTCTGCCATCACCGTATCTCTTTGGTGTTGCTGTTGCATGGAGGAACCCTTCGCGGGGGTCATGGATGTGTCAACGACCTTCCCCTTACTTTGGGAGCGAACTAGACAGAAAATAAATTTCCTAGTCTATGAGATGAGCTTGCTGCCTTTCTTAGCAGTGATCAAAGAAGTTGCGATAGGTGGGGCTACCTCCAGTATCCTGTAAAATGAATTACCCAAAGAAATAATAACAACTCGAGGCCTTGACTCATACATAGCTTGTCGCCTCCACAAGTATGGTTGGCCTAATAATACATCACAAACATCCAGAGGTGTAACATCACATAATACTTTGTTTGTGAAGGGTTTGATGCTGTAGGGAAGGCGGCACTGCTGGCGAACTCGAATATCTCGTCCTTGGTGAAGCCACCCAATACTGTACGGTTGCGGGTGTGGTGTAGTCGGTAGGCCCAACCGCTTCACGACCTCTACTGAAATGAGGTTCTTTTGGCTCCCACTGTCAACAATGAATTGCAGCGGCAAACGGTTCACCCACATTTGTGAGTGGAAAAGACACTCCCCCTCTTCTGGATCTTCGAGCTCATTCTTCTGGATTTTTGTGGTGGCAACAGTCGCACTGGGCTCTGCATCAATGATCTGCTTCCCTTTGCCATTCCCCTCATTAGGTTTTGACTTAGGGTTGGAACATGTATCTGATTCTGAAGCCTTCAACTCGGCCACCAACGATTGCTTGGTCTGACACTCACTTGTGTTGTGAGTGGGGCTCTTATGGAACTCGCACCACTTTCCTATGTCCTTCTTCGACTTCATGGTGTTGTTCTTTTCTTGCGGCTTCAACGGGCTATCTTGGGTCACCCCGCCTTGCCTTTGTCCTTTGGTCTTCAGATTCGCAGATCCAAAGTCTCGCTTCTTCTGTTTGAACTTTTGCTTGATTTTGACAGCGTATCGGTACATCGTGCCGAGCGAGGAGATGTTCAAGAACTCCATCTCTTCTTGGATGTACCTATGTAAGCAGTCGCGGTATTTGAGTACCAAATGCAGCTCAGAATCCTTGATACCCAACTGTGTGCGAAGGGTATAAAAAATGTTTGTGAACTCCGGCACATCTTGGTCCCTTCCTTGCCGCAACGTGGTCCATTTGATGTATTTGTCCGCATAGATCTTGACAGGGTAATACTGCTCCTTGACGGCATCCCAGAATAAATTCCAAGTGGGTGCGGCTGAAAATAGTGACCCTGTACTTTCATCATTCTGCTCACAGTAGGTTTCTCACCAGTCCTTGACGTGGGGGGTTGCTTTGAGAAGAGCGAAAATAATTTTTTCCCGACTGGAAAAAATCATGAATAGAAAAATAACCCTCTATCAGATTCAACCATTTATCTATGGCATCTGTGCTTATTTGACCCTCGAAGATGGGGATTTCAAAATTAACTTGTACCTTAAAGGGTGTGGCATTTCCAGAGTAGTTGTTGGAAGCCGATGTGTCACCTTTGGGTAGCCGCTGAAGGATCTGGGCAAAGTTGTCCATCATCGCATTCCTTTGTCACTCGAGGGCTTCTTCGAGCAAGTTTTTGATAGGATCTCCTGCCCCCTCGTCTTTCTTTTCATCCGCTATGGGAGGCCGTTGAGATTTGCAAGGCCGGTCTTGCAAAGGTTCGACCAGTTCAAGCCCTAACTCCTTATATCCCAACCTTGTTAGGGGCATGCAAAGAAAAACAGAGAAAAAGCAGACCGATCTGACACCACTGATCTGGATTTAAACAGGAACACAAAAAATTACAGAAATAACCATAAACACAGAGATGCAACAGAAATAATACTTCATTTCATTAATGTAAAATACTGAAATATGCTTACAAACATAAATGGAAATCAACCAGCTAGGGTGATGGTAGCTTTATCTCTAAGAAGAGATGTGGCAGCTACATGCCTCTGAACTGTGTTACAATGAGGCTCGAAGGCCTATTTATTGTTGAAAAACAATGGAAAACCCTTAACATCCCAAAACCTAGCCCTAGAAGATGAAATTCCAAATTGTGGGCCCCGTTTTGGGTAAGTTGGTACATCAACTTCCTGGGGTCGTAACATTGGCACCCGATCTTCGTTTGACGCATACAATAGCTCGTTAGAAAGATCTATTCGAGCACTACAAATTTGGGAAGAGAAACATCAATCCATGGACCCATGTTGCTCCCATATTTCCTAAAAAACATCATTTAGGGCCTCAAAACGGCTCCGAAAGTTCAAGACTCGAAAAACTGCTAAAAATAGTAAACTATGCTACAATTTATGAAACTGAAAAACTAAAAGAAACAGTTGTGGGGGTCCAAGTGGGATAGGTGGGTGGCCACCAACATCCACCTGGATCAAGGGCACTGACCCTATCTTCTCAAGGCACCAACCTTGCGTTTAGAGGCTCCAACCTTCCAGGCACCAACCCTCTGGGCTCCAACCCACTGTTGTATTTTGTCTAGATATGTTTGATAGAAAATCACGACTCCAAAAGTCTTCTTCACAGATCCTTTTCAATCTTCAATTTTATCATAATATCCATGTTATGTCATCAATTAAAACCTTGTCATATAGAATGTGTCTCCACAACTCTTCATATTACCCAAACAATTTCTCCAAGGTCACCTCATGATGACTAGTGCATCATGATCTCCACGAATCTTCAAAGTCAACTCCAAGGGCAAGGATGTATACTCTAAGACTGCTCCAAAAGAGTCTTCACAATCAATCCTCTTTCAAGAGTACTTCAAACTAGTTCAAACCCAAGGCTTGCTCCACTATAGTTCAACAAGGCTCTTCAAATTACTTCTTCAACAAGTCTACAAGGAATGCTTCAAAGGTATACAACAAGTCTTCTCTTCAAGATATATCAATCATAGCCCAAACTGTCTCAAAAAGAAACTTCTCCAAACTATGCCTAGTATGTTGCTTCAAGATGCTCACAAATATTTCTACACAAGAGGCCTTTGCAATCCAAGTTTTGATCCCAAATACAACGTTCGTAGGTCTTACGGGTCCAAAAGATGTTATCCAAATAAGGTTGCCAAAAATTGTGCCTCCAACTCATTTTGTTGCATTCTTCATCCTTCTTTGATAGAATTATCTCCATTTATTCCTTCATCTTGGTTGCTTCACATGATTGGGACTTAAGAGACGTGATTTCTGATCTTAATTTTGTGATGTCATCATCCTTTTCTTCTAGTTGGCATATCATGGTGTTTCTCTCCTTTTCTTCTTCATCAACTTGTCCTTCTATGAATGCCAAAGCTTCCATCACCTTTTCAGCTCCCTGTGCTTGTTTCCATGCTTCTTCTAGTTGTGATCTAAGGGAGGAGACCTCTTCCTTGTATTGACCATCTCTTCTTCAAGTTTGTTCAAGCTCTTGTGCCTTTGTTCAAGGTGGCTTGACAATGTATCTTCCCGTTTCTTTGCCTTATCCAATTGATTTGTCATGGATATGACTTCTTCATGATGCTTTCTCTTGTTTTGATGAAATTCTTCCTTAATCTTGGCGATCTACTTATCTCTTTCTTGTACTTGAATCTTGAAAAGGTCAACTTCCTTCCTTGTCTTGTTCTGGTCACCATCTTGTGCTTTCTTCTTAAGTTCCTCATTTTCATTTTTCAAATTGCTAATCTCTTCTATGGCAGCGATAAGTTTAGTGAGGAGATCTTCTTCAAAATCTTCTTCATTCTCTTCATCTTCTAGTTCTTCTTTAGCCTTCATGTTATCACTCGTATCTTCAGCTTCCTTGATGGGATCTAGATTTCCTTCTTGTTTTCCATTATTTTCTTGACTAAAGATCATTGTCAATACTCCTTTTGAGTGAAGATCATGAATTTTATCCCGTATGCCTGTTGTTGTCGAACATTTTCCAAAATTGGCCTTCATAGAATCAGGTAGCCCATTCAAGATTGCTTTAATTTCTCTTGTATTATGTTCCTTGGATTCTCCATCCATCTTGCTATCAACGATCACTGATTTCGAGACTTAAATGCCTTGAGTCTTTAAGAAATTCCTCATTCTTGCCTCCCATATATCAAAGTTTCCATTGAACAATGGAGCCTTCACAAATTGATTGACTTCAATTTCGGTGGTTGAGGGAGACACATCTTTAGGAGGATTGGAGACTTTCTACCTTGGCTTTTCCATTTTTGTTCTAATGATCAACCTTCATGTTGTTAGGCTTTGAGTGAAGGTACTAGCTCTAATTCCAATTGTTGGAAATATTAAGAGGGGGGTGAATAAGTATTTATTTTCAATTGTTACTTTTACCAAATAGATCATTTATATTTAGAACACAAAATGAACAATAAGAATAGATGCTTTTATTAGTTTCTTTTTCACAATAAATCAAGTACAATGTACATAGGGCTCCAGCCTTAGATGAAGACATTGACCTTCAAACTCCCAGGCTCCAACCTATTGCCAAGAACCAACTTGGACTTTTGTGAGGCTATGACCTCTAGGGCATCGACCCTATCTTCTCAAGGCACCAACCTTGTGTTTAAAGCCTCCAACCTTCCGGACACCAACCCTCTGGGATCCAACCCACTGTTGTATGTCATCTAGATATGTTTGATAGAAAATCACGACTCCCAAAGTCTTCTTCCGGATCCTTGTCAATCTTCAATTTTATCATAGTATCCATGTTATGTCATCAATGACAACCTTATGATATAGAAGGTGTCTCCACAACTCTTCATATTACCCAAACAATTTATCCAAGGTCACCTCATGATGACTAGTGCATCATGGTCTCCAAGGGTCTCCATGAATCTTCAAAGTCAGCTCCAAGGGAAAGGATGTATATTGTAAGACTTCTCCAGAAGAGTCTTCGCAATCAATCCTCTTTCAAGAGTACTTCAAACTAGTTCAAACCCAAGGCTTGCGCCACTAACCTCATATTTTAGAACATATTGGAAGGTGCCTCAAACTTACTATCTTAGACATCGTCAAAGATGTTATGCCTAAATATCTAAAATAGTTTGGAAATTAAAATAAGTGAAGTCCAAGTAGATGATTATGGATACAATAAATGATCATTTGACTCCTCACATGACCATGAAGAAATTAGTTAAAAGATGTTCCACATCCTAGTTGGGTTCTACCAAATAGAGTCTCTTTTTGTGGGACCTTGGATTCCTCATTACAACTAGGATGATTTAATTGATTCCTCCTCACAATTGGGATATTGCATCCAAGTTTGATGTATAATCAATTTAAGGATTTACACTATGTATCATCAGTTAAATGTAGGAAAATTTCTAAGTTTACCTTTTGTATATATACATATATACCAGTCCCAATAATGGCCTATTGACAATATAATTTTGAATAATGTTCAACTAAACCCTCAACAATAATATATATATATATATATATATATATATTTCTTCATGGAATATATGTAGAGCATTTTTAAGTAAAATTGATAACTCTTTATTTTATTTGCACCTCAAGAGATTTAACCCTTCTCGTTGCTTGATTGATCCAAGATTAAGATGGATCCAAGAATGATTCCAATGGGTGCTTATTATGTGAACAATGGGGAATCTTGGTATATGACATTATCCTAGTGATTGTTTGTTAGGTCCCTATAATACTAGTGATTCCCTCATTACTATTGTCATTGTATCCCTTATTGTTATTATTGTGCCCCTATTGTCCCAATATTGTTATTAGTGTGTCCCATAGAATCCCACTGTTGTTTTTTTTTCTGTATAAAGACTATTCTATTATGTATAAAAAAGATAAAAAAATATTTACAGAGAGGTTTGAACCTCTGAGGGGGCTGTAGCCTGCCCTCTGTCAAAAAAATTGTTGCAGTTAACACTTAGCCCTCTGTTTACATAGATGAAAAACAAAAACCCAAAACTCAATAGAGCTAGATAGGATCGACACTTTGTTTCCAGCCGCCCTATTACAAAATGCAGTTCTATGCAACTATTACAAAAAGCTGGAAAGCCAAAATCATAAGCTGGAAGATGAGAAAAAACCATACTGAAAATATCAGAAGCCATACCCACTGAGAATTACATCCAAAAAAACCAGCAATCCTGAGATGACTTGCTGAGACAGAGGAAGTTATGCCTGAGGTGGCAAGTCTGTATCTTTTTCATTTGCCTTGCTGGGAGAGCTAACCCAATGAACCATCACATTATCTTCTACTTCCATCTTGTTGCAGCCTGGAGGAGTCACAAGATGCAGAACGCTGCCAGAGAATTGCGCCGGCGCACAAGCAATGATATCCTCATGAGAAGAGTCTTGCTGATGGCGAGAATCTTCTTGTTGACCTTCAGCCTGCAGCGCCACGGGATTATTGAGGCCATCACCCGCCATGCTGCTTTGAGAGTCACTAGAATTATGAGAAAGAGACCTGTCCTTGGAGGTTTCAACAGAGCCTGTGAGCTCATATTCTTCCTCTGAGAAGATGACTGTAATGATAGCTGAGATAATTGGCTTGTTAAGCCTACTTTTAAATTTGAAGCGGGAAGAGTGAAAAGAACTGTTTAGGGACGGACCGGAGTGGTCTGATGACGGTGAGGCCGGCGAGACAGAGGCTAACGGGGAAATGCGCCGAGGACCAGATCCACCACGACCCCTAAAACCTCCACGAGCTCCTGAACTACTACCCCGCCGGGAAATACCACGACGTCGGGCCATTGCAGAAAGGATTGATAAACTGAAAGGGCTAAAGGATTGAGGGAGAAAGAGAGACGACCCGCCACAATCTAAAAGAAACAGGAGTGAACAGACCTCTGAATTGAAGACCCCCAGGGATAACCCCGCACAGAGAGTATAAACAACCACGAGAAATAGCCCAGCACTGACGGACTGAACCCAACACCCTACCCAGACACCTTCAACAAAGACCGAAACGAGACCTCTTACAGAGATGGGCCAGAGGAGAAATGACTGACTATACCAGATACCTACAGGAAGAAGCAAGACCAAATACCTGAAGCTGGCTAGATGCGAGCGCTTATGGAGCCATGGTGGCTTCCAAATGCTCTGCACTGCGCCGAAGTTCTGAGGACATAACCACCAGAGAATGTCACTGCCTGAATAAACCAGAGAGAATGTCGAGGCCAGAACAACTGAACCGCAAATTGTGCTCACCATCCTGAAATCCTTACCCCGCTTGCCTTGAACCCAATGCATCATAAATGCGAGTAAATGTTCTGCCACAAACCGCCAAACCAACCCGCAGTAATGCCAGATGCCGGCGTCGCGTGCTTGAGCATTAACAGCTCATTAAGGCACCCGCATCTGGGTAGAATCCCACTATTGTTATTGTTGTGCCCTTATAATATTATTGTTATGTCGTCTTTGATTATATTGTGACCCCTTAGGCTCCTATATATACAAAGGAGGTTTAGTCATTTGTATCATCCAATAATATTTCATTTGTGTAATGTAAAGGAGGTTTCCACCTCGAAAAGGCTGATTTTGAAGTCGTTGATCTATCTTTTCTATCTTTTTGTGAGCTGGTTCATAACATATGGTATCAGAGCTTTGGATTCTAGGGTCTCACTACTCCAAACAAGTCATCATGGCATTTTCGCTATACATTTTTTTCTTCGATGTTGCAGAAGCTAAAAATAATCCATTTAAGCTAAAATCTCGATGATCCTCGGGTCCAAATCTCAGATCTTGTCTCGCTGTATTTTCAGAGTTATGATCTAAGGAAGTTAGGGTTTTGCAGGCTCTCGAATTACATCACAAACAGGTGACCTTGGGAAAATCGTCATAACTTTTTCTCTGAGTATCAGATTGAAATTTCAGAAGAATTTGCAGAAAGAGGTCGAGTTGTAGTTTTATGTGCATCGTTTTCAGGTCTAAAGGTTGAAATGGTGACACGTGGCACTTTGTACAAGTTCTCTCTACTGAAAAAATGTATAATCAAACCATCTTGGGAGGTTTGGCATAACTCTTTCTTAGAGAATCGAATTTCGATCAAACTGATGGCGTTGGAAAGAGGACTCAGAGGGCTACCATAGCTCGTAATTTCATACCTTGGAGTTCCGCAATTTCAGAGAAACATCAGATTCAATATCGAGCTCCTACAAAGTGAAAAAAGGTGTGTAGTTTTTTTTTTTTTTATTTTGCATAAGTTTGGTTTGAAAAATTAGTTTGAAGTAATTCAAAGGGCATAGTGAAGCATAATTATCATTAATTGATGCCCCGAAGAAAGAAAATGGAAACACCTAGTAAGCAAATTGAAAGCTCTAGAATGACTTATGAAGAAGAGGAAGAAATGCAACATGATATATTAAAATTACGAGACCAAGTGCAACAAAATTCACTCTCACAAAAAGTAACAGAAGCTAAGATAGATGGTTTAAAGAAAGGCATGGAAGCTAAGATGTACAACATGGAAGATAAGATGGATGGTTTAAAAAAAGGCATGGAAGCTAAGATGAATTACGTGGAAGCTAAGATGGATGGTTTGGAAGCTAAGATGAATGACGTGGAAGCTAAGATGGAAGGAAAAATGGAAGATTTGAAAACATATTTGGCAGAGTTGCTACAAGAAATGTTTGCTAATGGTGAAAGAGTAGTAAAGGAAACTCGTGATGAGAAAAAAAAATGTTAATCATAATTTCATAGACTCTAACGTTGGATTGAAGACCAACCATGTTCCAAAGATCGATATGAGGAATTTTGATGGCAATGATCCCATAACATGGATACTATAGATGGAGCAATATTTCCATCTCCATAATGTGCAAAACACACAAAAGGTACGCATTGCAACTTTATATTTGGAACCAAATCAGTTTGTATGGTATTGATGGCTTTGTTCTCATAAACAAATTGTCACTTGGGCAATATTTACGGAAGAAATGATAGCACATTATGTGGATACAAAAAGAAACACATTTTTTAGCCAATTGATAAATCTCAAACAAAATGGTTCAATGATGGAGCACATTGAGGACTTCCAAAAATTGAATATAAGGGTAAAATATATTCCAGAGGAGCATAGGATTGATGTTTTCATAGGGACTTTAAAGGATGACATCCAACATGAGGTTCACCTTTGGGAACCTGATTCATCGGAGAAGACATTCAGGTTGGCAAGAAAAATGGAAAGCAAAATTATGGCAACAATGAATCCTACCACTCACAACTATAAAGATGGAAGTGTTGTTTCCCCTAGCCTTCCACAACCTACAAGGTGGACACCACAACAATTGAATGAAAAAGAGAAAAAGGGCTTTGTTACAGTTATGATGGAAAATACACTAAAGTTCATAAGTGTTCTGAGAAGAAATTATTTTACATAGATTGTGAATAGGAGGAAGAAAACGAACAAGAAACGTCAAAAGAAGAGGATATACACTAGGAAAAAACCCTAGAGAAAGAATAAATGAATCCAACCATATCTTGCAATGCATTGGCTGGAATTACCACTCCTCAAACTATCAAGATAGAAGGACATATCAAGAAGAAAAAGGTAATAGTGTTGATTGTTGGGCAGTACCCATAATTTTATTCATTGTAAGGTAGCCAAGGAATTGAATCGCTTCCTATATCTAACACCAGAGTGTCAAGTGATGGTTGCAAGTGGAGGAACCATAAATTCTCTGGAAAGTGCCATAATATCAAGCTATCCATGGGAGAATATGTATTGAATAGCCCAATGCTTTCCATTCCAATGGGTGGCGCTGATGTTGTACTAGGATTCCAATGGCTACAATCCTTAGGTACAATAGCTTTTAATTTTTCAAGAATTTTTCATGAAATTTTGTTCGGAAGGAAAGGAAGTTGAATTATGGGTTTCACAGGGAAACCGGGAAAGATAATCAGCTCTAACAGAATGACAAAGATTCTAAAGAAATAACAACGAGGCGTAATTACACAATTATGTTCAGTAGAGGTTCCCACATCGAAATCATATATTCCTCCAAATATCCAAAAAGTCTTGGACAATCATTCCAAGGTATTTGAGACTCCCAAAGGCATCCCACCTATTCATGATCATGATCATGTTATTCATTTGATTCCAAGAAGTTTTCCTCCAATCATTGGGCCTTAGAGATTCCCCTATGTCCAAAAGAATGAAAATGAATGTATGGTTGCAGAAATGCTAGAGGTTGGTATAATTCAACCTAGTCAAAGTTCTTTCTCTGCGCCAATGGTATTGGTGCACAAGAAGGATGGATCATGGCGCATGTTTCCGAATTATAGGAAGATTAACAACCTCAATATTAAAGATAAATTTCCCATTCCTATCATTGATGAATTATTGGATGAATTGCATGGATCGATTTACTTAACCAAGTTGGATCTTCATTCAGGATATCATAAAATCATAATGAAGATTGAATACATTCCTAAAACAGCATTTAGAACTCATGAGGCTCATTTTGAATTTTTGGTCATGCCTTTTTGCCTTACCAATGCACCTTCTACATTTCAAGGTTTGATGAATTCCATTTTCAAACCCTTCCTTCGAAAATTTGTGTTAGTATTTTTTGATGATATACTAATCTACAGCAAGTCTTGGAAGGATCATGTTCAACATGTTGACAGGGTGCTCAAACTATTGGAGGAGAAATAATTATATGCAAAAATCTCCAAATGTTTCTTTGGAGTACAAGAAGTGGAATATTTGGATCACAGTGTATCTCATGAAGGTGTTAAGGTAGACCCTACCAAAATTAAAGCCATTAAGGAATGGAAAATCCCCACATCCATACAGCGTCTGTGAGGATTTATCGGGTTGACAAGGTATTATCGCAAGTTTGTTAAGAATTATGGGAGAATAGCAGCACCTCTAACAACATTATTGAAGAAAGATGCATTTTCATGGACTCCAGAAGCAACAAAGGCCTTTGAAAATCTTAAAGAGGCAATGTGCCAAGCACCGGTCTTAGTTACGTCGGACTTCACAAAAACCTTTATTGTGGAATGTGATGCCTCGGGAAATGGAATTGGTGTTATTTTAATGCAAGAAGAAAGGCACATTACTATGGAAAGTCGTCCAATCAAAGGAAAGTATTTACACAAAGTTGTTTATGAGAAGGAAATGTTGGCAATATTACATGCACTTAAGAAACGGCGACCCTACCTAATGGGAAGACACTTCAAGGTAAAAACGGATCATGATAGTCTTAAATACTTTTTAGAACAAATATTATCTTCAGAAGAGCAACAAACATGGGTCACAAAGATGTTGGGTTATGACTTTGAAATCATCTACAAAAAAGGGAAGCAAAATGTTGTGGCAGATGCACTCTCAAGAAAAGATGAGGATGTGGAAGCATTGCTTTGCACCATTTCTATTATCCAACCAGATTGGATATACGAAGCAAGGGATGAATGGAAGAATGATGAAGTGTGGGCACTCATTCAAAAGTTACAATGAGATCCCAATACATCTAATGCATTTAGCTGGAAAAATGATTCGTTATCGTACAAATATCGCTTATACCTATGTAAGAATTCCCAACTCAAACAAAATATTCTTATGGAATTGCACACTTCTCCCTTAGGAGGGCACTCAAGATTTTTAAAAACTTACCACAGGGTTAAGAAGGAATTTTTTTGGGATGGCCTTAAGTCAGATATTCAAAAGTTTGTGGCGAAATGTTTAGTTTGCCAACAAAATAAAGTTGAAACAATTAAGACAACAAGTCTATTACAACCTTTATCCATTCCAAGTCAACGTTGGGAGGAGGTTTCAATGGATTTTATCACAAGTTTACCCAAGTCCGAAGGAAAGAGTGTCATCATGGTGGTAGTTGACAGACTTACCAAGTATGCACACTTTTGTGCATTATCTCATCCATTTAAATCTAGTACATTTTATAATGCATTTATGGAAACAATTCAAAAGCTACATGGAAACCCAAAGATTATTGTAAGTGACAGAGATCCCATTTTCACTGGAAATTTTTGGACAGAATTATTTTCTTGTCTCGGTACTCAGTTAGCTCATAGCTCATCTGTCATCCTCAATCTAATGGGAAAACTGAGATAGTAAACAAATGTTTGGAAGGATATCTTCGTTGCTTTGTATTTGATAAACAGACACTATGGGTCATGCCTCTGGCTAAATGGTGGTATAACACTTCCTTCCATATTGCAGCAAAAATGACCCCATTTATGGCACTTTATGGATATCATCCACCATCTATCACATCATATTTAAGAGAAAATTCTAAGGTTCAAGCAATGGAAGATCACATCGAGCATCAACAACAAGTTCTCCAACTCTTAAAGGATAACCTCACTTTGGCGCAGAATAGAATGAAACAACAGGCAGATCAACATCGCAGCGAAAGAAGTTTTGATGTAGGTGACTGGGTATTCCTATGGCTACAACCATATAAAAAAATGTCCCTCAAGCAAGCTAAGAAGGATAATAAATTATCACCAAAGTATTATGGTCCATACAAGGTGTTGCAAAAGATTGGCACTATGGCATACAAATTGGAGCTTCTTGCAGCTTCCCGAGTGCACCTAGTTTTCCATGTTTCATCTTTAAAGAAGGTTATAATTGACAAGCTCCCAATTCAAACAATATTGCCAGAGCTTGACGAGGAAGTAAAAATCATATTGGAACCTGAAGCAATCATAGAAACAAGAAATCGATAGCTAAGAAATCGATCAATTTCAGAGTATCTCATCAAGTGGAAGAACTTACCCGCTAAAGATTCCACATGGGAGGATAAGAATTTTATACAGAAGCCTCCAGAACTACTCAAGCGTTGAGTACAACACTTTTTTGAAGGAGAGGGGCATGTTAGGTCCCTATAATATTAGTGATTCCCCCATTGCTATTGTCATTGTAGCCCTTATTGTTATTATTGTGCCCCTATTGGCCCAATATTGTTATTAGTGTGCCCCATAGAAGCCCACTATTGTTATTGTTGTGCCCTTGTATTATTATTGTTATGTCGGCTTTAATTATATTGTGATCCCTTAGAATCCTATATAGAAATAAGGTTTAGTCATTTGTATCATCCAAGAATTGTTCATTTGTGTAATGTAAAGGAGGTTTCCCCCTCGAAGAGGTTGATTTTGAAGTCAATGATATATCTTTTCTATGTTTTTGTGAGCTGGTTCATAACATTGTTTTCTACTCTAAAAGAGCACAAGTCAAGGGTTTAAATTGAGTATGGCAAGGTGATGGGGAATTGTTTGTCTCAAGGAAATTATGCCACTGAGATATTGTAGAGATTTCGCATGGAGATTTGTAAACCACGGAGACACCTCTAGCAACCAACTGGAGGAAGGAGGATGCCACTTCAAGTGAAGTGGTTGATGCTACCATTTACCGGCAACTAGTGGGTTCACTAATGTATCTTGTGAACACACGACCATATATGTGTTATGCAATCAACCAGTTGATCCATGCAATGGTTAGGTCGACCAAATTGTATTGGAAGGTAGCAAAGCATGTTTTACAGTACCACAGAGGCACTACCCAGTGTGGATTATGGTACAGATGGATAAAGGGAGTGAATTTGTGTGGCTTCACAAATGCAGATTGGGCAGGGAGTCCATCCGAACGAAAGCGTACATCAAGTGGAATTTTCAATGTTGCTTTCATAGTGGTCTTCTAGTACAGCAAAAAGCAAAGATTTGTGTCACTCAGCTCGGCAGAAGCATAATACATGGCCTTAAGTCAAGCAACATGTGAGGCGATCTAGATGAGAAAGATATTTGTGGGATTTATTTGTCATATGATGGGTCCAACTGTGAACTATTGTGATAATCATAGTTGCATTAATCTCTCTGAGAATCTGGTATTTCACGATCGATCCAAGCATATAGATATTTGGTTTATAGGACTGTGTGTGAGGCAGATAATGTTGCTACAATTCATTCTGACAGAGGATCAAGATGATGGCATCTTGACAAAGGCTTTTTCAAGAGGGAAGTTTAAATTCCACAAGTGTAGGATAGGGGTGGTTTATATTCTCTTTCTTGCTAAGAGGAAGTGTTGAGAAGTGTAACAAGAAAGTCTCAATTTGACTTTGCCTTGGTCAAATTGAGAAAATTCAAATTTCTACCTCACCAAACAACTTGAAGGTAGTTAACTTGTGTGACATGGCTCTTGTCACTCAGTTAGCTCAGTAAATTTGAGTTTGAGTGCTTGGATTTGATTTAAGCATATGTGATTTCTAACTTATAGAAATCAGTTAAGTTATTCCTAGTTGTATTCAATTAAACTAGTTCTAACTGTTGATAGAACTAGTTAGAGGTTAGTTGTGCAGTGGGACAGCAGTCTAACTCAATGATCATCTAGTTAACTGATCAATTAACCAAAAACACCTAGCGCATGTAGAGAATTTGAGTTCCCCAGTTGTGGTGGAGATTCCAATGTAGTGTAACATCAATTGTCGACTAGTCTTGAGTGTACAAGAGTTACATGCAGTTAGAGGATCAACCTCAGTAATTGCACAATCAATTGGAGGAAAATTCCTAAAAAATAGGCGCCTAATTTCTCAGTATTTGCACAAGGAAATAGGGGCTCAAGCAGAGAAAATAAAATCACTAAGTTTAGGTCATAGCTTCTCATTGAGCAGAGAGATAGATTATTCACTTACAGGTTGAGCTCAAAGCGAGCTAGCAATTGTAATACATTCTCTATTCATCTGATTAATGCAAGCAAGCTTAAGGGGTTTTTACCAATTGGTTCCCCTAGATAAATTTGTGTACTTGTGTATGTGATTGATGCATGTTTCTGAATTTTATTCTAAATTGTGAATTAATTTCCGCAGAATAGTAGATTAGGATTGTGTCCCTTGATTTAGATTAAATTTCTTGAGTAGTTGCAATTATATCACCATGTTTCTACATTATGATACCTTTCTAATGGTATATGGCATACCTTCTAACTCCTCACAATTGAGAATAAATGATTTTTTTTATATTCATTATAAATTCTACTAGTTGCACCAATTGGCTCAGCCAATGGACAAGTCAACCCTAACCCAACATCCAAACACACTATAAATAGGCATGAGAATGAGTATTTCTAACCACTCAACTCAAACATTCAACTCTATGTTAGGAGACAAAGCAGCAGGTCTAAAGTTCATAGCTCTTGAACCAAAAAGGAGTGAAGTGAAGTTGAGTTGAAGCAGCTTTCTATGGAAGGGTTTTGTCAAATCTTTTGAAAGGTTTTTGGCAGTCTTTGGGAAGGTTTTCTAGTTGTTTAAGGTCTATTTTAAGGATAGAGTAGTGGACATTTTAGGCCAAATTTCAATTATATTTGAAATTTGAGTTCATGCCTAGTTTGAAGGTCGGGTCCTCGCTTGGTTGGAGGCCCTTTAATTGCACAGTTTTGAGGGAAAGTTTTAATTTGATTTTGAAGTTGGTCGAGCTTTGTTGGAGGATATTTTCAAGCCTATTTTTAGAGGCAAAACTCTAGCACTATAAAAGTTCAAGTTTAGTGTGCAGTGTAGAAGGACGTCGAGCCCTAATTCATATTTTGCAAACCTGTTTTTAAGCCCAAAGTCAAGAACAAATTTCTGAAAATGTAGAGGTATGTTTAAGGTGTGATAGTAGTGTTAAGGGGGTTGTTACCTGAGTTTTTCAATCTCTGAAGTTGTTAAGGAAAGTCTACAAGAGGTTGGAGCCTACAATGAATACTTTGAGGTGACTAGGGCAAGGTGACCAAGAAGCAAGATAAAGAAGGACAAGTGGTTGTTGTCAAGCTTGAAGGTGCAAACCTAAGGGTGGCATGGTAATGTGAATACATTATAATAATTGGTGTTGACAAGTCCAAGGAAAAAAATGGAGTGGGTTGGTGCCTGCAAATCATTGAGTTGGTGCTCGGCTAAGGAGATTAGAGTCTCCTAAAGGTGGGTACCTATGAAGTTGTTGAATTGGAGCTCAGGTAAGGGACCAAAATATCCTATGGGTTGGTGCCTATGAAAGTTGTAAGTAGGTGATTATTGAGGATTTGTGTTCTCATTATCTTGACATGTTGGAGCCTGCAATTTTTGTAAGTTGGTGCTTACATAGGATTGGTGTCCTTACAAATGGTTGTAATGAATTGAAGATTGTTTACAAGTGTTTCTTCTTCAATTTTTTGACTTGCACTTTTGATCTCTATGTTCATACATTGTAAATTATTGATTATGCAATGTGCATCCAATTTCAATATTAGCTAAGTGAAATATTGATTCACCCCCCCGTCCCATCCCTCCTCCTTCTTAGTGTCTCCAACAATTGGTATCAAAGCAAGTTCCTTCTAACATTGCCTAACTGTTGAAATATAGAATTCATAGACACAAATGGAAAAATCCAAGAAATTGTGACTCCAAACTCTTAGAAAAAATCTCCTCCACAACGATGAATATAGAACTTTGTAAAGAAGAAGAAGGAAATCAAAAGAGATAGTCAAATCTAGAAGAAGGTTGCACCATAGATATTGAAGAAAAATTACAAATCCTTGAAAAGGGAGAAAAAAATGTTGACAAATTAGATGAAGGAAAAGGTTGAGGACTATGAGAAGCTAGAAGCAGAAATTGATCAAAAACAGAAAGAGAGAGAGTACAACTCTAAAGAAGTCATCACCTTGATAATCCAGCTAGAAGAAGCTAAGAGAACAAAAGAAGTGATGAAACGTGAGCTAAAGGAAAAAGAATAAAATTTTGAAAAACTTGAAGCAGAGATTGTCTCATTAAGGAATGAGGTTGACAAGATCAACAAGAACTTGAAAATTTCTCAAATGATGGATGATATTCTCAGCAAACAAATATCACCATATGAAAAAATAGGTCTTACTTATGTGGGTGATATTTCATACAAAGAAGATCCAAGCCTTAAGTGACCAAAAAATCATGTTGATATTCTTCAAAGCCCCAACCATAGTGGATGCAAGGGGAGAAATCAGGATGAGGTTGAAGAGCTACTTCACCAAGAAATTGTGTTGATTCCCTCAAGAGTTCCATACATAACTCAAGCAATAGGTAATAAGAAACAAAATTCAACAAAGAATTGAATCCTCTCTAAACCAGAACAACTTTAGAACTACTTCATGATGGGAATCATACTCAATTAGGTATAAATTTATATTTTTGTCATTGTTTTTCATGTACAAACTTTGGACATAAAGCAATGGATTGTAGAGCCTATACCAGGAGTGATTCTATAAGTAATATAGGGCCTTATCAGAGTTCCAAAAATAAATTGTAGGCAATAAAATTAAAGGTCTTGCTACAATAGAAAAAACCATAATTCATTTGCCCCATTATTCAAGTACAATACATAACGCAATAAATGTCACAACTTTGGACATAAAGCACATGATTGTAAAAGAAACACAATATGGTCTCCTAAGAAAATCAATTAAGAACATATTCCTAGTAAGCGCAAAGAAAATGTCATAAAGATGTAGATAAGAAAACAAGAAAAGTTAAAGATGGATTTGTATGATTAAAACGTAGGTCTTTGTGGATGGCAATTTACAACTAATTCACTAGATCAATGCAAGCACATGAGCTAACTTCTACTTCCCTGAAAGAAACAAGGTCCACCTCATCAATCAACCAGAGTGGGAACTTGCTACGTGCAAAGGATGATTGAAGAGAAAGGGAGAGACCAAAAGCTTGCTTGAAAAGAAGAAGAGAGGCAACAAAGGAGACTTGAAGAAGAGGCCAAAAAATTGTATTGAGCCTCTGAAGACTACATGAAACATATAAATAGAAGACCTTGTGAGACCTCATGGTCACATCCTTAGTGCATTCAGCATCATGGATTAGCTTTCTGATTTGGAGTGTAAGCCTGAGGTAAAGAAGAAGAGCAAATGCGACCAAGTTTGGAGGGTCTTATCTGAAATTTGTTGTGATATTCTCCTTGAACTAGGTTGTGGATGTCTATGCCTATAGCATCCATGTAAGGAGGCTTGTTTGGGAAGTTTTGGACAACATAATACTTGCAAGATCAGACCGCAATCAGAGTTATGTTTTAGGTGTGTTTCTGTTCATATTTCAGTGTATTTTGGTGGTGGGAACCTCTGTTACAAGTGGTCACAATAGGAGATTGTTCAGCAGTGAATTAAGGGACTTTTTTCAGGTTCATTAGGCCTAGTCTAGGTCTTTCCCTTAGGCTTCAGATCCTGGAGATGAATGCACAGTAGTACAGGGATGTCTCCAAATGTATGGGCAGTGTTCGTATTGTTGGTTGGTACAAGAGTGTTGTAGGGTAAGTTGAGGAGCAGCCTCATACTCTAGAGTAGAGTTTGGATGCCTATCTTTGGACAACAAAAGAAGCAGCACTTTGGGAGAAGATCACACAATGTTGGAGCAGTGAGTTAGGGTTGGTGGTGTTCCCTAACTAGTCTTCTAGAAACACAAAAATCGAGGCAAGATGGAAGCAATAGTAAGTTGTAGATAGTCTCTTGATGATGGGTGGATGCTAGATGGATGTCAGTCCAGGTTGGACTGGCTGTGGAAGCTTGTTAGCAGTAAAGAGGTAAGGTATTCATAATGGTTGGATGCCCTAACCAGTGATCAATTTCTACATCATTGTAATGGACACTTGTGATCTGATAGATGGTAGCGTGAGAGTGGACCAAGCATGGGTCTAGATAAGGTAGAGTTGGAGCAGCCTAAATAAAAACTTGGGAGGATTGTAGAGGCTTGGTTCAAGCTCGAAGAAACAAGTCTCTTGAAGGACTAAGGGATTGTTACATTTGGCAGAAAGAGAACTCAAATGTCTGATCAACCAGGAGCAGATTGAGTAGCCCTAGACTTTCCTTGTGGAGGACATCTACAGCAGAAGTTGGGCAATCCTCCTAGCCTGCGTTCATTGTGGGAAAAGGACATTTTGCAGTGATAGGTGGAATTCCTTCGTGCCCTATGTTAGTCTTCATTGGAGAAGCGCAGGAAAACTATAGTGGGAAGCAGTCCATGAGTAGTTGAGTAGCAGTAATGGGCAGTTGAGAGTTGTTCACAAACAGATTTTTGAACTCCTCGACATGAGACTTGATGTGTTGATGCGTTGAAGGACTAAGGGTCAACGAGAGAGAAGGAGAGAGTCGAGATTCAATGGCTAGATGGACTTGGTGCGTTGATAGAGGCATATGATACAAATCAAGAATGATCGGGCAGATGTGTACAAGGTACGGTCGAGAGGAGCTGAGAGAGCGCGCTACAGCCAGATGGTCAGAGTATCTTGTTCAAGGTAGATTGGTGGTCATCACGACAGACACCAAGACCTATTTGTTGTATATCTTGTATCAGTGGATGTATGGGGGCCATTATCCCTAGTACAAGAGACCTTGACTATGGTAATATTCAGTTTGATTAATATCACAAAGTTGGGTTAAAAATTCTAAAAAGTTCTCTATATTTGTGAACATGTTGATTTATTGTTGTTTATATTCTATTGTAATATGTTTTGATACTTGGATTGGTAGTGTCAGTGATTTAAGATTCCATCCTAGACTCCAGTATCGTCGAAAAGCAACATTGAAAATCATGAGGAATGAGGGATTGAGAATGAAAATAATTTTGGAGAGGAAGAAGAGTATGTAGAAGAGGATAATTTGTATAAATAAAATAATGAAGTGTGTAAGAAAGTGGAAGACAACCAAGAAGAAAATCAAGAGTATGAGGGTTTTTATGAAAGATAACAAAACGTGCAGGTCTAGAATTAAAGGGGGAGAGAATGTAGACAAGAGGAGCAGTGAACAAGAAGTATGAAGAGAATGCAGACAGGGGGAGCAGCTCTTGGAAGAATAAGATATTCAAGTAATGTTGAAAATGGTTATTGTTAATGTCAATCGTTGTCCAAATGAAAGAAGAAATTACACATTCAAATAGCATATTTGAGATATTTCCAATAGTATATGGGTTTCCCTCTAATTCCATAGGAATGAGATATGAAATATTTTGTCAATATGACCCAACCAAAGTACAAGCGGACCCCATTTGGATACCCTATATTCGAAGGAATTTTTACTCCAATTACCTAATTCAAATGGGAACATAGGATATACGGTTGGAAAGATTATCCGAAGACCTTTCCAATAGTATATGGCATACATTCTAACTCCTAACATTTGAGGAGAAATGGATTTTTTTAATATTCACTATACATTCTACTAGTTGCACTAGTCGACCCACCCAGTGGACAAGTGATCCCTAACCCAACATCCAAATGCATTACAAATAGGCATGAAAAGTATAATTTCTAACCACTCAACTCAAGCATTCAACTTTATGTTTAGGAGAGTGTCGGAGTAGGTCTTAAGTTCATACCTCGTGAACCAAGTGAAGTGAAGTTGAGTTGAAGAAGCTTTTTGTGGAAAGGTTTTGGCACATCTTTTGAAGGGTTTTTGGCAGTATCTTTGGGAAGGGTTTCTAGTTATTTGAGGTATGTTTTAAGGATAAAGTACTCGAGGTATTAGGCCAAATTTCAAATTTGTTTGAAAGTTGAATTCAAACCTAGTTTGAAGGTCGAGTCCTAGCTTGGTTGGAGGCCTTTTTGTTGCAAAGTTTTGAGGGAAATTTATGATCTGATTTTGAAGTTATTGAACTTTGTTCGAGGTTGTTTTCAAGATTCTTTATGGAGGTCAAACTCTAGCATTGTAGAAGTCTTCGTTTAGTGTGCAGTGTAGAAGGAGGTCGATCACTAATTCATCTTTTGTAGATATGTTTTTAAGCCCAAATTTAGTATCAAGTTTATGAAGAGGTGGAGGTTTGTTTAAAGTATGACAGCAGTGTTAGGGACTTGTTAGCTAAGTTCTATCAATTGTCTAAGTTGTTAACGAAAGTTGGCAAGAGGTTGGAGCCTGCAATGAATACTTCAAGGTAACTAGGGAAAGGTGACCAAGAAGAAGGAAAAGTGGTTGTGGTTAGGCATGAAGGTGCAAACCTAAGGGTGGCATGGTAGAGTGAATACATTATGAGAATTGGTGTTGCTAGGTCCAAGGAACAAATTAAAAGAGTAGGTTGGTGCATAAAAAATTTTGAGTTGGTGCTCAGCTAAGGAGATTGTAGTCTCATGAAGGTTGGTGCCTATGAAGTTGCTACATTGGGGTTCAGCTAGGGGACTGAAATCTCCTATAGATTGATGCCTACGAAAGTTGTAAGTTGGTGATTACTAAGGATTAGTGTCTTCATCTTCTTGATAGGTTGGACACTGCAATTTTTGTAATTTCGCGCTTACAAAGGATTGGTCTCCTCACAAATGGTTGTAATGAATTGAAGATTGTTTACAAGTGTTTTTTCTTTAAGTTTTTGTCTTTCAATTTTGATCTTTGTGTTCGTAAATTACAAATGATTTGATTATGTGATGTTAATTTAGTTTCAATATTAACTAAGTGAAATAACCTACCCCTCTCCTCGATTAACTAAGTGAAGTAACCTACCCCCCCTCCCCCCGGTTTCAATATTTCCTACAATAGAGGGTTTCAATGTTTCCAACCATAGAGGGTTGTAGCTCCTAGAGACAACCCCCGGGTCGAGGAGAGGCCATTGTCTAGGACGTCTTAGTCTCTCTTGAAGATGAATCAATGCTACTCAAGAGATAAATATCAAATGATTTAAATTTTGGCTCAATTATCCTTCTCAGAGACAGATTCAATATACACAAACAATATGTATCATTCCCAAGAGTAAATATTCAGGTCTATTGACCTACACACAGAAAATGCAACTTGATTGGTCGTTGCAGTAAAGATGGAAAGGAAAAATATAAGGAAGGAACCTAGTGCGGAGGGCTAGACAAACACATGTTCCTATGCAATAAATCCCAGTGGAATCATGAAAAGATACAGGAAATTAAGTGCAAAAATTATGGAGCGTATTTTAAGGATTTCAACTCAATATCTCACACGTACTTTCTACTACAATATATCATAAGTAAATCTATGATTTAAGAGTGAATCCATCAGCGAAAAATTACACAATTTCTGAGGAAGAAAAACACACATGAAGTGACACACAAAGGGAGAACACATACTACATATTCCAATGCTTGGAATCACCAGAAACTTCTTCATTAATCTTCAAGAATGAAATACATGTCATAGGTCCAAACTTGTGAAATTTACAAAATAATTACAGCCTATGGAACCGAAAAATCGAACCAAATTTGGAACCTCCATCTAAAAACAGAATTTGGAACCTTTCTTAATAAGTTTTTCCTCCCTTTTTATAAGGATAACCAAAATAAGAACAACTTGCAAAAATATCTTAGAATTCTACAGTTGTCTGAACTACACAGTTGTCTAAGCGTGTGATTAGCCTAACTATCCTAATGATTACATAATAGACTTGATTCTTTTCTTGAAAATGCAATATTAACAAAACATGAAAAACATGAGGTGTCATAATTGACACAGAAAAATATCTCCATTGTTGATTCCTCTGATTTCCTAAGGTGGACTCAGGCTACATCATCTAGATTCATGGTGGATTGATGATCTGGCCACGCCTATGCTATTGTATTCCTCCCATAGTTACATGCCAATTCACCTGTCGTTTTCTCCCTCTAACCACTTGGATTATCCCTTTTTGGAGCTGGTTGTGATTTGGTGTGGTGGCGTTGGAGGTGTTCTGCAACTTAGTTGTCGACCCATTCATCCTCCATACTCTCTGCATTGTAGTATTGGAGCCTTAACATCTCATAACTCTATTAAAAAAAACATTACGAACTCACAAAATTTCGATGCCTTTAGCCACTTTATGCTTAGCCCCCTATCGCATTTATGCCATGGACTGGGTTTTGTGACCGATGGCTTAGTGCTTAGGTGTTAGGGCCTTTAGAAAACCTGTCGAGGGCCTATCTCTTAGTGCATTTTCTCTCTGCCTTTGGTTTTTATGAGCTCCACAACCAAACGTTATTCAACATCGGAAGCACCTTTCATCGTAACTTTCTCAAAATGCTTTTACACTAGAGTTTCGATATCTACATCCCCAATATGCTCCATAGCACTTGGGTGCTCGGCCCTACTCTGCGCCCTTGGTTCTTTCAATCCTCATGACCAAACGTCATTCAACATTGGAGCCCATTTCATCAGAACCTTTTCAAAAATAAATTGCACAAGAGTTACGAAATCTTTGACTTCTGATATATCGACCTTCATGATGACATCATGTTGATGTCATCATCTCCACATGGCGCCTCCTTAGTGGTGACACATTTCACATGGATTTGCCCCATTAGGCCACCCAAAAAGGTTGAAACTGACTACCACGTGGCTTCTGTAGTACCATGTCATGTTGACATCCCCTGCCTCGTCAACTTCTCAGACTCAATCACCTGCTGCCATGTGTCCTATCAGAGGAGAGAGAAAGGGTCCTTGGTGTCCTTAGTTTTGCAAAAGATTTCCTTTATAAATCTTATTCTCCGCAACCCTCGGCGCTTTCAAAGGAATTCAATTATTAAGGAGTTACGACGTTCCAATCTGCGAAGTTTCGAACCTCCAAGGTTCTCGCCTGCTCTGGTTTTCAACCCTTCAATATCGAGTTCCGATATGACCACCCTTTTTATATCGGGTTCTAACATGCCACCTTCTCCTATCCTTGTCGATATCTAATGTTTCGATGATCAACTCCCAAGATTTCAGTTTTCCCTTTTCATTTCGGCTTCCGACTTCCAAATTTTGCTCTCCCTTTTCATTTCCCTTTAATATACCTAAATTGCACATGTCCTTTTCTATACCAGGGATGAAAAATAGAACCATTTGACACAAATACAAAATGGTATGATAGATAACAACATCGACTCCAATTGAAGACAATGTATTGCAAGCAATGTATTGAGAATTTGCAAATTAGTGCCTCTATCTATTGGGCATGGAGTCAATTTATTCATGTACATAACAAAACAAAAACAAAAAACAGAAGCAGTGAGAACTTAAAACATCACTGGTATGTACAATGGCTCACCAGTATATAGAGTGGGTGAAAATGGACCTCTTTATTGTTGAAAATAGAGCTTGAGAAATTGTCCATTCATATGCAGTTCAAGCACCTCACCATCCAAGTTTTTCTGTTAGGTGTTGTTTCCTTTTGCTTCAGATATCTTGAAAGATCCAAACCACAAGGGATCAAACTTCCCATGCTTTCCTTTTTCCTCTCTCCTAACATCCCATCTGAGCACCAAATCTCTTGGCTATAAGGATTTGTCCCTTGCCTTTTTGTCAAAAAGAGCCTTCATCTTTTCCTGATATTTAATCAGATTCTAAGTTACATGTCCTCTATTTTCTTGCAGTTCTACCAACTGATTTATTCTCCTAGTCAGAGAATTGGGCTCCTCCTCAACATCCTATAGAATTTTAGCCACTGGCATGGCTAGTTGGACAGGGAAAATTGCAGCCTTTCCATATACCAATTCAAAGGGTGACTTCCCGGTTGACCTCTTGGTAGTAACTCTGTTGGCCCATAGAGCAAATTTCAGTTGTGAGTCTCAGTTTTTCTGATTTTCTGATATGGTCTTTTTCAAAATCCTCACTAGAGTTTTATTTGAAGATTCAACCAGTGGATTTCCCTATGGATAGTAGGTGGTGAAGTGTCCCACGATGATGTTGTATTTTTGGTAGAAACTAAGGAACTTCGTTGACTTAAATACATGAGCATTTTCAGTGATAATATTCCTTTGACAACCAAATCTAGCAAGGATATTCTCCTCCATAAACTTAATGACCACTGCATTAGTTGCATTTCTGGTTAGGATGGCCTCCACCCATTTCGTGAAGAGCTCTTCCACAAAAACAGGGATCAATGGGAGGGGTGCTAATTTTTGTTTCTCAATAAAAATCTAACATTTTTCAGAGGACCTAACATAAGCATGAACCTCACCAAACAACTTGGGCCAGTAGAAACCTGCTTTGAGGATTTTATGGGTTGTGGCTCTCCAACTATAATGTCCCCCATAGATACAATTATGGAATTCATCAATCACCTTAGGGATCTCTTCTTCTATCAGACAAAAGTGAAATTCCCACCAAGTCCTTCCAATACAACTAGCCATTTGAGATAACAAACTTCTGAGCTTGTAGCCTCAAGGCCCTGTATTTAACTTTTTCAAAATTCAATGGGCATTTCAAGAAAAGTAAATAATGGACAAGATACTTATACCACTGTGAGGCAAGGTACTTCATCTGAATTTTCCATGTTGAGGTCTCAATATTGTTATGTTCCTCTTCTCCTCCACTTTCTCCTTCCTTATCTGCTAGCAAGTTTATACCCAAGGCCTAGAAGTATGCCTCCGACAATATTTTAGCTAATCCTTGCCCCTTGATCAACTTTGTGGATTTGATATCCATATCATATTCTTGAATCTTGGCAATCCACTTGCCTCTCTTACATTCACTATCACCTTGCACAAGAATGTCTTTCACAACAGTTGTAGGAATATGAGCTATTATATCTGACCGTGGGATGTAAATTCGAAAAGTCTTCAAAGCATTAACCAAGGAATAGGCTTGTTTCTCCTAGATATCATACTTCGGCTCTGGCTCTCACAACACTTGGCTGAAAAATGCAAATGGTTGTTCCTGTCCTTCACTATTTTTCTGTAATAAAACAATTGCCACCGTGTTAGGAGAGACAAAAGAGAAAATGAGGAATGACCTCTGATAATCTAGGCTAGCTAAGACTGGGGCTTCTGCAAAATATTTTTTAATTCTAGAGAATGACTCTCGGGCTTCTATAGTCCACTTGACTTCCCTATCCTTCTTCAACATTTCTATGATTTCTTTGACAATTTCAGCATAGTTTGGTATAAATCTTCTTAAAAAAATTATTTTGCCCAAGAAAACCTAAATTTCTTTTCTATTCCTTGGTAATGGAATATTATTAATAGCCTCCACCCTTTTGGGATCAATCTTTACTCCTTCCTTTGCCACAATGTGGCCCAATAGTTTCCCTTCACTTAAAGAAAACTGTGATTTCTTGGGGTTTAAGGACAAACCATACCTTCTACATTTTGCAAAAGTGAGTTGCAAGTGCTTGAGGTACTCTTCATCTGATTTAGAGAAAACAGTTATGTCATCCAAATAGATTACTACGAATTTATCTCGTTGTCCAACAAATGTTATATCCATCGCTCTTTGGAAAGTAGCTCTAGCATTTATGATCCCAAAAGGCATTTTGGCATACATAAACGTTCCCCACGGTGTAGTAAAAGTTGTTTTCTTCTTATCCTCAGGTTGTACAACGACTTGGTTGTATCCCGAGAAACCATCCATCATGGACATTCAGGCAGACCCTGCCACTTTTTGCATAATATAATCCATTTTAGGTAGAGGATAGTTATCTTTCAACGGGGCCTTGTTCAAAATTATGAAATCTACACATATCCTTATTTCCATGTTCTTCTTCTTGACATGAACTAACTTTGCTACCCAATTTGAGTACTTCAAAGGCACAATAATCTTAGTCTGTATCAGTTTCTTCGCCTCATTTTCAATTGATGGGAGTAACAGAGGATTAATCTCCCTGAGCTTCTGCTTATATGGCTTCACTCCAGTTTTTAAAGGAATTTTGTGTTTTATGACACTAGGGTCAAAAGTCTTCAAATCATCATATGACCAAGCAAACACATCCATGTACTCCTTGAAAAGGTCAAGATATCTTTGTTTGTATTCTTTAGGAACTCCTTTAGCTAATTTGATGATTCTGGGATCTTCTGTGCCAATATTACAATCCTCCACCTCCTCCTCAAACTCTTGTTCGGTTGGTTTAGCAGCGACATCATTTGGGTTAAAAAGCCTTTCCAATGGGACCAACCCTTTGGGGATGGTGTTTCCCTTTAGTTGCAAGATTTTGTGACTAGCAATAGATTCCTCCCAATCGGCTTGTTGTTCATTTGTCGGCTTCTCGTCCTCCTGGTCAATCACTGATTTTGAGAATTCTGCAACAAGCTCCATAAAGTGTTTGATATGTTCCTCATCTTCAAACACCTGACAGTGCTTCACATTGTCTGGTACTGAAGGTTAGTACCTGACCTCAACTTCATATCTGAGCAAGGGATTTTGAGGGGCTTGAAATTACTAGCAGCAATTGCCAAATAGTCAGCCACCCTATTTCGCTCTTTGGGAAAGAACTAACTATTGAAGGCTAGGAAAAGTTTTCAATCAAATCCCATACTTCGTTCTTGTAGGACTTCAATCTTGGATGTTTGGTTTGACATTGATTTTTTATTTGCTTCACCACCAACTCTAAATCCCCAAACACAATCAAGCACCCAATGTTAAGGTTTTTAGCAGCTTGTAGCCCCAACAATAAAGCTTCATATTCAGCAACATTGTTTGTGGCCTCAAACTCCAGCTTGAAAGAGAGAGGGATCAAGCTATCTTCTGGAGACCAATAACACATCTGCCCCATTTCCTTCCCTAGAATAAGCACCATCAAAATACAATTTCCATACCTTTACATGTTCCAATGAATGTTTACTCAACTAAGCAAAACATTCCACCTGGGTGTCTCTTATCATTTGATCATCTTCTTCTAGTAACAGACAAGAGAAGTCTTTCTCTTTACTGCACATAGGAGCATTGTTTGAACAATCTTCCTTTGTAATTGTCTTTACAAATCTAGATTCCTTGTATGATTGACGCTCCTCTCCACCAAACACATGAATGGTAGGATAGGTTAGATTCAGTTTAATGGTCCCCCCAATTTTCATTCCTCGTGACTTGGACAAAAGCATGCCAAATCTTGCAGGGATGTGAGCAACTACAATATCCATTACTACACTTTTTACTGGGATTTGAGCCAAATTGACCACTAGATCTTTAATCATACCAAGGCACTTCACTCTTTTGGAATCAAAGGAGTATAAATCTTTGTATGGTTTCGCTATCTATAGTCCCAATTGCTCCATCACAAATAATGGCATTAAGTTATGAGATGTTGTCGAGTCAAGCACACAATTATGTAGTAGCATGTCATCAATCACCAAGGTGACAGAGAATGGGACAATGGTAGAGTCTTGCTCCTCCACATGGCATCCAAACACAACCATGGGCCTCTCTTCCTGCATATTAAGAATGTTTTGCAGGGGGGTAGTGGTGGGTGAACTCATAAACTGAGACACTTGAGCTTTATAACTTGATCGTTTCAATAATTCAGTAAAAGCAACAGATATCTTAACATCTCCAACTCTTTTTGAACACTAAAGGCAGAGGGATGCTTATCGATTTTAGTAGATTCGACAAGTTCTTTGTTCACATTGCAAACTAGCTTTATCTGTGGGGGAAATTACTCTATTTTGGAGGCCTCATACTTATTTGGAATAGGATTGGAGGATTCTTTTTTCGCTGGTGTGATAGGGTTGAGTGGTTTCTTCGCTTTATTCGTTGGCTTAGGGGAACTCAGATGAAGAGTTTCTTCATTCTGATCTTGCCCCCCTGGACCTTTTCCTATATGACATGAGATCATATTTCATGTGCAACTAGGCTTGCATGAAGTCAACAAACTGTTTGCAATAACTATGTATCTCATCATCATCCAGTGGGGCAGTTAGATCATACCCTTCTCCTTCATGTGCTTCTATTTCATTTTCTCCCTCTGAAAGAGAAGAGAACTGACTTTTTTGAAGTTCTATAGTTTCTTCAACCATCTCCTCAGGATCATCTTCTAAATACAAAGGAGGCTTAATATGATCATGTTGATCATTTCTCTCTCTTTGCAAGAGTTGCAAGAGTGACCTCTTATATTGGGGGCTAAAATTTCTATTAGGAGTCGGTTGAATTTGTCGATGAGGGTTTTTGTTCTCTAGCTTTGGTTTTACCAGTTTGTTAAACAAATTCCTTATCAACTTAGCTTATGTTCTTGAGTTTCCTTTACATGGCCTAAAGAACTAGCTTCTTCCTTTCCTCTCCTCCTGTCACCATATTCAACTTTCTCTTTCTCCCTCTGAGAGAGAAGAGAACTGAATTTTTTGAAGTTCTATAGTTTCTTCAACCATCTCCTCAGGATCATCTTCTAAATACAAAGGAGGCTTAATATGATCATGTTGATCATTTCTCTCTCTTTGCAAGAGTTGCAAGAGTGACCTCTTATATTGGGGGCTAAAATTTCTATTAGGAGTTGGTTGAATTTGTCGATGAGGGTTTTTGTTCTCTAGCTTTGGTTTTACCAGTTTGTTAAACAAATTCCTTATCAACTTAGCTTATGTTCTTGAGTTTCCTTTACATGGCCTAAAGAAATAGCTTCTTCCTTTCCTCTCCTCCTGTCACCATATTCAACTTTCTATTTCCACTTTCCAGTGGAGGTGAAATTTGGTTCAACTTCCAGGGCATCTGTTTGGATTTGGTCCACAATACAATATTTTCTTTCTCAAAGGGTAAACCCAAACTCTGGTTCAAAGGCTCCAGCGAAAACCACTTTTGCAGCAACCCGTGGAGGTTTAATTTCAGCAGGGAAACTGTTACATAATTTATTAAACCTCTTTATCAATTCTGAAACATCTTCATTATTTTTTTTCTTCATTGCATTAAATTTCGCAGGAATATCCTTGTGGTCCCTTTTCTCTGCCCATTTCTACATGAAAGAGTTCTCCATCTCCTCCCAGGTATTAATTGAAGCATTTGGTAGAATTTTGAACCATTTTTTGGCCTCCCCATCCAAACACTGAACAAAGAGTCTCGGGACTACGTCCAAATGTTCCACATTCAAATTCTCAGCAAATGCACAGTGAGTCTCTATATGCTTTTGGGCTAAAATATCGTCTTCTCCAGTGAACCTTGGTAGGAGTTTAAGGTAATCCTATGGCATCCCATTTAGAGGCTGCGACAATTTGAGTGGAGCATACCTATTAAGTATAAAACCAAGAACATGCATGTTTTTCACTAGAGGTGGTGGAAGATTTACCACAGGGCCTGGTTGAGGAATTGTATGGAGTGTAGCTAACAGGAGCTTAGATGGAATGTTAAAAATGCTTTGAGTAGGACTATTTATGGGGATATTTTGATTTCTTCAACGTTTGGGAAGGTCGGGAATATGAAAGGAGGTGTACTAACAGAGGCTTCTTCTGATTTGACTCTTGAGGAAAATGAGCTAAACAATTGGCAACGTTTTTCTGAATATTCCAAGGCTTTGGAAGAGGATTCAAAGTAGTTTATCTCAACCTTGTGAGAGCTTGAAGTTGACACTTTAGGGAATGAGATCACAAGGTCTGGAGTAATGGGGGTCCTCTCTTTCCAAACCCTTCTGGATATGATTTTTTCATGGTCGAATATAGGGGGAGTTTTATGCTGAGAAGTATTTGAACGAGTATGAGGCCTTTTAAAAGCTAGGGTGATCGAAAGACGATTTAAACAGTGGAGTCGTCAAGGTGAGAAATCTTCAACCCACACCCCATTTTGCTCACCTAACCAAGGGGTGTGCAAATGTCGTACCCAGGGGAAATATTTGGATTCTTCCTCAACAATGGCGCCAGTAGATGTTGTAGCTCCTAGAGACAACCCCTGTGTCGAGGAGAGGGGAGAGGTCAGTGCCTAAGACATATTAGTCTCTCTTGAAGATGAATCAATGCTACTCAAGAGATAAATGTAAAATGATTTAAATTTTGGCTCAATTATCCTTCTCAAAGGCAAATTCAATATACACATAAACAATATATATCATTCCCAAGAGTAAATTTTTAGGTCTGGTGGCCTACACATAGAAAATGCAGCTTGATTGGTCGTTGCAGTAAAGATGGAAAGGAGAAATATAAGGAACCTAGTGCAGAGGGTTGGACAGACACATAATCCTATGCAATAAATCCCAGTAGAATCATGAAAAGATAAAGGAAATGAAGTGCAGAAATTATGGAGCGCATTTTAAGGCTTTCAACTCAATATCTCATAGGTACTTTCTGCTACAATATAACATAAGTAAATCTATGATTTAAGAGTGAATCTAGCAACTACAAATTACACAATTTCTAAGAAAAACACACATGAAGTGACACAGAGGGAGAACGCATACTACATATTCCAATGTTTGGAATCACCAGAAACTTTTTCATTAATCTTCAAGAATGTAATACATGTCACAGGTCCAAACTTGCGAAATTTACAAAACAATTATAGCCTCTGGAACCGGAAAGCGAACCAACTTGGAACCTCCCTCTGAAAACAAAATTCAGAACCTTTTTTAATGTGTTTTTCCTCCATTTTTATAGGGAGAACCAAAATAAGAACAACTTGCAAAATATCTTAGAATGCTTAAGTGGTCTGAACTACACAACTATCTGAGTGTGCGATTAGCCTAACTGTCCTAATGATTACATATCATACTTGATTCTTTTCTTGAAAATGCAATATTACAAAACATGAAAAACATGAGGTGTCATAATCGACACAACAAAATATCTCCATTGTCAATTCCTCTTATTTCCTAAAGTGGACTCGAGCTCCATTATTTGGGTTCGTGGTGGGTTCATGATCTGGCCACGCCTTTACCATTGTATTCCTCCCACGATTACATGCCAATTCACTTGTCATTTTCTCCCTCTAACTGCTTGGATTGTCCCTTTTTGGAGTTGGCCGTGATTTTGTATGGTGGCGTTGGAGGTGTTCAGTAACTTAGTTGTCGACCCATTCATCCTCCATACTATCTGCATTGCAGCATCAGAGCCTTAACATATCATAACTCTATTAAGAGAAATGTTATGAAATCGCAAAATTTCGATGACTTTAGCCCCTTATCGCATTTCTACCATAGGCTAGGTGTCGTGACTAGCGACTTAGCGTTTAGGTCCTAAGGCCTTTACAATTCTGTCGAGGGCCTATCTCTTAGTGTATTTTCTCTCCGCCTTTGGTTTTTCTAAGCTCCACGACCAAACGCTATTCAACATCAGAAGCACCTTTCATCGTAACTTCTTCAAAATGCTTTTACACTGGAGTTCTGATATCTACATCCTCGATATGCTCCATAGCACTTGGGTGCTCGGCCCTGCTCTGCTCCCTTGGTTCTTTGGGTCCTCATGACCA
The DNA here is from genome assembly GCA_031772625.1 of Pinus tabuliformis. Taxonomy (NCBI): domain Eukaryota; kingdom Viridiplantae; phylum Streptophyta; class Pinopsida; order Pinales; family Pinaceae; genus Pinus; species Pinus tabuliformis. Next base: position 80,263,389 of record CM062810.1, on the reverse strand, counting down.
AACGCCATTCAACATCGGAGCCCCTTTCATCATAACTTCTTCAAAATGCTTTTACACTGGAGTTCTGATATCTACATCCTCGATATGCTCCATAGCACTTGGGTGCTCAGCCCTGCTCTGCTCCCTTGGTTCTTTGGGTTCTCATGACCAAATGCCATTCAACATCGAAGCCCCTTTCATCAAAACCTTTTCAAAAAGAAAAGGCACAAGAGTTACAAGATCTCCAACTTCCAATATACCGACCTCCAAGATGATGTCATCAGCGCCACGCGGCACCTCGTTAGTGGTGACACATGTCACACAAATTTTCCCCATTAGGCCATCCAAAAATGTCGAAACTGACTACCACGTGCCCTGGGGTCCTTGGTTTTGCGAATGATTTCTTTAATAAATCTTATTCTCAAAGGAATTCAATTATTAAGGAGTTACAAGGTTCCAATCTCTGAAGTTCTGAACCTCCAAGGTTCTCGCCTGCTCAAATTTTCAACCTTCGGATATCAGGTTCCGATATGCCCCCTGCTTCGACCCTTGCTGATATCTAACGTTCTGATGATCGGCTCTCGAGATTTCGACTTTCCCTTTTCATTTCGGCTTCTAACTTCCAAATTTCGGCTCTCCCTTTTCATCTCCCTTTAGTAGACCTAGATTGCACTCGTCCTTCTCTGTACCAGGGATGAAAAATATGACCATTTGACACAAATACAAGATGGTATGACAAATAACAACACACACAACCCCCCACCCCGGTTTCAATGTATTCACATGCAAGTTGAACTCTTGAAGAAAACTAATATACTACAAAGGGCCTTTGTACAATGCGCATTTAGATTCCAAAGTGAATTTAAGTTGCACCTTTACTAGATAGACTACCAACAATTTTAACTAAAATCTAGATGTGAAATGAACGATTCGACTTTCTAAAGATATCACATAACATCTGGTAGCTTGTACAGATTGTCAACTCGTATCAAAACAACTTGAAAAAAGTCAATATACAGATTTCACCGTATATATGTAAATTTTAAGCAAATTTTGAAGTCCTTAGCTTACCAATCCTCAAAGATTGTGTAACATTCTTATCAATTTATTCCAAAAGCAGTTACTTTAATTTCACTTGATGCCTAAATGTTCTGCGACTGCTATCCAATTGCATAAGCTACATGAAAAAATATTGCAACTGTATTGCCAACCTTCAGAAGCTACATGAGGAAATTGAGATTACAGTTTGGAATTCCACCATGAGGATAACGTTGACGTTATGCTGCTTTTAAGCATGAAAAAAAACAGGTTATTCATCTATTTCCCAAAAACCAATCAAATTTGTTTTCATTTCCCACATAGCATGTATCAGAATCCCGCTCCATATTATGTACACGGAGTAATATACACTTTAAGAAAGAGAAACAACTTACAGCTTAAAAACAGAATTAAACCCCAAGTCAAAATCAGAATTAATGAGCAAATGCCCAAATACTATCAAAATTGAAAATAATGTTACTAGAATACACTATTTAAATAATATTCCACTATGACTAGTTCAACTGCCGTGAAAATCTTACAGATTGAAGACATTCGGTACGCCAAATGTTGGCACACATTTCTCTATGTTGCACCCTCAACCCTTGACCCACAAATTTCAAGTTAACGTACAGCCGTTCCTCATATCTCTTTTTATGAACTGGACAAGTAACTAGTACTACATCTAAATGAAACCCCAATTGCAATTCTGCTCATGAATCCTGCTACAGAGTTCACATTAATTCCAAAACCAATGGTAGATCAAACTTTCATCCACAAGGCCTTATACTTGTAATGCAATAGTGACTGCATTTCCACTTGCAATACTCTTAATTCTGGCATTTCCAACGGCTACAGACTTCCGTTTCTTTGAACTCACAGGTTTATGCTTCCTGGATGAACCTTGATCTGCCACGTCATGCTCATCAAACGCATTCTCCGTGTCACCAATTTTAACTTCAGCAACAGTTGTTTTCTCTGAATCATTACCTGACACTCTTTTCTTCTTGGCTCGTCGTGCTGTGACTTCCACAGAATCTGTATTCCCTGAATCTAAAAGAGACTGTCTAGGAGTCAAATTTGGCTCAGGGAAATGGGTTGGGTGAAACTGATCAATCTGTGCATGCGGTGGATCAGCTGTTCTAGCTAATAAATTAGATGATGACAAATCTGTCTCCGTGGGAGAGAGAACTGACATTGATGAAAGAGTGTAATCCAACAAAAAAGTGCTTCTCATAAGTCTATCTAGCCTGCTATAATGTCGCTGTGCATATGGTATAAGACCCTCCAAAAGTTCACTAATACCTTGTACCTATAATATATTAGAGCAAACAAATGTTTTAATCGGAGCCAAATAAAGCATATGCCTGAACGTTTGAAAATGTCAATATAGATCCAAAAACACAAGATAAGCACAACAATATGACAACTTGGTACAAAATGTACCTCAATGATCTCCTTTGGAGGAAGGACGTTGAAAAGTTGAAATAATACAAACTGGGCAACATGGGCAAATTTTGGCTTTGTATTCCATTCTCGCACATATTCTAAAAGTAATCTTAGCTCTTCTTTTCCTAGTTCACGTATCACTTTCTGTATCTGATCCTGGGCATGTCCTTTGCTGAAAAAGGTGGGTATTTTTGTCAGAAAACAATAATATGACATCCTTGAAAATAAAGACATCAACCAAATAAGAATCGAAGGCAACCTGTACAGTTCAGTGAAGACATTAAGGAGCTTATAAGGTCTTCTTAATTCAAATGCAAGTTGAATTGCTTTCACATAGTCGGTATCTGCAAGAGCATTTAGTAATTCCTGGTCTTTCAATGCCGCTTCCTCCTGCACCAGGCAAGCACAAGTAAAGGAGAATACTTTTATCAAAATTTTATCAGACAAATAAGGTAAGGTTTGCACCTTAGACAAAGAACACAAGAAAAAAATAAGAATCAGTAAGTTCTTCAGAAAAGACAATTAACTCTGAGAAACCACACAAACAGGTCAAAATCACAATCAACAAAATCACTGTTGCAATTCTGAACGCCGAATTGCATGTTAGCACTTTCAATTTCAAACTGATAATCACTCATACCTCTTTGAGAAGAGCCTCCTCCTCATCTGTGGTAGTGCAATCATGCCACAAATTCACAAGGGAATCACTGCCACCTGTTGCCAGCATTTCTGTTTTCTTGCCCACAGCCATTGCCCAGATCTGCAAAAAGACAATGACCAATCCACAGGTAAACCTAACTACAAATATACTAAAATGAGTAAAGTAATCAGCTGTAAGATTGGAACAGAGAAATAAATTTTCTATTATAGATGAACACGTCGACATGCACCAAGCTCAAAGTGTTCTGCTTTTGATAATATATTAAACAAGATAAGAACCCAAGGAAAAATGTTAATTTTTAAATTCCCAACAAATTACATATGAACTGCAATGAGATATGAAATATGTATATTCAAGAATATCAACATCCAGCAAGCTTTGTTATACATACAACTATAAGGTCCCAAGGCCAACTGTTTTACAAAGATTTTAGAGAAGATCAGAGAACCTGCACATCTTAGAAGCAAACAAAATAACTAATATATAAGGCAACTTAAGTGTTGCAATATGTATGCAAAAAACACAGGTTTCTAGAAAATTCATAAATGTAAATAGGATGAACAAGAACACAGGAATCACAAGCTAACACCAGGTTTTGTTAAAAAACCATTAAAATGTTTATATTGCTTACTACTACTCATTAACAAGCACATAATAATCTCAAGATTGAAGAGACAGTTACCACACGAAAAGTATGTCTTCTTGTGTTGAGTGGTAACATTTGGGTGCAGTTATGGGTACAATAAGGATAAAAACTTTTCAAGTATGGGCACAGGGAATTTCCAAGGCTAATGAACCACATTTCTTTGTGCATGCACTGGCTACGCATACAGGTATGCATGCACTGTACCTGGTTCAGGAGTGGGCATGCACCTAGAGGCTAAAAGAACCCTCGAGTACCTACACCACATGATTTCAAGAGGAGGGTGTCTCCCACCCATGAAAACAGGAGCACGCTGGGGATTGGGTACCTGAACCTCGAATTCATGTTCCTCAAGGGTGGCTTTTCTATTACAAAATTTACAAAAAAAAAAAGGTAAGCTCTTCCTCCCAAAACCCTAACCCATCACTTCCCAAACACACATGAACTCAAAAGTAAAAACAGATACTTCACTGTTGCTATTTCGTTTTTATATTGAACAGAGAAACAGTCCAACAGTGAAGAAAAAGAAAGATGTGGAATTCAATGCCATTTCTTGTAGCCAATGATGATGGACTACCACATAACTAGAATGTTTGCCTCAAGGAATCAGCGATGTTGTTTTTTTCTGCTTCATTTTTGAAAATGCCATTAGGCAATTTCTGAATGTATTATGTACTTGGTTTAAGACTCGAAAGCTATTAATGAGACATTAATGATCGAATTTTACTGTTTTCCAAATCATTGTTTGATTGCTCAATTTTGAATGAGAATTCTGAATCATGAATGTCAAATTGTCAATTGCTGAGTCATTGAATGGAAAATATTTTCTTATGAAGTACGATTGATTGTTCAATTTTGAATGATAATTCTGAATCATGAATGTCAAATTGTCAATTGCTGAATCATTGAATGGAAAATATTTTCTTATGAAGTACGTTTGAAAGATTTGAATGATGATATTCATTTGAAAATATATATCAACCAATATAGCTGATTCACAGAAAATTTTGTTCTGTTCTGTTATAATTTTTTATTTTAAAATTTTTACATATATATAAACTTTTATCTGTATACCCCTGGCATTCCCCCATCCTTTGTACCCATGCCCACGTACATGGCAACGTAGGTGCAGGGGCACAGTGATTTTCCATTGTACAGAAGGACCTCATCTAGACGGGGGGTGCAGAGAGTGCAGTTAAGGCCTGGGGCAGAATATACTATGATGTCCTATTTAAGTAAATATGTGATCTAAAACTCACCTTGTCCTCGTGCTGATCAAATGTTGCAATGCATTCATTGGACTTGATTGTCCACAATTTCAACAAGCCATCTGCACCTGTGAAACAAAAGAGGTTCCAAACAGAAGACAAAATAATTCCATCGTCACTTTGGAAAACTGTAATGATAAGGATAAAAATGAGAAACTAAATTAGAACTAAAGATGGCAGGCAAGAGATTATACCAGAAGAAACAAACTGTGTCCCACGAGTGAGGAAGGAAGCTCGCAGTACACTTGCCGTATGACCTTCAAATGTCTTCAAGCAAGAGCCATCCGATAATGCCCATATTTTGATTGTCTTGTCACCAGATGCTGTCATCACACATTGATCTACAGGTGAAAATTCCACACACCAAACTCCTCTTTTGTGGCCTCTTAGCACTAGTACTGGTACCAGATCTGGTAATCTCCATATACGAGCTGTTCGATCCTGATTAAAAACATCACATATGATTAAAAACATGGCATAAGAGTTGGGGGAAAAATTATTATTTTGCAATGGAAGTCATCCTCTGCTGGGTCTTGCAAATATGAAGTTACATTCATCATCTGACAAACCTGAGAACCAGTACAGATAAGACTATCATTTGGAGCAACAGCCACAGAATTGATGTCCTTATCATGAGCTGCGACTGCAGCCTGTGATGAAAGCTTGATTGACTTACTAATATCACCAAAATCTAGTACGCTAGCAAAACTCCATACTTTGATTGTGCGATCACTGCAGATATACAAGAAAACCACCCAATAATTCAAAGATGTGTAGCTACTAGCCATATTTTTGGTATGCAAGAAATCAAATTAATACGAGCTTCCAAAGTTCACTCAACACTCAAAAAAATGGGTGGAAAATATTTCATGTAATGATAAACCAGAATAGGCATTGACAATATCTACTAACCTGCTCCCACTCACAAAGAAGTTCTTAGCTTTCTTTGAGAAGGCAACAGCTCCTACAGCACCCATGTGCCCTGCTGCTACACATATGCAGGATTTGCTCTCTGTATCCCAAATTCTTACCTGAAACAAAAGCACAAAGGATCTTTCAGTAGAGTGATTTACAAAGAAGAAAAATTGAATCCCAGAAAAATAATTTTGCATCCATGAAAAGCAATTTAATATAAATAATTGCAAAGGAAAGAGCACAATGGCCATGTTTTCACTACAACTAGGGCGAAACAGGATCTGCATTGTCCAAAGGTCACCTCTACTGATTGATGATTTCTCCATGGATACGAAACAACACCCCAATTGCAAACATTTGCAATAAGGGTATGACTGTTGGAAACACATGAGAGGGGGGATGAATCAGTATTTCTTTTCAATTGTTATTTTTACCAGTTAGATGACTTATATTTAGAACACAAAAATGAACAATAAGAATAAATGCTTTTATTAATTTCTTCAATAAATCAGTATAATATCTGTAGGGCTCCAACCCTAAATGAAGACACAAATCTTCAACTCCCAGGCTCCAACTTGTATTTTCCAAGCACTGACTTGGACTTCCAATGCTCCAACCTTGTCAATTTTGAGGCACCAACCACAAGGGCTCCAACCCTATATCTGGTTCAGGCTCCGACCTGGTATCTTGAGGACTTTGATCCTCAAGGGCTCCAACCCTATCTTCCAAGGCACCAACCTTGTCTTTTTCGAGGCTCCAACCCTCAGCTTTACTTAGTCAAGATGTATTTGGTTATTCTTCACGGCTCGCTATGTCTTCTTCAACAAGCCCCATCAATCTTCGCTTAGTCTTTGCTTTAGTCTTCATGTCACGTCATCAATGACAACCTTGATCTCTTTAGAAAGTGTCACCACTGCTCTTCATCGTACCCAAGCAAAGATCTCCAAAGTCACCTCATGATGACTTCAGCACATCATGGTCTTCAATAATATCTCCAAGACCAGCTTCAAGATATCTTCACAAGGTCTTCAATATGTTTCCCCAAGAACTGAAGGCTTCTCCAAGGTGTGCTCCAAATCTTCAAGAATGCTAAACAAAAGTCCAAGAGATAGACTCCAAGGATGTCTTTCACAAAGCTTCAACAATGATGGCTTCAGATTAAGGAAAGTCCCACAAATGTCTTCAAGGCATCTTTCAAGATGTGATGTTAATGTTGCTTTAACAAGACTTCTTAAAGATACTTCAAAGTGTCACAAAGGCTGCTCAATAAATTGTCCAATAATTTCCAAATACAATGATGAACAAGTTATGTCACAACCTTGCAGCTTGCCGATCTTCAATGAACTTCCCCAACATAGAAATTCAGCCCAAACATTATCCACAATAGGTCCTTTATAGTCTGCTCCAACAAGAGATCAAAAATGTCTTCAACAGTGGTCCACAACTTCAAAGGTGGTCTTCAAGGAGGTGATACAGATCTGCAAAAGTGATGTCTGCTTCAAAAACTGCTTCTAGAGCTGCTACAATGATGCTTCAAGAGGTGTCACAAGTCTGATTCAACTAGATGTCGAAGGGCTGCTTCAACAAGTTTTTTAAAGTGTCTTTTATACCCATCTTGCTCGCTGTTCTTTGGGCTAATAACCAGCCCCAACACCACCTAAACGCAGCTCTGTTTTAGGACAGAGTAAGGCCTGTGGCCTACTCTCCTTCTCTGCCTGGACTGCGGCTAATATGCAGGAGATAACCCTCTCCTAAACCACACAAAAATCTTCCTTCTTTCTGCTCAGAACTGTGGCTGCTTTCCTTGCTCAGAAATCGGACTACAGGAGGAGGGAAAATGTCCTTAAGACAGCAGCTGTCCTCCTGTACTAATGGGGCCTTCTTACAGGTGTAAACTTGCCCTTAAAAATAGACCCAATCACCTTCGTCCTTCTCCTTATGAGCTCGGTTGTCTTTCTGAGTTTATCTTTTCTCTCTGAAATCCTGTGATTGTCTTCACCGAAAATTCTGTGCTAGAATGATGAATTCCGACTTGTATTTATACTGATTTGAGTTTGAAATGAAGGGACACGTCTTTCTGGAGGGAGGCCAACATGAGTGACAAAGTGTAGGTCGGCTAGCCTGCAAATATATATTTTTTACCTTAAAAATTCAATATCTCATCAACCACCGGGAGTTTGGGGGCAAGTAATAGCTTATTAGAAAGAGGAAAAAAATCATCTTTAAGATGGTATAGGAATCATTGTGGAAAGATGCCTCCAAGGTGTCAAAAATTATTTTTCTTTGTGACAGCCCTTGAAATTTTGTGCATAAAATGTTTGGGACAGCATGAGGTCATTAATGGCTTCTTCATTGTTATGACTCCAACTATGTCTTTATATTATTTTCACATCATCATGAAGTCCTCCATGTCATCATATGTCACCAAGTGATTCATTATAGTATCAACATGTAATAGTGCAACATTCATGTCATCATGTAGTCTCCAACCATGTCATCAAGAGCCATCACGTATGACATCATCAAGTATAGTCCTTCTTCAAGAGTCTGACATCATTAAGTGTATAACTCCATATAGCAGTAAGAGTTAAGGTCTAGATCATGAAGTGCATGCAACATTAGATCAAATACTTCTTAGGACTTCTTTCATTAGTGGTTTGACTTCTTCGTGACTTGACATCTTCATTGATGGTATCCTGTCAACCAAGAGTCATGACATCATCATCTAGAACCAGGCATCTCAAGAATATTGACATCTCGGTCAATGCATATTGACATCGATAACAACCTTGATTAACAAAGTCAGATATGTACAACATCGCAATTATTTTTAATTTTTATGTACCTTTGATAATTGTTACATGTAAATTCTTGTAATAATATTATATTAATTTCATGTAAAAAAATTGATCACTACTACATCAAGATGCAAAAGGAGTTGTAGCACACATGGGTTCATCCATAGCAAGAAGAGAAACCATTTAGGGGAAAAATGGCAAATCAAGCTAGCATTCATTGCAATTTACACTTCTAAATGAAATTTTGAAGGGGAAGACATCCATTTCAAGGATAGTATGAAAGCTTACCCCATTTTTAGTGCATATAGTCCAACGTCTCAAGCACCGATGGTCAAATCATCTTCCACATCCACATCACATCAATGAGGACGATGTCTTGCTTAGATATATTTTTAGAAGAGAGCTTCCTTCGACCTTCTTTCTGTAATTTCTCCAAGTGTGATCTTGCACCAGCAAAACCCTAGCCTCCTTCCTTCGCACATGTGAAATGAGAGAGAGAAATAACCCAAACATGTGTCCTTCGTCCCTCTTCCTTCTTCGTTGGCCTTCTTCTTCTTCTACTTCGCTTGAATGATGAGAGAATGATTGATATCCATAAGAGATCGACTTTCTTGCTATATATAGGCTTCCAAGGTGGATGAAATACCCTAGTTGAGGCTGACTTCTTAGCTGCCAGGCCGACTCAACCTTGGAGGGTATTTTGACACTTTTAAATACAAAAATAATTCTTTTTACAAATTACAATGTGCCCAATGGGGTCTTCATATGACAATGACTTTTGACTTCTTGATCCTAGGACAAACCCTAGAAGCATTCAATGGGTGCTTCACCTCTAAAATAAAAGACCTTGAGCATGAAACCCATGCTACAAAAATAACAATAATAATTTTTCTTTCATTTTACAATATACATGAATCAAAAGTACATTTCATATTTATGAAGACCGAACCTAGTTACACATTTTTCAACACTCCCTCTTAACTAAGGAGGTATTCACAAAATGGTACATGGACATTCTCAAACTGAAGAGATCTCAGAAGAAGAGTCAGATTGGTAAGCCATCTCCTTGCATCATTCCAAACAACATTATCACATGGAAAGGCCTTAACTAACAACGCTATCTCTCCACAAGATCAGACCATAATGTTGGTGAGACCAATGACTGATAGACACCATCATCATTATCTCTCAAGGCACATACCCCACCCGGGTGTTCATAGTGTATGTCCTTCCAGAACAATTCCTATCTTGGAATAACACATCCGCAAGGAATTTCCTCTTCGACTACTCTATGCTTGGATGCCCTACCTCATCCTCAAAGAGTATTGGATGTCAGATGCTTACCCAATCCTCCATCATTTCTTCACAAAGTGAAAACAAAAATGATGTGTCTATCTCTCCCTCTCAACTGGGGAGGATATATCAATCAGTCCAAGCTTGTCTCTCAAATACACAAGCTTCTTATTAGGAAGAGATTTTGTCAAGATGACAGCTACTTGTTCATCATTGGAGATATACCATAGCTGCGACACTCCATCCTACACCAGCTTTTGAATTTAGTGATACTTGTTATTTATGTGCTTTGTCTTGTTGAAGAATGTAACTAGTATCGGTCTTCATAATTGTATTTGAGTCATGATGTAATGTATTTGTCAAGAAATTGACTTATTAAAGCATGGGTTTCATGTTTGGGTCAATTGTTTTTAGGTGAAAGCCTCCATTGAAGGCTTCTAGGGTTTATGTCAAGTGTCCTTGTCCATGTCATAATGTAAAAGACCCTTCTTGCGCTTCAGTTGTCAAGAAAGAAATTTATTTTTATGTAAAATAGATCAATTAGGCCTTCTCCACCAAGTCGGCCTCAAACTGGACAAGTCAGCCTAAATGAGGGGCAAAATATCCTATATAAAGGAGATTCCGAGAAGTATTTAGCACCATGTAGTTCATCCAAAATTTCATTGATAAAAGGAATTGGAAACTTGTTTTTAATTGTTATTTGTTTAGTCCTCGATAATCGACGCATAATCTGAACGATCCATCTTTTTTCGAACTAATACAACTGGAATAGCATACGGACTTTTACTTTTTGAGATGATGCCACACTTTAAAAGATCTTGGACTAATCTCTCAATTTCAGTTTTTTGATGATGTGGATATCAATATGGTTTGATGTTGATGGGATTTGATCCTGCTTTGACTTCTATTGTATGCTCAATATCTCTTTTAGGCAACATCTTCATCGGAAGGTCTTGGAATACTTTTTCGTGCTTTTGAATTAGCTCTTGGACTTTTGGTGCTTCTTCGTTGACTAGATTCGAAGTTAACATTTCTAATTGATGACACTGTACTACATAGGTTGGCGCTCCCTTCCGAATCATTTTCATCATCTAGGATGATGATACAATTTGGTTCTCAAGTGGTTGGAACCCATATAATTTGTATTTTTGCCCTTCCCATTTAAATTTTATAAATTGCTTTTGATGGTTGGCAGAGTAAGTACCGAGGGTTTGTAGCCATTGGATACCTAAGACCACATCCACTCCACCTAATGGTACAGTGTAGAATGGGAATTCTATATTAAAGTCTTGAATTTGCAATTTGACTTTATGGCATTTCCCTATCTTTTCAATTTTCTTACCATCAGCGTGGGAAATGTGAAAATGTTGAGCCTCTTCGCCATGGTTGAGTCCAAAAAATTGTGGGTGCTACCGCCATTGATGAGAACCATTACATTGTTCTTCTTGATATGTCCTTTTAATTTTAATGTCTGGGGTTGTGATATACCTGTCATAGCTGATAATGATACTTGTTGAATGCTCTCATCATCTAGTTCTAGAGAGAATTCTAGGGAATCTTCGATTTCTTCTACATTCGATTCATTACTGTCTAAATCATTAGTTGCTTCACATTTATATAGGTTCTTGGTTTCTTTTCCTTTAGCACACCTATGTTTAGGGTCCCATTTTTCGCCACAACGTTTGCACTTGCCCTCTTTCATTCTTTGCATTTCCACATTAGTTTTGTCTCCTTCACGAAGATGTGGTGGAACATATTTTGTATTATCCATGTTCGCAGACTGGGGAAATCTTCATCTCGAATATACTCTTTTAACCTTTGACCACAACATCTTTCAAATTTCTTTTCAACAGCTTTTGCTTTTTGTCTTACTACTTCTATCGTTGTAATGTCATGAAGCTCAAGTTCTGCTTGTAGATGGGGTTTAAGTCTCGTGGTGTATGATTGAATGAGACGAGTTTCTGATAATGCAGGTACTCACATTGCTAAAGTCTCCCATTCTCGAGTGTATTCGTCCACATCTCCCTTTTGTTGTAATCTAGTGAGTGTTGAGAAGAATTCTTCTTCCTTGACACCTTGGAACCTTTTAAAGAATGCATTTTTGAATTTCCTTCAACTAATCGCAAGTGTCATCTTTTTCCACCACATATACCAATTATATGCTTCGCCTTCCATTTGCATGGAAGCATCCTTGACCTTTTCGTCATCATTTTCAATACCATAAATCACGAAATATTCTTCTGCTTTATTGAACCAAGCAACGCTGCATTTTTCGTTACCGTCAAATTTGGATAGCTCAAGTTTTGCTCTTCGTTGATATGTAGCCATCGACGAGGCAAAGAAAGAGTGTTGATTTAAAAATGACATATTGGTGTATGGATTCCAAAGCTTCCTGTTTTGAACATTCGTGTTACTATTTTCTTGATTAAGCATGGAAGATGTCTTTGGAGACTCGGGTTTCTCATGTGAGTCTGATGATTTTGACGAATCTGGAGGATTGAAATGTTGAGCGGCCTCATTATTCTGGAGAATTTGATCAGGCGTAATCTTCATATTGTTACAAATACAGGTCAACATCACCATCGCTTAGTCCACCTTAACTGAAAGGTTTGCCTGATTCTTTTTAAATTCATTCTTGTTCTCTTCGAGCTACTCTCTATTCTCTTTGTTGTACCCTGTAGTGCCTCGATTTTGTCGCCTTGTCCAATCACCTTAGTCTTAAGGTCTAACAATCTTTTATTGAAATCAGCCATCGACATTGATGAAGCCATTGAGCGAGTGTGAGGTGGAGTATACTTATCCAGCGTAACCTCCTTCTTCTCTTTTTTTTAAATTGAGCTAATTTTTTTAAATAATAAATTTTTTTAATTAATTAATTTTTAATATACAATATATCTTGTAATTATATATATATATATATATATATATATATATATATATATATATATATATATATAATTATATAATTAATTTATATATATATATATATAATTCAAATTATATTTATATAATTCAATTATTGTTGGTAATCAATGTTTGTCGACAGCGGGGAGACGTGACAAAAGGTTGGTCGGTCTTCAATAGAAAACGATGGCGGGATTGCGCGGGGGTGGCAGCACTGTGGAGGCGAAGGGAATAGCGCACAGCGAAGGGATGACAGGAAGACAAATGTCGGGTGGTTGGGAAGGGACGGCGAGGGACAAGAAACGGTTTTGTCGGGAGTCGAGTAGAACAGTGAACGGTGAAGATTTCGGTGTATGTCGGAAAGGGAATCGGTGGATATCGGCGATGACTACCGAGATTTGGCGAAAAGGAAGAACGATATGTAGCGTGCCCGGAATGCAATGGAGCGGATAAGGAACGAAACCAGAATGCGGACGAGCAGGGATGCTATCAGTGGAATATTGGGCAGGGCAAATAGGAGGTGGCAGAACGAATGAAGACAGGAACAAGGATACAGGGAGAGTAAGGTAACAGCGGCAGCGGAAGGAAACCGATGGCAGCAGATCAATAGGGCCCAAGGAGCGAACTCGCTCTGATACCAAACGGTGCTGATAAATGCAACATTAAACAAAAATGTATATATTTTAGTAATAACTTGATGATTTACAGTGCGAGAGACCATGGCTTAAATACAGCCCTAGGTGTCTCTTGGTGAAATAATCCCTTTTGCCTAACTAACTAATAGTTACGGATTATTATTTTTTACATAACAGGGATCAAAGGAAGATCATTAGGGAAAATTATATAAGGAGAGAAGCCTATTATCTATAGGAACTAGGTCAACTACAATGAAGGGAGAAGCCTATAGATGAAGCAGAGAAACTGAAATCTTGGCCATGAATCTAATTGTAGATAGAGTAAAGGACAACCTAGTTCCATACATATCCAACATAGACTCCACTCAAGAAATGTATGAGGCTCTCTCCAAATTGTTCACCATCAAGAACATTAGTCAAATAGCAAGCCTCAACAATGAACTAAGGATGATAAGGATGACAAGAGACGATACTGTGTCATCATATTTTGTAAGGTATCTAGAATAAGAGATGAAATCCGAACAATAGATGAAGTTCTACCACAAGATATAGGCTCTTAAAGGAAAATCACCAATATCTCAAAGATTCAGAATAACAAAAGCCATAACCCAACAATGGCAAGAAAGAGAACAAGAGCACTTATCCACAATTGTATTCAAGTTTATTATCCAATGACAATTCTTCAAGATAGGGATAATACTCTTAGATAATTAGAAGTCTTCCAAGCCAATGATAATTAGACTTCTTAATGCCAATTATTCAAGAGATATTCAATTGAAACAAGCGGTCTTTGAGTTAAGAATTCTTAGATCTTAAGTGCCAATGTAAAGTTATCATTCACAAATAGATAATGACAATGAAACAAGAATGACAATAATGAAAGCACTATTCACCAAGATTCTTATGCCAAAGACAATAGATACCAATATCCAATGAGCTCTTAGATTTATTAGGCAACCAAAATTATTAGATTATGTGCTTTAGGGAGTGAGTTACAAAGATTATGAACTTTGATACTTATGAGATCCACAAGGAAATACAATGTTAGCTTTAAATGTATTGACACTAGTAATGAACAACATAAGCCAATCTTTTACACCATGAGCAATAAACAAGAGAAAACCTATGTCACATATATTCCAATCACATCTAATGAGCATTAGATGAACATTTATGACAACAGTGAATTAATCAATGGCAGTATGACAAAACAGTGCTAGAATCACCACTTCTTCTTGAGCTAGATTAGAGTACTTGATATAGAATGCAAACAGTGAAAAATTGTTTATGCCACTGATGTGTTTCAGACCTTAGTAAGCAGTGTGACAGTCATCAATAAATCATGGAGTATGCCCAATGATGGACACCCCAAACTCATGCAATTAATTCATTGATGTCTGAGGCACTTATGATTTAATTTTATACCAATTTAATGTGTCTTTTACCACTGTTATGAGTTTTTATTCTTGTTAT
Organism: Pinus tabuliformis; assembly: GCA_031772625.1. Taxonomy (NCBI): domain Eukaryota; kingdom Viridiplantae; phylum Streptophyta; class Pinopsida; order Pinales; family Pinaceae; genus Pinus; species Pinus tabuliformis. Next base: position 80,248,333 of record CM062810.1, on the reverse strand, counting down.
AACAAACAGTAACATAATGAGGGTTAAGAGATAAGGAGGCTGAGAGGAGAGGAGGAGGAGAAATGAGGGTCAACGACGAGGAATGAAGCAGGCCGACGCAGGGAGGAGGCTACGGCAAGGGATGGGAGGCCACTAAAGCCTACGGCCAAGATTGGAAGGCCTAGAAAAATGATGGCAGCCCTAAAAAGGGTCACGCTACGGCTTCAAAGGCCGAATCAGGCCTGCAGCCTAGGGTTGGAAGGCAGAAAAGAGTTGCGGGTAGGCTAGGAAGGGAAGACATTGGGCTTGAAGGCCCTAAAAATTTTGAAACCCTCGCCAAAATGTGATTTTGCTTCAGACCTTCAGTGTTTCCCCTGCAAACAAAATGGAGACTAGATCTTACCCTTAAGGGCCTAGATCTAGCTCCAATCCAACAAATCTTTTTGAATCTCACCTGCACAAATGAAATAACAAGTGCCTGAAACCCCAATATATACAAAAATTCAAAATAAAACCAAAACCCCACTAGCTGCAAAACAAGGGTTAGAATAAATCTATTTACAAAAATTATTTTACAAAAATAATTTAAAAAATATTCAAATATACAATGCTTGAAAAGTTTTTTGAAGAATAATTTTTATAACAATGACAATGGCTTGATGTATTTCGAAAGATAGATATTTAACCACACCCTTAGCGAAGTAAGAAAATCAAATAAATTTCTTGAAGTCCAAACAAGTTTGGCTTGTGCCCACAGTCTAAACTTGGAGTCCAAGGATTGGGGAACCTACAAACTCTATATATTTTTCTCAAGAAAACTTGTTAGACATATGGTGAATCAAATCACCTAAGATAAACCCAAAATCTACCAATAGAATGTTCTTATCACCATCTATGAATAAACAAGTCTTATAAAATATTAAGCACAATATAGGAAAGCAAATACCCAGCACATACCACAGATCAACGAGACAAATACACCATGAACTGAACCCCAAAGTCTTTTATTATGAATTTCAAACGTTCCCAGCAGAACAATGGCTTCACACCAGTGTTCACAAAATTACATCAACCAAAGATCATGATGCCAATAGAAGCTCAATAGTCTTCTATTTATAGAGAAATATCTCCAAGTGGAAAATAACGACTAGTTGGCTAGATCCCCGTCAAAATAATCTCAACCGTCGATAAATACTTGATCAACTTTTAACCTTTGTTGCTGAAAATATTTATTTTTAAGGAATTTTCAAATTTCTCTTAAAAACCATTTTTTACTATGTTGCATGGGGACTCGTCCCCCGCGACTCCACCCCAAAAATACTCACGTACCCTGCGTCCCCACATTCCGGGTACTTTTGGACCCTTAGGAAACGTCCCCAAACTATTGGGAAATCCATTGGGGACTTGCAAGCCATCCCCAAGACGTTCCAAACATATTTCAAGGATGTTCTAGACAGATTTCAGGGATGTTTTTAGCAGATTTCAAGGGTTTTTTAGGCAGATTTCGGGGATATTTTGGGAAGGTTTTAGGGATTATCCAATCACAGAGCTTCAGTTTTGACAATCATGGGCATTAATGATTCAACAATATGAACATTTTTCCCATTCATTTTTTTGGAATGCATTGAATCTAAATATTTTGTACAAGTTGCAGCTCAAAACATCGGTTTTGTATGATGGGTTTCATTTTGGATTTCTAGTGATTTAGATATATTGGATTTTCAATGGTAAAATTACAAAAAGCACCCTCCATGTCAAGAAAACAAAAAATACCATGTTTTAAAAGGATGATCCTTGTGGTTATTTTTCTTGCTCTCTCAGCGTTTACATATTGTATGTGGGTTTCGAGGACTCATTCAAGTTCAGTGCTTCTATCATCCCAACCCCAAGCATTGCGAAAACAATCAAATAGTTGTGAATTGGATTTAGTACTAAATGTTTAAATAAATTCCTATTCAGTGCCCTTCTTAATTTGAAATATGAATTTAATATTGTTAGAAAACCAAATTATTTTATAGTGGATTTCAACATAGCTATAAAAGTTTGCAAAACCTATTGAAAAGGGAATGTCTTTTGTGTTTAACATAGTCATCATTAACAAGAAATATGAGGAAAAAAAACTAATATAAAGATAGTTCTCCTTGATAGATTGTTCATGGACCTTATTACAAATTTAAAGTAGTTACACTTAAGTTTCCTAAAGCTAAAGCTCATGTCTAGTGGCCAATAATGGAATGTCACTCAACCCCTTTTCAAATTGTTTGAGATTTTAGTTGGCAAGTGTAAGGGTTGTGCATAATACTAGCTTGAAACAACTACAAATGTTAATATTGAATTTTATATATATATATATATATATATATATATACACACATATATATATTGTCGTTCCCATCCCCTCGTCCCCTGAAAATTTGGGAGTGCACTCTAGCCATTCCAGGGACTCATCCCCCGGTCCCTAAAACCAGTGCAACATACATTTTTTATTAATTCAAAAATAATTATTTTGGATCAATTTCCTCAAAATTTTGACATTGACTTAACCAACAAGGTCCAAGGGCTCAATTTTTCTTAAAATATCCATTTTTGCCTTGGTGGGGGACCTTCAAAATTTGATTTCTTTATGACCCGCGAATTTTTTGGTCATTTTCCACTTGGAGAAATTAATTTCTCTAAAATTAAATTTTTTACTCTAAATTAATTAATTTTTTGGCTTAGGATTTAATTTTATTTTTGCCAAAAAAAATTAATTAATTAGCACAAGAGGGGGTTTATTACTTTCCACCCTCAAATATTTAGCCATGGTGTCTAATTGCGAGGGATCATGCACTAAAGTATTTTTACATTAGATGATTACAATTTCAACCCTCAAATGGGGAATACCCATTCGATATAGACCCTCATAATATTTACCCAATTTTACAACAAACGTGATCTAGTAGACCAAGTGATCTGTAATAAAATAATTTAGCTAAATAGCTTAAATTATTTCCAAATCACTTTTACAATAGACTCGACTAAAAACACTAGGACTCACCTAAGACTTTGTTAATAAATTCCACCCTAGCTTTAGGGTTTAAGCTGGAGGGAAAAACTCCACTGATTATTCGTGTTTAGAAACACACATAATGCGGTGAGACGAAAAACCTCCTAGGATGAAATTCGTCGCCAAAATCATAGGTTTACCTAGGTTGTTACATAATTAAACGCTCGTACTAGCATCATTTACATAAAATTTGCAGAAATTGGGTTTACAATGACATGATAAGTTGTTGCCTGATGATTCTAATCTTCAAAAAAATTGGCACAACTGCTTCTTTGGACTTGTGACAAAATACATACAACAGGACTTCATCCAAAATTCAAATATGTACTATATTAGTAATTTTGTACTAAATATTTCACAAACATCATTGCAAATATTTCACAGGTGACTTGATCAAAGATGACCACTCACCTAACATTTTACCTACTTCCACTTACTCTCCACTAACCCTCTACCTATCATTTTTTTCTTTCATGCATGTCAGTATCTGCAATGTTATCTAACAATGCCCATATCAACAAAAGAGCAACTCACCAAGACTTATCTAGTTCATGCACCAAATCCGAGAACAACATGCTTCAAGGAAAAGCATGCAAAATTTTTGAATACTAATTGGGAGAGCAATTACCATCTTCAAGTTGGTATTGGTATGTGGATTAACAAGGATGTTAGTGGGATTGCAACAAAACATGAATAACAATCTAAGCAATTACTACAGAATCAGTATTATTTCCCTTTATTGTTGGGATCTTTCACATAATGTAACAATTCTAATCCCATCTTCCAGGAGGTATGTGGATTAACAAGGATGTTAGTGGGCTTGCTATAAAACATAAATAACAATTCAAGCAATTACTAATGAAGCAGTATTATTTACCTTTATTGTTGGAAAATAACAAAGTTCTTCCACATAATGTAACAATCCTAAACCCATAACAACAAAGACTGATTGCATGACATCAGAAAGCAAGCAAATGACATAAAGCATCGATGATAAAAAAAATGTATGTACAGATCCGCTATATTTAGTTGAGTAGTGATCTTAAACAAGTTGATACTCAGTAACTCACTAATGAAGTGATTCAAGCATATGCACTTAGAGAAGGTAAGTTCCAACTGTGGAATACTCACTGTGTGATCTTTGGACCCAGAAGCTAACAGAATATGTCCAGAAAAAACAACAGTATCTAGACAAAGAACTATGTCTGTGTGTCCTGGCAACTCGTATACACATGTCATCGATGAAAGGTCATACATGCGCACCTGCAGAAACAATCCCAACAGAGCAGTATGACATTGCAGTTGAGAACTTGAGAGGATTTCCCATGTATTAAGTATAAAAATATCAACATTACTGTTAAAAGCATGTTTACCATCATTGTGAAATTTCACAAAATTATTAAAAATGCAAAACAGATGCATGCATCGAAATATATCAGCTGCTTCAAACTAGGCACTAGATAATGAGAACTAACAGCTCCAGTAAAATATTGCACTAGCATTCCACATAAGAAACAATTTTCAGAATCTTGCATCCTATACATAAAGAAACCATACATGCCAAAGACAAAACAGCTACATGGACCCTTGCTTATAACAAAATAGACAATGAATTTAAAACATCAAGAAGGAAACAAGTTTTGCATAGCTAAAACACTAGAGAGAAATTCATCACTCTTTTATAAGACAGTCACACCTGCTCCAGATTTGTTGCAACTGCAAGAAACTTCTCCTCATCCCCAAGAAATTTCAAGTCCACTATCTCCTCATTGTAACCTATAAGACGCTTGCTGACCTTTAAATCACATTTTCCTTCATCGCTCTCATCCAGATTGTAAAAGAGAAAACGCTGATCAGCAGTAACACACATCACTCCTTGAGTGAGGGGTAGTAGAACAGCAGATACAAAGCCTCCCTTCAACTCGTCTTTGTCAGAGCTAATTATTGCATCCGAGGACTTCTGCTCATATAAGCACAGAGCACTACAAGCAATGCAAGGCCAATTGAGACAAGTTACATGTATAGGCGAATGATTTGGAGATGATGACAAAATCAAAATATCATTCTTTGAGACAGAACAGCATAAACATAGAACTCAAATTTTCACTTCCATAAAATCACATTGTGTCAATAACTAGAATTAGTAAGATGCAGATAACCAGCTTACCCTTCTGAATACCATATACGAACAATGCCACGTTCCCCTACTGTCAAAAAATACACTGGAGCCGCACCACTTTTCTTTTGATTTTCAGGCAATGCCCGGCTTTGGTTCATAACAGACACCAGCCTAGAACCAGTTGGCAGAACACAAACAGCTTCTAGTGGTTCATATGTTGGTATTGTTGCCCGACAGTGATAATCACGCAGGTCCCATATATTTACAACCTAAAATATTTATATAATGTCAAAACACAACCTGATAACTAAAATATAAGATGAACTAAAGTAAAAAGACTGACATGGCACCGTGTTTGCATTTAACAAGCAGCATTTCAGACACAACAACATAGCTTCTGTATATGATTAGCACAATCACCCAAATGTAGACACAAACATTTTGAATTGAAAAAAAAAAACGTCTCACTCCACAAAGTGATCATCAGATAAACCAAAGCCACTACAATTAAGTAAACATTATCCCTAAACAAGTCCTTGTAAATTGGAAAAAATTGTTGAAAAATTGACAGCTCAGTGATGAATTTCTAAAAAAAGAAAGTCTAAGAAGAGAAAGTCCAAGTATGACTTTCCAAAAATAGAAAATCACCTTGCATTAATTGGTAATCAAGTATTGTTGATGGAAAATCCCTTTTGATCATCAATCAATCCTAATAGTTCAATTTTGATTTAATCATCAATATTATCACTGTTGATAATATCGGCGATATATCGACGGTATTCGGAAATATCGCGATATTTTCGGCAAAACGATATATCGCTGAGAAAATATCGTGATATTTTCTGTTTTGAAAATATCGCGATATTTTCAAAATATCGGCAAATATCGGAAAATATCGGCAAAATATCGCGATATTTTGAAAATATCGGCTATATTTAAAATTTTGAAAAAATTATTTTTTATGCTTGCCGATATTTGCCGATATTTTGCCGATATTTTTGCCGATATTGCCGATAAGATATTTTCTGGACCTTCGCCGATATTTTGCCGATACCGATATTTTCAACACTGAATATTATCATTAATATTTGGTGTTCTACGGGGACACACTTCCATGCTCCCCCACGCTCCTAGGACGGGGAACTCCTGGGGAAACATTTCCCCACGTCCCTTTTTTTGGGGAAACTCCGAGGGGACCTTTTTTTGTGACGAAAAGTGTCCCCCCAAAAATTTTTTGCTAATAACAATTAAAAATATAAAAAATTAAATACAGTGATGTATGGTGAAGCGGCTGGGTCTGTTGGGTGAAACCCACGAAGTCAGGGTTCAAATCACATTGAGTATATTATCCTGCTATGGTGTGTAGCTCAAGGAGTAGACTCCCCTTATCCGTGAGTCTCAGCTCTTGCCAAAATCATAAGAAATTAGTATATCTGCTTGCAGGTTGTTGGATGTACTCTTGGTGTTATAGCGGCAGCTATGAGAATTGATCCTGGGTCTTCCTTAGATTAGGCCTGGCAGTTACCGATTCACCACATTGTTAAAAATATATATAAAAAAAATTAAAACGTCCCCACAATTTGTTTTGCCAATAACAATTAAAAACATAAAAACTTACAAATTTTAATATAATTTAAAAAAAAATGAAAACAAAAACTAAAGGATAAATTAAAACTTTAAAACATAATCATTCACATTTTTCATTCATTTCTCATTAACCCTGCGATTTTACCTTGTCCCCTGACATTTTCCTTCTACTATCGCCCGACATTTTCCTTCTACTGTCGCTCAGCATTTTACCTTGCCACCCAAGATTTTCCTGTTGTTGTCACTCGACATTTTCCATCTGCAATTTGTTGTGATTTGAACTTACCATCATCCGGGGACCTAAGACATTTGGAGCTGCGATTTTCATTTTGTGACTTGGACCTGCCGGATTGGAGTTGCAATTTTCATTTTGTGACTTGGAGCCACCAGATTGGAGCTGCGATTTATTATTTAGTATTTTTTGAGAAATTTACTAGTATTTCACTGTTTTCTATGTTTTACTCTTAGTTTAGTATTCTATGGCTATTTTAGGCTTCAACATAATGTCATTGTCATATGATGAATTCACTTTTGTTGTGCATTGTTGTATCTTTGTAGATAGTTCTAGGTTGGGGAAATGTGCCAAAACATCTAAGGGTGGGTTTTAATTGAGTTGGGACCAATGCATTAACCTTTAACACTTGCAAAATCCAAATATTTTTGAGAAGTTTCAAAGGGCTGATTTTCAGTCATAACAGTACAAAACTTTTGAAAGTAGAAAATGAGAAGATATTTAATATCAAACAATCATATTGAATACTTAATTAATTAAATACAGTTGATGTGTGCGGATAAATTCTACAGCCAAACATAATATATTCAAGAGATGACAAAAGGCAACAATTTAAAGATGCAGAGGAACTAATTTAAACAAATTGTTCAATTAGTTAATCTCCATAAAGATGATAACTTTGCAGCGGGCTTTCAGGGAAGTTAATACTTAACTTAGCCTTACCCTAACTCCTATGTTACCTTGAATATATGATGAAAAACATAAATGAATAAACAAGAAAAACTCACATGAACACAGAAGTTGTTAAGAATGAAGTCAGAATCCTTTGATTATCTTCAGAAATATTTCAGAGTAGTACAATAGTGTCACTGGATCATCACAAGGGTTCAACCCTTCTTTCTTCGAATTACAAAATACTTATAGAGTGTAATTCAAAAATATCTAAATCTAATAAAATTCATTACAAAATACAATATTATCCAAAACTGATTTGGATCTTTTACAAAAATAGAACACAAAAATAGATTTTTTGAACTGATTTTGACTAATCAACACACTATTCGAGGGTGTTGTTTGATGACTGCTACTTTAAATTGATTCCATGCTTTATGCTCATGTTATTTTGCTTCTATTCCTTCTTTCACTGCAATTGGTTGCTAAAATCCTACATTCTGCTCCTTTTTCCCTGTAACTGCTTCTAAGAAATTCACCTTTCTTATTCGATAAGTTCAAGGAATTTATCCCATTCCTCTTCATTGGGGCATGAAAACTTAATAACTTTTCTGTAAGTTTCATCCACTTCAGTATATTTCTCAAATGTGGGTTTAGTTAAGAAGAGGTGGTGAATTTCATGTTCAATAAATAAATCATCTTGCAAACCTTCTAAGAAAGCTTTACCAGTGATCATTCCTTTTACCTTAGCAAATTTGGAATTATCATTTGCTATCTTGTACAATCTTTCCTGGTAACTTTCTTGTGAAATGAGGTGATTATTCTGATCTATCAAAGGAGGAAGACCTCTGCTAAGCAAAATAGAGAATTTTTTATGAAATTTATTTATCTGAACTTTCAGACTTTGGCACTTGTTCTCTAGTTGTAACATGAGGTTTTTCTTTGTCAGAACTCTCCTAACTGCGAGGATTGTTTTAGTTCTGTCCTCGATCCCTAAGTCTTCCAGCTCTTCTTTAGTTTTGGAGTTTAAGAATTTTATAATTCTGGTGGCTTCTCCTAGTTTATGCTCCAATTCCTCTTTGATCTGTGTTATGGCTTCATTTTCTTTGTTAACAAGTTGTTCTTGTTCAAATATAATTTCTATTGAGGTCCATAATTCTGAAAAAGTCGAATTAATATCTACCCAAATTTTTTGTCTAGCTTCTGTCAATGTCAAGGCAGTGGCTGACTCATTCATATATTTCTCTAACTACTATTATGAAGGTTTTTTGTACTTCAGCAAGGTATGCATTGTCAGCCTTGATTTTATTTTCTTGGGCCTTCTCCAACTGAGCTCTTAGCTTTTCAATTTCCATGTCCTTTAATGATAGGCCTCCCATAGCTAAGTTGCACGATACGGGGAAACAAGTACGAGTTTCTGAAACAGGAACGAGTACGAAACGTGGCCCCCCAAAATTTTGGAAACGGGCAAATGCGATAGATATATATATATATATTAGGACATTTAAGAAATATGTGCAATCATCTAAGTAACCGGATTCGTTAAAAAGGGGCCACGTGTCTGAATCTTGCAATTCGTTGGGGATTTGAATCCCAAAAGGGGACATGTGTCCCGATTCTGGGATTCGAATCCCCTAAATTGAAACCCACGCGCATAAAAAAGGCGTTGTTCCTTATGTTTTTTACCATATTTCTCTTTCAGCTTTGCATACTTTGAGTTGTGGACAAAGAGCTAAGGGTGTCGAGCGTTCGGCAAGGAGATTCAAGCACCAGGTAAGCGCATTTCTTATCTATTTTTTTGCATTTCTATTACAGCAGTTTGTATATGATGTTTTTTTACAAATTTGTGTATGTTTTGTTTATTTGTTTTACAATATTCATGGCTCAATCAAAGGCAGCAGTTAGGGGGAAAAGGAAGGGAAAGAATGTCTCCATTGGAGATGCCCCTCCTCCCCCAATTTCATCAGAGTCTGCTGCAAGTAATGTTGAGGGAAGAGGAGGACCTAAAGACAACATTGAGAAATATCCCTTGTGAAAATATGTCACAAGAGAGGATGGGACAAGCACCAAGGGGAAGGGAGGAGGCAATGTGCAATGGAGATGCAACTTTTATCACATTTCTTTCAAAAGCACATATTACCATGTGAAAGGCCATTTGTTGGCTTTACCAGGTTGTGGAATTGGAGCTTGTAAAGTTGTTCCTTTACAAAAGAGGAAATAAATGGAAAAGGAGTCCACTGTTTGTATGAAAAATGTGGCTGCAAAATCAAGAAAAACCAAGAATGAAGGCCCCCTTCCATTTTTTAGGAAAGGCACCACCAAATTTCTATTTGAGAGTTCTATTGGGGAACAACCAGCAAAAAGAAGTGCAATTACACTTGGTCTAATGAACAAGATTTTTCAATAAGAGAAACGGGAAGAGATTGATCTCACCATTGCCTTCTTTTTCTATCAAAACTTCATATCATTTAATGTTGCACGCTCACCTCTATTTATTGAGATGTGTCGAGCTCTAACTCACGGGTCTCCATCCTGGTATGTGCCTCCTGGTTCAGAGAAGCTTAGAACCACATTTGTTGACGAAGGCAAAAAAAGAGGTGCAAAAAATGCTTGAACCTATTGTAGCCTCATGGCCAACATCTGGCGTTAGCATTGTTTCTGATGGATGGACAGATCTAGCACGACACCCAATCATCAACTTCATGGTGTCTTCCTTGAATGGTCCAGTTTTCTTGAAAGTAGTGGATACACTTGGAGAATACAAGGATGAACAATTTATTGGTGAGTTATTTATTAAAGTTATTGAAGATGTAGGTGTTGATTTTTGTGTGCAAATCATTACAGATAATGCCCCTGTTTGCAAGGCTGTTGGCATGATTGTGGAAGCTAAATATCTACAAGTGTTTTGGACACCTTGAATTGTCCATTCATTGAACTTAGCACTAAAATCCATTGCTTCTAATGTGCTTTGGATTGGTAACATTATTGAGGATGCACGACATATCTGTAACTTTGTGCAAAATCACACAAATGCCCTCACTATCTACAAGGAGTACACAAATCTATCATTGTTGAAGATTGTTGATACACGGTTTGCCTCTTCATTCATGACGTTGAAGAGGTTGAGGGAGGTCAAGACCGCTCTTGGGGCCATGGTTATTTTTGAGTTTCTGTCTTTTTGGAGAAAGACCGATCAAGTAGCCTGTAAAAGAGTGAAGGACACAGTGCTAGATGATGCTTGGTGGGAGAGGGTAGATCTAATTATTCAGATCATGGACCCTATCATTTCTTTGCTTCGATTTGCAGATACAGACAAACCCATCCTAGGAGAGGTTTATGAGGGATGGGATTCCATGATTGAGTCTGTGAGGAGCATTATTCTACAAAGTGAGTGCCCCGAGTATGAGAAATCACTAGAGGCCTTCTGTGGTACTATACAGGATATTCTTGTCAGTAGATGGGGCAAGAATTGTACACCTTTACATTGTTTGGCTCACTCATTGAACCCAAAATACTACAGCATTGAGTGGCTGAATGGTGGACCTTCCCGCAAATTCCCTCCTCACATGGATGGTGAAATCTCACAGGGGAGGAAAGATGCATTCAGGCGGGTTTTTCAAGATAGAGCATTGCTTGATGAGGTGGAGGATGCCTTTGCAGAGTTTTCCACTGACACTGGTCGATTCGCAGGATACGATGTGATTAGAGACAGGGGGGCTAAGAAGCCCTATTCTTGGTGGGAAAATCATGGGGCAACAAGCCCTCCTCTTCAGCAGTTAGCCACGAGGCTCCTCTCTCAGGTGACTTCATCCTCTTGTTGCGAGAAGAATTGGAGCACATATGGGAATTTGTATAGTGTGAAGAAGAGCAGTCCAGGGCAGAGACAATGGTGTATGTGCACACCAACCTTCGTCTTATTTACAGGTAGAGGGAAGAGTGGTTGAGGGGAAAGACAAAGATGTGGGATGTCTTTCCTGATGATATGGGTCTGGACAGCAGTATTGAGTTGGCATTGGCCAACATGGATCTCAATGATCCAGTGCTAGAGCCTGTTAGATTTGATGGCGGTGATATTTTAGAGGGGTCATCCTCCACACCAGCAGATGCAGAGGCGACTATGGATACAGGGGAGGAGGAGGATGCAAAGGAGAGCAGTGGTGACGGTGATGATGAGGACATTGATGCTGATTCTGATGATGACTATGAGGATTGATGACTCATGAGTCATGGGCTACCTGTTACCTTGAGGCTTGTATACCTGTAGTTGTTTTATATTTTCTATTTCTATTTGCCATTAGCATTGCACCAGCACCACCTATGTAACACATTTTGATTTGATGACTTAATGAAAAAACTACAGCTGTCAATGTCTTTATCTTACTATCTTGTAGTTGTAAGTTGTCTTTCATTTATGAATCATGATTTATGTGACCATTGACATGTATTTGAATTTTGTATGTACTCTGCATGCTATAGATGAAGATCTATGTTTGAAATCAATGAATTTGTATCATTAATTAGAATTTGTGTAAGAAATATCTAATTTTTAATATATATATATATATATATATTTAATAAAATAATATATAACGAATCCTATGTGCCCTGTTCCGGGGGGTCAACGTGTCTGAATCCGACACTCGAATCCCCGTATCCTACGAATCCCGAATCCCCATGTCAGGTGACTTAAGCAATCATAAAGCATACATGATACATTCTAATTTATTACATTATGATTAAACTGTCAATTGTCAATGCATAAACCATAAGTCTCTAAATTTACATCACATTTACTCATGAATGATCACATAATGAAAATAGCAATATCCAAAATCAGCGACGAAAAATTTCTAATTTCTTGTCTTGTGCTTGATTGGGAGTCTCCTCCTACATAGTCGAATGACCTTAGTGTTCTTGATTAAATACAAGTTCCATACCCTAGTACCCTAGGTGCTCTTGATTATTGGGAGTCTCCCTTGCATAGAAGGCTTGGTTCTCTTGACTAAATACAAGTTCCATACCCTAGTACATGACAAAATCCAATGGAAACATTGCAATCCCCCCAATCCTGAAATCCTGAAAAACAGATAAGTCTACTGGATTTTGAGTGAGATCTAAAATTCTACTTAACACTACATCTCTGCGGTTGGAATACAAGTAGATCCAACAAAAATAGAGGTAATTCTTGCACTACCCACACCCTGCACACAGACCAAGGTACGTAGTTTCATTGGATATGCAGGGTACTACCATAGATTTATTGAATTTTTTTCAAAAATTGCTGCACATTTATGTCTTAACAGGTAATGTTGAATTTAACTGGTTTGAAAAATGTGACGTTGCCTTTGCAGATCTAAAGAAATTGATTTCAACTGCAACAGTATTACGAGGACCAAACTGGAGTTACGTTTCCATATCTCTACAGACGCATCAAACACAGCTATAGGCGTTGTACTTGGACAAGAAGAGGACAGGAAGCCCTACGCTATCTATTATATTAGCAAAAATCTTACCCCTACTGAGTTAAATTATACAGTAACAGAAAAAGAATTTTTGGTTGTTATACATGCTATCAATAAGTTTAGACATTATATAACAGGCTATCCAGTTTTCCTGTATACTGACCACTCTGCTATCAGGTACTTGGCCAACAAACCAATCACTAATGGGCGAGTAACTCGATGGTTGTTGTTACTACAAGAGTTCGATATCACCATAAAGGATCGGTCAGGAAAAGAAAATCTTGTTGCAAACTTCCTATCTCAGGTGCCTAAGATGAATGATCCATTATCAGTAGATGATATGTTTCCAGATGAGCACATGTTTGTTGTAACGATTAAAGTGCATTGGTATGCAGATGTAGCAAATTATTTAGCAACTGGGAAGTTACCAGCACACGTGTCGCCCAAAGAAAGGAAGCTAATTGTCCAACGCGGTGCCCAATTTTCATGGATTGGCAGGTACCTTTTCCACAATGGATCCGATTTACTAATTCGAAGGTGTATTCGAGAAGATGAGGTCTATGATATCCTGAAATCTTGTCACGATGAGCCTTGTGATGGACATTTCGCAAATCGCAAAACTGGGCATAAAATCCTTCAGATGGGCTATTACTGGCCCACCATATTCAAAGATGCCAAGAAATATGTTCAAGCTTGTGACAACTACCAGAGGATGGGTCGTCCTGGTCATGCTAATGAGATGCCATTGCAGCCGCAATTTGTGGTGGAACCCTTTGAAAGGTGCGCGCTTGACTTTTTTGGGCCTTTTAATCCACCATCAAATCAAAAGGTCTATATAATGGTCGCCACGGGCTATGTGACTAAATAGGTAGAAACGGTAGCCTTGCCACGGGCCATAGAAGAAACAATGAGTAATTTCTTTTTTTAACTGTTCATACGATATGGCTTACGAAGGGAGGTAATAATCGGCAGAGGATCGCAGTTTACAGGACATAAAATTTTAGCCACCCTGCGAAATCATCATATCAAACATCGAGTTACCTCTATGTATCAACCACAGGAAAATGGACAAGTACAGAGTACCAACAAAGTCCTAGAAGCAATCTTGACTAAGATAGTCTCAACAAATCGACAGAACTTGGCCGATAAACTTCCGGAGGCCTTGTGAGCCTATCGCACAACATGGCGCAATACTACTGGATACTCCCCTTACCAACTTGTTTTTGGCAAAGAACCGATCTTCCCAATAGAGTTTGAGATAAAGACTCTTAGGACATCCCAGGAGGTTGGACTGGATCTTACAAAGGCCCAAACACAACGACTTCAACAATTAAATGAACTAGATGATGTAGTATACCTGGGGGGGTAGTATGGGGTATAAAGGGAGGTACCCAAGGGAATAATGTAATAATGGGATGGGCCATAGTTCTAAGGTAAGCCTGTGGTATTAGATATATGGTATTGAGAGAACCATGGTAATGACCCATGGTATTGTATGTCTGAATCATATATGGAGGCTACAAAATCCCCATTGAGAGATGTCAAGGAATATTGTATAAACAAGCATATGGCTTGTGGAGTGTTCTCCTTCCTTAAAGAGTGATTGTATGGTGTTACCCTACCTGAAGGGTTTGATCAATAAAGAGAAGTTTATCTGAATTTTATCTATTTATCTCTTGTTATTTATGGGTATATTTGTATTCTCATATATTTCTGGGTCAAATCTATTACAAGTGGTATCAGAGCACTCTCTTGGGCAAAGCGGAGAATTTTTTTTACTTTTGCAGGAATTTTTGGGGCGGCGAGTTTGCAGATCAGATCTGTAACTTCTAGTGCAAAGTTTTAAGAAACAAATTGCAGATCTTGATTCTTTGCAAAAAAATACACAATTTCAAAAAAAACAATCGGCCGAATCAATTGTGTTGGAGAAATTTTTTGACGAAAATTCGTGGACGGCGATCTCCAGTTAATTTTTGTCATTTTTGTGGGGAATTTTGAGAAACGAATTGCAGATCTAAGATTCTCTTGAAAAATTACCCAATTTCAAAAAAAATCGGTCGAATTAGAGTCTAGATGAGAGAAATATCGCTAATTTAAAATCAGCTTCTTTTTAAGAATTCTTTGTGACAACGAGACAGTTGCAACACGAATCTGAAATTCCAGAAGTGCCCCGATCGGGATTTCTATCACATGGGAAAATACAAAATGGCTATTCCATTTCCGAAAACATGTCATAATAGGGATTCTGAGCAATATTGATTGAACTATGGCCATTTCAAATTTTCGCCAAGTAAGTGATTTTTGTTTTCAAAACTCTCTTCATGGCTTCTAACAAGAATTTTTTTACAGGGAACGATAATGGTCCTACTATTAAAAAATTCATAAAAAGATAAAAGTCATTATGGCCAAAAGAATGAAAAGGTTTCGTAGTGGTTAATTTTAAAGATGAAGCAGCCACATGGTGGGAATCACTTAACAGAATGAAGTGGTTAAACCTACCCGATGAAGAATTTGAAAAATGCCTTTTAGACAAATGGTCTCATGCTAGAAAACAAGATAATGAGAAACATGTGGGGTTATTTTCTACTGGTATCTCATTGTTACAGGTTCATGGATGTATTCAGAAGGAGAAGATCGTTGTGTCTATAAATCCTAGTTGCAAGCAAAATTTTATAAATGTTAATTTGGCAAATAGATTGTAAGTACCAGTCAAACAAATAGAGCACACATAGGTTGATAATGAGGATGTTCAAGTTTATAAAGATTCGAAGATATCTATGGATAAGTATGTATTGCATTCTGATTTTTATGCTTCAGATATGGATAATGTGGATGTTGGTTTAGGATACCCTTGGATAAAATCTGTTGGTACTATCAATATCAATGTGAAAAAGAAATTCTTTAAGCTCTGGTATAAAAAAAAGAAAATTACATTACAAGATATTTCCATCAATAAACAAGTAGAGTCCAAGGAGGCTGAAGCAGAAAATGTTACAGGTATTGATACATCAGATGAGGAATCTGTGGTTGAAGTAATATTGGAAGATAAGCAACAACTGCAAGCGCCACAACATGTACCAAATACCAATCAGGCTCCATTAGGTGGTGAATTAAAGAAAGATACATCGTTGGTTAAAACTTCAGCATATCACCACCCACATCACCCCGCAAGAAAACAACCAACACGATGGCAACAAATTAACCACAAGGACAACAACCCCCACATGATAGATAGAGAGGGGCGACGATCCACCCACAACACATCAACACAAAAGAGCCGCCAAGGTCAACTTCCATCTCAAGCAAGCGAGGCACCAACTAGATCGAGGGTTCACCTTTCTCTTGGATGGCTAGATGCACATGCATGGTACCAATGGACTACTCTTTTGAATAGATCTTATTATTTGTCTTCTTCTTATGTTTCGAGGACGAAACATGTTTAAGGGGGGTGGAATGTAGCATACATGGGGGGATAGTATGGGGTACAGAGGGAGGTACCCAAGGGAATAATGTAATAATGGGATGGGCCATAGTTATAAAGTAAGCCCATGGTATTAGATATATGGTATTGAGAGAACAATGGTAATGACCCATGGTATTGTATGTATGAATCATATATAGAGGCCAGAAACTTCCCATTGAGAGATGTCAAGGAATATTGTATGGACAAGCATATGGCGTGTGGAGTGTTCTCCTTCTTTAAGGAGTGATTGTTTGGTGTTATCCTACCTCAAGAGTTTGATCAACAAAGAGAATTTTATCTAAAGTTTATCTATTTATCTCTTGTTATTTCTGGGTATATTTGTATTCTCATATATTTCTAGGTCAGATCTATTACAGATGAAGCACGCTTATTTTCCCTGCAGCGTACAACAATTATTCAACAACAAAGGGCCAAGTGGCATGATAGACCTTTGAGTCGTGTGCTTAGCAAGAAGCTCTTGTGTAATCTTTTTCTAGATAATAAAGAAAGACTTTGGAGTTAAGTTTTGCTGGTGTTACTTTTCATAGGAATATTGTAAGATGTGTTGTTTTCATGCATAATTTTTTCTAAAGCCATTGATGATAGCTTCTAAAGAGTGATTTGAGTATAGGTATCTTGCTCAGTTGCTGGGGTTTGAATAATGATCCAAATTTTGAAGGTAATAGCAGGTATCTCTATTTGTCTGAGTTTTATTATCATTTTCTCGCTCTATTTTTAATGGTTGGATTGAGTTTTGCAGGGAAATCTTGATTTTAGATCCTCGGGCGTTAGGGGAAGTTTTCAGTTGGACCAGCAAACTCCATATCTGTGTTTTCTGAAGAGCCTAGTAAAATTAATCCGAACTTATCATAAGGTTTTTTGTTGGTGATGCACGAAGGGTTTCAAGTTAGCACCTCCTTAAAATTTAAAATTTTAATTTTTGTGTGGGAAATTGATAGATCTAGCTGTTGAGAGCCTTAAATTATCAGATCTGAAAGCAGAGTTGGACTCATACTCCTCAAATCTGATAGATCTACCATTCTTGTACATAGGTCTGTAAATTTTGTAATTATTTTTCTAACGTGGGTTTTTCTGGGTTTTAGTTTTTATTATTGTATATATAGTTTGGGGGTTTTCTTGTTGTCGTGCAGCTAGAGATCTGAGGAAGAAAATTGTGTAGAGTCCAGATCTAGGCCCTGGAGGGTAAGATCTGGATCTCTGGATAGCTTCTAAAGAGTGATTTGAGTATAGGTATCTTGCTCAGTTGTTGGGGTTTGAATAATGATCTAAATTTTGAAGGTAATAGCAGGTATCTCTATTTGTCTGAGTTTTATTATCATTTTCTCGCTCTATTTTTAATGGTTGGATTGAGTTTTGCAGGGAAATCTTGATTTTAGATCCTCGGGCGTTAGGGGAAGTTTTCAGTTGGACCAGCAAACTCCATATCTGTGTTTTCTGAAGAGCCTAGTAAAATTAATCCAAACTTATCATAAGGTTTTTTGTTGGCGATGCACGAAGGGTTTCAAGTTAGCACTTCCTTAAAATTTAAAAATTTAATTTTTGTGTGGGAAATTGATAGATCTGGCTGTTGAGAGCCTTAAATTATCAGATCTGAAAGCAGAGTTGGATTCATACTCCTCAAATCTGATAGATCTACCATTCTTGTGCATAGGTCTGTAAATTTTGTAATTATTTTTCTAACGTGGGTTTTTCTGGGTTTTAGTTTTTATTATTGTATATATAGTTTGGGGGTTTTCTTGTTGTCGTGCAGCTAGAGATCTGAGGAAGAAAATTGTGTAGAGTCCAGATCTAGGCCCTGGAGGGTAAGATCTGGATCTCTGGGGTTTATCAACATAATTTTGCAGGGACATTATTCAAAAAATTTGCAGTCCAAGGGTTTAAAAAGTTTTAAATCTGGAAATTTTATAAGGGTTTCAAGGAAATCTGAAGCAGAAGCATATCATTTTAAAATAAGATTTTCTAGGAAATTTTTGAGTTTTTGGCTACCATTTTTCTCCTGTCTGTTGCTTGGTTTTTTTTTTTTTGCTACAGAAAATTTTGAAATTAGTAACAAAAAAAAAAACCTTTCCTTTTCTTCTCTCCTCTTGCTGCCTGCGTTTTTTCTTTTTCCTGGCCTGCTGTCTCCAACCCTCTATCCCTTCCTTGTTTGTTGCTTCCTCCTAAACCTCTCAGCCTGCGTTCCTCTCCACCTCATTCTCGAACTGCACAACAAACCCAAGCAATTCGACTTTTTCTTTTTTATTTCATTTGTATTGTTTATGCGTTAGATTAGGTTTAGGTTTTAGTTTTAGTTTTTTTTAGTTTAGTTAGTTCTTTTTTATTTCATTTCATTTTTTTAGTTTGGTTAACTTATTCCATTTTTATTTTGTCTTTTAGATTTGTTTTGATTTAAAATTTGATTTTTTTTATTTTTATTTTTTGTCTAGTTTTGATTTCACATTTTCCTTTTTTATTTTTACTTATGATTTTTTTATTTTGATTTTGATTTCATTTCCTTTTTTTTTTGCTTTAAAAATAAAAAAGAAAAAACATTTAAAAAATCTATAAAAAATAAATAAATTTGTTTAGTGACTTTTGAATTGCTAAGGAACTAAATCAAAAGCTGAATTTGTGCTCTCACATTTAAAAAAAAAAAAAGTAGCCTATGGCCCATAAAAAATTTTAATTTTAGTTAAGGTCTTTTGATTTGATTTTTGGTCACATTAAAAATTTAATTTCTTAATTTACCACATTAAATTAATTGCCTAAATAATAATTAAATTGTTAATCTAAAGTTCCTTGGTGTCCTTTCGTGGTGGTGATTTCTCTATTGTCAGGTGCGATTAATGTTTTAAAATCATTCACTATTGGAGAATGATAAATTATTCTAGATCTGGGTTATTAATGGAAATCATTTTAAATCTGGAATCATTGCTTAGCATTTAAATTTCATAATTCTTCACAGGATTTAATTGATGGATATCTTGCATGATAAGGTTTTGGGCGTTGACATTTAATTATTCATAATTGTCACTTTGTCACATTTATAAATTTGCTTTGGATAACTTATTTTTTATTTAGTCTATGGTTAATTGAGTATAAAGGCACTGGTCTGTAATCATTTCTATCTTGTGGTTGTGTCTTATTTTATTAAGATTTATCCATTTCGGTTAACCAAGACTTGTTTACATTCATCAAGTTGTCCATCTTTAAGTCTCTTAGAATCTGTGTTCCACAGGCTATTCTCATTCATTCAACTTAGGGACTAGCCCCCTTGACTTGTTCTAAACGGACTGAGTAAGGCTTAGAGTGGCAGCCCTTACTCTGAGCGTTGTCGGGGTGCCTAGACATTTTGTGCGACAACAACCCTAATGATCGGAAGTCTACTGCAGGTTATGTCTTCACTCTTGGTTATGGACCTATTACATGGGCTTGCAAGAAACAAAGTGTCATTTCTCTTTCTTCAGTAGAAGCAGAGTATCATAGTGCCATTGAAGCTAGTAAGGAAGCCCTGTGGCTTCCTCAGATCCTGTCAGAGTTTGGTTTTCAGCGGCAACATCTGACTACACTTTGGTGTGATAATCAAAGTGCCATTCAACTATGCAAAGATCCAGCCCAACATCAGCGCAGCAAACACATTGAACTACACATGCACTTCAAGAGAAAGTTCATTAATGACCATGTTTTTGAAGTGCACTATTGTTCAACCGATGATCAAGTTGCAGACATCTTTACAAAGACTCTCAAGTTGCAGACATCTTTACAAAGACTCTCACAGAGGCGAAGTTTACGAAACTTCGATTTATGGTTGGAGTTTAGGAAGTTGTCACTAAGGGGGGATAGGCTCTAATGCCTCCTTCCTTCTCCTATTGTGTCATCTTTGTACATCCTTCAATCCTATCCCAAATTGTTCTTAAGGGGAGATGTTAGGATATTCCGACACATAAGAAATAATTAAGTATAACTTGGTCTAGTGTATAGTTAGGTAAAATGTGTTTCTTTAGTATGTACTTTTTGTAACTTACAATCCGACAGTCACAATATGTTCTAGACATGAAGTGATCCAACGGTTCATTCTCTCATCGGTATTACCAACACTTGATCCGTGGCTTAACACCCGATGGGTCCATGATCTCTATTTAAAGAGCATGAAGGGTCATTTGTTAGGTGATCGTTCATGAAAGAAGCTTATGTAAATTTTCTTTCTTTTACATTAATAAATTGCCTGAAGTGGTCGTGTTGGCTTAGGCCGTGCACTGTTTCCCTCTTTGAGGGTTTTAACCACGTCAAGAATATTGGTGTGCTGACCTACGATCTGTTTGTTAGCGGTGTCCTTTGGTGTTCTATCTAAGGAAGTTACCCTGTAAATTCCTACAAGAGAGTGCCTCTCGACACAATAATGAGATGTATGATTAAGATTAGAACAAATTTAACTCACTAAAATTTTAGAATCTCTAGAATATTTCATTTAGATTTCTAAGACAGCAAGAATTTAGGAAATTTGACTTCTACTTGTATTTACTTATGTGAAGTTACAAGATGGTACCATTTCCCACTTATTAAGTGATTACTAAAAGTTGTCTTGAACTACTACTCATGTTCACACATAACCTGTGCAAGAAACTCCTACTCGAGCTGTATTTCTCAACACTGCCAGGAGGGAGTGATCCAAAAGCACACTTCCATGGGCACTTTGAGGTCACTCAATCTCAAAGCACGCTTTAGGAGCAAAACAGGGGTGAGCCTCCCCTCCAACATAGGAGTTAACAAATCAAAGAAAATATGTCAGGGATTAAAGATAGTGGTCACTAATTAGGTTTTAGTTAATGCTGTCAAAGTTTTTATGACATCAAGATACATTTTGGCCATGATGACATTTTGATCAAGAATGCGATTTCAGCGAAAGATCCTTCAAATCACCAGTTCATGGACAAGAACAAGAGTTTGAAGTGCCTATTAACCACTTTACCATAATAGAATCTTTTTAAGGAAAGATCATGTCCAAGCAGTATTCTAATCATTAATGCTGCATTTTCATCTGCAACGCATGGTATTTTGCACATTAAAGAAATTTCTATAAATAATATTATATCGCAGCTTTGTATATTCCAAGACAACATAGACAACCCAAAAACACTTCGTATGCATATCACATCACTAAGTAAGAAAACTAAAATAGCCAAGTGATTTATTAGTTTACATATAAATCTGAATAAAGACCTTGCAATTTACACGAATAACCATTAGATGGTACCTTATCTCTACCAGCACTGAGCAGATTCCAACCATTTTCAGAGATTGCCAAACTCGTCACAGTAGAAAAATGCTTTTCCAGCACAGAAATGCACTTCTTAGCAACAAGATCCCATACTCGAACCGTTGCATCATCACTTCCAGAAAACAGCTGAAAGAAACAACATAGAAAATTTTAATCTCCAAGATTGTACAGTACAGAGTGTCATATTTGAAGAAAATTTTAATCTCCAAGATTGTACAGTACAGAGTGTCATATTTGAAGAGAAACATCTTTTAATATTACATGTTCAGAAAATAATGCCAACACACAAATGACCCACATTCACTGAGGCCATCGTATATTTTAGCTCATAAACAGAAGATATACTAAAACATAATGAAAATCACTTCAAGCATAACACCTTACCAAAAGGCAATGGGGATCCGGATGGAATATCACTGTAGTTACAACTCCTTGATGCCCTCGAAATGAATGTGTGCAGTAGCCTCCATCCACATCCCAGACAAGAATACTTCTATCTGCACCAGCTGTAGCAAGCAATCCTCCAGAAGCATCACAGGCCATGTCTGCCACAGGACCATTATGTGCCTGCAGAATTAGCAAAAGCAGTTTCAATCCCATGTTCAAAAATAGCCAAGATACAATCAAGAGAACATAGAACAACCTCCCAAGGTGAAGCAGTTTTTTGCACCTCGTTAGAATCCAATGTTGGCCTTGGGGTATATAGTGGATAAACATGTTCAGGAAAAATAAACATATCACAACTATTTTTCATGTGCCACTCATTATTTAAATATATACTAGGCTCTAGCAATAACAATCCCACTTTTCAAAACTTTCATACACACTTCAAACAAATGAATAGAGGAAGAATACATGTTAATTCATTCAACTAACCAGATAAATAAGATAGAGGAAGCTATTTTTTATTAATGTCCAAAGAATAACCACAAAAGTAGGTCAATGGAACTCAGAAGTATAATCCAGGGCAAATACATGGAGTTAGTGCAATAGCAACTCCTATCACTAATCTAGAAAAGATAAAAAGCAAAATGGTGAAACAATATCCAGTCAAAAGATGGCACCTCAAAGTCTGGGCTAGAAACAGAAATACGGAAGGAAGAGAAAGACAACACCCTAACAGAATCATCGGACAGAAAAAAAGAGCCGATAAACTGTCTAATAATGGCCTCCAGAGAAAAACCTGGGCTACGGGTTACATGTATAAATAAACCATTTAAGTTTGATCTTTCTAGTTAAACTACCGACGAAGAGACCTCAAATAGGTTATCTAGAGTCTAGACTCTGGTGAACATTACTCTGATCTTCTAGCATAACTGGTCTGATATCCTGAGACTACACTCCAAAGAACATAACTCTGATCTTCTATGAGAACCTAGGAGTCAGTTTATGTTTTCTGTGGTCCTGGAGATGAAGGATCTGAGAATGGCATCTGTAGTTTTTGTGACTCTAAGGATGACAATATTGAGTGTGATCAAGTGATGTGGCAATGTGACACAGTTTAGAATCTAGTTGAGGACATCAGAAAGGAAAGGGATAAAAGTAAACTAGCTCAAAGATATAAAACCCAGGACTTATGTCTGCCAATAGGCATCAATGCCAATGAATGTGTTTCTAAATTCTAGCTGGTTTGCATAAATATCCAGGCATATCCATCTGTCAACTCTCTGTCTTTCCATCAAATCCCCAACATTCAGTTCTCTGGGACAATAATATTGCACCTCAAGTGTGATTAAATGTGACAAGCTTGCTTCCAACAGTTATCTAGCAATATCAACATGAGGAGACTCCAACTGTCCATCCCATACTGGCAAGGCATTATAAAACAAAAGAATCACCAGGCCTAAAGTTGTTGTTGTCCAGTGAAAGCCTGCATGCCTCAGTTCCCTACAGTTCAAACAAAATTATTACAGGAAATGCCTCGAGGTTAAAGATATTTTGGGTTTCTTTAAAGGTACAACATCTGCCATTCCAATGGATCTGTTAGTGTCAGTATTTGCATACTGCCATCAGTGATCAAAATTCCTCTTTCATATCATATTAGTGTCCCATTTGAAATTTTTTATCATTCCACCTAGGTCATCATGCAAAAATTTATTCACTGGTGGTAGTCCAACATAAAAAATTATACTCCCCTCTCAAAAATTTGTATTTCCTGGCCCACCTTCATGTGTCTTGCTGAGCATACGTTGACCATAAAGGCTCATTTCATCATGTTTTATATCAGTCAAAACAAAATGAAGTTCAGTTATTCAAGGTTCCATTAGGTCACCTAGGTTTTATTTTCCCAAGGTCCAAATAAATCACCATCTCACTGCATAAGGTCAGCAAAGTATGAGAGTGAAGCAGATAATATATTTTTCATTACCAGCTTGTAACCATGGTTACTGAAAGTCCCAAATGTGATTTCAACAAGGGAATTTATTCCAGTTTGTAAATTTTTATTTCAAAAACAGATGTGATAATTTTTATTTCATCTTTGTAATTTTATGTCTATTATATGGTCACCATTTCAGCTGCCTACTCAATTCCATTGCCAATAGTATCCAAAATCAAGATTGCCAAAGCATCATCCAACTGTCAAAGGAAAAAAGGTCAGAAATTCAAAAGAGCATTAGTATGAAAGTTTGAAAAGTGACATGAAACATTAGATAATGGGTTTGCAAATCATAAATCAAAACTCATTCAAGAATAAAAGCCCTCAAAGACATCAATTCAACCTTCATTTGCACTCCTTCACTATCAAGCCTCCTCAGCAAAAGGTGCATTTTATAAGGGCACTGCGCGCCTGTAGCTGGAGGGCACATTTGACCGGGGCACTGCGCACCTGTAGCTGGAGGGCACATTTGACCGGGGCACTGCACGCCTGTAGCTGGAGGGCACGTTTGACCGGGGGGCTGCGCGTTTGCCTGGAAAGTCCAGAAATTGCCCAAAACGTGCTCCATTTGCTCCAAGCATCACAATTTGCCATCAAACGCTCCAATAATGAGGTAGGTGGGAAATACATTCACTCCTCCCCTCCAGTGTTGATCTACATAGGGTTTCATAGTCATTTGCTGTTTTACTTAACTCAAAACCCTAGTAACATATTTTCACTCTTAAATCACATTTCTTAGCATTCCATTACCACTCCCACCACTTAAAGACTACCTCCTATCACCTCCCTCATACCACACATCCCCATTCCCACTTCATCAATCTCCTCACACCATTCCATACTTCCCACACCCACAGTCCATTTTATCCTCTCCCTAGGGTTTTGACAGCAACAACTCATGACAGAAGAAGAGCATAGAAGTCAGAGTGAGGAAGAAAGACAAGAGAGGAGGCAATATAAGAAAGGAGGGAGAATCATCAGACATGAACCAACCAACACCAGAGAACTCATGGCATCTCCCATCACTGTGACAAGTTTTAAGCATGTGGGCTGTTTTGAGTTTTGTGAGAAAGTGGCCAGGATTCAGCATCATCCTGTGTTGACCAGATTGTTCATCACCAACCTCCATGACAGCCAAGTAACCCTTGCTGGTGTCACATTCACTATATCTCCTACTATCATAGCAAATGCCTCTGGGATCCCAAATATGGGGGAAAAATTGGATCATTTTTATTATGAGCCATATCTTAAACCAAGATACAAGAATGAGAGAAAGAGGATCTTTCCCTTCTCTTACCTCCTAGATATATTCCCATGATGAAAATCATCATGAAGTACTTCACATGTGAGGGTAGGTTTTCTAGGCTCTATTCCTATCATATTCGACTACTTATGCATTTCACAAGAGTCAAAATGCTCAATCTGCGCTATTATATTTACCGGGACATTGACAAGATGTCATTCATTGCCCAAAGGAAGGATTATGATCATCAAATGCAAAGCATCTTTCACCACTCCCTCATCAAAATGATAGTCCTACACCACCTTGATCAGCTTAACATTGCATGGGACACTTTCATATCTAATGAGATTTTTACAGTCCCACCTATTCAGCATGGCCAAGAAGCACCTTCATCTTCTCATCCATCCACCTCCATTCCTCCACCTCAACCCTTACATCTTCCATCTTCCCCTGATGAGTCAGCCACACCATCACCTTCATCCTCACCATCCCATGAGCCTGTTCATTCACCTGGTAGAGATGAAGGCAGTGAGCAAAAAAATATTGAGCATGGTGAGAGCAGCAAGCCCAAAGAGGCTAGTCTTGGTACCTTGGCACATACTTATCAGAGAGGGCATAGGCAAGTGTTTGCCCCACAGATTGTGGGAGGGGTCTTGCCTTCTTCATCGGCAAAACAGGTACAAAAGGGTAAGGAAAAGGTTATAGAGGCAGAGATCCAACAGCAGGAGGAAGACCTCCATGAGACAGAGCATGATTTTCAGTTAGTTGACCCAGATGAACATGATGACAATGAGAACACAGCCATTGTCATCAAGGAGAAGAATGCACTCATAGGAGAGCTCTAAGTCAACTTGCAAAGGGCCAAATATATTATCTCATACTATGAGCAGGAGAACAGGCAATTTGAGGTCAAAAATGAGCTCATGGGGATTTAGCTTATCAAAGCAAAGAGAGAGGCCGAAGAGGCTAAGGCCTTACTTGATGAGGCATATGGACAATATGGTGAACATCTTGATGAACAGGTGCCACGAAAAAGGCCAAGGACAAGAGACCTAAAGAGAGCTTTGGAGCTAGAAAAACAAAGAGAGGTCGAATTAGCCAATGAGCTCACCCTAAATGAGCAATTTGCAAAAATTGTGAATGAAAACCAGGAACATTGGCTCAAGAGGGTGAACACTCATCTTGAGGGTCTCTTAGACAAGGCCAAAAGGGATATTGACATGCAGAGAAGGATGGCTAACTACTATGCCATGAGAAACAAAATTGCAAGAGCCAAGCTCAAAAGAGCTCATGCAAAAATTGAAGCCTTGACCAAGCAAGAGGAGAAAAGAAGGTTAGATATCCTTGCCGAGGCATCGCTCCATGCCTCAAACAGATGATCAACCATCAGCTCACCCATTTTGACAAACTTTTGAAGCCTTGACCAAGCAAGAGGAGAAAAGAAGGTTAGATATCCTTGCCGAGGCATCACTCCATACCTCAAACAGATGATCAACCATCAGCTCACCAATTTTGACAATTTTTGACCAAGTTTTGCAAGTTACAATTTTTTGTGTTTTTTAAAGTATTTTCAACACAATCAATATGTCAAACGCGCAGCACCTAGGGTGTTGCGCTCCTTTTTTAGGCATCTGATGGACAAAAGGCCAGCATTTTTGGATTCAAAATGATGAGGACATGAACCCAATGCATTTGCTAAGCATTTAGAGGAAAATTGATCAGCCAAAAGGGTTAAAAACCACTATAAAATCACCTTTCTACCTCTTTTTTGGCCTGGTCATTGCGCCTTTACCAATCTTGGGACATTGGAATTTTGACAGGGAAAATGACCTCCAAATTGAAAACTGAAGGCATATCTGGAAAGTAGACTCGAAGGGCTTTCCAACGAGCTATCTTGGAGAAAATTTGGACACTGGGAAGGCACCCAAAAGCAGCTCTGAAGTTGGAGGGCGCGTTTGACAGTCTTCTCCAATTTTCACTGTTTCTCTCCAAATTGACTTTCACCTTTGGGAAATTGATGTTTTACTTATGTAATTGATCAAGATGATGTAATTATTATGTTTTTTACTGTTATCTAGGGTAAATACATCAGTGAAATGGTCTACATGGCATGTAATGAATCAGTGTGCTAGAATTAGGGATGAGTCACTTTGACCACCCTACACTCTAGCTATCAGTTCAGTCTTTCTTGCAACTGCTCCTCTCATGGATTCGACCCCTGAGGCTAGGATGAGTTGGTTTGAGGCCGATATTATGTATTTTCTTAGTCATTTTACAGGTTGAGCTCTCTTGGATGTTCTAATAGCTTTCAAACTTTGGCATGGAATATATTGGATGAAGTTGCAGCTATTTTGGTGAGACTCCTGTGGCATGGTAATTTGATCTTGTTTCTTATTCTATTTCATATGTATGAATGTTTTGTACCTTTCATGATCCATTTCACTCTATGATGCGTTGATTTTCAAGATGTGATAAGCAGAATTCATCTTTGTATGCTCTGTTTTGGGAAAAGCATCATAGATTGTTTCATTTCTTCAGTTTAAAAAGAATTCATGACCCTCATTGCTCTTTTTAGCATCTCACTAGTCTAAACCATCTCATCACTATACTACAGAGTTTGAAGTACCTTGCCTACCTTACCCCATCAAATGTCTGCAATTCAGATTCCTTTTGCCTTGACCTGGTTCATTCTCTGACCTAATTCACTCATCCTTTTGACTACCCAACCAAAATCAAATCAAACAACCCTCTGCACTTTACATCTAGCCTAAAACCCTAGATTATCCAACCCTCCCGGCTGTGATCCTTTGGAGAGAGCCCTCTCTGGCTTGGTAGGGCTAGCTACCAAGCTAAAAGATTGGTCTGTGGTTACCTCAGTTGGACTCTTCCTCGGCCTTGGAGATCCGAAGGAGTGCTAACAAGATCAACCCCCCACCCTGACTGTAAAATTCACCTACCAGCAAAAAAAACATTAGGACATGAAACTGCAGAAAATGAACATTTTCATGGTGTTACCCCTCATGTCAGTAGGCATACAGACATTTTTATCACTATTATCACCATTGTAAGCCTAAGGTAACAAGTTTAAAGCGTCTTAAAAACCATGTGAATCTTTGTACTTAGGTGTCCTGGCCTTATGATGGTCAGCCATAGCCAATCCCTTTAGATACGTCCCCAGTTCCTTTCATCCCAGATAGTATTGGAGGGCTTTGGATGGGCTTCATTAGGACTCATGGTTTGTAGGGGTGATCACCAATGTATGAGCCATTATTATTTATGTCATCGAGTTTGTATGTGGCCTTAGACTTGGTGCAGTATTCCTCAAACAATTATTAGCACTGCAATCTCACAAAATCAACATTTTCACATTTCCCAAGTGTTAAATTTAGTTAACAATGGTATGTTCTATGCAATGTTATCAAAACCGAACCGGTGATCGAACTGAAAAACCTTGTGGATCGGGAACCGATCGGAACCGGTAAAAAACCGATTTACCAAAAACGCATAAAGTATTCATATTTTAAAGAAAGACATATAAATTCATGTGCATCCATATGAATCCAAACCATTTATATACAAATATGCAAAAGTTTTCATTTACATAGCATGTAAGGGTGCACATAACCAAAATAGCATCGAGTGCAATCCATCTCTGAACTGAAAATACATCAACAAATAGGCTCTAGATGGCCTCTAACATCCAAAAATAATCATGCTACAACAAATACCTACATAGCATCAAAATCATTGCCTATACTGGGGTCTTTGCCATCAATATAACCATTTAGGCATTAAAATAAGATAGAAAAAACGTAGCATGTCATGTCAAGATTTTGTTTGAGTGATGGGTACATTTTTAGTAGAGTCATGGTAGAGGAGTTCAACAACCAATGCCACTATCATCAAAGTACATAGAGGGCTTGATGCTCTTTATTAAATACTAGCTCCATACCCTCGTACATGACAAAATCCAATGGAAACATTGCAATCCTCCCAATCCTAAAATCCTGAAAAATTGTTAAGTCTGCTGGATTTTGATTGAAATCTAAAATTCTACTTTCTCCGTATGAAATCCAATGAGGTTGGAACCACTTCAAACATCCTAAGTCATTTCATGGTAATGCTAAAAATTTAAGTAAAAGGATATTACATTACCATGAATTGCATAGCAATACTAGGGCCATAGGCTTGATTATTAGGCTGAGGGTCATAGGCTTGAATATTAGGCTAGCCTAGGGGAGAGTAAGAAGTGTGCCAACTAACTAAACAATAAATAAAAAATAAAAAGGCAATTTGTTTTGCACAAAACCGGTCCTGAATCGGCCGATTTAGTGAAATAGGCCGATTCGGTACCGAAACAGTCATTTCCGGTTCAGAGGGCCGGTTCAGACTAGTTTTGCCTCCAAACCGGTCAGACCGACCGGTTTTGCCGAAACCGGTTCGATTCCGATAACACTGCTTCTATGCTTAGCACAATTACTTCAATGTTCCTTTAGCATCCCAATGACAATTTCAATTTAATTTTCCAAAAGCAATCACATTGACAGTAACTGTAGATAGAACATAAAATAGAATGCAAAAGACAAGTCAAGACAAGAGGACACTAGATTTGGCGAATGCCAAGGAAAAACCCCAATGTGGGGAAAATCCTTTGATCAATTCTTCTTATTATTATATCAAAATGTTCAGCAGGGGGAGAGAGAGAGTACAAAAGGTCAAAGTTGACTTGCCAAATCCAAGTCAAAACAACCTTGTCAAATCTGCAATCAAATTCAGCCCTAACCAAAAAGTCAAAGATGGTCAACGCAACAGCAAATCTTCCTCTTTGGAACTCGGTCATACCTAGTCCAACTCGACCTAATAAGGTGATCAAAGTCAACCCAAAACAGTCCTGGAAATTGTGGTCAAACTAGGTCAACTAAACAGTCAACCCTGTAGTCAGCGTTGTGGTCAAAGTGCTTAGAAATTCTCGGTTCATGTGCCAAACTGTACGGCCTACTATAGAAGAGAAAATAAATAAATAAATTCCCACAAAAATCGCAGTCAAAGGACGAGTCGAAGTGCTCGGTCAACGCTGGTCAAACTCCTACAACAGTCCTGAAATTCATCCCTGCAATTTGCCCAAAAAATTCGTCCTTTTGCCACATGTGTGAGAGAGAAGATCTGCCCAATAGTTGTACGAACCATTGAGAGAATGAGAGAGAAGAAATGTGTGTGATGATGATGCCAAATGAGGTGATAGTGCACTTGTATTTATACAAGTCATTAACGATGAAGAGTCACATCCATTGGTCTTCATGACCCTACATGATGATGTGGCCGACTTTAACAATTTGCACATGTGTGGGCATAAATTCAAAAACACACTCCTGCTTGTCCAAATTGGATGATTTTTACATCAATTTTGGTCCTCTCGAAAAAAGGAATTTAATGCAATCATCATCTCTGTCAATGAGTTGTCCCAAGATGGAATTTGGGCCTAGTTTCGAATTTTAACACTCCTCTCAACTAGGGAGAATTCCACCTGCCAATCCATCCATCATCATTGATCATCATGCCACCCTGTCGTCATGTACCATCTCTAAATCTTATCTCATCTCTACTATGCTAAACACTGATATGAATAATGAAGAAGAATTGATCGAGAGTGAGTCACAAGACCTTACCACTCTCCACTGACAGAAGTCAGTCCAAAGGTAGAACCTCAGTCAGACTTGATCCCAGATCAAGTTGTTGAACACCATGCATCCTATACATAGGGAGTACGGCAGTACATGATGCGTCCATCGATGGGCCATGGTCCCTATCCACTTTTCCAACTCATCTGCCAGATGAGAGG
The DNA here is from genome assembly GCA_031772625.1 of Pinus tabuliformis. NCBI lineage: Eukaryota > Viridiplantae > Streptophyta > Pinopsida > Pinales > Pinaceae > Pinus > Pinus tabuliformis. Next base: position 80,217,036 of record CM062810.1, on the reverse strand, counting down.
TACTTCTCATGAGTCCCAAACAACATGGGTAGGATGTATGTTGGGGTATCAGCAGGAGAAGGTGAACCACTCATCCTGCTCATATGCCATAAGAGAAGGTGAACCACTCATCCTATGCATATGTCAATCGTATAGGAAGGTGAACCACTCACCCTACACACGTGTCATCAATCGTAGGGGAAGGTAAACCACTCACCCTACACACATGTCAACCATCATGGGGTACATAGGGGAAGGTGAACTACTCACCCTGTACACACAAAACCAATAGAGGAAGGTGAACCACTCACCCTATGGTTGCTCATAGCTCTAAGAAGCACCCCAAGCCCTAGGAGGTCCCAGAGCTCAATGTCCAACTCAAGCGGAACCCTCATGGGAGGGTCTTTCCACGACTTCAAGTCTCTCTCGAGGCTAAGAATTTGACCTTCCCTAAGGGCTTCATGAGGATGTCTACAACCTGCTCATTGATCCTGATGTGTTGGAGCATTATTGCTCCCTGTTGTACCATATCCCGGATAAAGTGGCACCTAATATCAATGTGCTTAGAGCAGTCGTGAAACACAGGATTCTTTGAAAAGCGAATCCCACATTGGTTGTCGTAGTAAATCACGATGGTATCCAACACATGCTCCAATAGCTCACTAAAGAGCTTCCTCAACCAAACAGCTTCACAACAGGCCATACTAGCAGCAATGTCTTTGGCCTCGACGATGCTTAAAGCAATTGATTTTTGCTTCCTGCTCATCCAAGAAATTGACGCAGACCCTAATAGAAGCAACATCCAAACGTGCCTTTATGATCCACCACACTGCCAACTCAGTCAGCATCAGTATATCCATGTAGCCTCAAATTCCCGGCAGTGTATCTCAGTCCATAGTTGATTGTGCCACGAAGATATCTCAAGAGATTCTTAGCAGCAATCCAATGTATGTGATGAGGATCGACCATAAATTGACTCAACAAATTTATAGCAAAGCATATGTCCAAACGAGAGTTTACAAAGAACATCAAGACCCCCACAAGTTGTCAATACTCGAAAGGGTTTACCAATTCAAGCCCAGCAGCACTTCCACAGAGCTTCTTGAAGTTGAGTTCCATCGAAGTAGACAGACACAAACTTGCAATCCACGATCCCACATCTCTCGAGCAGCTTCACAATGTATTTTCCTTGAGAAAGGAAAATCTCTCCTGGATTTTGCCAGACCTCCAGGCCTAAGAAGTAATGCATTAATCTTAGGTCCTTCATCTCGAACTCAAAAGCCAACTCCCTCTTGCATTGATAAATGAGAGGGTCTACACCTATCAGAAAGAGATCATTTGCATAAAGGACAAAGATGAGAGGCATGTCCTTTTGAACCTTGAAGTATAGATTAGGATGTGCATCACTCCTTGTAAATCCCAGCTTCATAAGATAGCTATCAATCCTCTCATACCAAGCCCTAAGGGCTTGCTTCAACCCATAGAGGGATTTTTTCAACCTGCATACGTTTGTCGTTCGATATTGTACTTAGAACCCCTCAGTTTGTTCCAAGTAGACTTCCTCCTTAAGCGAGCCATGCAAGAAAGCAGTCTTGACATCCATTTGATGTAGGCTCCATCCTTGAGACGCAGCAAGAGCAATAATAGATCAAATAGTTGTATATCGGGCAACCGGTGCAAATATCTCGTCATAGTCCACTCCTTTTTAAGAGAAGCCTCGAACAACGAACCTGGGCTTGTATTTCTCAACACTCCCATCTACTCCATGTTTGATTTTGTATAGCCATTTTGAGGTGACTATGGACTTGTCCTTCAATCTAGGCACCACATCCCAGACATCATTTTTCATGATAGATTCATACTCTTCATTCATCGCATCTTTCCAGACTTGGTGCTTTACGACTTCTTCAAATGTACATGGCTCAATTTGAACAATAGTACTCATAGCAGTTAAGTATCCTTGATACTTGTTCGGCTTCTTACTTTCGCGAAATGTCCCTCTTGGAGCAATATGTCTTTCAGCATCTTCGAGAGTATATTTAAGCCACAAAGGTCTTTTCCTTAAGGTAGAGGGATCACCAGGAAGTGGATCAATGGGATCCATCGGGCCTTCAACATCGGGCATAGGCTCATATGTCGGACGTTCATCCTGTTTTCCCGCAGTATCATCATTATCCTTGCTTGGAATGGGGAGATTTCTGGCTTTCCCAATGGCAATGTCTTCATCGAAGGTGACATCATGGCTAACTTCCACATCTCTTTGTCTAGGCACATAGATTCTATATGCCTTTGAATTTTCATTGTAGCCCACAAATATAACTTTCTTTCCAGACACTTCTAACTTGTTTCTTTTCTCTTTAGGCACATGAAAATGCACGGGACAACCAAATATTCTAAAATGAGAAACATCAGGTTACCAGTGAAAACTTCAAGTGTCTTGAAATCCAATGCTTGATGCGAGCTCCTATTTTGAACATACGCGGCAGTGTTCGCAGCTTCTCCCCATAAGAACTTCGATAGACCTTGATCATGGAGCATGTCATGGGTGGCTTCCATGATTGTTCGATTCTTTCTTTCAACAACTCCATTTTGCTCAGGAGTGTTTGGAATGGTTGTCTCCCTTTTAATGTCAGCCTCTCTGCAAAAGTCATTGAATTCATTCCATTGTCAATCCTCAATATTTTGATCTTCTTCCCTATTTGATTTTCCACCAAGGCTTTGAAAGAACGGAACCATTTAAACACTTCATCCTTCTTCTTCAAGAAATAGATCCATGTTTTGAAAGAAAAATCATCCACAAAAATTGCATAGTATAAGTATCCTCCCAATGATATTACGGGCAACATTCCAAATAGGTCAGAATGGACCAATTGAAGAATATCAATAGTTTGGCTTTCACTTGAAGAGAATGGTCCCCTTGTAAGTTTCCCAATTGCACAACCCTAACAAACTCCTTCATGATTCATGTTGAACTCGGGCATACCTGTGACCATCTTCCCTACCCAAGTAAAGCTTTATAATGAAGGTGAGCAAATTTTCGGTGCCATAATTCAGATTGAAGAGAAGTATCACAAGTCAAGGCTCCCAAAGGACTTCCTTCAACTTGATAGAGACCTTCAACCCTAAATCCAAGTGTAAATGCATCTTTAGGGTTTCTTTGCCAAATATGTACCTTTCCATCAAGGAATGCTACATTGAAGCCTTTATCTTCCATTGTAGATATAGACACCAGGGTCTTCTTCAAAGCGGGTGCATACAATACTTCTTGTAGATGAATGGTTTGACCTTGATTTAAGTGAAGAGTGACAGTACCTATCCCTTTCACGAGGCAAGTGGCATTGTCTCCAAATGTGATCTCCAAATTAGTCTTCTTTTCAACCAAATTTGAGAGGGCCTCCTTGTACCCAGTGAAGTGCCTTGAGACTCCACTATCAATCAACCAATGATCCAAAGTATCCAAAGGAGAGGCAGTAGATAGAGCGGAAATAAGATAAAATTCCTTTTGTTTTTCTACAACATTACTTTCCTCATACCTAGAGTCTCTTGATCTTTTGGGAGGACGACCATTTCCATATCGAGCAGCGGGAGCATTCCTTTTTCCTTTATTATTGAACCTGTTGTTCCTTTGATTACCATTGCCTTTGTTGTTGTTGTTATTGTCATCATCCCTTGGAGAGTTCTTCTTGTGAGGACACTCTCTAGCATAGTGGTCAAACCTGTTACAATTGAAGCACCTTCATTTTCTTCCTTCTTTGAATCCCTACTTGAACCCTTGACCCTGTCTCCTTGGAACAACATTATTTTTCTTCTTTGCATGAGCGGAGAAAGCAGTGGGTTCATTTTCATTTGAAGGCTTGTCTCTCTCCATCATCCTTGTCTCCTCTTGAGTGCATCTAGCCAATAATTCATCGAAACTAGGAATCTTGTCATTGTTGAGAATGGTGGTGTTAAACACATCCCACGCTCTTGAAAGACCCCCAAGTGCAATTAGAGTGAGCTCCCTATCAGCAATAACTTCTCCAATAGGTAAAAGGTCATTCTTGATTTGCGTGATCCTCATGAAGTAGGATTGGATGGACTCCCCTTTATCCATTTTGATGTCCTTCAACTTGTTTTTGAGAAAGAGGATTTGATTTGCATTGTTCACTTTGAACATCCCAACCAGCTTATCATATATTTCCTTAGAAGTTCCCAAGTCAAAAATATAGGCAACCAAATGCTTTTGAATAAAATCAACCAAAATTGTCTTTGCTTTGACCTCACCTTTTCTATACTTCGTCTTAGCAGTAGCTGGTGCACTTGAAGGAGGCTCCACCACTTTTACCTGCAAATATTCCAATACTTCATGCTACTCCAAAGTCAAGTCCAAAGTCAGCTCCAACGTCATTTTCCATGCATGATAGTCAGATTTGTCATTGAGCTTGTCCTCAATCTTGAAGTAAGATGAAGAAGCCATTGAAACTTGTCCAATAAAACTTTCTTGGTGATTGCAATTCTCTCTCCTGCTTGGCTTTGTCTTCACCTGTGCTCGGATACCATGTTAAATTTAGTTAACAATGGTATGTTCTATGCTTAGCACAATTACTTCAATGTTCCTTTAGCAGCCCAATGACAATTTCAATTTAGTTTTCCAATAGCAATCACATTGACAATAACTGTAGATAGAACATAAAATAAAATGCAGAAGGCAAGTAGAAAAGAGGACACCAGATTTGGCAGATGCCAAGGAAAAACCCCAATGTGGGGAAAACCCTTTGATCAATTCTTTTTATTATTATATCAAAATGTTCAGCAGAGAGAGAGAGAGTACAAAAGGTCAAAATTGACTTGCCAAATCCAAGTCAAAACAGCCCTGTCAAATCCGCAGTCAACCGCAATCAAATTTAGCCCTAACCAGAAAGTCAAAGATGGTCAACGCAACAGCAAATCTTCCTCTTTGGAGCTCGATAATACCCGGTCAAACTCAGACTATAAGGTGGTCAAAGTAAGCCCAAAATAGTCTTGAAAACTGTGGTCAAACTTGGTCAACCCTAGAGTCAGTCGTGCGGTCAAAGTACTCATAAATTCTCAGTTCCTGTGCCAAACTGTACCTGCAAAAAACAAAATTTTCCCACAAAAATCGCAGTCAAAGGATGAGTCAAAGTGCTCAGTCAATGCTGGTCAAACTCCTGCAACAGTCCTGAAATTCAACCCTGCAATTTGCCCAAAAAATTCATCCTTCTACCACACGTGTGAGAGAGAGAAGATCTGCCCAATAGTTGTACAAACCAATGAGAGAATGAGAGAGAAGAAATGTGTGTGATGATGATGCCAAATGAGGTGAGAGTGCACTTGTATTTATACAAGTCGTTAAGGATGGAGAGTCACGTCCATTGGGCTTCATGAGCCTACATGATGATGTGGCCGACCTAAACAATTTGCACATGTGTGAGCATAAATTCAAAAACACACTTCTGCTTGTCCAAATTGGATGATCTTTATATCAATTTTGGTCCTCTCGAAAAGAGGAATTTAATGCAGTCATCATCTCCATCAAATGAGTTGTCCCAAGGTGGAATTTAGCCCTAGTTTCCAATTTTAACACCAAGGCAGTTCACATTTCCCAATCCATGTGGTCCCAAGGATAGGACATGACATGCCACGTTGAAATTTTTCAAACAATGAAGGCATGATGTAGTTACAAGTGGTCAAAGTTGGTCAAAGGGCACATAGGGCTTCCAGTGGGCAAAACAAGGGCAGGACTTGTCCGAATGTTGCATACATTCCATCAAAATTGGTCAACAAGAACAGAGAAATAAAACCCTTCCAAAATCCTAAAGACATTAGAGATCTAGTCACTCGCCATGATGATGTGGCATAGATTATGGTGATGTGGTAATGTGAGGTACTATCTTAGCCAATGGGGCTAACTGCAGATGAAATCCTTGCTGAAGTGACACATTGGAGAACCAAGCTAAAGGTGGCAAGTCGCATTGTTACTAGCCATTTGGGTCAAAGAAAGTAATTGTTTTAGGTTGGTACTAGCTGTTGCCAAGGCCAAGGATGGTTTGTTGGGGGTCTAAAGGACAAATAGTTGGCAAGTTTGATTTGGGGCTTATTTTGAATAAAAAAATTTAAAAATTGAAGCACCCACAGGCTCTAAGAAGCCGTGAGGAGCAACTGCATTGTAATCACTCCTCCATTTACAATCTGGCTTCTAAATAGAATGATCTGGAAAAGCAGATTTCATCTCAGATAGCTCATATAATGGGTTCATTGATGGATTTGAAGAAATGGATAGCAGTGGTTGAGGCAGAATGCAGTCTTCTTTGCAATCCAGCTCTGAATTTGCACAAAGGGAAGCACTCTATATCATAAACTCAGAAGATGGCAGCATGCTCGTCCAGAGGTTAAAAGATTGGGGAAAGAAAAGGTGAACCAATATGATGAAGAGATGGCAGCAGATGATCAGGAGAATGTACACACAAGCACATGCTTGAACAATGCTTCCAGTAGATATGCAATCTGTTAGTTTTAATGTATTTCTGCATAGTTAGAATTTTAGATATTTACTATAGAGTTTATAGTACTAAAGAAGTCTGAGCTATTTTGTTTAAAATCCAAACCCATTTATGTTGCAGGCTGGTTGTAGGTTTGATTAAGGACTACAATGTAGTAGGTTTGAATCTGTTTGAATATGGCATGGATGTAATAACAGGTACAGCTTTTGCTGTAGTCTTTTTGTAATATAGATTGCCAGTGATTGTTAAAAACAAAAAATTGTTCTAGCTTTCTGAAAAACAAAATGCAAGACATAAAATGCAAGCTCTAGGCCTCAGAGGCAATGTAATATCAATTTTCCTATGGTGAATTGAGAAAAAACATGCAGGGTTGTAATCTAATTAAAATTTACAAATATTGTAAAAAAACACTGTACTGGGAAAAATTGCCTAGAGATCATGTGGCACTACTTAGACATGCAACTCCGAACACAACAAGCCAGACAGATTAAGTAAAGCAAGCTTAATTATAGGAAGGGGCTGAATACAGTCCAAAATGGACTGTACAATCGGTGAATAAAAATCTTTCATAAGGCTGGAAGTTTCAAAACATATCTGTGCTTAGAACCTTAACTGTGAGTACAGAAAATTATCCCTACTTCTCAGGTTGTCTGTATTGAAGGGCTATTTATCTTAGGTCTTCCTTGCATAAACCTATATATCAAAGTGAATTGCATAAAATTCTTAATGACTGATTAAATGCCGCTTAGGGCACAGGCAGATTCAAATTAGTTTTAAGGTCAACTGGCGGAAGAAGTTCTTTTCAAAGTGCCTATTAATTGTAATTCTGGCTAACTGGAAAGGGTTTAAAGAAATGTATTCTTGCCAAATGACTTACAATAATCAATCCTCTAAGAGCAATAACACAAAGCAGCCCTGACTTTAGGCAACAACCTGGAAAATGTTTGAAGCATATTATTTTACACTTCAAAGGGGGTAATAAGTGGAGACTTTAGTCAAGTTGAATTTATTTTTCTGAAGAGAATCATCGAAAAACCCAGTGCAAGGTAGCATGCAAATCAATTTTATCTTAATTGTCATGGGTCTCGTTTCGATGATAAGGCGGGGGTGTTTTATACCCCAACAAAATTCAAATCCCCCATAGATACGTTTTGGCCCATGGGGGTCATGTCACTGATGCAAGTGGGCTGTTTGAGGCGGTTGGGGTCAGGTGCTAAGTCTTGAATGTGGCAGAATAAATACCTCCACCTACAGAATCTCAGGCAAAGGGATTCTTTCTGAGCGTCATAAACCTGCTACATTTCATTGTCATACTCTGAGAGTGGGGAAGAGCATTGACATACTCCCAGAGTGGGGAAGTGCACACGAAGCCGTTCATAAAACAGAATCAAGGACTCAAACATATATACTCTTCATATGCAATATAAAAATATTTATCATATAAAAATTTAGTAGGAAAAAAAACATAAAAATGAAGAGGTGGGAGATAAATACCTTCCAGGTTCGTTTGCAGGTGGCTGAGGATAAATCCCAGAATTTGATTTGAGTACTGCGGCTTGCTGAGAACAAATACTTGTTATCGGGAGTGAGTGCGAGCGCAACAATAAGCTCCGAATCTCCCTCCAACGTATTTTTGACAGAACCGGTGGCTAAGTCTACCACTTTTACTTCATCGTTGCACGCGCACACTAAAAATGAACCGTCCGAAGACAACCTGAATGGACCCCCTGTGTAAAATTGCTGCAGAGCAGGAACACACTTGAAATTCTTCTTCGAGTCCACATAGTTGGCCATGGCTACGCACCGTTTCAATCACCCAAATACTTCAGAAAGCTTATCTAGGGCTTGGCCTGATAGTGCTGTTCCAGTAACTAGGGATTATTGCTTTTTCCCATAAAATAGGGTATGAAACTGCTGGACCTCAATCTCCAATGAATGATACTGGGTCTACCCGTAATGGATAAACTTGGTCAGCTAGCGTATTCACAGTCCCGACAACTTGTTTTTTCACCCTTGTTTATTCCTCCACTACCTACGCTTCTTATGCTACTTGATCAATTGGATCTGCTAGGTATAAAATATAAATTGGTTGTGATGCTGCCTTCGACTCTGCCGTTGATGCTTAAACTGGTGCTTTGAGCATAAGTCACCGCGTTCGGCGAACAAAATCAATTAAATTGGAAATTCGCAGAACTTCATTGACGGTCGAATTTATTTGATGAGGTCCGCCGAACTTCAAGCTGAACCTGATGCCAAACAAGAACATGAACAATTTCACCAAACTCCCTTGAAATTTGATTCAAATTCATCTAAGGTTGGTTCTGTTTTGGACTCACATGGAGTTCAAGAATGTTGGTAATAAAAATAAAAATAAAAATAAAAAAGATAAAACCCTAAAACTTACCCGCTTTTTCCTGGGTGGCTTGGACTAGTAGAGATGCTATGTCTAACCGTCAAACTGTAACCACGGGGAGAGACTGAGACGCGTTCACTTGAAATTTGATTAAAATTCATCCAAGGTTGGTCTGGAATCATATGAAGTTCAAAAACGTTCATAGTTAAAAAAAAAAAAAAAAAGAAGAAGAAGAAAGAAGATAAAAACCTTAAAACCTACCCGTTTTTTCCCAGGGCGGCTTGGACTAATGGGAAGCTGTCTCTGACCGTCAAACTGTGATAGCAAGGAGATACTGATATGCGTTAACATAACTTTGGGGAATGCCGAAAATCGTCTTAGTAGAAGTCGAGCAACTCATTGGGAATAAGGAGAGACTGATATGCGTTAAACTTTGCGGGATGCCTAAAATCTTCCTAGTAGAAGTCGAGCAACTCAGCTTTCATTTCTATTTTTATAAATTCGTTTAACTTTAATTTCACTATTTTGATGTACTATATTTATAAACATTTGTGATTAAAGTCAATAATTTAATATAAAAATAAAAGTTAAATTATAATTAATAATTATTATTTTTTAGGTTTATTGTTTTTAATATATATATTTATTGGAGGTGGAGAGTGGAGTTAAGACGTTGAAAACAATAAAGGCAAAGGACTTGGTTGAGTTTAGTATCTAAAATGGGAATGAACACTCTTGCACCGCATATCATGGAAATATTCAACAACATCATTGAACAAGGATTCCTAGGGGAATGGACAACTAGCATAGCAATACCTCTTTTTAAAAATGGAGACATTAATAATCCTTCCAACTATAGAACCATTATGATCAATCCTTTGTTTGCAAAGCTTTTCGGCAGCATGGTAGAAAATAGAATCAGTAAGTGGGCAGAAGTAAAAGAAAAGAGGGCAAGAGGACAAGCGGGTTTTAGGCCGAAGCATTCTATAGTGGATCATGGTATCACATTGAGACACATTGTTGAAAAGGTTTGGGAGGACAAAGAAGAAGTATTATGTTGTTTGTTGACTTCAAAAAGGCATTTGACACAGTCCCTAGAGATAAGTTGTGGTGTAGAATGGAAGAACTTGAAATTCCTTTGCATTATAGAGTCGTTGTCCATAGACTTTATGAAGAGGTGAAAGTCAAAATTAGAACCTCGTCAAGTATTTCAGAAAGCTTTAGAATTGACATTCGAGTCAAGCAAGGTTGCCCTCTATCTCCTACTCTTTTTGGTTTATATATTGATAAACTGGAAGAGTGGCTAAATCTGCAAGGTGGAGATGGTGTTCGGTTGGGAGAGTTTGTGATAAAGCTTTTTTTATATGCTGATGATCTTGTATTGATTTCTAAATCGACCCATGGATTGCAAATGCACCTATATGCCCTTGAGCATTTTTGTAGAGTAGTGAGGATGCAAGTCAATACTAGCAAGACCAAAATAATGATTTTCTCTAATAATATGAAGCAGAGCCAACATATGTTCTTCTTTGAAGACAACATTCTTGATGAAGTAAATGAGTACAAGTTCCTCGAGATTGATTTCAACAACAAACTTAGTTGGGAGGACTGCAGAAAGAAGAGAATTTTAGGTGGGTGGAAAGCATTATATGCTCTTCGAAATAGATGTAAAGAGGCAGAGTTATGGGATTGGAAAATAACTAAAGCGCTTTTCTGGACTCCTAGTTTGTCCAGTGATGCTATATGGGTGTGAATTGTGGGCTAGCAGCACCCCCATCTCAAAATGGAAACAAATTGAGAAAATCCAAACATGCTTGATCATGAGCAAGTTCAAAATAAAAAGTTCGTTATCTTGTGAGATAATGTTGAGTGAAACAGGAGCAACTCCCATCGAAGCAATTGCTATGGTGCGCTCATAAGATATCTAAAAAGAATTGAGCAAATGTGAGTAGGTAGATGGCCTAATGTTATCTTCAATGAAGGCATGAGAGAAAGAAAGAAAACATGGATGAAACAAAACTACATATGGATTCAAAAATGGAATATCTACCTCAATGCATGTCCCACAAATAACAAGGAGCAAAATAATTTTGTTATGGAGAAGTTTCATAAACGGGTACGAAGAAAAGAGTTGGGTAGAAAGAAGAAGTACTACATTGAAGAATTCAATCATACGTGTGGTCTACAACAAAAAAAGTTCATAGGAGCTAGCATTCCGTGGAGGGAAAAGGTTCTTATTGCTCAATTAAGAACCAACTTGCATCAATTTTGGTGTGAAACAGGACGGTGGAAAAGGCCTAACGAATCTTGGGAAGAACGAGTGTGTACAGTTTGCACGTCTCAGCAGTGGAATCGGAAAAACATTTCATTTTGGAATGTGATGCATTCAAAGACATGATAGAAAGTTATGGGAATATGCTAGCATTGGTTTCTTAGCATTGTCTTTTTAGCGAGGGGATTGTTGGAAAGTTGGGCCGCTCATCATCAATTTGAACAAGAAAATGATTGAATTGCAAAAGGCGAAAAGTAGGGAACTAATAATCCCATAGACTATTTTTAATCTCATGGACGTTAAAATATCATTTCATTTCATTTTTATATATAATAATTTAATTTTTTAGTATCTCAAATTTAATGCTAAACTTTATCTTCAGAATTTTAATTGTTGATTTTTTTGTCGAATTTTAAAACTAGGTGACTTAAGTTTGAGCTCTAGACTTCGAACTAGGCGACAAGGTGATGGCTTTGGATACATATCTCCAAAACTAGATATGGAACTACAATTTCATCTGATGTTGGTGGATAAGTAGGTTCAACCACAATTGGTTCAACCCTTGCCTTTGTTTTAGTGAAACCTCACAACGATCTAGGGTTTTGGAGGTTTATGGATGCATTACGTAACACAGAGGGGTTTTGTGTTTTTTTAATATATTTTGTTTATTTATGTCAGTATTTTATTTTAATTGAAATAACATTAGTTGATCATTAATTATAAATAAAAATAAATATTATTCACAATAATTTAATTTTAAATTTATAATTAGTTAATTTATTTCAAAAATAATATATAATATTTCATTTTTATTCAATAGATATATATGAGTTTTAATAAAAAAATAAGTATTTACTTAAAATATATATATATATATATATATATATATATATATATATATATATATATATATATATATATATATATTTATTTATTTATTTATTTATTTATTTATTTATTTATTTATTTATTAAAAGTCACATTTTATATTATATTATGAAAATATGGAAAGTTTAAGCTTTGATGGTTAGTGGGTTGCCATTAGAGAAATCAAACTACTCACAAAGCAACAAGGATTCAGTAGCAAAAAGAATCTTAAGTGATATATTAAGAGTCATAAAGTGACATAACATCTTACAATACAAAACAATAAACAAACTAAGTCTAGGAAATTCTATAAATGGCTTGATATGCAGGCTTGACAATCTATCACAACTCTGTCAAGCTAAACAAAAAGACCACCATGACTGAATATCTAAATTAATAAAAACTAAGGAGAACCTGAGACATTCACCTTAATGGGATTGGGATGTTCCTTACCACCACCACTAGGACCAAAACCTGAAGGTAATTGCTCTTCTAAGTGTTTGAGATGGAGCCTCGTCTCTTTTTTATTTAAGACCACCTTGTCTAGTATAGAGAATTTTTAAACTATACAAAAATTCAATGCTTATTATAATTACAAGGAAGGTGTTCTTTAAGGGAAGGGTTTGCAAGTTGTTTTCGTTGTTTGTCTACATCAAATAAGTAACTAACACTTGTCGAAATAACGTGAAAAAAATGCTTAGGAAACCACGAGAGAGGTCTTCTAGTTGTTTTCATCATCTATCTACATCAAGTAACTAACACTTATTGAACTAACATGAAAAACCCACACAGGAAACTGCTTCATTTTTAATTTGCAAAAATATGTTGGCATGCTTTAATGTTGTGACTCATAACACTACAAACTGGGAATTTGGGAAGGCACATTTATGGTGGAGATGTGTAGCAATGTTATAAAGTCTTGTTTCAAAGCAAAGATATATATATATATATATATATATATATATATATATATATATATATATATATATATATATATATATATATATATATATATATAAAAGCTACTTTTAGGACGTCATCGATTTTTTTGTTCAAGCACAAGAACTTGCCTCTAGAGGCATTGATTCAACTCAAATTCATTTGTCTTGTAGTGGTATATATACAGATTCTGATGAAATGTAAAACATACATATAGATGGTACCAATAAAAACTAAATATTTCTTCCATGCTTCAAGTGACAAAGAAAACTTCTAATAGTAATGCATATAGAGTCAGTGACCAATGATCTAAAGCACCAAATGACCCTAGTGATAATCAAATTGAGAAGACTACTCAAGACGTCAGTAAAATGTATGTGATTGATAGGCATATGCTTAACCTATCAGCATATTGGGAAAAAAATACTTTGTTATGCTTGTTTTCCATTCTACAATGTAAAGCACGAATTCAATAAAGTAAATTATAATGTGATCAAATTGTTAAGAGGTCTCATTGGAATATACTTGAATGAGTTAACAAACTCTAAACTACTCAAAAGTTTTTCAAGGTAATTGAAGTTTGAGGTGAAGAAATTTATTTCTTTTATAGTATTAGACTCAAATATTATACTCATAAATGAGCTTTCAAGACATGAAGAACAATTACCAAAGTCTATTAGTCTATTAAAAATGTGACATGATAGAAAACTAAGTTGTGGAGATAGATTGACTGATAAGGTGTTGCTATGATGGAGAACATGTTGATAAGTGTAAAAATTGTAACAAATTGTTGGTTGAAAATCATGAAAAGATAGAGACCCTAGGTTTGGGCACAAGGGCCAACAAAGGTTTCGTCGTAGTCTAGTGTAACGTCAGCATTTTCACCTTACTCGAGAAGAACAAGGCGTCTCACCTGAGGCATGTCACGACCTTACCTAGTTAAGGGATTAGAACCAAGCATCGAGGGGAGTTGCACAAGGACTAAAAATTCCACCTAACTTAGAAATCACGATATAAAATGTATAACCATTGCAAAATGCAACAAGCAAAGCATCCAAAGAAATAGAGGATATACACATACATTCCTAGCGAAAATTTTAAAGAGCCCCATAAAACCAGCACATGCAGATCCATAAGCAACCCTGCAACTTATTTTCATTTGCTTCGAACTTCATTATATCATTACATTTAGGCAAAGGCTTTTCAGATAGGAACAGGAAATCAAAACATAAACTAGCTCAGAATCAAGTAAGCATGGAATAAATGCTAAGCTCAATAGACTCAGCGACAACATCTCGGTTCACAAGCCCCTTCTCTCTCTTTATGTTTTCCTTTCCCTTAAGCTTGTATGCATTATGCTCGCCTAAACTATTGGTTTCTTCCTCAGATGCCACGCCCTTTCCTTCTCGGCTACTTTTGTGGCTCGATTGCGACTGCTTCCTCGATTGTTGACGACTTATGCAACTCAGTTGTGATTGCATGTCTCCCTATTTTTTGTTGGCCAACCTTCAGCAACTGACAGATCTTGATGGATTTCTTTTCTTTCATCGGTTGCTTCCTTCGCAACTTCCCATCAATTAGATTTGGTCAAAATATGTCAAAAACTTGTCCCCCTAAACGAAGGACCCAATAGGCCCCTACCACAATCGATTGACTCATCCTTGAGTCACTCCTTTGATGATGTTGTTGTTACTTCTTGTTGTTGTTGGGCTCTTGCTTGTGTTACTCCTTCTTGGCATGTTCCTCCCTGTGTAGCAGATTGTCCTTGAAACAAAGGACCCAACTCTGGGACAGATTGGATAGATTTAGTTTTGAATTGTGTATATTCAGCGAGGGTTGACCGCCATAGATCCGTGAGAGTGCTAACTTGCTCAATGAATTGCACGTTGAGTTCAGTTGTTGGTTGGGCAGGTCGTGCATTCAGAATCGCACTCCACTGAGTTTATGCTTTTGTGATGAGCTGTTGTAGTTTCTGGAAATGGACCCGTGTAGGGGGCTTAAGGTCGTGAAGAAAAATCAAGATTGACTATTTTTCATGGAGGATTTCATTTCATTTTTTTTTTTACCTCAGCGCCAGCGCATCTGTTTTGGAATTTTTTCGCGCTACTGGCGTGAGTGCCTAATTGGCCTCAGAGTGAGCAGCACGACCCTGATGGGTGACACCTGCGCTGGTCACCCACGATGTACATTTTCGAAAAAATCCTCCTCACAACCTACTCTATGGATGAAAGTGCTTAAAATGAATGCCAAAATGAAGAGGAACAACAGATGTATTACTTGTAACAAGCGACTCGATGAATGGTGTTCCAGATTACTCGTGCTCCTTGCCTGAAATTCGAGGTAAAATGAGGTAAAAATGCTCCCACAAGTGCAAATTGGTAAAATGGTAAAAATGATTTACTTTTTTCCTTATTTATAGTTTTAAATAATATTTTTACCAAATTAAGGCATATTTCACTCATTTTTTGATATTTCTTCTCGAAATCAGTAATGTGTGTTTCCTTGTGCAGCGACAGGTCATATCTTCTAGACAACGGTGATTTACTTTGACTGATTCAACGAGTTGTATTTTATCACTTTTTCAGACTCGTAAAAAATAAATGAAAAAGCGACCCCCTGGAGTCATCTTTAAGCTCTTTTCTTACTCTTGAAAGATGAAAAGATCGTTGAGTACTTGTCTTTTCAAGCTCGTTAAATTAAATGAATTGACATTGTCTCAATACACATTTACCCCTATTTCAGGTTGGGATTGACTATTTGCGAAAAAAGGAACACCTTGATCGACTTGGTCAAGAGGTTCTCTTGAATAATGTTTTCTACCTTTTCGGGTTCGAGAGACAAATTACGAAAAGGGACTTGATGGAGTTTTCTTTTAAGCTTCTTTTTCAAATTCTCTAAACATGAAAAAGATGTCGAGTTTCCCCTTCGTCGAACTCATAAAACTTAAACGACACAAGACTTGTCACCATGACAAGACCAAGTTTCTCCTTCCTAGGGCTCGTAAAACTTACTAGGATGGATTCATTCGAAGGGTAAACTTATATGGCAAGCATATATTATCCCCTTCAAGCTTGCAATAAAAAATATATGGGGTACTCACCATAAATGGTGGGGGAAAATTGAAAGTGTCCATCTTTTCTACCTTCTAAAGGTAGCATGTCGCTCTTGAACATGACACTCATTTGTTATTCGTGTCAGGTTTGGGATATCCTCACTTCGTCACTTACCTACCTGGGTTTGGGAAATCCATTTTGCCTCTCATCTAATCATACCATTCCGTCATCATGACCTCTGATCCTATGTTGAGTCTAACGCTGCCAAACTGCGGAGTCTTGTTGCCGATATTTTCAAGAGAAGTCCTATCTGCAGTTCTTTACCGCCTGTACACTATTTGACTTTCTGCTACAATCCTGAATCATACTTGTTCACTCTACTACATCCTTTGTTTCGTGTCAATGATGTGGGATTCATTATGTCCCTCCTTTGACGGATCACTTCTCGTTCACTTTGGCTCATTATCCGAGAAGATGATCTAGAAATTCCCTTCCAGTACCTTAGAGTTTGCATGCCTCAATGGCACGTTCTTTGCATTTGACGATAGGTTTACATCACTGACCTTCAATCGAATGTCTTCCTGGGTGTTCGAATTCAGTTCCATTATTCATATTCGTGGATTATGCTGATTGTACCTTGAGAGACATTGTCATTATTGGTGGTTTCTCTCGTACCTGTTAACGGTTTACATCATTGATCGGTAATGAGGTGGTTTTCTATCATGTTCGACTTCGACACATCTATTCACATGTTAGAATTTGTACATTGATCGAGTCGAGATGGAGCGAAAGACCCTGGATTTTGTCTAATAGAATCCAGGTTGTGTGGAGTTATGAGTCATTCATGATTGTATACATGTTTCTGTTAGACGGATGGCTACGACCATACCGTGGGTCCATATTTATGATCCTTTCTATTCAGGTGGCTGCGACCATACCAAGGATCCTTACACATGATCCCTCTTATTCAGATGGCTATGTCCATACCATGGATTCATGTATCATTAGATTCTTATTCCTGCATTGTTAGGCATGATCATCAAAGATGTTAGATATGTATATGTATATGCTTGATTTGCAAGTCTCCTGATGGTATGGTTCCCGTCCTTACACTGACTAGCACCTTAGCCATCACTCCATGTTCTTCCTTCATGCTTCAGGGGGCATCTGTTACACAATATTTTTTCATGTCTCTTGTTTAGTTCCCGTGCCATATCCCGGAGTGCTAAAACATTGACTACTATGTAAAATATCGATCATGATATACATACCAAAACCTCCCTGAAGAATCAAAGGAAAGCTGCCTTGAAATCATTCTGGAGAAAATTGCCTTAAAACCTAATTTCTGGCATCAACGCGTTTTGCTCCACTGCCTACCTGTGTTGATGGCAAGTTGCTCAGTTAGATGCTCGCGTTGTCCTCCTTCTAGCAAGTTTTCCCAAACTAGAGGAGAAGCTTTGTGATCTAGAGGCTTCCAAAACAACGAGCTAGATGTTGTTCGTTGTGGATGTGGTCAAATTCTCCCGCAATTACCCTTTGATCTTATCCCTATGAGATTCATCCTTGAGATGTGGACCTTCCTTTATCTTTGGTGAGGTCTTAACTCCCTCTCCCTACCTATAAATTCATCCCCCTCCATTCCCAAATGGTTGGTCATTGATTGCTACATCCCTATGCTAAGATTATGCTTACATGCTTCCCATTTCTAGCTTGGAGAAGGAGTGCTTGAAGGGTATTTATTTGGACTTGGACATCCACCCAAAGGAAGGCCTCAACATCAAGGCAAAGGTTGTATGCTTCCCTTTTGATTTTCTTAATATATACAACTGTTGGTTCACTTTCCATAAATGTTTGTGTTGATACTTCATTTATCTTAATACTCCTTGATCTATTAAGTGGATTACATTTGAATTATGTTGGTTGCACTTTTATTCTTTGTTGTGTTCTTGGTCTCTTGTGAAAGTATTCAAATTCCATGAGCAACAAGGATTGAGCCCGAGGGAGCAAGCGATTAAGATCTTCAACAAAGGAATACATCATAACATCAGAACTAGGTAGGTCTCCTTCCTCTTCTTTAATTTCGATTATAGTCTAGGAAAGTGTCTTGTAGATTGTCTCGTTTGTTGCTAGACCCACTCATTGGGCTAGAGGGATCTTCTCTATCCGCATAGAGGATTTTCCTTCACAACAATATCACGAAAATATTCAATACGGGGACAACGATGAGAATAATGGCCATAATTATGACACAAAGCACATGGGTGATTTGTGCGTAATGATCTGTTCTTCTTAGTTGATTCAGGTAAGGTGACATGGACCTAGGGAATGTTAGAATCAAGGAAGGTATCAGAGACCACATCCTTGACATGAGGGAGTTCAGGACAATTGTTGGTGGCATGATCAACAACATCACACAAATCACATGGAGGAATATGCTTTGGCGGCTTAGGAGAAGTTGGAGTTGCTGGGGGTGCCTTATCTTTGGTTCCCTTTTCTGGGCTTTGTCCCACATGCCAGATGATTTCGGAACAAGAGTAGGTTCATGTTGAGTTTGTTATGGAACTGAAGCAAAGGAAGGGGTAGGAACAACAGGTTGGATCAAGGTCAAAGTAGTGTAAGGTTTAAGTTGATTGGGTGGAGTGTTTGCGGGAGGATCGATGTACCAGACTGGGATCCCCAAGGTAATGTTAGATAAACTCAACGTAGCCATAACACGTGTAGAATAAACTCTATGGGGGGGGTAAGAACAGTATCTAACCAGAAGGGTAATGGTCTAGAGGAACTACTTTGACATTGTTAAGACTTTGGGTAATAGTTTCAGGCAAAAATGGACTAGGAGAGACACCATCAGAAGGAAAAGGTCCTCGAGGAGTAGTTCCAGAAGGCTAGGTTGAGTTAGGAGCAATAGGTTGCAGAGGTGTTGTTTACTTTGAAGGCATACCAGACCATTTTTAGCAGCTCGTGATCCTTGGAGCATGCAAACACTAGATGAGCTAGGCTCATAAAGGGTAGGCAGTGGACCATAATAAGAACCAAGAAAATTGGAGTCTTTAAAAACTCCTGGAGAGACATTGGTGAGGGATGAGATGGTCTTATTTTTAGCCATGGAAGAAATGGTGAGGGATGAGATGGTCTTATTTTTAGCCATGGGATCTTGGGAATATCCTCTACCTTAGGCTTAGGGATCTGTAAGGCACCATTGGATGACGACAGAGGCTCAATGGAAATTTTGGGTTGGTACTCAGTCGTTGACTTAACATATGGCTTGTCATATTGGTGTGATCGAGTCTAAAGGTTGACTTGCTCGGCATTAACCTCATCAAAATTCACCATAAGAATCTGATAATGATGTGACCAGATGGTGGAGCTGACTGAGTTGGTTGACCTAGTGTAGGTTGGGTAGTGATATATCATTGGTGAGGGAAAGGATTGGTAAGCAATGTCAGTTGAGATGAAGCATGAGGTGGAGGAGGTGCGGTGGGTTGCAATCCTCGAGAAGCAGCTGCTTGAGCTTCCCATACTTGACACATCTAAGGTAAAAGGGGACAATCATGAGTATAGTGACCATATATGCTGCAACAGACACGAGGTTTGTTCGTGCGAAGACCCTTGTTTGGCTTGGGTTGACTGCCCTATTGTTGGATTGCAGGATTAGGCTGAGGACCTTGAGGGGCATTAGGTGGAGGACCCTGGTTGCTTTGAGTACCTTGAGGTTGTTGGTTTTGATTACCCTTCCTCTTATTCCTTTTCTTACTGTTAGGGGGATTAGGTCTGCTCTGTTAAGCATACACTTGACCTTGTGGAGGAGGTGGTTGTTGTGGCAAAGGGGGAGCAGACATGGGGGGTCGGGGCACTGGTGCCGGAGGGGCTGGAGTACTAGGTGACACATACGGATAATAAGAAAAAGGGGAGACATTGGGATAAATTGGCAGTACAACAACTAGCCTTAACATCTGTTAATGCGGATGGGAATATGCATATGGAATGTTGGGACCTAGATAAGAGTTTCCCTGTGGAGGATTGGGGGAGGGATAATTATAAGAGGAATTGGCCCCTCCCTGAGGTGGACCATAACTCATCAGAGGTGGAGCATATGGTTGACGGTGTGAAATGGTTCCAACTATGCCATCCGCGGCATGAGACACCCCTGGTGCATGAGCAACACTAGGCCAAGGCTGATTAAGTGCTCAAAATTATGCTCAAAAATCAAAGTGAGAGAATTTTGTTAAACTCAACTTCAGACCAAAGATCTCATCATTATGAATCCAACAGTATGAACAACACTCAAATCCAAGCTTGTAAGAAGAAATTAGAGCAAGTCAAAGTTCAAGTTTGACTTGTCCACATGGCAGGGTTGGATGATGTGGCAGGTTTCTTCACCGAATGAGGAGGCGCCAAGTGGCAGGCTGCCATTGGCCCTCGCATACTGCAAATCGCAATTTACAGGTGGAAAGTCATTATAGAATCGGCCACGGTAGGTTCAAGTTGTGATGCGATATCGCATATCACAATCGCGCACAAGTCCCGCATATCCAAGACACTTGGTTATCCGCGATTGCAAAATGCGATAAAGTTTCCGTATGCGATTTGTTTATGGATTCCGGTTAATACTCCCATTGGGTCCACCACATTGCAATCACAACATTGTCGCCATGTTCACAGACCTTAAGCCTGCTAGACTTCGTTGATTGCAATTTGCGATTCAACCAACAAAATATGGCTTGCCGCACGGCAAAATTTCCGCCCAGTTAGAAGATTTCATGCCGAATTTGATGGTTAGTGGCCAGAAAAGGGGAATTTGTTGAGCAAATTGTGGGAGAACTGGGAGAGGTCATAACTTCTTTAGTTCTTATCCAAATTAGGTGCAAAAAGAGTCAATTCTAGTAGTTTTGGCTATTCTGAACTCATTGAGATAGGTTTCAGAGGCATTTGAGCATTGTAAACACACTTTTGTTGTAATTTGGAGCATAATAGAGAGGCCTAAGCATTGGAAGATGGACCAAGGAGATGTAGCCTAGGAGGGGTGAACTCCTCATCAAATCTATGTGTTGTGTGTTGTATTTTGATGTTTTTTGTTGTTATTTTGCTGTTGTTCAACATATGTTTTATGTTAAATTGTTTATAACATTTACATAAGAAACTCTCATGGGAATCAATTAATTAAGCAAAAATGGTGAATCCTTAAGCACTTTATAAGCAAATGATAATCATCTTGGGTTTTATTCTAAATGGGGAATTAGCACAACATTACTAATCTGCTCCATTTCAGATCAAGTTGGTATCAAAGCACTGGTTTTTGCTTACTAGATTTGCTTGTGCAAAGAAGGAGTATTGTTTGCTAGTTTTGTGTCATGCTAACAAGGTTAAAACTCAAAAGAGGAGAAGGGAAGTTGGTTGAAAGCCCTGTAGTTGGCTCAAGTGGAAGAAGAGAAAGGTTTCCAAAGTCTTCTACACCAGTACATCCTCAAGTTGCATAAGTTGTAGTCGAGTCTTCAGAGACCATGTCTCATGAAGGAGAATCTACCGTGATCGACCATGATCGATGATGAAAGAGCATTCAGAAAAGATTTTTTCGATATGACTAAGATGGTTAAGGTCCTCTATGAAGAGAGGAATAGAAAATTGCAAGGAGAAAGTTCCAAACCTCCCAATGGAGAAGGTTCTTCAGGAGAAGGTAATGGAAAAAGAGGTAATGGAAAAGGAGGTAATGGGAATGGAGACAAACCTCCACCCTCTCCACCATCTTCTTCATATTCTTCTTCACAAGCATCTTCACACTCTTCCACTAATAGAACCCTTACTCATACTCATCATCATTCTTCAAAAGGAACTAGTAAATCACCTTTTCTAAAACTTGATGTTAAATTCGAGTTGCCCATGTATAATGGTGAAGTGAATGCAGAGAAGCTTGATAATCGAATTCATGAGTTGGAGGTCTATTGCAGGATTTAAAACCTTCAAGAGGATGATATCAAAATTCAGTTGGCTTCATTGAGAATGGAGGGTGAAACACTCATTTGGTGGGAAGCAAGGACTCAAGATGAGATCAAAAAACATGGTAAGATCTTTATTACTTGGTTTGATTTCATTGTTGCTATAAAAAGACAATTCTACCCTTTGGCTCATATGCAAAAAGCTATCATGAATTGGAAAAATTTCAGACAGTTAAAAGGTCAAAATGTGCAAGAGTATACTCAGGAATTTAGGAGAAGAGTTCTTATGCTAGGAGTAGACTTACAGTCACAAGATACTTTGCTGAAATACATAGGAGGTTTGCATATCTATCTTCGACATAACATTCGTATGTTTAATCCCACGAATCTTGATGAGGTCTGTGTTCAAGCTACACATCTCAAAGCAAGAGGGAAAAATGTACAAGAAGAAGGTAAGAAGAAGCCATTCCAGAGTGGTGAAAAAGGAAAGAAATCTAAAGGAAAGCAAAAGAAAAATGCTTATATTAAGAAAGAAGGGAAGAAACCCGTGTGCAAGAATTGTTGCAAAGAGGGCCATGATGAAGCGCATTTCTGGAAGCTTCATCCTAAATTAAGACCAAAGAAATTTAACAATAAAGGGAAACAAAAGACGAATGTTGTTGTACAATAATACTTGGGTTCCAACTCAGGTGATGAAATAAAGGTTGCAGCCACAGTAACTAAAGGAAAAGTTGTGGCAAAAACAAGCAAAGAGGAAGTCGTGGCAAGCACTAGCGCAACAAATAATTCCAACAACGCTTCAAATCAAGAAATCATAATTGAGTTGTTCCATATCAGAGTTATTTCCGAACACACCAAGATTAATATGATGTTTAATAGTGGATCCCAGGCAAATTTAATTTCTACAGACTTGGTCAAGAAGTTGAATTTGGAAACTATGCCTCATCATAAACCGTATTTGTTGGGTTGGATAACCAAGAATGCAAACCTTTAGGTCACAAGGAAATGCGTTTTCAGGGTTGCTATGACTGCTAATTTCGTTGATGAAGTCGAATTAGATGTAGTGCCATTGGATATTTCTGGAATTGTGTTGGTGTTGTGGGGAAAAATGCCTATGCAGGACGATCCTATCCACCTAAGGTGTGACAGTGCCTTAGCAACAAACAGAGACATCTATTCTAGTATTCTTCCTTTATGAATTAAGAATGAAGAGAGATGGATGGACTAACCGATGTCTTCTGTTTGTCCCTCGATCCGGTTTCTCTTCTCTTTGGGAGTTTCCAGCTACTTGCCTTTCTCGCTCGCCCAGCTTCAACAGGTCTCTGCAAGATCACAAGAAGAGAACACTACACAAAGACATGGATTCATATTCATAACTAGTTCATGATTAGAAATAAACTAAACATACTAATGCAATCATACATCAAAGATACATCAGTATATAGGAGAAACCAAGATAGCTTTATTGATGAATAACAAGGTTCAGGAAGAGATACAACCAAGAAGGCTCCAATCCAGCATCTCCTTCCCAGCAAATGGAATTCCTATCTTCACCTCCCTTCAAAGCATTAAGCACCCAATGATTTCAGTCTCAAACCAACAACAATTCTTTGCAATAACAAAATTCCAGCCTCTAGATCTCATGGAGGAGAGATCCATATATAGATGTTTGGAGAGAGGATGAGTCAGCTTGAGATCTGACTAGTGTCCTCTCCCTCTGTCAGTTCTTGATTCTACTTGGAGGTTCTTGCTTCCACTTGGAGATTGAGAACCTCTTACTCATCACTAGTCGAATTCACTGAGGCAAGTGTCATTGAGGAAGATTCTGGAAGCTTCCTGGGTCTTGACACCTTGTTGAATGAACTTGCCATTTGTCAACTCTCGCTCATCGCACCCTGGTAGTGCTTCTACCTGCGTTGTAGTGCAGGTAGCCAGTTCAGACTTTGCATTTCAGCGCAGACAGCTAGTGGAGCCACTGAATTGATCCTGAATTGACTTGTTTTTGTGCAGTTTCTGGTGGAGAACTTCTGTGAATTGCTGTGGTTTGTTAGCCTTGTTCCTCTAGGGGTAGGAACAACATGTTTAGGGACTTCGGATCCCTTAGATTATGGACATTTCATGCTCAATGCTGTAAGGCACAAAAATGTCTATAACAGTTGCCCCCTAAAGTATGAGGCCATTTATCGGGTGAAATGCTTTATCAGGAGGATCCGAAGTTCATCCAATGCTGGGAGGAGACCTGTAATAAGATACAATACAATACATTATTTTTCATACTGCTTTCATGATCTAGCTGAGGCGGGCATTCCCATGCTCAGCTTTATAAATTCATTTTCTGTACATAGAACAGACAATCGTCTGATGGTAGACTGATAATTTTGATGAAATTATCATCCTTTGGGTAGGATGATTATCTGTTGCAATGATGTACATGTCATTGTCTTTATCTTTCCTGAATATATATTGCAGCCCGGATGGATGAAACTAGATCCGGGGTCTTCAAACTCGTTCGATCTTCACTCTAAGTACAAGTCGATCCATGTGAGAAATATTCTGAAGTCGAACATGGAAAGACATCGCTTGATTGCCGGTCAATGAGGTAAACCGTTAACAAGCGCGAGAGGAATCACCGATAATGATAATGACCCTCAAGGTACTGCAGTACAATTCACGTGGTGTGAATAAAGGACTTGGCGTCGAACACCACGCAAAATCTTTCGGTCGAAGGTCATTGACGTATACCTGTCGCTGGAAGTGAGAAACTTGCCATTGAGGCATGCAAGCTTCAAAGTACTGAAAGGGGTGTTCCTAGATCAACTTCTTGGATAATGAGCTGATGTCGACAAGAAGTGATCCATCAAAGGAGGGCCTTAATGAATCCCACATCAATGACACGGAACGGAGCTAATGATTTTGATGGAGGTGAAAACGATCTGTGACATATGATTCAGGGTGGCGGTCATGAAAGGATGAAGGATAATGTACGGCAGTGGATGGGACATGGTTGACTTCTCTGAACGACTTCTCTTGAACATATGGCGACACTGATGCGATGGATCGGTAGCATTACCCCAAATATGGATGGTATGGCGAGACCATGGTGATGTGACCGGTGAATAAAACAACCCAACCCAATTGTGGTACGGAGGAAAAGTGTCATGTTCAAGAGCGACTTGCTACCATCAAAGTTTTCTTGAGTTTCTCCCAATTTTCCCCAGTCATTGCTTACCAGTACCTCTTTATTTTTGTCAAGCTTGAGGAGGATAACATATGCTTGTTCTATAACTCGCCCTTCGGGCAAGCCCATCACTATGTTTTAATGAGCCTAGCGATAGTGAAACTCGTTCTCGTCTAAAGACAAGTTTGTCGCTATTTAATGATTTTAACGAGTCTAACGACAAGGATAACTCGGTCCTTTTCATTTTTAGAGAGTCTGAAAAGGTACATAAAGTTAACTCCAAAAGTCCTTTTTCGTCATCTAATCCCTTAGGTCCGAAAAAGTATAAAACAATACAAAAGGGATGAGTTTTCGATAGTTTTAACGAGCCGAACAAAACAAGCGCTCGATCTTTTTGTGCAATAATCCCTCAGGTCCAAAAAGATTAAAATCTAGAGGAGGGATAACACTTCCAGTCGATTTAACGAGCTGGAAGGCCAAAACTCGGCAATCTTTTCATATTTTACGAGTCAGATGAAAAGAGCTTAAAGAAGACTCGTCTTTTGAGGAACGAGTGATAAAACGGGTTAGCAGCTGATTCCAGGTACAGGTTGGAATTTTCCAATCACGGCAGTGTCACAAGGATGGCTAGGTGAAATCACTCTTCGCAGCTGTTCCTCAAAATGGGTAAACAATCAAATGGAGGTGAATGATCGGCCGATGGAAAAGTGGAGGTGACGGTGCAAACACGACCAAGGCTTTAATGGCTGATAAATTACATTCACAGTGGTTATTTACCGGATAGTTCATTTTTTAACGAGCTTAAACGCGGATTGAAACACTTGCTCGATCTTATGTTTATTTTTTAACGAGCATGAACTATGCGCTAAAACTGCTCGAATCTTGCGTTTATTTTTTAACGAGCATGAACTGTGTGCTAAAACTGCTCGATCTTATGTTTATTTTTTAACGAGCATGAACTATGCGCTAAAACTGCTCGGATCTTGCGTTTATTTTTTAACGAGCATGAACTGTGTGCTAAAACTGCTCGATTAACCCAGTCATATGATAAGAGTGTCTCATCAAGATTCTATTTTTTATGGAGCTTCATCTCACCAAGCTTTGCTCTGGATCCTTTCGTTATGCAAGTTCGGAAACGACTAATCCTACGAGTTTAAAGGGTTAGAGGTCCTAAAAATTTAAAAAATAAATAGCCGCCCCTTGCTTGCACTCAAAAAGGTTTGCATGCCCCCAGGCATAAAGTACGATTTCAAGGTTACCTCTACTTCATTTCCATCAAAACATTTGTTTCACCGAGAGAGGCCTAACTCTTTTAGGTTACCCAAAGATTGTTCCATTAATCTTTCAAACAGAACACTTCTTCGGCGATGTCTACCGAGATAAAAAAGGTGAGCGACGATGCCCGCCAACTCACATAACTTTGACAAAAGAATCTTATTCTAGAACAACCCCTCTTCCGTGCCGGACGGGGTATGGACTAGTCATATTCTCCCACGGAAACCTACCCTATACCCAAAGTTTTCCTGCCGAAGCAGACCAGGACGCATGCCCCCTGGGTTCCAGTCATATCCTCCAGGATTACTCGCGCTCATCAGGAGGACGGACCGTGGGTTGAGACACTTCTTGCGTGAAGAGACCATTTAGGGATGGTACATGACTATTTGTGATGCGTGATCCGGGAAATGAAAGTTGGTCCACGAGCTTGACCACTCTTCCTTCGTGCGGAAAACACATTACTCTAAAGAGTGAGGAGACGATGGCTCCCATGCAATATATATAGTCTCGTCCAAGGAGTAGGTTATAATCCAAGGGTCCTTGAACGACCATCACGTTCATTTGAACGGTCTTCCCTTTCAATGTTATGGGCACATTGGGGAGGATCCCTAAAGGTTGACTGGTTCCTTTATCAAAGCCTGATAGATTTCTCATTTCAGGCAGAAGCGCTGGCGAACCAAGCGCTTTCCAAGCAATAGAGGAAAGGATACTCACAGATGCCCCCTCGTCAATGACTGTGCCAGCCATTACCATTCTGTATATTTGAACGATAATTCTGAATGGTATGCTGGCTGGCAAGCGAGGTCTGCCTAGTTGGTTCCAGTCGAAGGACACAACCAGGTAGCTTGGTGGTGGGATCGAATAGACAGCCGGATATCGCTCTGACGAACTTCCTTCCTGCGATAAAGGAATGGGCGCACTGCCCTCGTGTTCGTCGGAGTCTGTGTTGATGAAGAGAATTTGGACGGTGTCGTCTTTATTCTCCTTTGTGATGGTATCATTCGAAGATAGAGCCTCTTAAGGCAAAACCGGGTCAACTGCCGCCTCAACCTTTTTACTTTCGTCAGGTATGGATTCAGACGGTTCATCTTCAATGATAGGTGCTTCGGCTGACCACCTGAGCGGGCCAGCCGGGTTCTCAACTAGTGAAGGACTTGGCAGGAGTTTTTGATATCCAGGAGGAAGTTGTGCCCGTAAAATCGGGCGATCTTCCAAAACTCTTTTATCCTCGTCTAAGAAGGGACAACGGTGGATGGCATGGTCACCTTCACACAGTTTGCAGGGAAATCTAGCTTTCCCTCTCTGTCCTGGGGCTTCACTTTCACTAGTTGACGGTGTGCTGTCAACATGGCTATCAGAGGTTGACGCCACCGAATTGTGAAAACGGGGGGACCAGTCCCTTAGTATCCGAGGGATGCAGGGACAATCTCTTTGGAAGTGGTCTCCCTTGCATATGACACATGGCGATTTAGGCCTAGTCAGTGCTGTGTGTGGATTTTTGTCAGACGACACTTGTTTGCCCCCAGTCGCTTTTGGCTCCTTCTTCTTCTTCTCTTTCTTCTTCTTTTCCTTCTTCTCCTTAAGAACTTGGTTTTTTATTTTACCAGTTTCGTCAAGCGAAGAGGAAGGAGGAGAGGAAGAATTAGATGAAGTAGAAGGCTGGTGGGTAACTCTGGTCTGGTCTAACTGTTGATTCGACTGTTTAGGAATAGTGGTGTTCTGAACGACATTGGTTGAAAAGAGCCAGACCGGCAGGCCAATTGTCAGTCCTGGAAGCGACAATGTGGCCATATGGGGCGCACCAACATCTCCCCAAGAGGAGAAGGGACTAGGATTTCCACCAAGGGGAATTCCTTGGTTGGTGGGATCCATTTTTCAACCTAAAGATCAACGCAGGAATAAAGGGTGATTGTTCCGTTTAAAATAAATTTTTAACGACGCTTTAGACACAACTTGATTTTTCAATTTTAAAGAGTCGAGAAAAAGCTAAAGATGACTCTAGTCTCCAATGTTTTAACGAGCCCGAAGTGACAAATGCTCGGATGGACTTTTTCTGTTATAGAGTCTGAAAAAGGCCAAAAGAAACTGCTCTGGAGTTCTAGGCAGAGGGTGTGCCAAACTTTTCGCAAAACCGCAGAATACTTTTTAGGGTACGGGCGATCGATCTTCCTGAATGCTGTGTTCAGTGCATTGCGATCAGTAGGGCAGCCGACACGGCTTCCTATGGATAAAGGTTTTATGCCTATAGGGGTCTCCAAATATATACGCGACGGTACGTGGGAGCACAATCCGTACTGGCGCTATCGTCTCTCAGGAGGAATAACCCACCATCAACGAGATCGACAGTCACCAGGATTTACGACGCCGGAACACGTCTCTAGCCTAGACCTCTATGTTGTGCGTTATGTTGCAAAGCGTTGTTAAGTTCATTCAGTTTATTTTAGGTTGATCTTTTTAGAAGTTTGTCTTTCTGGATCACCACGAGATGTATGATACAATTCCTAAATGCAGTCTAAAGATGATAAGCAAGCTTTATATCTTTTCAACTATGAAAATCCTAGCTACAAAGGGAAAAGAAAGACACCATCTTTTCTCAAAGAGCAATCAGCACACTCTAATGCACTTTTCCTAAATCAAGCATGCAAACTATCAAGATGCAAATTCACAATGCAGGTGTTTGTTTTCCGCTTTCTTAGTATTGATGCCTACAAAGAAAGCTTTTTGTACAACTTTGAATTTGCTTTTAAATGACAAATACAAACAAGTTTACTTTTTCGAAATCAGAAAGGGTAGAAGAGAATACAACACTTTGCAACTTTCGAAATGAACACTTGTTTCGACACTTAAAAGAGACAAACTCAAACCAAAAACAAAAGTAAATGTATAATCAACTGTAAACAGCCAATGAACTCTCTCCTAAGATCACAATCAACAGATCTGAATCAAGGGTTACAGGATGATTATTTCACTCTTGCAAAGGAAAACTGTAAATGATGCCACAAACACATAAAAACACTCACAGTATTTTTGTACAAAAGGAGGCGGAATTTAAGCAGAGGAGAGGAGTTATCAGACTGGTACCTATGCTAGTTACAGGCTGAAAAAATCAGAGATCAAAACAAGGCAAAACAGAGCAGAGAACCCCAGCTGCGCAAGGCCTAACTGGATCGACGCACCCTCAACACAGGGGTTTTGACATTCAGCGCAGGTAGCCTTCACGGGACCTGCGTTGAAATGCAGAACCTCTTCACAGGGTCTGCGCTGAAGGAGAAACGAGAGTTTCTCACTGGGTTCTGGGTCACAGTTTTCTGATTAATCTACGGTTTCAGGCCAAATAAAAGCAACAAGCAAGGTATATTCAAAGGGATGCTTTGAGGGAGGGCTAAGATCTATCACAAAGGATCATCAAATCATTTGTGAGTCCATCATTCAGATCATAGACAAATCCAGTGATTGGATCAAAGCAGCAACTGTCTACTTTGCATCTGAGAATAGCAGATGCAGTTCGATTGTTGCTGTTGAGTCTATGAAACAAACAATGATAGAGACACAAATAAAATGACTAAACAGATCTCCCCAGTGGAGTTGCCAATTTGTTGTGGGGAAAAATGCCTATGCAGGACGATCCTATCCACCTAAGGTGTGACAGTGCCTTAGCAACAAACAGAGACAGCTATTCTAGTATTCTTCCTTTATGAATTAAGAATGAAGAGAGATGGATGGACTAACCAGTGTCTTTCGTTTGTCCCTCGATCCGGTTTCTCTTCTCTTTGGGAGTTCCCAGCTACTTGCCTTTCTCGCTCGCCCAGCTTCAACAGGTCTCTGCAAGATCACAAGAAGAGAACACTACACAAAGACACAGATTCATATTCATAACTAGTTCAGGATTAGAAATAAACTAAACATACTAATGCAATCATACATCAAAGATACATCAGTATATAGGAGAAACCAAGATAGCTTTATTGATGAATAACAAGGTTCAGGAAGAGATACAACCAAGAAGGCTCCAATCCAGCATCTCCTTCCCAGCAAATGGAATTCCTATCTTCACCTCCCTTCAAAGCATTAAGCACCCAATGATTTCAGTCTCAAATCAACAACAATTCTTTGCAATAACAAAATTCCAGCCTCTAGATCTCATGGAGGAGAGATCCATATATAGATGTTTGGAGAGAGGATGAGTCAGCTTGAGATCTGACTAGTGTCCTCTCCCTCTGTCAGTTCTTGATTCCACTTGGAGGTTCTTGCTTCCACTTGGAGATTGAGAACCTCTTACTCATCACTAGTCGAATTCACTGAGGCAAGTGTCATTGAGGAAGATTCTGGAAGCTTCCTGGGTCTTGATACCTTGTTGAATGAACTTGCCATTTGTCAACTCTCGCTCAGTGCACCCTGGTAGTGCTTCTACCTGCGTTGCAGTGCAGGTAGCCAGTTCAGACTTTGCATTTCAGCGCAGACAGCTAGTGGAGCCACTGAATTGATCCTAAATTGACTTGTTTTTGAGCAGTTTCTGGTGGAGAACTTCTGTGAATTGATGTGGTTTGTTAGCCTTGTTCCTCTAGGGGTAGGAACAACATGTTTAGGGACTTCGGATCCCTTAGATTATGGACATTTCATGCTCAATGCTGTAAGGCACAAAAATGTCTTTAACAGTTGGGAAGCCCGTATCTGTATGACCGGAAAGCCGTTTTCCATAGATTTGAGAACAAATATCATTTTTTCAAAGATGGAGTGGAGTATATTGTGAGAATCCATCATAGAAATCTTAATATTTCTTTAGTAAGCGTAGGGAAAATGAAGCGACTAGTCAATTCTAGCAAGAATCACGTGCTCCTTATGATCAAGCATAATAATGACACAGAGCGTGAATCCTTTGCAGGATGTGACGTGAAGCTGAAAGCCGAATTGGTTGATGTGGTCAATAAATATGGAGATGTTTTCAAGAACCAAAGGGATGTCCACCAAAAAGCGGAATTCAACACACAAATTCAGCTACAGCAAGACTGTCCACTCCCAAATATCGGTATGTATCGAATATCAATTCTGGAAAGTTTAGAAATTAAGAAACAAGTCCAAGAATTGTTAGAGAAAGGTGTAATTCGTCCCTCCACTTCGCTATGTGGTTCACCAATTGTTTTGGTACCCAAGAAAGATGGAACCTAGTGCATGTGTGTAGATTATCGAGCTTTGAATAAAATTACCATAAAGAATCGATACCCACTGCCCAGAATAGATGATTTGCTAGAACAATTGAAGAATGCAAAATATTTCACTAAATTAGACTTGAGAAGTGGATATCATCAAGTTAGAATAGTTCAGGAGGATATTTGGAAGACTACTTTTAAAACCAAACATGGATAGTTTGAGTGGTTGGTTATGCCTTTCGGTCTTTGCAACGCTCCAACTACATTCATGAGAGTTTTTTTTTTTTTTTTTAACAAGGTCGGGTAGTATTATATTACGAAAAGCTTTAATGGAGCAAGCTCCTATTACAAAAGGCTGTATCGTGAAAAACCTCAAAGCCATGAGATAGGAATGCAGTCTCTTTTCTTGGGCTTGTGTTCAAGACTTCATGAGTTTTTATGTGTATTCTAGTGTACTGCTTAACGAACTGACCTACTAGAAAGAGATATATACAAGTCATGGGCTCTCTGACAGTTTTTCAAGGCTTAAAGATTGAATGCTCCTGATTTGACCTGTTCTTCTTGTCATAATTGTCCGAGTTCTCTCCTTCGTTGCTCGAAGAGTTCTCTCCTTCATTGGGTTGGATACCATGTGATTTGTATGCTTGTTCTTCCTTTGTCTCTACTTTCTGCTCCAAAATTCGTTGTGTATCTTTGATATTGTGTTGCCTGAGATGCTTCTTCTTTTGCTGCTGATGTCCACTTTCCTTTTGGCATAAACGGGATCTGTTGGATGTGTCCACGGACGAGGTTGTCAGAAGATTAGCAGCTAATATTAGTTCGCAAAGATTGGGATTAGAGGATGTGCGGTTAGGATTAACCAGAGGCGCTGATGGAAGAGGAGACTGGAGGAGCCGTCTCAACCGTCGATGGATGAGATCGACGGTCATCGGGCGCGAACAGGTCCGCAAGTTAACCGAGCAGAAGGGCGGGATTAAACGCGGAGGTGGTATATCGGGCAGGATATAAACCATAAGTGGTAAAAGGGAGGGGTCGCCCGATTCCATTGACCGGGCGACACGTAGCATCAGAGGAGAGAGAGAAAACCGCTTTTCAGGTGGGTAAACTTCGTGCTTGTTTACCGCTCAAAATCGGTGAGAGCCGTCCGATCCTATGTGTACAGATCTACGGTGTGGGTGATTCACGCAGATTTGGATGGTTAGGCTAATCAAAGACCGTCGGATCGAGCGCCCGATCAACGATCCTGATTTGATCGGAGATCGGAGGAAGGGGGGTGCAGCGATGCAGAAAAGGTTTTGGAGTGTGGGCCCGACGATATTAATAGATGCAAATGAATGATTTTTTGAAGTCTGGATAAGGCGCACGGATGGGTTTTTCCCTTGGAAACCGAAAAAGCAGAAGTCCCTGCGAATGACAAATTTGAAGGGAGGCCAACGACTGGATATGTCAGTCTGGAAGGAGGGCTGATATAATGAGAGGGGCAGATGGAGGGCATGGGTGCTTAGAAGGAATTTGCGCTCACTGAGAGGGGGGAGAGAAGGGAGAAAAGAGGAACAAAGTGAGAAAGCTGGGTAAATGGAAGGGTGGGGACTTAAGATGAAGTTTGCACGCTGTGTAGAGGAAACATTGTTGGCTATTAGATATGATAGGGAGGATCTTGGAGATTAAAGAATCACTATATTAACATGAAAAATGGGGTTTTCTTCGCTGAGATTGCTGCTGCAATTTTTGTGAATGCACCCTCTGTTCTTAGAGTGCTTTATCTCAGCCTGAAACCTGCCTTCGATGAGGTAGATTGCAAAGTAGTTCTTGTGACTTGGATCAGTGTCTTCATTCCTGTTGTTGCTCGTACGAGAGCCTGGAGTTTCATGCTTTTTCCTTTGCTTTCCCATGTTTTCCTGGCTGTTGCTGCATCGTTGTGTCCTTTGTTGATTTATAACTGTTGTTTTTTGATTTATTGCTTTTCTCATTGTGATTTTTCCTTTGGATTTGATTAACTTTAAACATAAGGTTTTTGCTGGTTATTAAGGAACTGAGCTATGGTATTCCTCCTAATTTTCACGAACAAGCCCTTCATTTTTTTTCACTACTTGGTTTGCAAAATAATCTGCCTGTTGATTGTGAATTCTCAAGACATGTCTATAGATTACATCGCCAGAGCCTTCCAAGTTCTTCCTGATTCTTCTAAAGATTTTGTTCATGTGCTCATTGCTTGGTTTTTTATTTCTTGCCATTGCCTCTATTATTATGGCTGAGTCTCCTATTATGATGGGATTTTGGTTTTCTCTCTGTTTTTTTTGTTTTTTTGTTTTTTGTTTTGTTTTGTTTTGTTTTTTTTTTTTTTCATCAACAAACTGTATGCTTCTGCCTTGTTTTTTGAAATTTTTCTCAAGCCCCATTCATAAGTGACATTTTCTTTCCCATCGGGATCGAGAATTATTCCTCCTGCCCCTGCCTTTCCCGAATTATGCTTTGAAGCCCCATCAAAGTATAGACAATATCTATTCTGATTTTTCCTCCAGTTTGTCAGTTCCTCTTCACTCATTCTTATTTTCCATATACCTCCTGTGCTTGTCTTCCTCTATCCTCTTTGCCCATTATTATTTATTATGGCTTTGCTGAGCCAATCTCGCTCTTCTTGTTGAAGAGTTTGATAGTCTGTTGGAGCTGTTCCTTTGACATTGAGTATTTCAGAAGTTAGACCCCATGTTTTTGAAAGGGTCTTCCCTATCCTTGGAATTTGATTTTTGAAAATGCACTTGCTTCTTGTCAACCAAATTTGCCAACATAGAACCACTGGAATGCATCTCCATATCCTCTGAATTGTGGCTTTTTTCTTTGTTGTGTATGGTAGGCTTTCTCAAAGGTCTGAAGAAAAGTCGGCAACGACTTTTCGAAATTTATTCTTATTTCCAAAGGACTTATCAGCTACTGCCAACATTCTTTGGTGAAGATACATTCTTGGAAAAGATGTTGAATATTTTCTTCAACCTACATGCATAATGGGCATCGTGTTGGACCTTAAAAGCCTTTTTTTCTTAAGTTTTCACTGGTCAATATTCTCCCTTTTAAAAGAGTACAGATGAACATTTTTATCTTAGGCAAGCTTTCTGATTTCCAAGCTATTTTCCAAGAATCCAACTCTTGTTGATTTGGTTGTTCTTGAAGGATTTTGTATCCAATCCTAATTGTATAATGTCCACCACTTGGGTCCCAGAGATATTCATCTTCCTCATCATGGTGGATTGGCGCTGCCCCTTTTAAGAGCTACCTGATTTTGCTCCATTGCCCTTCCAGGTATGCCGGAATTGCTGAGATTTTCTAGTCTTTCCACTCCTTTTGATTCCATAAAGAGATTGAGTGTAAAGTGTTAAAACCTTTACCTTTCATCCACTCATTTATGTCTTCAATTTCTGGATGAGATTGAAGTGGTTCTTTTCCCATGATTCTTTCCTCCCAGATTGAAATTGTTTTTCCATTGCGTGTGATTTTAGAAATGTATCTACTCATTAATGGAATTATTTTTTTAACCAGCTTCCAAACTTGGGTACATTGTCTTATTGGGATATTTCCATTAAGCAATCTTTCCCTGGTGCCATCCATATATTTTGATAAGAGAGTCTTTTTCCACCAGCTCTCTTTTCCTGTAATTAGTCTCCATACTATTTTCATTCCTAGTGCTGCATTCATGAGTCCAAGTATCTATATTGATAGTCCTTGTTCATAAGGAAGAACTACTTGCTCCCACCTAACCAGGCTATATTTTTTGTTTTCTTGCTTCCCCCCCTGCCACAAGAAACTTCTTAAGATTAACTCCATTTGTTTGTGTGCACTTGTTGGAGCCATGATTATTGCATATTGGTAAATAGGTAGTGCTACAAGGAGTGCTTTGATTAGTATTACCCTTCCTGCCATATTCAGCCACATCATACCCCAGCTTTGAATTTTGTTTTTCATTTTTTCAATTTGTTTAGTCCATATTTCTGTCTTCATGTTCTCTTTTGAGATTGGAAGTCCCAGATAGAAGAAGTGTGTCCATTTTTCCTATACAGGGATGTCTAAGATTTGTGAGATCCTTTGCATAGTTCTTGGGGGGGTATTCCATCCATATATCCTGCATTTTGCATTGTTTAATAGCCCACCTAAAACCTGTAGAAAATCATCCAGAATTTTTTTGAACCTCCTTGCTATTATTGTTGAAGCCCCTCCCAGCAGCAATGTATCATCAGCAAAAAGTGAGTGGTTTATTGTTTTTACTCCTTTTGCTATTCTGATCCCTATGATGTTTCTTTCCTTTCTTTGATTTTCCAAAGCCCTGCTTAAAGTTTCCGCCATTATAATATATAGGAAGGGAGAGAGAGGACAACCTTTCCTAAGGCCTCTTGTGCTTTGGAAGAAGTCATTGGGCCTTCCATGTAGGAATTTAGAGGGTAAGTTCCTCAGACAGAACACCAAAAGGACACCGCTCACAACCAGATTGCAGATCAATACACCAGTATTTTGACGTGGTTAAAACCCTCAAAGATGGAAACAGTCCACGGCTTGAGCCAACGCGGCCACTTCAGGCAATTTATTAATAAAAAAAATGAAAATTTACATATGTTTCTCTCATGCACGGATTACCCTACAAATGACCAGCACTTTAAATAGAATTCACGGACCAATCGGGTGTCAAGCCACGGATCAAGTGTCGGTAATACCGAGGAGAGAATGAACCGTCGGATCACTACATATTGTGACCGTCGGATTGTAAGTTACAAAATGTACAACGGTAAAGAAACATACTTTACCTAACTCTACACTAGACCAAGTTGTACTTAACTATTTCCTATGTGTCGGAATGTCCTAACATCCCCCCTTAAGAACAACTTGGGATAGGATTGAAGGATTTACAAATATGACACAATAGGAGAGGGAAGGAGGCACTAGAGCCTATCCCCCCTTAGTGACAGCTTCCTGAACTCCAACCATAAATCGAAGTTAAGTGTACTTCGCCTCTGTGAGAGCCATTGTGAAGATGTCTGCAACTTGATCATCTGTTGAACAATATTGCACTTCAAGAACATGGTCGTGAATGAGCTTTCTGATGAAGTGCATGTGCAGTTCAATGTGTTTGCTGCGCTGATGTTGGACTAGATCTTTGCATAGATGAATGGCACTGTGATTATCACACCAAAGTGTAGTCAGATGCTGCTGCTCAAAGCCAAACTCTGACAGGATCTGATGAAGCCACAAGGCTTCCTTATTAGCTTCTACGGCACCACGATACTCTGCTTCTGCTGATGAAAGAGAAATGGCACCTTGTTTCTTACAAGCCCATGTAATAGGTCCTGAACCAAGAGTGAACACATAATCGGCAGTAGACTTTCGATCATCAGGGTCACCAGCCCAATCGGAATCAGTGAAACCAACCAATAGAGGAGTTGCTTCGGCACTGTAATGAATCCCAAACTGAACTGTACCTCGAACATAACGAAGTATTCTTTTAGCTGCTTTCCAATGACTTTCACAAGGGTTTTGCATGAACCGAGCAACAAGGCCAACAACAAAGGAAAGGTCAGGACGAGTATGGGTTAGATACAAAAGTTTTCCTACAAGTTGACGGTATAAGGTAGCATCAACTTTAGGAGAATTACAAGTGAATGAAAGTTTGACTCCAGACTGAAAGGGAAAAGGGGCTGGCTTAGAGTCTTCCATGTGAAAATGACGTAGAATATCACAAGCATACTTGGACTAGGAAAGGGAAATACCCTCCTTGGATTGCAAGACTTGAAGACCGAGAAAATAGTGTAAGTGTCCTAAGTCTGTCATTTCAAATTTCCTTTTAAGGCTAGACTTCACATGGTTTATAAGGTTGGGATCACTACCAGTAAGGATAAGATCATCAACATAAAGAACAAGGATGATAAGAGAGTTGCCCACTTTCTTGGTGTAGACAGTATTGTCAGAATGACACCTAGAAAAGTCAGATTCTAAAAGAAAGCTATCCATTTTGGCATACCAAGCCCGAGGAGCTTGCTTGAGACCATAAAGGGATTTCTTAAGTCGACATACAAGGTTGGAGTCTGTTTGTATGAAGCCAATGGGTTGTTCCATACAGATTTCTTCATGCAAGTCCCCATGCAAGAAGGCAGATTTAACATCCATCTGATGGACTTCCCATTTGAAAGAGGCAGCAAGGGAAAGAACAAGGCGGATAGAGTTCATTTTGGCAACAGGGGAGAAGGTTTCAGTGTAGTCAATGCCTTCAACCTGTGAAAAACCTTTAGCAACAAGACAAGCTTTATGCTTATCAACTTTCCCATCTGGTCCATACTTGGTTCTGTAAACCCATTTGCATCTAACAAGTTTTCGTCCCTTTGGTAGAGGAACAAGATCCCATGTATCATTTGCCAATAATGAATGATATTCTTCATTCATAGCTGCTTCCCAATCTGGATGGCCTGAAGCTTCTGCAAAGGTGTCTGGATCATAATTTATTGGAGCTTGAGCCAGTAAAGAAGAGGCTCTCTCGAACTCAGAATGTGTGCGTCGCTGGTCTGTAGGATCACCGGCAAGATCACCTGTTGCATCTCGAGTAGCACAAACCCATTTTGGAAGCTCAGGAGCTGAAGGAGGATCCTGAGATGGTGGGGGAGGATTGTCATCCTCACTTTCATCATCTGAAGAAGAAATGTTTTCAAAAGTAGAAGAGATAGGGAGAGGTGGCACAACCGCCGGACTAGGCTCGCAGGCCGATATATTTTCATCAAATTTTACATCTCTTCTAATGATAACATTTTTGGACTTAAATGGAATAAGTCTATAGCCTTTGACATCTTCAGAATATCCAGCAAAAATAAGTTTTTCACTCTTAGGTTCTAAAGCTTTATGCTTTTCATCTGGAATATGGGCCCATGCTTCACTTCCAAAAACACGAAAGTGACTTACATCTGGTTTGATTGAGCTCCATGCTTCTTCTGGAGTGATATTCTTTAAAGCCTTAGTAGGAGTGCGATTTATTATGTAATTTGCACAGTTAATTGCTTCTGCCCAAAAACTAAGACCAAGTCCTTTAGATTGTAGCATACAATTAGCCATTTCCTTTAAGGTGCGATTCTTCCTTTCAGCTACACCATTTTGTTGTGGAGTATATGGAACAGTATGTTGCATTTGAATTCCATTCTCGGTGCAATAGTTGATGAATGTGTTTTTAACATATTCTCCGCCATTATCAGATCTTAACTTAAGAATTTGATGTCCAGATTGTTTTTCAACAAAGGCTTTGAAGGCCAAGAATGTGTTAAATACTTCACTCTTGAGTTTTAAGAAGTATACCCAAGTGCGTCTGGAGAAATCATCAATGAAAGTTAAGAAATACTTGCAGCCAGAGAATGAAACAACAGGAAGTGGACCACATAAATCACTATGCACAAGCTGTAAAGGGGCTGAGGCGTGCCAAGAGGCACGTTTTTCAAAACTGTCCCGATGATGTTTTCCGAGTACACATCCGGAACAAACACCATCTCTGCAAGATACCATAGGAAGACCTGTCACCATATTTTCTTTACATAGATGTTGAAGGGAGCGATAGTTTAAGTGACAAAATCGCTCATGCCAAAGTTTGCTCACTTCATCGTTATGAGCAACAAATACTGAGGGAAGATTTGATGACCCAAAGTTGTGAAACTTATACAACCTTGTAGAATCATCAACAATGCCAGTAGCCAAAATCTGTTTAGGATCTCTTAAGTCCTTGATTACAACATCATGAGGTGAAAATTCAACAATTTTACCTTCACCTGAATGAGTTATCTGATATACAGATAGAAGGTTGCAGGATAAGGTTGGAACACATAATACATCATTAAACTGACCATTGTCTAGATGAACAGTTCCAGTCCCTACAACATTAAGAGATCTATCATCACCAACATATATATTTTTGGTGTTACAATCATTTAAAGAAGAAAACATGGCTTTGTTTTTGGCCATGTGATAAGAAGCTCCAGAATCAATGAGCCACTCATGAGAATGAGAAGAAGAAGA
This sequence comes from Pinus tabuliformis, assembly GCA_031772625.1. Classification (NCBI taxonomy): domain Eukaryota; kingdom Viridiplantae; phylum Streptophyta; class Pinopsida; order Pinales; family Pinaceae; genus Pinus; species Pinus tabuliformis. Next base: position 80,177,512 of record CM062810.1, on the reverse strand, counting down.
TACATTTAATGCATAGCCAGATCGAGATGCTTGACAACCACATGCAGAAAGTGCCATTCCTGAAGATGAAGTTGAAGTTGAAGATTGCCCCAAATGGATGTTATGCTTCTTCATTGCTGCTTCCAAGGCTTCCATCTTCTTAAAGCATTTTGATTCTAAGTGGCCATCTCGATTACAAAAATTGCAATGTCTATCAGTCTTCTTCCCTTTGTTTTTAATTGTCTTATCATTTTGTCGAAATGATTTTTCATTTTGGGGCTGAAATTGCTTAGGACCCTTGTTTGGTTTAGGACCATTCTTTTTAGGATATGACTTCTTAGGATTCTTTGAATTTGGTTACTGCTGGGCGGCTAACGCTTTCTTGGAAGAGTTTCCAAGATTAAGAAGACCAAGGTGTAAGAGTTTTTCTTGTTCTCTTATTAAAGAATCACAAAAAGAGTCAAAGGAAGGGGGCTTGTAGTCTGTTCCTTGAGAAATGAAGGCTTCTCTTGTAGAATGGAAGGTGGAAACAAACACAGAGTAGGTTGGTCCCAACTTTGTAAGAATGGAATAAATAAGGTTACTATCTTCTTTCTTAACTTTAACACCTTCCAAAAGATATCTAAGGGTCTTGAACTTGGACAAGAAATCTTCAATGCAAGAAAAATTATTAGGGTCCAATGTAAGCAACTCATTTTCAAGTTGATGGGCTCTAATTTCATTTTTAATCCCAAAAACTTTATTGATTTGTTTCATTGCTTCATCAGGAGTATCAATTTCTGCAATATGGAATCTAAGATCTGGAGAAATAGACATCCCTATCAATCCACGTGCTTGATCTTGCCTATTTTCCCATTTAGCATCCTTATCTTCATCCTTCGATTTCTTTTCTTGGCCTGAGGCTATTCTGTAGAGACCTTTACTTCTAAGTAAATCCTCAATGTAAGCCAACCATTGGAAGTAGTTGGTGCTGTGAAGGGTAACTTGGTATTGACTTTCCATTTCAATGGAAACTGAAGCTAAAGATGCTGAAAATAAGTGCTCCAATGAATAGATCTCGAAAAATTAGGCTGGTTTAAAAAAAAACGGCTCTAAAAATGGCTTCCGGATGAAGAAGTTATGGCTTTTTGAAAAAAAGTTGTTGAAGTTGCCGACGAAGTGCGGGAATGTGCGGAAATGAAAAAGTCCGCCCCCACAAAATGGAGACTTGAACCCAAGACCTCTACTCTCTTAAAATAGCTTTGAACCAATTGATCTATACAAAAAAATTGAGAGAGAGAGGGGGGGGGGGGGGGGGGGGGTGCTTTGGGTTGCGTGCTTGCCTCGAGAAAGCTCTTTTTTCCTACAAAACAAAAAACACAAAACCCAACACGGACATGCAAAGAAAACGAACCTTATGGCTCGAAGTTAGCTTTAGCCAAAAAACTAAATATTTTCAAAAATGAACCTTGCGGCTCAAAGTTAGCTTTGGCCGGAAAATAAATATTTTTCTCAATGTTTCTGATTTTCCGAGATCACCCTAAGGCGCAGGGAAAAGAGCATACGCATGAGAAAAATCCTTCCTTTCTGTTTCTGATTTGCCCAGATCGCACAGAGTCGCAGGGCAAAGAGCATGCGCAGAAATGAAAGGTATAGATCTGGTAATAAAAAAAGCTAAATAAACGGAAACCGAAACAAATAGAGAGAAAATAACAGTAAACTGCAAATAAACACTGTATACCTCCAGATCTTAAAAATGACGCAGCTAGGGCTACCGGAAACCTTTTCGCGTGAAATGAAAGGGGTTCCTCACTGGAACAAATGCTCCCAACACAACAAAGCAGTCCTCTCGGCCCGAAAGTAGTCAGAAACAACAGATCTAGGAAACAGCAGTCGGATGCAGTTCTACCGGCTTCATATTTGGATCACCAACGGACGCGGCCCTCAAATAGCTCCGATACCATGTAGGAATTTACAGGGTAAGTTCCTCAGACAAAACACCAAAAGGACACCACTCACAACCAGATCGCAGATCAATACACCAATATTTTGACGTGGTTAAAACCCTCAAAGAGGGAAACAGTCCACGGCCTGAGCCAACGCGGCCACTTTAGGCAATTTATTAATAAAAGAATGAAAATTTACATATGTTTCTCTCATGCACGGATTACCCTACAAATGACACTCCATGAGCTTTAAATAGAATTCATGGACCAATCGGGTGTCAAGCCACGGATCAACTGTCAGTAATACCGAGGAGAGAATGAACCGTCAGATCACTACATATTGTGACCGTCGGATTGTAAGTTACAAAATGTACAATGGTAAAGAAACACACTTTACCTAACTCTATACCTAACTCTACACTAGACCAAGGTGTACTTAACTATTTCCTATGTGTCGGAATATCCTAACATTCCATTTATGAGGGGGGAAATCCAAGGAATAGAAATGCATGCCTGTATGACTTCCCTTATATCTCTTGAGAAACCAAGTTTCTGGATGAAAACCATTAGATATGAATGGCTGACCCTGGCAAATGCATTAGCCATATCTAGCTTGATTATGAGGCCTTTCTCTTGCCTTAGCATACTAGAATGTATAGCTTCCTGTACAATAATGACATTATCTATGATTTGCCTGTTGGGCATGAAACCTCCTTGGTTTTCAGATATGATTATTGGGAGTACTTCCTTGATTCTATTTGCAATTATTTTTGTTATTATCTTATAAGAAGAATTGCAAAGAGAGATAGGGCGAAACCTGTTGAAAGTTGAGGGGTTTGCTTCCTTTGGGATTAGAGCAAGATAGGAAGATTTTGTGTTGCCTCCTATTTTTTTTTTTGAAGACATTCTTCACCATTCTTAAGAAATCCTTTCTGATGGTATACCAGTGAGATTTGTAGAATGCTATTGTGAAACCATCTGGCCTAGGGGCTTTGTCTGGATGCAGGCTCCATATGGCCGCCACTACCTCTTCTTCTGTGGGATCCTTGCACATTGCAGCATTTTGTTCTTTTTTAAAAATTTTTTTGTGTGCTTTAAGAAATCTTCACTCTCAGCCATTTCTCCATTGGCTGATAGTAAGTTTTTAAAGTGCTAATAGGCTGCTTTTTTTAGTTCCTCTGCACCTCTGACCTCTTGGCTTTCGACTTGAATTTTTTCTATTTGGTTTCTTGCCTTCTTATTTTCATTGTATTGTGGAAAAAGGATGTGTTTTTGTCCCTTGCCTTGAGCCACAGACTTTTGGATTTCAGTTTTGCCTCTTATTCTTCTTTCCTATTTTCCCTATATATTTCCAAGAAGATTTCCTTCTCTCTTAGATAATCTTGCTTGCCTTCTTCTCTGTTTTCTTTTTCAATTTGCATGCTTTCCATTTTCTGCTGTAACTCTTTTTTCTTTTTTTAATTTCATTTTCTCTTGCCCATTCCTTTAATTTGGTTCTTGCAGTTTTTAATTTTGTTTCCCAAATATACTGAGGTGATCCTGTTACTCTTGGCTCCCATGCTTCCTTGACTAGTTCGTTGATTTCTGTGTTGCTGTCCCAAATTGAGCTGTATCTAAACGGGAGTGGTCCCTGGTTTTCCATTTTGCCCATGACTATTGTCACCGGTTTATGGTTAGATGCTGTGGTGTGTATAATTTTTTATTTTATGGCGCTATGCACTGCTAATATGTTTTCTTGTATTAGAATTCTATCCAACCTTTCTTTTATGTTGCTTTTGCCCACTATTTTATTGCTCCAAGTGTATTTCCCGTTGCTTGGCAGGATGTCTATTAAATTATGTTGTTCTATTATTTCTTCTAGAATACCCCTAGATGGGTCAGTATGGTATGTTCCTCTAAACTTTTCTTCTATACTTCTTACCAAATTTAAATCTCCTCCTAGAATTATTTTCCTAGCTTGTATTTCTTTTAGTGCTTCTTTTATGGTGGTCCAGCATTGCTCTTTTTCCTTGTAGTGATTTGGGGCATATATATTTATAACATTGTACCTCTATTTTGTGCTGATTTGCATCAGATCTGTTTGGATCCAATGCTGGTCTTTTTTGTATTTTATTAACTCCCAGGTTCCTTTTTTTCCATATTGTGTAAATACCTCCTGACGCTCCTATTGCCTGTATTGCTTCCCCTTCATAATTTTTTTTTTTTTTTATATTTTTAGTTTCTTGATTGTTTGTTTTTGTCTCCTGAATCATAAGGATATCTGGGTTTTCTTTTTCCAGAATGTCTCTTGTGGCATTTTCTTTGACGGATGATCCCATTCCTCTGCAATTCCAAGAGACCACTATCATTATTTACTTGTTGGGTGGTCAATGGCTCCTTTCCCTCTTTGCTAGGTCTTTTCGTTGTTTCCTGTACTCCTTCCTAAGAAGGTTTCCATAGGTTGCTGTGTTCCTAACACCATTTCCTTTGCTACTGCTTCATCCCTGAGTTCTTTGTTTGTCTTTCTTCCTGCTTTTTTTTATTATATTCTATGTTTGGGGGTGCTTCCTTTGATTGTTTTCTGGTTAGAACTCTGTCTACTAAGGAGGGGGGAGGGGTGCGAGAGTTTGATACTAGAGGGGATGAAGGGGGGTTGGGGGTATGTTGTAGGGATCTGGATCTGGGTCTAGGGGATGGGGGAGCTGAAGGATCCAAAGGCTCAAAAGGATTAAGGCTGGCAAGAGGATTATTATCTTCTTTGGGTGATGTGTGATGGAGATCAGAGGATGTGGAGGGCTGCGTGGTAGATAGATTTGTTTTTTTTTTATTATCTTCTTTCTTTTGACCTGTTCCCATTTGTTTTCCGGATCTTCACTCTTTTCATTTTCTTTTTCTTCTTTTTTTTGTACATCTATTTGCAAAATGACCATATTCGTGACATACCTTTCATTTGAAGGGGATTTGTTCATAATCCAGTTGTTGTATGTGCGTCCACTGGTCCACTTTGATTTTGATAGCTTCTGGTAGCCCTTTCCCAAGATCCACTTCTACACAGATTTTGGCGCATGCATGCATATTTTCCTTTGGCTCGCATCTGTCTATATATTTCCCAATTGCGTTTCCTATGGCTTTGACTGAATCATCCCCCCAACAATGAAGGGGAAGGTGTGGCAATCTAACCCAGACGGGGACGGCATTGGGGACATCCATTTCTGGGTCGAAATCCGACATCCATTTGTTTAGATACAAACCCCTTGTATCCATAAAATAAGGTCCATTCCTGAAAATCAGATCTCGATCCTCCTTGGTTTCAAAGTGAAAGGTGTAGTATCCTCTTCCACAAAACCTGATTGATATTTTTCCATCTATTGACGCGGTCCAATTCCTTTCTACCCATTTTTGCACAGTTTTGGGCGATGGCCATAACCCCGTAAACTGCCCCACTAATCCACTCTCCGCCAGAGAAAGTGCTGCTCTACGGGGAAGGGCAGGAGGAAGTGATATTTCAGGAATGTCTTCCAATCTTTTAACAAAATTGGTGACTGATGGTTTGTTCTTTGCTGGGCCCATTGCGGAGATGAGAGAGGCAAAAACTTTTGTTGTTCCTTCATTTTCTTACTGTTTATTTGAGAGAGGCTCTCCATCATCTGATGCGTCCATGATGCTCAAACCCCAACAGTAAGAAGCCGCTGAAGGGCAGCTGCGAGCTTCTTGCGGCATTCTCTGGCTAGGGCTTCGTTGCTCCTTCAGCAAGCAGCGCGTGCTCGTGCAGTTGAATGATATTTATTACCAATTTCTCTAGGAAATTATTGTAGATCGCATATTTGAACTACATTCATGAGAGTTATGAATGATGTTTTAAGATCATTTCTTGATGGGTTTGTAATTGTCTATTTAGATGATATTTTGATATTCAACAAATCACGAGAAGAGCATGTCAAGCATGCGAGGAAAGTGTTGGATGTCTTGAAAAAATAACAGTTATTTATGAAGATGTCTAAATGTGAATTCGGGAAAAATTCCTTAGTGTATTTGGGCCACATAGTTGGAGGAGGTGAGCTAAAGATTGACCCCTCTAAAGTTTCAGTCATTGTGAATTGACCAATATCCAAATTTTCACAGAAGTAAGGAGTTTTATGGGAGAAACACAGTACTGCAGGAAGTTCATTGCCAATTTCTCTTCCATAGCAGCTCCACTACATGCTTTGACCAGCATGAAGGTTGTCTTCCAGTGGGGAGGCAAACAACAAAAAGCATTTGATGCTTTAAAACAAAAGATCAATTCAGCCTCAGTTGTAGCATTGCCGTATTTGAAACAACCATTTGAAATACAAACAAATGAAAGTGACTATGCCATGGGTGCAGTTCTTTTACAACATGGTAAGCCCATTTCACTTCATTCTAAGATTTTTAATGGTGTTGTTATTAACTATCCTACATATGATAAAGAGTTATACGCATTGGTGCAAAGTGTGAAGAATTAGAAGCATTACTTAATGGGAAAAGAAACCATTATTCACACCAATCATCAACCTTTGCAATATCTGCAATCTCAAACAAAATTGCAACAATCAAGTCACTTTCGTTGGATGGGATTCTTCCAGCAATTCCACTTGGTAATCATGTACAAGAAAGGTATTTATAACAGAGTTGCTGATATGCTTTCTAGACTGGTTGTTAATGTAGCCATTTTACTCAAGAATCATTCTGTTTTGCCTTAAAGTTATGTTGAGAAATACGCACATGATGCTGACTTTCAAGAGGTGTATTCAAACTTGAGTCAAGGCCACCAAGTTGAGGAATTAGACTACCATTTACATGATAATTTGTTGTATCATTTGGGAAAAATTTGCATTCCATGGGGAGAGAGAGTAAATATCACAAGGGAATCTCACACTTCTCTTATTTCTAGACATTTCGGTGTAAGTAAAACAGTGGCAAATCTTCAGAGGTATTTTAACCTGGCCTCGTATGCTTGAAAGTGTGTCACGTTTTATTAGAGGTTGTTCATTGTGTGATGTCAGTAAGCCTAGTAATAAGAAACTAGGACTGTACACACCACTTCCAGTTACTTCGCGTTCATGGGAGAGTGTTTCTATGGATTTTGTAAGAGGTCTTCTTTTATCAAGAAAAGGTCATGATTATTTGTACGTAGTTATGGATAGGTTCAACAAGAGGTGCATATTAATGCCTTGTAAAAAACAAATTACAGCTGAACAAACAACTCAACTTTTCTTTCAAAAGGTATGGGTTCATTTTGGATTACCTACTTCTATTGTAAGTGATCGTGATTCCCGATTTGTTGGGAATTTTTGGTAAAATTTATGGAACTTGATGGACACCAAGTTGAAGAAAAGTATAGCCTTCCATCCACAAACAGATGGTCAAACTGAAGTGGTTAACAGGACAACTATTCATTTGCTAAGAGGATATTGTAGCAAACATCCTAAGTTGTGGGATGAACAATTGCATTATATTCAGCATGCTGATAACTAAGCAAAACACTCTTCTACTCTAACTTCGCCTTTTGAGGCATGTCTTGGTTATTTGCCTAAATCACATTTGGATTTCATCTTTGAGAAATATGTAGTTGTAGATGGACACAGTGACATAGACAGAGCAAAGAAATTCATTGAGCAAATTTAGTTGATTCACCAAACAGTTCAAGAACAACTAGAAAAGATTCAAGGCAAGTATAAGGAAAGACATGATAAGTATCATGTGGATCATCAGTTTCAAGTAGATGATGAAGTTTGGCTTTACATTAGCAAGGAAAGGCTTCAAGGTGAAGGTAAAATTTTAAAACCAATCCGTTATGGTCCATTTCAAATTCTGGAAAAGATTGATAATTATGCTTTCAAGCTTGATTTACCTTCATATATGCAAATTTATTCCATTGTTAATGTTGAAAATTTGAGATTTTATGAGCCTCATTTGATTGAAGATCAAGGAGAAAGTGTACAGATTCCATCAATTGAAGATTTTTCTCCAGAATTTCTTGATGAGCTTCAAAAAGACACCATACTTGACAGAATAATGAGGTCATCAAAGAGAGGAAATTTTGATTATCTTCGAGTGGGTCTCAAAGGCACAAATCCATCAAAAGCCAAATGGATTGAAGAGGGGAAAGTGAGGGAACAATACCCTCATCTGTTCAATAACTGAATATAATATTTTAGGGTCCAAAAGGCTTCTAGTGGGGAGGAGTGATTAGGTGCTCAAAATTATGCTCAAAAATCAAAGTGACAAAATTGTGCTAAACTTAGCTTCAAATCGAAGAGCTCTTCATTCTGAATCCAACAGTGTGAACAACAGTCAAATACGAGCTCGTATGTAGAAGTTATAGCAAGTCAAAGTTCAAGTTTGAATTGTCAACATGGCAGGGTTGGATGATGTGGCAGGTTTCTTCAGCGAATGAGGAGGCACCAAGTGATAAGCCACCATTAGCCCCCACATATCGAAAATCGCAAGTCGCAGGCGGAAAGGTGTTATAGAATCGGTCCCGACAAGTTCGGGTTGCGATGCGATATCACAGATCACAATCGCACACAAGTCCCGCATATCCAAGACCCTTGGTTATCCACTGATTGCGAAATGCGATAAAAATCTCGGATGCAATTTGTTTATGGATTTTGGTTAATACTCCTATCAAGTCCGCCACATAGCAATCGCAACATCGTCGCCGTGTTCACAGACCTTAAGCCCACCAGACTTTGCCGATTGCGATTTGCGATTTAACCGACAAAATATGGCCCACCACACAATGAAATTTTTTCCCAGTTAGCGGATATCAGGCCGAATTTGATGGTTAGAGGTTGGAAAAGGGGAATTTGTTGAGCAAATTGTGGGAGAACTAGGAGAGGTCATAACTTCTTCCGTTATTGTCCAAATTAAGTGCGAAAAAGTCAATTCTAGCTGTTTTGGCTATTTTGAACTCATTGAGACAGGTTTCAGAGGCATTTGAGCATTGTAAACACATTTTTGTTGTAATTTGGAGCATAATAGAGAGGCCCAAGCATTGGAAGATGGACTAAGGAGATGTAGCCTAAGAGGGGTGAACTCATCATCAAATATCTATGTTGTGTGTTGTATTTTGATGTTCTTTGTTGTTATTTTGCTGTTGTTCAGCATATGTTTTATGTAAAATTGTTTATAACATTTAGATAAGAAAATCTCACGGGAATCAGTTAATTAAGCAAAAATGGTGAATCCTTAAGCACTTGATAATAAAATGATAAGCATCTTGGGTTTTATTTTGAATGGGGAATTAACACAACATTACTAATCTGCTCCATTTCATATCAAAGGCAGATCAGCCATGACAGTGTAAACATAACCTGATTGGGTGTAGATCAGATCAAATATTAAGGCTACTTGTAGTGCATCTTCCTCAGACTAGGGGAAGTGTGACATGACATCTTTAGCAATGGGGGCCAAAAGCGATCTAAGGAACCAATCCATATAGATGCAGTCTTTGAATTTAGGAGCTCTACATACGCTCCTCCTTCTACACCATTCCTAAACATGGTCGGATAGGCAAGTGGTAAGAAGTTTTACGGAAAGAAGTCAAAAGTTTGGTATCGGTGTCCTAATGGAGAGGTAACTGGAAAGGGTAAGAAAATATTTGGCAAGAGTCGCAAAAGTGGAATGAGTGGCTTTGGGTTGATTGACATACCACTTAGCAGCAGCTCCAGTGAGTGTGTGTTGGAACAGACGAAGACGGATGTAATCTTCTGTAATGGAATTTGATGAACACCACACGTGGAATGAACAAACATGATTAGTGGGATCTTCTCCAAGATTATCTTCAAACTTTGGGACGTATGAAGGGAGTTTAGTAGGCATAGCTAGCTAAGTGGAATCATGGACAAGAGATCATTGATAAGATGGCTAAAATTGGGGAGACTCAAACCAACCATAAAGGAAGCAATGGAGTAGGAGTGACCAAATTGGTGGGGGTACCCTGGTTGGTACCTAGTTTACCACCCTAGTTTCCTGCACCCACGTTGGTGCTCGAAATAGTGGTGGTACAGGGTTGAGAAGACGCATAATCAAAGGATGAACTGGAAGAATCATTAGAATCAGAATTAGAATGATGACGCGATGAAGGACTGGGCTTATGTACTCTAACTCAATGGGGAGGAGTAATATGTCCTAACGGGAATTAAGCGTGAAGACCTCGAAGTCTCCGTGACAAATGCCTAGGGGGCACAATGATGTCAAGACAAGAATGATATAAGGACTAAGGGTGATGATATAAATAAAAGAGTAAAAAACAACAAGAAAACACTTAGTGCATTGGTGCCAAGTGTAAACTAAGTAGATTAATGATGTAACTATAATACAAGAAAACATGTCGTATCAAAGAAAAAGACCTCTAGCCTATAGGTGATCTAAATCCTCAAACAATTCTAGATCTCCTATTTTAGATGCCCTTCCAAAGAACTTATTACATGATAGAATTTGATCCCCGCAAGCAGAGTTTTCCAGAGAAAGGTAGGATAGAGAACCAACTATACGATATTGCCCACCACGGGTTGGGTAGCCCCGAGGAGAACTATTCGCACGATGACCTAGCCTAACCCCATTTAAATAAGGTTTCTGACACACTCCGACTTTGGATCATAGGATAATGAAGAATTTTAAGATCCCTAATATGTCAACTTCTATGTCTCAATGAAAGCGATCGATGGGTGTTATTAGAAGCTTATCCCACGATCCTACACCTACACTACAAAGATATTTTGGCCCTGGTGCCCAAGTGGGCTTAATCTATGTGTGTTGAGTTATTAAGGTGTAGTGCTTCAAGTCTTGGATTAACGGTGTTAACCAAATTCACGTTCACTTAGGGTGTGAGTGTGTGAAAATAATGCGTCAAGTGGATGAGTTAATTGAGCATGTTTTTTGATGCCATGTGCTGCTGAAAATGAAATGTTAAATAAATCTAAAAATGATAGAAAATAAATAGCCAAACAAGCACACACAACCCCACCCACAAGTGTTACTTAGCACCTAAGCAAGAGAGGGAAAACAAGCTACTCAAAGACACATAAAAATTCCTAAATGCTATAATGTCAAGGGATTGAGATCTAGAGGCACTAGTATGATATAAATGGTTTAGAGAAACAACAAAAATCAGAGGTGAAAAATGTTGCAAAGGATAGAAGTGAAGCTCTAAAACTTAGGATGCTCAAGAGGATCCTAAGGGGGAAAAGGAAAACCTGAACTCTAAAGGGAGAAAAGCTAAAATAAACTTATCCAAAAGAATTGAAAATTAATGGACCAGACTCTGAAAATTAGTGGCTGAAAATGTTGAAACCCTGGATTCCTCAATAAAAAAATCTCTTCCTAACAATGTGGAGGTGTAATCTAAACCCTATGGGGTTTTTTCCTTCCTCAAAGAGGAAAACTAAGTGTATCTAGGCTTAGGGGAGACAGAAAACAGAGGTGAAGTAACCAACCTAGTCCACAGACAACACTCTCGACGATTCTGAAAAAATTCTGAAAAATTTTCGGAAAAAATACCAAAACATGGGTACTGACCTAGAATAGTAGAACACACAGTTTTTGGGCAAAATAGTGCGCTCTAGAACGCAAATCAGGGGTTGAAAAGTGTGTTTTTCTCCTAGGACTCTCGGTGGACAAATCTCACACAGATTTCACCGTCTCCTGCTCGGCTTCTACCTATGACCAGCGGAAAGAACCAGAAAAACACCAGAATCCAAAAATTTGACCAAAAAGGGGATAATACTAAAAATAGAAATTGAGAGGATAAAAATAGTTGTAGAAAACCTTAAAATTTACTGAAACTTCAATCACCCAGTGTTACCGGGAAAAGTGTCTATTTAGAACTGCTCTATCCCACTAAGGTGTGACAGCTGCCTTAGAAACAAACAGAGAAAACTACTTTTGTATTTCCTTTATGAACTATAGATAGAGAGGAATAGAAAGAACCAACCTGTGTCTTGCGCTAATCCTTTGATTCAATCCCTCTCTTCTTTGACAGCTTCCAGCTACCTGTTCCCTTACTTGCCCAGCTTCACCAAGTACCTGTAAGATCACAGAAGAAGAAAACTATACAAAGACATGGATCTATATTCATAAATAACTTAGGATCAGATTTAAGTTAACCATACAAATGTAACAAGAATCAATGATACAAAAAGCATGGAGGAGAAACTCAAATAGTTTTTATTGATAAACAAGAAGATCCAGGAGGAGTTACAACCGATGATTCCTGACCCAGCATCAGCCTCCCAGCAAAGAAGCCCCTCTTCACCTCCAACAAAGCATAGATCACCCAATTCTCTGATGTTTATCTCAAAACCAACAACAATTCCTTACAATGTGCAAAATTCCAGCCTCTGGATCTCTGAGATGAGGGATCCATATATAGATGTGTGTAAGGAGGATGAGTCAGCTTGTGATTTGATTAGTGTCTTCTCTCTGTCAGTTCTTGCTTCCACTTGGAGACTGAAGGCCTCTTACTCATCCTTGGTCGAATTCAGTGAGGCAAGTGTCATAGGAGAAGATTCTGGAAGCTTCCATTGTCTCTCCACCTCGCGGAATGACACTGCCATTTGTCATTTCTCGCCCAACGCACCCTCATAGTGCATTTAGGTGCGTTGCAACGCACCTAGCTAGTGGATTTAGGTGCTATGTAATGCACTTACCCTGTGGAGCAGCTGAAATGATCCTGTTTTGACTTATTCTGAGCAGTTTCTGGTGGAGAACTTCTGGGAGAAGCTGTAATTTGTTGACCTTGTTCCTTTAGGGGTTAGAACAACACTTTTAGGGACTTAGGAGCCCTTGGTTTATGGACATTTCATACTTAGAGTTGTAAGGCACAAAAATGTCTATAACAGTTGCCCCCTAAAGTATGAGGCCGTTAATCGGGTGGAATGCTTTATTGTGAGGATCCGAAGTTCTTTCAATGCTGGGAGGAGACCTGTAATAAGATACAATACAATACATTATCTTCATACTGTTTTCATGATCTAGCTGAGGCGGGCATTCCCATGCTCAGCTTTAAAAATTCATTTTCATGTACATAGGACAGACAATCGTCTGATTGTAGACTGATGATTCTGATAGAGCCATCATCCTTTTGGTAGAATGATTATCTGTGCTGCAATGCTGTACATTTTAATGTCTTTATTTCCCTGAATATATATCGCAGCCCGGATGGATGAAACTAGATCCGGGGTCTTCAATCTCGTCCGATCTTCACTCGAAGTACAAGTCGATCCATGTGAGAAATGTTTTGAAGTCGAACATGGAAAGACATCGCTTGATTACCAGTCAATGATGTAAACTGTTAACAAGCACGAGAGGAATCACCGATAATGATAATGATCCTCAAGGTACTGCAGTACAATTCACGTGGTGTGAATAAAGGACTTGGCGTCGAACACCATGCAAAATCTTTCGGTTGAAGGTCATTGATGTAAACCTGTCGCCGGAAGTGAGAAACTTGCCATTGAGGCATGCAAGCTTCAAAGTACTGAATGGGGTGTTCCTAGACCAACTTCTTGGATAATGAGCTGATGTCAACAAGAAGTGGTCCGTCATAGGAGGGCCTTAGTGAATCCCACATCAATGACACGGAACGGAGCAAATGATTTTGATGGAGGTGAAAACAATCTGATGATATACGGTTCAGGGTGGCGGTCATGAAGGAATGGAGTATAATGTATGGTAGTGGGTGGGACACAGGTGGCCTTTCTGGATGACTTCTCTTGAACATGTCGGCGACACTGATGTGATGGATTGGTAGCATTAGCCCCAAATGTGGATGGTATGGTGTGACCATGGCGATGTGACCGGTGAATGAAACAACCCAACCCGACTCGGACACGGAGTGGAAGTGTCATGTTCAAGAGCGACTTGCTACCAATAAAGATTCTTTGAGTTTTCTTCCCAATTTTTCCCCAGTCATTGCTGACCAGTACCTCTTTATTTTTGTCAAGCTTGAGGAGGATAACATATGCTTGTTCTATAATTTGCCCTTCGGGCAAACCCATCGCTATGTTTTAACGAGCCTAGCGATAGTGAAACTCGTTCTCGTCTAAAGACAAGTTTGTCGCTATTAATCTTTTTAACGAGTTTAACGACAAAGATAACTCGGTCCTTTTCATTTTTAGAGAGTCTGAAAAGGTACGTAAAGGTAACTCCAAAATTCCTTTTTCGTCATCTAATCCCTTAAGTCCGAAAAAGTATAAAACAATACAGAAGGGATGAATTTTCGATAGTTTTAACAAGCCGAACAAAACAAGCACTCGATCTTTTTGTGCAATAATCCCTCAAGTCCGAAAAGATTAAAATCTAGATGAGGGATAACACTTCTTGTCCCTTTAACGAGCTGGAAGGCCAAGAACTCGACAATCTTTTCATATTTTACAAGTCAGTTGAAAAGAGCTTAAAGAAGAATCGTCTTTTGAGGAACGAGTGATAAAATGGGTAGCAGCTGATTCCAGGTAAGGTTTGGAATTTTCCAATCACGGCAGTGTCACAAGGATGGCTAGTGAAATCACTCTTCGCAGCTGTTCCTCAAAAAGGGTAAACAATCAAATGGAGGTGAATGATCAGCCAATGAAAAAATGGAGGTGACGGTGCAAACACGACCAAGGCTTTAATGGCTGAAGTACTACATTCACGGTGGTTATTTACTAGGGAATAGTTCATTTTTTAACGAGCTTAAACGCGGGTGGAAAAATTTGCTCGGTGCGGGTTTATTTTTTAACGAGCTTGAACCTTGCGGTAACACTGCTCGATTAATCCAGTCATATGATAAGAATGTCTCATATAAAAATGGCAATTTTTAGAGTTTTGCCCCACATCCTTTCTTTATGCAAGTTAGGAAACGACCAATCCTACGGGTTTAAAGGGTTAGAGGTCCTAAAAATTTAAAAAATAAATAGTCGCTCTTTGCTTGCACTCCAAAAGGTTTGCATGCCCCCAGGTATAAAACAGAGTTTCAAGGTTACCTCTACTTCCATCCGCCAAAACATTTGTTTTACCGAGAGAGGCCTACCTCTTACAGGTTACCCAAAGATTGTTCTATTTGCGGCGCAAACAAAACACTTCTTTGGCAATGTCTACTGAAATAAACAAAGGTGAGTGGTGGCACTCGCCAACTCACATAACTTTGACAAGAGAATCTTGTTCTAGAATAACCCTCTTTTCCACTCATGGACGGGGTACAGACTAGTCATATTCTCCCGCGGAAACCTACCCTATACTCGAAGTTTTCCTGCCGAAGCAGACCAGGATGCATGCCCCCTGGGTTTCAGTCATATCCCTCTGAATTACTCGTGCTCATCGGGAGGACGGGCTGGAGATTGAGACATTTCTTGCGTGAAAAGACCATTCAGGGATGGTATATGACTATTTGCTCTGTATGATCCGGGAAATGAAAGCTGGTCCACGAGCTTGACCACTCTTCCTTCGTGCGGAAAACACATTACTCTAAAGAGTGAGGAGATAATTGCCTACATGCAATAAATATATTCTCGTCCAAGGAGTAGATTGTAATCCAGGGGTCCTTGAACTACCATTACGTTCATGCAAACTATTTTCCTTCTCAATGTTATGGGCACATCGGGAAGGATCCCTAAAGGTCGACTGGTTCCTTTATCAAAGCCCGTCAGATTTCTCATCTCAGGCAAAAGCGATGGCGAACCAAGCGCTTTCCAAGCAGTTGAGGAAAGGATACTCACAGAAGCCCCCTCATCTATGATGGTACCGACCATAACCATTCTATATATTTGAACGATAATTCAGAATGGTACGCTTGCTGGTAAACGGGGTCTGCCTAGTTGATTCCAGTCGAAGGACACAACTAGGTTGCTTGGAGGTGGGACCGAATAGACGGCCAGGTACGACTCTAACGAACTTCCTTCCTGCGGTAAAGGAATGGGTAAATTGCCCCCATGTTCGTCGGAGTCTGTGTTTATGAAGAGAATTTGGATGGTGTCATCCTTGTTCTCTTCAGTGACTGTATCATCTGAAGATAAAACCTCTGAGACCGGTCAACTGCCACCTCGACCTTTTGACTTTCGTCTGGTATGGATCTGGATGGTTTATCTTCAATGATAGGTGCTTCAGCCGACCACCTGAGCGGGCCAGCCGGATTTTCAACTAATGACGGACTCGGCAAGAGTTTTTTATATCCAGGAGGAAGTCGTAACGGTGAAACCGGACGATCATCCAAAACTCTTTTAGCTTCGTCTAAGAAGGGACAACGGTGGATGGCATGATCGCCTTCGCACAGTTTACAAGGAAATCTACATTTCCGTTTTTGTCCTGGGGCTTCACTTCCACTAGTTGATGGTGTGCTTTCAACATGATCATCAGAGGTTGACGACACCGGGTTGTGCAAATGAGGAGACCAGTCCCTTAATATCCGAGGGATGCAAGGATAATCTCTGTGAAAGTGGTCTCCTTTGCAAATGACACATGGCGATTTAGGCCTGGTCGGTGCAGTGTGTGGATTTTCGTTAGACGACACTCGTTTTCCCCCATTCGCCTTTGGCTCCTTCTTCTTTTTCTCTTTCTTCTTCTTCTCCTTCTTCTCCTTAGGAACTTGACTTTTGGCTTTACCAGCCCCATCAAGCGAAGAGGAAAGAGGAGAGGAAGAATTAGAGGAAGTAGAAGGTTGGTGGGCAACTCTGGACTCGTCTAATTGCTGATTCGATTGTTCAGGAATAATGGTGTTCTGAACGACAGAGGTTGAGAAGAGCCATACAGGAAAACCAATTGTCAGCCCTGGAAGCGACAATGTGGCCATATGGGGCGCACCAACATCTCCCCAAGAGGAGAAGGGACTAGGATTTCCACCAAGGGGAATTCCTTGGTTGGTAGACTCCATTTTCTCAACCCAAGATCAACGTAGGAAAGGGGTATGAATATTCCGTTTAAAATAAATTTTATACGTTTTGACACAACTTGTTTTTTCAGCTTTTAAGAGTCGAGAAAAAACAAAAGATGACTCTAGTCTCCTTCGATTTTTAATGAGCCTGAAGTGACAAGTGCTCAGATGGACCTTTTCTGTTAAGGAGTCTGAAAAGGAACGAAAGGGACTGCTCTGGAGGCCTAGGTAGAGGGAGTACTAAACCAATCGCAAAACTGCAGAATACTTTTTACGGTACGACAGTCAATCTTCCCGAATGCTGTGTTCAGTGCATTGCGATCAGTAGGGCGGCAGACACAACTTCCTATGGATAAAGGATTTAAGCCTATAGGGGTCTCCCAAAATATACTCGACGGTACGTGGGAGCACAAGTTCGTACTGGCACTTATCGTCTGAAAGTGGAGGAATCACCCAACCATCAGTGAGGACAACAGTTACCAGGCTTTACGACGCCGGAATACGTCTCTAGCCTAGACCTCTAAATGTTGTGCGTTAAGTTCCAAAGCGTTATTAGATTCATTGAATCTATTTTAAGTTGATCTTGCTTATGAAGTTTGCCTTTTGGGTTCACCACGAGATGTAGATGTAATTCCTAAAATGCAATCTAAAGATGATAAACAAACTTTTTTATCTCTTTTCTGCAATGAAAATCCTAGCTACTAGGGGAAAAGAAAGACACAATCTTTTCACAAAGAGCAAAGAGCACACTGTAAATGCACTTTCCTAAATCGAGCCAAACAGACTGCCTATATGCAAATGCACATGCATGTATTTGTTTTTCACTTTCTTAGTATTGATGCTAAAAAGAAAGTTGATGTACAAATCTGAATTCGCTTTCAAGCGACAAACAAAAACAAGCTTCTTTTCGAAATCAGAAGATAGAGATGATTACGACACTTTACGATTTTTAAATGAATACTCGTTTTGACACTAGAAAATCACAAATTCATACCAAAGGCAATAGTAAAAGTATAATCGACCATCAAAAGCAATTAAAATTTCTCCTATGATCGAAATCGACACTTGCGACAGATCTAAATCAAAGGAAGACGGTACGATTATTCGAATTTTGCGATGGAAAACTGTAAACGACTCAACAAACACACAAAAACATCTATAGTTCTTTTGTACAAATGAGGCGGAATAACAGTAAGGAAAAGGGGTTTTTAACAGTCATATACTGATCACAGGCTGCAAAATTCAGAGACAGAACTGGAAAGAATGAAGCACAAGAACCTCAGCTGCACAGGGCTAGGCTGATCAGCGCACCTATAACACAGAGAAACTGCATTGCAGCGCAGGTTGCCCTTTCGGGAAGTGCGTTGAAATGCAGGATCTCTTCACAGTACCTGCGCTGGGCTAGAAACGAGAATCTGTCCGGGTTCTGGGTCACAGTTTGTAGTTTAGTCTTTGGTTTTTGGCCGAGTAAACGCAATCAGTAATGCACAATCAGGGGTAGATCTAAGGAGGGTCTAAGAGCTATCACAAGGGCAATCAGATAGTCTATGAATCAGTTGTTCAAATCATAAATAGATCCAGTGAATGGATTGAAGCAGCAGATGTCTACTTTGCATTTGTTATGGCAAATGCAGTTCGAATGCTACTTATAAGTTTATGAAACAAACAACAAGAGATACACAAACAAACTAATTAGACATTCTCCCCAGTGGAGTCGCCATTTTGTTACCGGGAAAAGTGTCTATTTAGAACTGCTCTATCCCACTAAGGTGTGACAGCTGCCTTAGAAACAAACAGAGAAAACTACTTTTGTATTTCCTTTATGAACTATAGATAGAGAGGAATAGAAAGAACCAACCTGTGTCTTGCGCTAATCCTTTGATTCAATCCCTCTCTTATTTGACAGCTTCCAGCTACCTGTTCCCTTACTTGCCCAGCTTCACCAAGTACCTGTAAGATCACAGAAGAAGAAAACTATACAAAGACATGGATCTATATTCATAAATAACTTAGGATCAGATTTAAGTTAACCATACAAATGTAACAAGCATCAATGATACAAAAAGCATGGAGGAGAAACTCAAATAGTTTTTATTGATAAACAAGAAGATCCAGGAGGAGTTACAACCGATGATTCCTGACCAAGCATCAACCTCCCAGCAAAGAAGCCCCTCTTCACCTCCAACAAAGCATAGATCACCCAATTCTCTGATATTTATCTCAAAACCAACAACAATTCCTTACAATGTGCAAAATTCCAGCCTCTGGATCTCTGAGATGAGGGATCCATATATAGATGTGTGTAAGGAGGATGAGTCAGCTTGTGATTTGATTAGTGTCTTCTCTCTGTCATTTCTTGCTTCCACTTGGAGACTGAAGGCCTCTTACTCATCCTTGGTCGAATTCAGTGAGGCAAGTGTCATAGGAGAAGATTCTGGAAGCTTCCATTGTCTCTCCACCTCGCGGAATGACACTGCCATTTGTCATTTCTCGCCCAACGCACCCTCATAGTGCATTTAGGTGCGTTGCAATGCACCTAGCTAGTGGATTTAGGTGCTATGTAACGCACTTACCCTGTGGAGCAGCTGAAATGATCCTGTTTTGACTTATTCTGAGCAGTTTCTGGTGGAGAACTTCTGGGAGAAGCTGTAATTTGTTGACCTTGTTCCTTTAGGGGTTAGAACAACACTTTTAGGGACTTAGGAGCCCTTGGTTTATGGACATTTCATGCTTGGAGTCGTAAGGCACAAAAATGTCTATAACACATGCTCTTATCACCTGCGCACTTCCCTCGCCCGACTGCCACTCGATCACCATCCCCCTCATCCAATGGTGAACAGCCATATCGGCTGCACCTAATGGCCGACCTTTACCCGCCTGATACAGCGGTTTTCCCCGTCCCCTCGACTGCTACGTGTCAAGCTCTGAAGTTGATCGGGTGACCCCTCCGAAATACTGCTCGACCCCCATAAGTGGTGCAATGGACTGGGAAACTGCCTCCCCACTCAACCCGATAAACCACCTACTATTCATTCATAAAATTACTCGCCAAAAAATTTCCGTTGCTCCATAAAAAGGCCCAAAATCGCTTTTTCGCCTTTTTTGCTCATTTTCTGTGTGAACCTCTGCAAACCAGTGTGACACCTGCAAACACCGAATTTCCCAATTGAACTCCAAATTCACTCCTGAAGAAGCTGCAGAGACCCCAATCAACCTCTCAGTCCATACCAAAGCCATTCGAACTTCTGCAACTGCCGTGAACTCCAAATTTGAAGATAATTCACCCATTTCCAAGTATTTCACCATGAATTACCACTCACCCTTTCAAATTTGAAAATGTTCAGCCTGTAAAGTGTTTTAATTAAGTAAAATTAATTAAAATTACTTCAAATTTGAAAGTCTGTTGCCCAAACCCTTCTCAAAACTGCCAGTTTCCGTCAAAACCTTTGATACAACCCTACACTGCCAAATTCAAATCCATAAGAACTGAATTATGGCTGCCCCTGTCACCATGGATGTCCGACCTATTACAACTCCCCATCTGGACCTAGACCACCTTCCCCTGGCGGACAGGGATTTCCAAATCAGAGATACCAGTGCATATGAGGTCCTGCTCAAACTTCATTGTTTGAGTAGGGATAGATATCTGAACCATTCTGATGACATTGGTCTTTGGGAATCCAATTTGCCCAAATACCAATTTCCCCAAGTACATGTTTTCCCTGAAATTGTCCATATGTGCCATGCTTGTTACATTCCCAGCCAGAGAGCTATAATGTCCCTTGACCAGAAATTTTTGTTTACCATCACAGCTGAATCAATCAATGAGATGTTACAGGTCCAACCAGGTCCAAACCTAACCCCACTCTCAATTGGAGATTTGTTAGACCAGTACACCAAGTTGAGTCCATCAAAACTGGCCCAATTGTTTCAAACTTTCATTGTTGAAGAGAAACACATTCCCAAGGATGCCCCTCCATATGTTTCTGCCATTTTCTCTGAAAGGGGCAAGCACATTGTGACTATGATATCATGTATTTTGGGCTGCACCACTAATGAATTTGTTGATGAGCTTATCCTGGCCTTCATGTCCATTTTCACCCCAGGAAAGCCTCCTGCTACTATATACAATTATGCCCAGTTCATAGCTGAAAGGATGCATGAACAGTTTACTAGAATGCATAATGAGAGAGTGTTCAAGTACTCATCTGTACTTTACCATATGTTTCTATATTATCAGTCAGACAGGTTCCCTTTCACCCTCCAGAAGCTTGATACCAGAGGCCAGCTGATCTAGGTCCAGGTGTAACGAAGGACCCTTCCAAGACCTTTTACTTTCGTAATGTGTTAAATTGCATTTTAAAAGAACATTAATGAATACATCTGCATGCTGTAAAGAAGAAGAACATGTCAATCATCACCACATGAAAACATAAGCCGTTGATAACGGAGTTCGTCTAGGAGGGACTACGTCTCCGGGCCCCAGTGTCAAGATGGTGTAGGCAGCTGCATTAAGTGCTGTCAATAAAGATGATGTACACAAGAGATGATGTCATGATCATAGAAGGAAAATGCCCTCACACAAGAGTGGCTCTAAGAGATGTTCCACTACAGGAACTCTCAATCAAAAGACTCATATCAGCATGACACAAAAACATGCATGGTGAGCATCCCACCAACATGGCACAAAAGGGATCTCAATGCAAAACATGCACAGCGACAACAAGAGTATCCCAATAACATACAACAAGGGATCTCAAAACATAAGATGATGAGTTATGACAACAAGTACATCACATAGAAGATTACGCATCAAATCAAGGAAGGAATCATGACAACATGTAATAAATAAGATCCCGCATCAACATCAATCAAGGATTTGTCAAGGATCTGTGCAACATAATGCATAAAGAAGAATTAAATGAACACATCATATACCTCACAACCAAGGGCCATTTGAAGAAGTGGATGTCACATTTCTAAAGCTACTCAGACCATCGATCTCAAGGCATGGATCGTATGAAGATGGTTGCTCGCACAAGAATGTGGACATCTGCACTCGCACTTAGAAAAGTGGCTAGAAGAAGAAATGAGAGAATAAGAAATATGAATACACCATCAAATTTGTGGCGTCGAGTAGTGCTGAATCGACTGTCCAAAATCCAAAATTTGAGAAGTTGAGAATTCTGGGCTCAAGGAATCTTTTAGATTCCCCGGGATTCCTCAAAGATTTTGCTCCATGGGTGGACTGGAAATCTGCAACTTAGATGGTGAATCTGATCTCGCCATTGCGATCCCTACAGAAAACCATGAAAAACAACTATAAACTTGACTATAATTTGACATGGCAAAATTTTACCTCCTTGGGAAAATTTTAAGGCTCATGGTTCCGTTCCCTGTTTTTGCTGAAATCATGGTTCCACGTGCATTCTAGAAATGACCTGAAAATTCAGAACTATGATGGAAAAATGGACAACACCGTTGCACTCATGGTGACGAGAGGTGTAAAAACCATATAAAATTTGTCAAAATTTGACAAAGTGAAAACTTTGCCCTCCTGCAAAATTCATGGTTCCTGCATTAAAATATTAATTAACTGCCTCGAAATCTGTGCCCTGCAATCTCCTCCTTCAAATCTGGTAAAAATCTGAGTTTATATTAAAATCCTGGGTGAATATACCAATGTAATTGGTTAGGAGAGTTGGTAAGAGTGCTGGTTAATAGGGAGGAGGTCGGGCGGTCAAACCCCGCCTCCTCCTTTTTATACACAAAATTCGTTTTAAAAACCCAATTTTTGGGTGGCTGGGCCCGCCTTGGACGGCCCACCCTCGTACCTTCCTTCGCATGCATATAACATATACCGTTTATGGTTGGGCGAATGGTTTTATGTTGGCGTAGTTACATATATTTGGGGCCGCTCGCTTGGGGGCCGACCAGGTGGGCCGAGCGGGTTCGACCCCCACCGGTCTCGTAACCTCCGTTGTCGGCGCACTTAAAATCGATGATCGGCATTCAAAATTGGCGATCGGCATTCAAAATCAGCGATTGGTATTCAAAATGGGCGATCAACACTTTATCGGCGTTGTATGTATCGGCGATTGGTGCTTTAAGTGGTCGTTGGCCTATATATATCATGGGTTGTTGGGGTGATGGGGTGTGGGGCGGGTCCACCGCCGCTGGCCGCCCCAACTCGTAATACAACATGTTTCAAATATGATATGCGACAGAGGATTGGAGGGTTCGACGTGGGTTATGGCCGTCAATCCCTAAAATATATATATTGTTGTGATTTCGCTGGCGGGGAGTTATGGCCCGTCAGCCTTAAATATATATTTTTAATAATATGCGATGGAGGGTAGGGGCGATTAGGCCGGTGGGGAGTTATGGCCCGTCGGCCTTATAATAATAATTTGTTATGAAATTTTGGGGTGGTAGGGGTGGTGGCCTGCCACCTCATAACAAATTATATATATATATATATATATTTATTTATTTATTTCTATAAAGATGGGGTTGTTTTGAAACTTCTAGAAAATAAGGGTCAGTGGGAAAATTAACGAGGAAACAATTTTGACCAGTTTCGGGAGCTAGGTTTATGCCTCGAGGTCAGTCAAATTGTAGGACACTTAAACCTGGCCCACAACCCAACTTTGACCAAAACTTTGACTGGCCCGTTCTCCCTCATACGAGCTCGGTTTGACGAACCGTTCACACCTCCACGATCAGGATGACGAGATCTACGCTCTGGTCCTAGGTTGAAGTCATTCTGAGCACTTTGATTTTCGAGTGTTCACCAGCACTCTTTGTCCTATGTGTCTCTCTGGAGCCACTTGGATCAATCCTCCCCACTGAGGAGCTTTTGGTCATCCAAAAGCATGAAAAATAATCAGCGACTTTCTCTGTACTCTGTCTACATCACAAGCATCCTGAAAAGGTCTCGCTTCCATCTCCTTCACCTTTGTTCTTCGGAGCCTTAAGCGACGAGCCGACACCTGCTACCTCTGCAACCTGTAGTACATTGTTTCGCAAATTACATGCTTGATTGACATGACCAACTAATGACCCAAACGTCCCATACTTGCCACGAGTTTATAACACATACTCGGTGGTCAAGTTTACATTAAGATGGATGTAATACCTCAGCTATGACAATAAGGCCAACATATCATTGTTGCTTCAAAAAGTGATGGAAAACACATCATCACTGCAACACATGATTTACAATCATAAGACCAAACACTATTGTTTCGACAAGTGATGGAAACATAACATCACTTTCAAAGTTTAAAATATGACTCAAAACATGACCAAACATCATTGTTGTTGACCAAGTGATGGAAACACATCATCACTTTTACATTTTAAAATGCAACAAATGATTTACAAAAGAATGACCATGAAATGACAACATGTCTAGAAACCATTTTTCACTTATCAATGTGAATGGGTCACCTCCTTGTGGCAATTTTGCTTGTCGAACAACTGCTCTTCCTGGTTCACGCACCAACACTTTGTCTTTAAGGCGCTGCTCTGGATGGAGCCTCCAACAAGTGGCTCTTTGATGGCCATTTCAGTCGCAATGACTGCAGTAGGTTTTCTTCCTCCATATCTGCTTAACCTATTGTTGCGAGGGTTTTTCACGCCTCATCTTTTTGAGTGCGGCCATCCTTTTCCAACACTTAGAAAAGGTATGGTTATGGAATGCGCAAAAGGTACATGTTTTTTGATGCCATGTTTTACATTCATTATTAACAACATGATCATAATCGAAATGAACATTTGAAGATTGAAATTGGTTATACCTTCCTTTGCTGTCTCTGATGTCAGTATGGCAATGAGAGCTTGCCTCAGCTCTCTCCCTGCAATGGGCACTGCCGTGGGATGATGGGGAAGTGTTCCCATCATTCTCTTTCCTCGACGATTTCATCAATGTCTCGGATGACTCTGACACCTTCGAGCACTCTCCTTTAGTGTATCTCGAGCCTACAAATCGATGTTTGTGCACAACCTCTAAAGGTTGAGTCATGCCTTGGTCGTTAACACCAAGTTCTTCTTTCTCCTCGTGCCTCATCCTCGTAAGGAGCCTCATGTTTGTCCCTGTAATTGGGATCTCCAAATCTCCAACAGACATCATACTATGAGAAGATGAAACCAAAAGGAAATCAACATCTTTTACCTTCTCTTTCGATTTGGAAAGAACTGATGAGGGTTGTTCATCATCCGTTGTTGGTGGTTCGCTAGCTGTCGTGGCGCATTCCCCAACTTCTTTCCTGACATACCCAAGTCCTGCCTGACAGGGTAATTCCTCTACTTTTATGGGATTGACAATGCCTTGGCCATTAACGCCCAAGCCTTTTCCTTCATACCCCATTCTCTTCAACAGTTTGGAGCCAATTCCTGTGGTATGATTTTCAAAAATAGTGAAATCATCATCAGGAAACATACATGAAGATGGAGAACTACTTTTTACCTCACATGGGTCTCACTGCAGCTTTTCCAAGGCCTCGTCCTTTGCTTGCAGCTGTCATAGCAAACTCTATTTTTCCTCTTTCTCTTCATGTAGATGCATCTTCAATTCATCATTCTCTGTTTGAAGATTATGTTTGTTTTGCTTCAGTTCTTCCATGGCCTCCTCTGTGGCTTGCAACTGAAGCTGCAATCGCTCCTTTTCCTTTGTCTCTTTTCTGTAGAGTTTCATACACAATTTCCACTCTTTTGGAAATGTTGAGCATGGTCTCGTACATCGCTCTTTCATTCTTTGTCACTGCACGTTCCATTGTTCACACTGCAATTCACATACATGCAAAGACCGCTCTGATACCACTTGATCTACGTCCGGGTGTAACGAAGGACCCTTCCAAGACCTTTTACTTTTGTGATGTTTTAAATTTCATTTTAAAATAACATTAATGAATACAACTACATGTTGTAAAGAAGAGGAACATGTCAATCATCGCCACATGAAAACATAAGCCATTGATAATGGAGTTTGTCCAGGAGGGACTACGTCTCTGGGCCCCGATGTCAAGATGGTGTAGGCCGCTGCATTAAGTGCTGTCAATAAAGATGATGTACACAAGAGATGATGTCATGATCATACAAGGAAAATATCGTCATGCAGGAGTGGCTCTAAGAGATGTTCCACTACAGGAACTCTCAATCAAAAGACTCCTATCAGTATGACACAAAAACATGCATGGTGAGCATCTCGCTAGCATGGCACAAAAGGGATCTCAATGAAAAACATGCATGACGACAACAAGAGTATCCCACTAACATACAACAAGGGATCTCAAAACATAACATGATGATTTATGACAACAAGTACATCACATAGAAGATTCCGCATCAAATCAAGCAAGGAATCATGACAACATGTAATAAACAAGATCCTGCATCAACATCAATCAAGGATCTGTGCAACATAATGCATAAATAAGAAGTACATGAACACATCATATACCTCACAACCAAGGGCCATCTGAAGAAGTGGATGTCACACTGCTGAAGCTGCTCGGACCATCGATCTCAAGGCATCGATCGTATGAAGATGGCTGCTCACACAAGAATGTGGACATCTGCATTGACACTTAGAAAAGTGGTTAGAAGAAGAAATGAGAGAATAAGAAATTTGAAGACACCATCAGATTTGTGGCGTTGAGTAGTGCTGAATCGACTGTCCAAAATCCAAATTCTGAGAAGTTGAGAATTCTGGGCTCAAGGAATCTTTTAGATTCCCCTGGGATTCCTCAAAGATTCTGCTCCATGGGTGGATTGGAAATCTGCAACTCAAATGGCGAATCTAATCTTGCCATTCCGATCCCTGCGGAAAACCATGAAAAACAAGTATAAACTTGACTATAATTTGACATGGCAAAATTTTACCTCCTTAGGAAAATTTCAAGGCTCATGGTTCCGCTCCCCGTTTTCACTGAAATCATGGTTCCACGTGCATTCTGGAAATGACCGAAAAATGCAGAACTCTGATGGAAAAACAGACAACACCGTTGCGCTCGTGGTGACGAGAGGTGTAAAAACCATGTAAAATTTGTCAAAATTTGACAAAGTGAAAATTTTGCCCTCCTGCAAAATTCATGGTTCATGCATTAAAATATTAATTCACTGCCTTGAAATCTGTGCCCTGCAGTCTCCTCCTTCAGCTCTGCTAAAAATCTGAGTTTATATTAAAATCCTGGGTAGATATACCAATGTAATTGGTTAGGAGGATTGGTAAGAGTGTTGGTTAATGGGAGGAGGTGGGGCGGTCAAACCTCGCCTCCTCCTTTTTATACACAAAATTCGTTTTAAAAAACCCAATTTTTGGGTGGCCGGGTCTGCCTTGGGCGGCCCGTCCGCATACCTTCCTCTGCATACATATAACGTATACCATTTATGGTTGGGCGAATGGTTTTACGTTGGCGTAGTTACATATATTTGGGGTCGCCTGCTTGGGGGCCGGCCATGTGGACTAGGCGGGTTCGACCCCCGCTGGTCCAGTAACCTCCGCTGTCAGCGCGCTTAAAATCGGTGATCGGCATTCAAAATCGGCGATCAACGCTTTATCGACATTGTATGTATCGGCGATCGACATTCAAAATCGGTGATTGGCGCTTTATCGACGTTGTATGTATCGGCAATCGACATTCAAAATCGACGATCAACGCTTTATCGACGTTGTGTGTATCAGTGATTGGCGCTTTAAGTGGTCTTTGGCCTATATATATCATGGGTTTTTGGGGCAATGGGGTGTGGGTCGGGTCCACCACCGGTGGCCCGCCCAACCCGTAAGACAACATGTTTCAAATATGATATACGACGGAGGATTGGAGGGTTCAACGGGGGTTATGGACGCCGATCCCTAAAATATACATATTGTTGCGATTTGGGCGGCGGGGAGTTATGGCCCATCGGCTTTATAATAATGATTTGTTATGAAATTTTGGGGTGGCGGGGGTGGTGGCCTGCCACCTCATAACAAATTATATGTATATATATATATATATATATATATATATATTTAAAGATGGGGGTTGTTTTGAAACTTCTAGAAAATAAGGGTCATTGGGAAAATTAACAAGGCAACAATTTCAACTGATTTCGGGAGCTAGGTTTATGCCTCGGGGTCGGTCAAATTGTAGGACACTTAAACCTGGTCCACAACCCAACTTTGA
Source organism: Pinus tabuliformis (assembly GCA_031772625.1). Taxonomy (NCBI): domain Eukaryota; kingdom Viridiplantae; phylum Streptophyta; class Pinopsida; order Pinales; family Pinaceae; genus Pinus; species Pinus tabuliformis. The sequence continues at coordinate 80,149,589 of CM062810.1, read as the reverse complement.
CCAAAACTTTGACTGGCCCGTTCTCCCTCATATGATCTCGGTTTGACGAACCGTTCGCACCTCCGCGATCAGGATGACGAGATCTATGCTCTAATCCTAGGTTGATGTCATTCTGAGCACTTTGATTTTTGAGTGTTCATCAGCCCTCTTTGTCCTGTGTGTCTCTCTGGAGCCACCTGGATCACTAGCCCAGGTCTGTCATATTTTGGACAACACTTTTCCACAAGTATTCCTCATCATATACTTATACAAATTTCATTGATTCTTTCGTCCATCCAATGATGACCATGCTGACAGGAAGCCCTTCACTTAGAATAAGTCAAGATATCAAAAGAGTCCTCCAGTTGTCCAAGCAAAGTAAAGTGGGAGATTGGTACCTTTACCAAAACCACACAGAAATAAGAATCTATGGGTGCCAACTTGCCCTATACAAACTCCCCAAATACCTCCCCATGAGGTTATTTGCTCTAGAATACTATAGGCAAATAATGAACTCTGATGAAGTAAATTTTGTATCAGCCAAGAAAAGAACACAGTTCAGAGTAAAAAACCAGTTAGGCCCTTTCATTTGCAACTCTAGAGAAGTAGGGCAGGAGGCAGATCTGATTCTGCAACAAATGAAATTTCCAAACAGTTTCATATGGAGATATGACCCTCAAGGGTTTATGACCAGACTTAGACAAAAGGTCAAATTAGGGCCTTACATTCATCATCCCATACCAGAGATTGAAAGATATGCAAATCAATCTGAGTGGTTGGAGAACACTCTTGTAGATAGGGATAACACAAAGGTAGATGTTGAGAATGCCTTGATTGATTTAGAAAGACAGCTTGATGAAAGCTCGTTTCTGCAGGTACCTGAACAACAAGAAAGAACCATGAGCACCCCTCCTATTATGCAGACTCCTTAGAATGAGGAAAAGAATCCTAAGAGGAACAGGGAGGGAGCCTCCACTTCAGGCATGGACACATCCAACGTGCAGTATGAAGGCAACCAAAGCAAAAGGCCAAGGCTCAATCCTGTTTCAGAACATGAAGACACAGAAGGCTCAACAGAGGTAACTAACACTGAGTTTGACATGAGCAGGTGCACAACTCCATCTAGAGAAACTCAAGAGCCATCCACATCACATAATCAAATGTTGGAAAGGTAGCTCAGTGTAGAAGTCTCCTCATTCAGTAGGCCTACTGACAAAGACAAGGACATTAAAGACAGGTATAAAGAAATTAAAATGAGAAATGAGAAACTAAAGGCACAGTCTTATGCTCAGTATCTCAAGCTTACACCTACAAACCAAACTAGATTGATGTCAGCTTTTGACATCAAGGAGGGAAATATGCAAATGTCCTTTGTAAAACCAACTGTACAACAACCAAGGACATCAACAGATTATAAAAAGATTGATTTTTAGGTATTGGTGAGGGATATTCATCCCATAGACCAGATTGAATTTCATAAACAGGCCGAAGAAATGATTTACTCCACCCTTACAGATAACGCCATAGCTGCCCATCAATTGCAAAATTCATTGACCAATATCTCAGCTCAGTATCAGTTGGAGAAGGCCTCCTCACAGGCGAAGGATACTAGAATTAAGTCTTTGGAAAACTTAGTGATTGAATTAGGAAATGATCCCAAAGATATCAAGGCCATTGAACAACTAATTAAGAAAAAGAATGATGACATTGCAGCACTTAAAAAACAATTGAAGATGCCTCAACTGCAGCATCCCCAGACACTGGAAGCCTTGGAGAGCCAGACTAGACATGAAGAGTTGATGGACCTAGTCCTGAAACTAAATGATCAGTTAAGGGAGACAAAGCAAGAATTGTACACTTTAATTCAATTGAAGCAAAGTGATATTTCCACTACATCTGTAAATGTCATCCCAACAATCTCAACAGTTGTTCCTTCTACATTGGCAGCCTCATTGGCTCCAACAGCTCCTATGGCCACAACAGAACAAATTTCAACACAGTCTACATCAGCAACAGGTACATCAGGGGAAGAGGCAACAAAATTGGTTAGAGCTATGGAAGAAATTTCCATACATGCTACAGAAATGAATAAGCTGAAAGAAAAGGTGACAAGCTTGGAAACTGATTACAAGCTTGCCAAAATCATGCACAAGGAAGAAGTGCAAAAGGCTGCCAGAATGACTGAAAGAATAAAAGCCATGGAGAAGGACCTAACACTAAAAGAACCTCTTGGACAAGCTAAGGAACTACTATGGGCCAATATCATTGACTCTATCAATGATATTTGGCCATCTATTCAGGTGATTTTTGAACAGATAGACCTAATAAAGATGGCTACAGAAGCCATCCAAAAGGTAAAAGAGGAATTGGGAGAGATGCCCAAAGATGCCACCAGAATCATCCAATTCCTTAATAGTAAAAATAGATATGAGCTCCAGTAATTAGATATAGAAGACAAAACATAAACAATTTTAGAGGTAAGGAAGGTCCTTTCTAAGAGAAACTTGATGTTAAACTTGGAGGACAAGTGCCAAAATATGCAGGTAGCCATCGATAGATTTATGGATAAGTTTCAAATTTTGAGAGAAAGGGTTTCCCAATCCTTAGTCATAAATGACAAGCTCATGACACAACAGGATTACAACAACAAACTTAGAGAGCTAGCAAAAGAACAAGCTAGTACATCTTCAATGAAGGGATTGCCAGCATGCAAAGTACTTTATCAGACATTTGAAAACTTGCTTTACCTCCAGCATGAGGTAAAACACTTAATCACAAATAAGCATTCTTTTTCCAAGTACAATGAGGCAGATGAGATATACAGAAGGATGCTAAAGATCCAATTACCTGATGTTGAAATGTGGGAAAAATTGACTGATTTACTGTAAGAAAAATGCAGTAAAAGGGTAAAAGTAAAACAACTAGGTGAAAAGATGAAGACAAGTCAGTAGGGTCAAAGAGTATCAGTGTCAAAGTGTATCAAATGAAAGCCTAAAATGACTAAATCCTCTAGTGTAAAAGTTCAAACAACAAAGAGCATAAAGGGCTAAAACCAAACCATAAAGGCCAGCAGTACCAAAATAAATGGGACAACATGAAAGAAGTTCAATAGCTGTCTCTATCTTCTTGCAAGAAGATATTTTTATTTCCTAGATTAAATCTCAAGTTAGTTTGAGATATTTTGTAATAATTTTTGTATAAAGACTTCTCAATTCGAAGTATGATGGGTAGATTCTTAGACATTTCTATAGAATTTTGATCAAAAATACTGTAAAGCTATTGTATCATTGACTGAGCCAGCAAGCTGGATTGATGAATAAAGACAAGATATTTCACAAGATTCATGTGTTGAGCGAAGTGCAGACAAGTATTTTCTTATGTTATCGTTATCTTTCTTAAAGTTTTTCCACAATCTTTAATGTATTTCTGAATCTGAATGCTATAACTGGAACAATATCTCAGAATTTGTTTAATTACACTCTGTTTTAATTGTGATGCATATAAATGTTTTTTACTAATATCTAAGTTAAGGAATTCTTAATTGCTCCTTAGTTTAGGTTGTTTCTTGTTAATCCAGATCAAAGGATTCTTAATTGCCCTTTGCTTTCGATTACCCTCTATTCCTCGTTACATCTCGGTATGAGAACCCTTGATTGCTCTCTCACCCTGATTAAAACCATTTCACCCCCATGTTCCAAAGACTTGCACTTTACTCTGCTAGCTTGCCCTTTGAACATTCCCTTTAGTGAGTTGATCTAGTTCTACTGTCCTTCTGTTGAATCTATAGCCCAATGGTCTAAAGACATAATTCTATCCATCTGTTTCAAGGATTCCACCATCCAATCTTGAATACAAATAAAAAACACCCAGAACATTCATAACTAGCCTGAAATCCCAACAAATAATGCTAAATCATATAGAGAGAGCCCTCTCTGAGCCTAGGTTAGCTAGAGCCTATGCTCCAAAGTTGGTTTGTGGTTACCTCGGTCATTTTCTTTCTTCTAATAACTTCTAGAGAAATTGCTGAGTGATAACATGTTCCACAGCTAGGGCCTGAATAAATGCCTTGTCCAATGAAGTACTATCAAACAACTCAACTTCTCGATGAAAAAACATTAGCAAACCATAATTAAATTTGATAATTAGTACCTCTTCTGGATCAAAGATATGGAGTTGAATGTGCAACTTGCAGAAGACATCAATGTAAGATTGCACTGATTGATTTGGTAGTTGTCGAAGTTGTAACCATTTGGCAAGGAGATTTTGGATATATCCTAGGGGATAGAAGTGTTCTCTTAAGGCCTGGAAAAAGTTATCCCAAGAGGTGATAGGTGTCGATTTGGTCTCTGTTGGTTCTCCAAGTTCGACAACCAAGGACATATTCTCAAGATGAGTATCCCACCATGTTTGTGCCAGGCCTTCCAATTGTAGACTATCAATTTGAAGTTTCATTTCCTCTTCCATCATTGGACATGTTCTGAAATAGTTGGAGAGACTGCGGAGCCAAGAATCAACAACCTCACCATTCATTTGGCCTAAGAATTTGGGTAGTTGAAAGCATGTATTGAGTTGCATTTTCCCTGGAGGGCACCGTTGTTGTTGTAGCGTAATTAGCTCTTGAAGAGCCATGGCTAAATCATGGACTGGTGAGTCCGTAGTCGAGGGCTCTTGACGGGGAGGCATGATTTTCATCCACCGAATGGATTGAAATGTATGACCCTAAAAACAATTCTTCGAACAGGTGGATGGCTTCCAAGAACTTATGCTCTGATACCAATTGATCTACTTGCAGATCTGAAAAACTGATTCAGAGAATCACATAACAATCTAGATGCAAGAAAAGAGAATCACACAACAACTCTGGAAACAATATCATAGTTTATTATGAGGGAGAGATGAACATTTTATAAACAATGCAAACATTCTCCTTATTTAAATTTGTAATTACAAAATATATTGCATAAAAATCAAATACATTATTAGATAAAAGCAAATACATTGATATGTTTCTTTCTTTCCTAGTTTTTTAGATGTTTCTGTCTTTTCTACTCTTAGATGTTTCCAAGGAAAGGAGTGTGATTTTTCTTGGTTGCCCAATCAGTTAGAGGCTTCTGATTGGTGTGTGTTTCTTGGTTCCCTAAATATAATATTGAAATTGAAGGTTTGAATATTGCTATAGAAAATACTTGTAACCCACATAGGTGTAAAAGAGATGCATTGTGTAAAAGTGCTAGAATGTGTGAAAGTATCCATAGTGCATCTTTGATCTGCTTGATATGTTTTATTCAATGCATTTTTACTTGTGTGGTTCTGGTTCATTTTTTTGCAATAGATTATGTAGAGATCCAGAAAGTGATTATATAGGATAGAGATCAACGTTATGACATTTTCTGGAGGTTCCTCTTATGCACTGAGATCTAAGTTTGTCCACCATAAAACTACTCTATGAAGTTTTCACTGGAACTTGTTTACTATGCTTGGATTTATTTAGAATTGACAGAGACATTCATAAGGGATCTGGTAGAAACTAGTGATTTAATGATTGATATATTTATGTATGATAGAGATTGCACACTAATTTTCTTGCAACAAGAACTAATTCAAATTGCATTGTTGTTGAGCGCGCAAGTAAAAAATTCATCTCCAACAAAAGCATTTTAGAGACTATGCTTTAGGAAGAATATAGGCTAATGTGGCAGAGCGCTAAGGATACATACACTTGTATGGATGTGTATGTGAATGGAGATGTTGCAACAAAGGTACATGGATTTGATACATAGTGTTAGGTCACTATAATACTAGAGTAGTCCCCTTTTTTTTATTGTTAGTGTAGCCCTGCATTGTTAATTTTGTGCTCATGTAGCCCCCATATTGTTATTGTTGTGCCCATAGAAGCCCATTATTGTTATTGTTGTGTCCTTACATTATTATTGTTTTTTTTTCCACTGGAAAAAATCGTAATTTTCATTAATGAAGAAAATTACATATTGTATATGCAGGCCGCATATGCTTCACTGCTCAAGTATGTTCACCACGTAGGGTGTTAGCTTGTAATATATCAAAATGCTATTATGTCGCCATTTACAATCTGTGTTATTTGCCGGTACAAGACCCTGCAGGGTCTATTAAGCATCAAATGTAAAAACTGCTGTATATACATATGACAGAAATCAAAATAGCCTCATTGTAGGTCCCCGGGACCATGGTCCCTCTGTGCTCGATGGTCTATGTAAGGCCTGTGATAGTATCTGTACTCCTCGGAACCCTGTTGTTCCAGTATTATCCATTCTCCTCTGGGAAGTAGCGCTGCCTCCTTGGATAGTTGGTCAGCGCTTTGATTATGTTCCCTGTAAATGTGGATACAAGAGACATGATTAAATTCAGTCCAGAAATTATGTGCTTCATATAATATATTGCTGAGTGTGTGAATGTGACATATAGTATCATGATTGATCCAATTTACAACAGTCATTGAATCCCCATATATATTCAGATGTGTGCACTGATGTTGTAGGGCGAATTGCAGTAAGTTTCGCAGGGCCATGAGTTCAGCAAGATTATTCGAGCCCACACCGAGCCCCATTTTAACCATGTATCTATGATGTTCATTGATATGGAGCACAAAACCTCCCCCACATCCTGTTTGGTTTGCTGCGCCATCAAAGAAGGCCCATGCTACTGATTCATCAATAATAGGAGGGGGATGAAATCCTGGGCAGAGGGGGGTCGGGTAATTCATGATAAGCAGATATAATACGTGTTTCTGTCCGTGGCCATCATATAACTTGTTCTTCAAATATGTACTGATTCCGTGCCAGCCAAATATGCCAAGCGACCACAAGGGGAAGGTTCAGGAGCTTGGAGCCTGGGTGTCTGTTGCTCCAATCTTCCCACGCATGAATTATGTTGATCCCACGCCAAGCTCCAGCGATGCCCAGAGTTGTAGAGATGTTATGCCATAGAGCACGGGCGGCAGGACAGTGAAGAAATATGTGCGTCGTGGACTCTGAGTCTGCTTTGCACAATGAGCACCAGGTGGGGCCATATATTGCTCTGCGAGATAGATGTTCTCCCGTGGGGACAATATCTTGTAGAATGCACTAGAAGAATAGCCTGGTGTGAGGAGGAGCATTTAGCTTCCAAATTATGCGCCACGAGTTCGGAGATATATCAGGTTTATTGTGTGAGATGAGGGTGATGTATCCCTGCTTTGGTGCATATGTACCATTTTCAGCCCTACACCAAACTAATTCATCCGGCCCTTGCTTAATGCGGATGTGTGATTCTTTTAAGGCCTGTGTATATACGCCCCACTCCTGATGCCATTGAGGTGGGAGGTCTAGTTGCTGCGCAGACTTCCATGCCTGAGAGAAAATATCAGTGCGCAGTTGATCTGCAATGTGGGCGAAATTCCGGATATCCCTATCATGAAGGAGCCTTATAAGATCCCTGCTGAGAGTGTGTCTACCCCCACTACCAATCCACGGGTCTAGTCCAATCCTACCCAGCGCTCCATCATTAATACGCCAGACCAGGTTGTCCCGGATGAGAGGTAGGGATTGTGTGAGGGCCTTCCAGATCGATGAGCATCCCTTCGATTGCCATGTTGGTAGTCTGATCCAGTCCAGTATTTGCATAGGCCATATGTATTTATGATATGTAACTTGCGCCCATAGGTTTTGACTAGTCAATAGGGACCAGCCCATCTTTGCAGAGAGAGCTTGTGCGAAATTAGGAAGGTCCTTTAGTCCCCATCCTCCCCATTTTTTTGGAAGGGAGATCTTTTTCCAGCTGATCCAGGCAAATAATCTTTTGTCCTGATTTCCATTCCATAGATAGCGATTGCAGAGTTGTTTTAGTCTCCCCAGAATGTTCCGCGGGATCCATGCAAGCGCCATCCAGAATACCGGGGTAGCCTCCAATACAGATTTAATGAGAACCAGTCTGCCTGCCCTTGACAAGTATCTGTAGCTCCAAACAGAGAGTCTCTTTTCCAATTTAGTGACCAGCTAGACCCAATCGGCTATTCTTTGGCAAGTTGGCTTTAACCTGAATCCCAAATATTTGAGACCTCTATCCAGGGGGTGGAAACAGTAGGGGAAGACCTGTCGGGCGAAATGAGTTTCCTGAACCGATGTGCGGGAGCAAGTGATTGTAGATTTGGTCTGATTAGGGAGCATGCCTGTTGCAGATGAGAAGAGGAGAAGTATTCTTGAAAAGGATCTGGTGTCTCGGATGCTTCCGTTGAGAAGGATGAGAACATCATCCACAAATAGGAGGTGAGTGAGGTAGCAATTCTCTGATATCCGAAGACCGGTAATATCACCAGACCGCTTAGCAGAGTCTATAAGGCGGCTAAGGCCTTCCATAACCAACAGGAAGAGTAGAGGGGATAAAGGACACCCCTGTCTCAGACCCCTTTCTGAGTGAAAGAAAGAGGTGGCCGATCCATTGATAAGAATACTGAAGGATGGGGAAGAAATACAGGCCATGATCCAAGAGATGAAGGAATATGGGAATCCCAGATGTATAAGGATCATCTTGATGTATAGCCAACTAACCCGGTCAAAAGCTTTGGAGAGGTCAATTTTAAGAAGTATGCTTTTGAGATGTTTGGTCCAGATGGAGTGAATGGCCTCTTGTGCCAATCCAATGGCTTCATGAATCTGCCTGGAATCCAGGAAAGCAAATTGTTGAGGGGCGATGTGTCTGGATAGAATAGGTCTAAGACGGTTGGCAATGGTCTTAGAAATGATCTTGTAGAGGCAATTACATAAGGAAATAGGCCTGTAATCATCGAAAGAGGCGGGGGCATCCGCTTTGGGAATGAGAGCAAGGAATGTAGCATTGATGGCCTGGTATATGGAGCCAGTGGTCCTGCTCTCTTCCACCACATTCAGAAGATCCTGCCCCAAGATGTCATAGAAAGCTAAATAGAATTCAATGGTCCAGCCATCAGGGCCAGGGCTCTTATCTTTCTTAAACCATTTCAGTATTCCTTCAAGCTCCCCAGGGGTGACCGGTGCATTAAGCAAATCCACATCATCTTCCTCCACAAATCTCGGAAAGTGGTTTGCTACATTGATAATATCAGGAAGACTCACAGCACGGGGACTGCTGTAGAGTGCACGGAAATGTGAGATGCCTAAGTGTGAGAGCTTATTGAAGGTATCTGCCACATCTCCTTCTGGTGTGGGGAGCTTCCAGATGGTGTTAGACACCTTTCTTCCTTTAGCATAACTGTGAAAAAACTTTGTATTGTCGTCCCCTGCTTGTATCCAAATTGCCCGACTCCTTAATCTTAAGGATTCCTCCCGCTCCTTGAGTATTCTGACCTTCTGCTGCTCCAAATCAATCAGTCGACCCTTGTCCTCGGCAGTATTAAATCCCCGTCCCCTTTCATCTGTTAGCATATGCAGTTCTGATTCAATGTGGGCAAGTTGTGTATTTTCACGGGCCCTCTTCTCCTTTGCCCAGATAATCGAGAGATGCTTGATCTCAGAAAGATTTCTGCAGAATCCTCTAGCAAGTGAGCCAGCAACATTAATGGGATGGGATTTCCAATAGTCAGTAATCAGCTTAATATAGGATGGATCCTTAAGCCAAGTGTGGTTGAATTTGAAAGGGGCCTTGGGTTTCTTGAAAGGACCCTGAATCTCAAAATATATGGGAGAATGGTCCGATATACCTCCCAATCCTACCCATTGCTTATAGTGATGCAGGTGCTGAAGAAGGTTCTCCTTCATTATGAATCTGTCAAGACGGCGGGCCAGAGCAGCTTCTCCCACCCTTCGGTTCCTCCAAGTGGGGAGAATTTTATGCATAGGAACATCCACAAAGCTCGTTTGTTCAAGTAGGCTGCTCATGTAGTCCGAGATGGAATCACATTGGGCTGCCGATCCCCATGATTCCCTAAAGCCCAAAGAGAAATTAAAATCGCCACCAATTATAACCCGATCTTTAGCCATAGGAGTGAGATGGAGGAGCTTATGCCAGAATAATTCTCTTTGATTACATGGGGCATATACATTTACAATTCGCAAATTCATACCCAGGTCAGCAGCAAAGATGTCCAGCCCCAAGAAACCAGCTCCTCCCCAGGATGACTCCACCTGAATAGTGCGCGGGTTGACCCCGATGGCCAGGCCTCCGGATCGACCTGCTGCATCGAGGGCTATATAGGTCCAACCAGGAGTCAAATTATGCATGGAACGGGTAATCTGTTCAGCCGAGCAAAGTTTTTCTTGAAGCATAATTATGTCGAAGGGTTCAGACTCAATCAATCGCTTCATGGCTAGTTTTTTGGAGGAACTAGCCAGTCCTCTGCAATTAAAGGAAAGGCACTTCATGGAGGAACACTTCTCGGGGTGTGTCCTGATCTAAGGACCTCGTCAATGGTGGACTGTCAGCCAAAGACAACCTTCGCCCCTGCTAATTTGATGGCCTTTGAGAGGTGTGATTTTCTGCCTCTGGTAGGCAGGGGGCCGGGTGTAAGCTCCAATATGCCCAGGCCTGAATGTGTAGTTGGTATCTTCGAATGTGTTCTGGAGCGGAGGAAATAGGGATGAGGGGGGGAATCATCCGAGTGAGTCACAGGCAGATCAGAGGAGGAGATAATGGAGGGGCCCGTGGTGCTCGCCAGAGGGGGGGAGCTTATAGCACATTGTTCCATGGGAGCATGAAAAGATGGACTAACATCGTGCAAAGACAATGCAGAACCAGAAAGAGAGGGATATAGAGGGGAACCCGAGATCGAACCGGCTTCAGCTGCAGTGCGAGCCCTGGTCCTTGGCGGGGTAGGCTGCCGGAGTCCAGGATCGACCGCTGGAGGGGAAACCGCAGGTGACAGCCCCGATGGAACAGGCCGAGAAGTGGATGGGGAAGCCAATCTTGATGGCGCCGGAGTGGCTTTTCGTGAATCTTACGGTTTTTTGATGAGGGGGCATTCACGGATGAGGTGTCCAACCTTGTGACAACGCCTACATCGGAATGGTACCCCTTCATAATCTAGTCTCTGCACTCTGATATACCTTCCCCATTGAAGAGTGATCTGTTCCTCCAGGCCATCGCGAGTGTCGAGGTGAACCAGTATGCGCGCTAGGGTTCGACTTCTTGATTCGACAAAGGAGTGGTCATGGTCCAGATACGTGCCCAATGCATTCCCAATCCTGATAAATACTTCTTCCCCCCAGAATTGCAGTGGGAGACCAGGCAGTCGCACCCAAATCGGGCCTGCGCCAATCTGTTCATGTTCGGGGTCAAAAAGGGGGCTCCATCTTTTGAGGAGGACTGGAGACATTTCGATATGCCAGTATCTTCCCAGGACCAGATTTGTGTGACTTTCATTTGAGAAATGTAAGGAGAACCATCCTCTGGGGAGTACATGGACTTCCGGGAGATCAAAGAGTACTCCTCCCCAAATCTCCTTCACCCATTGAGTTAAACGCTTTGCCGAGTAAACCCTACCCCGAACATGCCCTACCAAAACTGTGTTCGCCATAGCTGTGAGGTCAAATATTGCCGAAGATTCGTCAAACCTGATCGTGATATCCTTTGAAGTGGCCTTAATGCATCTTGATCGCTTCTTGCTGGTGCGAGGAGCCGAAGGATGGTCTACCAAAGGATTGGGTATCCCATCGCGGGGGTGGGGTTTTGATGGCTTGATTTTCACAGCCGGTGTATCAAAGCATCCAGACGGGCGAGCACCATCAGGTGAGGAATGAGGCACAACTTGTTCCGGCTGGGATGATGGAGGGGCGGCGAAGAAAGCAGAGGATAGAGGATCAAAAGAGGGATCGAAGGAAGGTGAAGGGGGGGTATGGGTCGAGAGAATGTGGAGGGTGCCCGGGGAGAGGGGGGGGACATCGAAAGAGGGGGAGTCCACCGAGCCCGAACCGATGAGGGACGGAGCAGTGCTATGCCGGGGGAGCGAGACAATAGGAGGGCCAGAGGGCAGATCCGGTTCAGGAGCCGCAGGGGGCTGTACTGTCAGGGGTCTCGAAGAGAAAGTAGGGTTGTCGAAAATAACCCTGTCCGGAAACGGTTCCTCAGAATAGTCCACTGCCTCATCTTCCATACTGTCGGCCATATTGTCCCCTAGGTTCTACATTATTATTGTTATGTAGGCTCTCATTATAATTATGATCCCTTAGATTCCTATATATAACAAGGAGGTATTTCCATTTGTATCATCCAAGAATTGTTCATTTATGTGATGTAAAGGAGGTTTCCCCCTCGAAGAGGGTATTTCTCATATCGTTGATCTATATTTTCTTCTATTTTGTGAGCTAGTGGCATAACATTTGGTATTAGAGCTTTGGATTCTAGGGTTTCGTTGCTTCAAATAGGTCATCTTGGAAATTTCACAATAACTTTTTTTATAAGAGGATTAAGAAGCTAAAATTTCTACTACGAGGAGCTTAAATCTCGGTGAACTTCATGTAAAAATTTTAGATCTTGGTTCACTATATTTTCTGCGATATGGTCCGAAGAAGTTAATGTTTTTGCAGGCTCCATAATTCAATCTCAAACATGTGACCTAGGGAAAATCGTCATAACTTTCTTTGTGAGCATCGAATTTGAATTTCGTAAAACATTGATGAAATTTCATGGACTGTAGTTTTTCATATATCATTTTTAGGACCGAAGGTTGAAAAATGGACACGTGGGATTGCGTACACGTTTGCTCTACTGAACCAATCTATAATCAGGACATCGTGGGAGATTGGGCATAACGTTTTCTTGAAGAATCCAATGTTGGTTTGACATGTGGAATTAAAAAAAAAACTCATAGAGCTACCAAAGGAAAATATTTTAGACCGTGGAGATCTAAAATTACAAAGATACAATAATTTCAATATCGAGCTCCTAAAAATAAAGATAAAGGTGTGTATTTTTTTAAATTTTGCATAATTTTTGTTTGAAAAATTAGTTTGAAGTGATTCAAAGGGAATAGTGAAGCATAGATATCGTTGCTTGATTCCAAAATGCCTCGAAAACAAAATGTACAACGCCTAGTAAGCAACCAGAAAGCTCTATTATGATGCATGAAGAAGAGGAAGGAATGCAACATGATTTATCAAAATTATGAGACCAAGTGCAACAAATTTGACTCTCGCAAAAGAGTAACCAAAAATGAAATGGAAGCTAATATGGATGGTTTGAAATCAGGCATAGAAGGAATGATGAATTTCAATATGGAAGGTTTGAAGGATGGCTTAAAAATAAAAATGAAAAGGGACCTCGAAGGTTTGACAAAGTTTCTACAAGAAATGCTTCCTAGTGTTGACAAGGTACTCCACGAAATCATGATGAGGATAAAAGGAATACGGATTATGATTTTAGAGGCTCCCATAGTGGGTTGAAGATTAACCAAATTCCAAAAATGAATATGAGGAAGTTTGATGGAAAGGATTTGGTAACATGGATACTATAGATGGAGCAATTCTTTGATCTACATGATGTTCTGAACACACAAAAGGTACGCATTGCACCTTCATACTTAGAACAAAATGAGTTTGTGTGGTATTGATGGATTTATTCTCGTAAAAGCCCATTATTGTTATTGTTGTGTCCTTACATTATTATTGTTATGTAGGCTCTCATTATAATTATGACCCCTTAGATTCCTATATATACCAAGGAGGTATTTCCATTTGTATCATCCAAGAATTGTTCATTTATGTGATCTAAAGGAGGTTTCCCCCTCAAAGAGGGTATTTCTCATATCGTTGATCTATATTTTCTTCTATTTTGTGAGCTAGTTGCATAACATTTGGTATTAGAGCTTTGGATTCTAGGGTTTCGTTGCTTCAAATAAGTCATCTTGGAATTTTCACAATATTTTTTTTTATAAAAGGATTAAGAAGCTAAAATCTCTACCACGAGGAGCCTAAATCTTAGTGAACTTCATGTAAAAAAATTAGATCTTGGTTCGCTACATTTTATGAGATATGGTCCGAAGAAGTTAATGTTTTTGCAAGCTCCAGAATTCAATCTCAAACACGTGACCTATGGAAAATCGTCATAAATTTCTCTCTGAGCATCTAATTTAAATTTCGTAAAATATTGATGAAATTTCATGGTCTGTAGTTTTTCATATATCATTTTTAGGATCGAAGGTCAAAAAATGGACACATGGGATTGCGTACAAGTTTGCTCTACTAAACCAATCTATAATAAGGACATCGTTGGAGATTAGGCATAACGTTTTCTTGAAGAATCCAATGTTGGTTTGACATGTGGAATTAAAAAAAACTCAGAGAGCTACCACAGGAAAATATTTTAGACCATGGAGATATGAAATTACAAAGATACAATAATTTCAATATCGAGCTCCTAAAAAGAAAGATAAAGGTGTGTATTTTTTTTAAATTTTGCATAATTTTTGTTTGAAAAATCAGTTTGAAGTGATTCAAAGAGAATAGTGAAGCATAGATATCATTGTTTGATTCCAAAATGCCTCGAAAAAAAAATGTACACACCTAGTAAGCAACCAGAAAGCTCTACTATGATGCATGAAGAAGAGGAAGAAATGCAACATGATTTATCAAAATTATGAGACCAAATGCAACAAATTTGACTCTCGCAAAGAGTAAACAAAAATGAAATGGAAGCTAATACGGATGGTTTGAAATCAGACATAGAAGGAATGATGAATTTCAATACGGAAGGTTTGAAGGATGGCTTAAAAATAAAAAGGAAAAGGGACCTTGAAGGTTTGGCAAAGTTTCTACAAGAAATGCTTCCTAGTGGTGACAAGGTACTCCACAAAAATCATTATGAGGACAAAAGGAATACAAATTATGATTTTAGAGGCTCCCATAGTGGGTTGAAGACTAACCACATTCCAAAGATTAATATGAGGAAGTTTGATGGCAATGATATAGTAACATGGATACTACAGATGGAGCAATTCTTTGATTACATGATGTTCCGAACACACAAAAGGTACGCATTGCACCTTTATACTTAGAACAAAATGAGTTTGTGTGGTATCGATGGATTTATTCTTGTAAAAGCCCATTATTGTTATTGTTGTGTCCTTACATTATTATTGTTATGTAGGATCTCATTATAATTATGATCCCTTAGATTCCTATATATACCAAGGAGATATTTCCATTTGTATCATCCAAGAATTGTGCATTTATGTGATGTAAAGTAGGTTTCCCCCTCGAAGAGAGTATTTCTCATATCGATGATCTATATTTTCTTCTATTTTGTGAGCTAGTTGCATAACATTTGGTATTAGAGCTTTGGATTCTAGGGTTTCGCTACTTCAAATAGGTCATCTTGGAATTCTCACAATAACTTTTTTTATAAGAGGATTAAGAAGCTAAAATCTCTACAACAAGGAGCCTAAATCTTGGTGAACTTCATGTAAAAAACTTAGATCTTAGTTTGCTATATTTTCTGAGACATGGTCCGAAGAAGTTAATGTTTTTGCAGGCTCCAGAATTCAATCTCAAACACGTGACCTAGGGAAAATCGTCATAACTTTCTCTTTGAGCATCGAATTTAAATTTCGGAAAATATTGATGAAATTTCATGGACTGTAGTTTTTCATATATCATTTTTAGGACCGAAGGTTGAAAAATGGACACGTGGGATTGTGTACAAGTTTGCTCTACTGAGCCAATCTATAATCAAGACATCGTGGGAGATTGGGCATAATGTTTTCTTGAAGAATCCAATGTTGGTTTGACATGTGGAATTAAAAAAACACTCGGAGAGCTACCATAGGAAAATATTTTAGACCATGGAGATCTGAAATTACAAAGATACAATAATTTTAATATAGAGCTCCTAAAAAGAAAGATAAAGGTGTGTATTTTTTTAAATTTTGCATAATTTTTGTTTGAAAAATCAGTTTGAAGTGATTCAAAGGGAATAATGAAGCATAGATATCGTTGTTTGATTCCAAAATGCCTTGAAAAAAAAATGTACATGCCTAGTAATCAACCAAAATGCTCTACTATGATGCATGAAGAAGAGGAAGAAATGCAACATGATTTTTCAAAATTATGAGACCAAGTGCAACAAATTTCACACTCGCAAATAGTAACCACAAATGAAATGGAAGCTAATATGGATGGTTTGATATTGGACATAGAAGGAATGATGAATTTCAATATGGAAGGTTTGAAGGATGGCTTAAAAATAAAAATGAAAAGGGACCTCGAAGGTTTGACAAAGTTTCTACAAGAAATGCTTCCTAGTGGCGACAAGGTACTCCACGAAAATCATGCTGAGGATAAAAGGAATACAAATTATGATTTTAGAGGCTCCCATAGTGGGTTGAAGACTAAACACATTCCAAAGATTAATATGAGGAAGTTTGATGGCAAGGATCTGGTAACATGGATACTACAGATGGAGCAATTCTTTGATCTACATGATGTTCCAAACACACAAAAGGTACACATTGCACCTTTATACTTAGAACAAAATGAGTTTGTGTGGTATCGATGGATTTATTCTCGTAAAATCCCATTATTGTTATTGTTGTGTCCTTACATTATTATTGTTATGTAGGCTCTCATTATAATTATGACCCCTTAGATTATTATATATACCAAGGAGGTATTTCCATTTGTGATCCGGATTTAAACAGGAACGCAACAAATTACAGAGATAACCATAAACACAGAGATGCAATGGAAATAATACTTCATTTCATTAATGTAAAATACTGAAATATGCTTACAAACATAAATGGAAATAAACCAACTAGGGCAATGGTAGCTTATCTCTGAGAAGAGATGTGGCGGCTACATGCCTTTGAACTGTGTTACAATGAGGCTCGAAGGCCTATTTATTGTTGAGAAACAATGGAAAACCCTAAACATCCAAAAACCTAACCCTAGAAGATGAAACACCAAACTGTGGGCCCCGTTTGGGTAAATTGGTACATCAACTTCCCGGGGTTGTAACTTTGGCATACGATCTCCGTTTGACGCGCAAAATATCTCGTTAGAAAGATCTATCCGAGAACTACAACTTTGGTAAGATAAATAATGGTCCATGGTCCCATGTTGCTCCCAATTTTCCCAAAAAACGTTGTTTAGGGCCTTAAAATGGCTCCGAAATTTCAGGACCCGAAAAACTGCTAAAATTAGTAAACTGTGCTACAATTAAGGAAACTAAAAAGATGAAAGAAACAATGGTGGGGGTCCAAATGGACTTGGCGGGTGGCCACCAGTATCCACTTGGATCAATTTGTATCATCCAAGAATTGTTCATTTATGTGATGTAAATGAGGTTTCCCCATCGAAGAGGGTATTTCTCATATCGTTGATCTATATTTTCTTCTATTTTGTGAGTTAGTTGCAACATTTGGTATTAAAGCTTTGGATTAGTTGCTTCAAATAGGTCATCTTGGAATTTTCACAATAACTTTTTTTTATAAGAGGATTAAGAAGCTAAAATCTCTACCACGAGGAGCCTAAATCTTGGTGAACTTCATGTAAAAAATTTAAATCTTGGTTCGCTATATTTTCTGAGATATGGTCCGAAGAAGTTAATGTTTTTGCAGGCTCCATAATTCAATCTCAAACGCGTGACCTAGAGAAAATCGTCATAACTTTTTCTCTGAGCATTGAATTTAAATTTCGTAAAATATTGATGAAATTTCATGGACTGTAGTTTTTCATATATCATTTTTAGGACCAAAGGTTGAAAAATGGACGCGTGGGATTGCGTACAAGTTTGCTCTATTGAACCAATCTATAATCAGGACATCATGGGAGATTGGGCATAAAATTTTCTTGAAGAATCCAATGTTGGTTTGACATGTGGAATTAAATAAAAAAACTCAGAGAGCTACCATAGGAAAATATTTTAGACCGTGGAGATATGAAATTACAAAGATACAATAATTTCAATATCGAGCTCCTAAAAAGAAAGATAAAGGTGTGTATTTTTTTAAATTTTGCATAATTTTTGTTTGAAAAATCAGTTTGAAGTGATTCAAAGGGAATAATGAAGCATAGATATTGTTGCTTGATTCCAAAATGCCTCGAAAAAAAATGTACACACCTAGTAAGCAACCAAAAAGCTCTACTATGATGCATGAAGAAGAGGAAGAAATGTAACATGATTTATCAAAAATATGAGACCAAGTGCAACAAATTTGACTCTCGCAAAGAGTAACCAAAAATGAAATGGAAGCTAATATGGATGATTTGAAATCGGGCATAGAAGGAATGATGAATTTCAATATGGAAAGTTTGAAGGATGGCTTAAAAATAAAAATGAAAAGGGACCTCGAAGGTTTGACAAAGTTTCTACAAGAAATTCTTCCTAGTGGTGACAAGGTACTCCACGAAAATCATGATGAGGATAAAAGGAATACGAATTATGATTTTAGAGGCTCCCATAGTGGGTTGAAGGCTAACCACATTCCAAAGATTAATATGAGGAAGTTTGATGGCAAGGATCTGGTAACATGGATACTACAGATGGAGCAATTCTTTGATCTACATGATGTTCCGAACACACAAAAGGTATGCATTGCACCTTTATACTTAGAACAAAATGAGTTTGTGTGGTATCGATGGCTTTATTCTCATAAATCAATTATCACTTGCATTTTTTTTGTAGAATAATTGGTAGCACATTATGAGGATACAAATAGAAATACCTTCTTTATCCAATTGATAAATCTCAAACAAAAGGGTTCAATGGCAGAGCACATTGAGGACTTCCAAAGATCGAATATCAAGTTAAATTATATTTCAGAGGAGCATATGATTTCCATGTATTCATAGGGACTTTAATGGATAACATCCAACATGAGGTTCACCTTTGGGAACCTAATTCATTGGAGAAGGCATTCAAGGTGGCAAGAAAAGTTGAAAGCAAAATTATGGCAACAATAAAGTCTACCACTCACAACTATAAATATGGAAGTGTTGTTGCTACTAGCCTTCCACAACCTACAAGGTTGACACCACAACAATTAGAGGAAAAAAGAGAAAAAGGGCTTTGTTACAATGGTGATAGGAAATACACTAAAGGTCATAAGTCTGATGAGAATAAATTATTTTACATAGATTGTGAAGAGGAGGAAGAAAAGGAACAAGAAGCATCAAAAGAAGAGGATATACACCAAGAACCAACCCCTCAAAAAAGAATAAATGAATTAGAAATATATTGTAATGCATTGGCGAGAATTACCACTCCTCAAACTCTCAATATAGAAGTATATATCAAGAAGAATAAGGTAATAATGCTCATTGATTTGGCTAGTACCCATAATTTTATTCATTGTAAGATAGCCAAGGATTTGAATTGCTTTCTATATCCAACACTATAGTGTCAAGTGATGGTTGCAAATGGAGGAACTATAAATTGCTCTAGAAATTTCCATAATATCAAGCTAACCATGAGAGAATATGTATTAAATAGTCCAATTATTTCCATTCCAATGGGTGTTACTGATGTTGTACTAGGAGTCCAATGACTATAATCTTTGGGGACGATAACTTTTAATTTTCAAGAAATTTTCTTGAATTTTTTTTGGGAAGGAAAGGAAATTGAATTAAGGGGTATTGCAATGAAATCGGGGAATATAATAACCTCTAGTGGCATGATATATCCTTTGAACAAAGAACAATGGGGCGTAATTGCACGATTATGCTCAATAGAGGTTCAAACATCGAAATTATCAATTTCTCCAGATCTCCAAAACATATTAGACAATCATTCCAAGGTGTTTGAGACTCCCAAATGCCTCCCACCAATTTGTGATTATGATCATATTATTCTGTTGATTCCAGGAAGTGTTCCTCCAAACATCAGGCCTTAAAGATATCCCTATGCCCAAAAAAGTTAAATTGAATGTATGGTTGTAGAAATGCTAGAGGTGTTGGAAACCTTTGAGCACTACCAAGAGTTGGGGGGGGGGTGAATTAGTAATGTGATCTATATATGATTTTTACCTTTTATTACTTCACTTACTGAATCACACATATGTTAGCAACTACTCATTAAACATGTGCATCACATAATCATAACTTAAAACCATAAGCAACAATATAAACAATAAACAATGCACATAATCACATCATCACACATAAGACACAATATTTCTGGTGGAAACCCTTCCAAGAGAAAAACCACCCTTGCTACTGCTACTTTGCTATAAATTTCGATTATGTCAAGAAATTGTTCTTTTACATAGCTTTCTGACTCCTATTAGCATGGAGACTCGACCTCATATACAAATGCCAACACACATCAGCTTGGAGACTCTATTCTCTACGGATCTATGAACTACCATCTGCGAAAAGCCACCACAATCAATCGATCCTCACCCAACTCCAATTTGAATATCCAACTACCATTGGATGAGAAACTATTCCTTTCACTCAAGCTTCAATATCACTTCTCCTCTCTCATGGAGTCATTGCTTCTCTACCACTATGCAGACATCCTTTCATCAATTTTCAATCTGGATCCAAAAGTCTATGCTCAACAAGAATTAAACTTTGCATAAATTCGCTCAGTAGCAATATCTCATCATCAAATCAAATAAAAATTCCACAAAACATATTCTCTCCAAATAGAAAAATTGTGGCCACATCAAATATGAAAACAATCAAACCCTCACAACAATAGAATGTTACATAATACAAATAACATCATAAGACACTATGGATATGTTCCAAATGCATCAACATCTCCTCCAAAAAAAAGTGTGATAGGATCACCAACATATACTCCAGCAACATACAAAAACTTATCCAAACAATCTCCACTCGGGCAGCCTCAATTCTGATCTATTCTGCAACATGCTTAAGATCAACTCACTATTCATTCATTAACACTCATTCACTGAAGGATCTATGCTCTACTCAAAGTCTGAGGCATAATCACTCTATGCAACCTTCTCTCCACTCATACACTCAACATCTAACACCATCAAAAACCACTAAGTGCCAAAGACAAGAATATAAAACATGTAGGGCTAAATTGAGCTTGGGGCCAAGATCAAGGGTGCACAAATTGGACCAAATCAATCCACTAACATCACTACTTGTGCACTTAAGGTGTTCACATCATTGGAGGACCTTTTCAAACCTTTTCTAACCTTATCCAATTAATTTCGAAGCTTCTGGGAATTACCAAGTTAATTTTTACCTGAGAAACACAAGAAATGCAGGGAAAAGTCACTTCCAGAAAGCATACACTACTACTTCTGTGAAGTAAACCTGCATATGTACGTTGTTCTTTTGAAGGAAACTAACATATACCCAGAAAACTTCAAGTTTTCCACACTTCTTGGCTCCAATCTTCCTGAAACTGATTCTCTTCTTCTCTAAGCACATGTACAAGCCTCCAAACCTCTAACATAGATTCTAACACATCTGCAAGTGGATCAAACATGTCTCCCAAGTGTCACTTCCAAATTGACCTAGAAGGCCAAAAAACAAGGTTGGAAAGAGTGCCAAAAAGTCCTCCACTCTCCATCAATCATCTCCACAAGCTGCAACACCTTTGACAGGCCTAAAATACTTTGCAACACCATCATCAAGCCATCACATCACTACAACAAGTCATCCTCATAAGCATAGACATGAATACCTAGTTGACAATTCAACTAGTATGCCATCAACCATCTCCATCACATGTATATTTGCATCATAAACCTGTAGCAGCATCATCAACCAACCAATGCCATCATTTGACCATCATGAGTGTGCCATCAAGTTTGTTATCATCATAGGATCAATCATCAATGCCAACACATACTAACACACACCAACTGCTCCATTAATCTACATCGTCATGAGGTTGACATAAGAGCATGACCTCATAAGGTTGACATCAATGCCATCACAATCATCCCAATTCCAACACAACTAGATTCAACCATGCTACAATGAATGACATCTACACATAAGCTAAGCTAGAAGTGGTTGACATCAATACCAACATGAGCTAGCTGCCATCATTAACTAGCTGGACCATGCACACCATAATGCCAACAATACCCCCTGGATGTTGAATAGTTGGCATTGTCTAGATTGCTAGTGGCTGCAAGTGCGTTGGAATTGATGTAAAAAATCATGTTGGGAGATGTGTTGGGTAGCTGGAATTTCCCAACTATTAGCAAGAGTGTTGGCATTGATGTCAACTAGACTAGCATGGAGGTTTGTGCCAACAAATGTAATCTTTGATGTCCACTAGGGAAGATGTGATGGCAGCAGATGTGTCAAGCTTAGGGGAGTCCCATGGTTGCTGTAGTACTCTATATAGAATCATCATAGTAGCAGGCTTATTGTAGAATCCATAAAATTATGACTATGGTAGTTTGGAGCCTAGGATTAAGGTGCAAGAACAACATAAATTTTGCAGCCATTTCTAAGGAAGAAAATGGGCTCAAAGCCTACATCAAACCTTCTCCATTGGAAATTTCTCTTAAAGATATTTCCAATGGTATGTGGAAGTCCATGAATGGCCTTCAGGATCAAAATTTATGGAATGTCGAAGTCAGGATCTTGAAGTCTTAAGGAGGCCGAAATATCGAAGCAAGCCAGCATATCGAGACCTCAAAATTTCATAGCCTTAATGAAATTCCTTTTGAGAAAAGTTCAAATCTGATACTAGGTTAGTAGGTTCCAATTTCAAGACCCAATATTGAAAGGATGGAGCAGGCAACATATTGGAGGTTGGAGCCTCGGTACCTCGGAAGGACGAGACAATCAAAACCTTAGAAGGCTTGGAATATTGGAACCTCAAAGCAGGCAACATATCAGAACTTTGCAGCTTTGGGAGGTTGAAATTTCAGAGATCAGGACCTATTAAGTTCTTAATAGTTCAATTATTTAAAAGTTCCAAGGTTTGCGAGGAAGAGTAAATACAAAGGAATTCATTGAAAAGCAAAGGACCAAGTGACACCTTTCTCTCTTCTCCAATAAGACACATGGCATTAGGTGATTAGCCATGAGAAGCTGACGAGGCAGATGATGTTAGCATGATGTGGTTATATGGAAGACACATGTCAACCAATTTTGAAAATATTGGGTGGCATAATGGGACATATCTAGATGACATGTGTCACCAGTAAGGACACACCACGTGGAGTTGATGACCTCAGCATGACGTCATCTCGAAGGTCTGAATTTTATAGGTTGGAGTTTTCATAACTCCCATCTAATTGTTATATGGGAAATTTCTGAACTGATGTGTGGAGCTCCAATGAGACTGACACATGGTTGTGGGAAACCCAAAGGACCAAGGATGTAGAGCGGGGTTAGAATCTAAGTGCTATGAATAATTTTAGGTCTCAAAATTTCGTAACTCTTGTGAAAATTCTCTATGAAAAGGTTCTGATGAAAGGGGCTCCAATGTATTGGTGCCTGGGCAAGGAAACCAATAGAACCAAGGGTGTAAAGCAAGCTTAGCACCTAAGTGCTATGTGATGCCACGTGGGAAGCATTTTAGAACTCCCCTGTAATTGAAATTTGGGATTTCATAACATCTTTTTAACAAAATTTACGATAAGTTGTGGCTCTGAAATTGCACTATGGTGTAAAAAATATGAAATGGAAGCACAAAGGTGTATGGCAGTTGGACGATTCGGTAGCAAGGACCAGAATCATGAAGAGGAGTTGGTCAATGAATTCAAGGAAGTGAGGACCATAATGTGCAGAAAAGAGTGTTGAGGCCTGTCTCGAAGTTGAAAGAAAGGCATCCCTGATCTTTCCGTGCACGCCTTAGTGAATTAAATAAAGTGCAAAGAAGCCATCCTTAAGTACAATAAAGCTTTAAGATCCATAAATAAGCATGGATAATGCTTGGTTGAAGTGTGCAGGTGGACTGAGAATTAATTATTAATACGAAGATCACTCATATGCCCATTCTCAGTGATTAATGAGGTAGCAATGGCTAATTCAAATGCAACAACAGGTTGGAGAACCATGGCAGGAGTACACTCAAGCAGTGTGGATGGCAGAGACAACATCGACCAATATGTAATAGAGGAACAAAACAGAGGAGAAAAATTGAGCAAGTTTGGGGGGGGGGGGAATGCAACATGGTTGAGTGTGCTATGAGGAGATCTTTGTGTGAGTGTGCGCACAATGTGAGGCCAAGTGAGCCTGTTCGGTAGAGAAGAGGCTGAGAGTGCCTATGCAGAGAAAAAATACCCCGAGAGAGAGTGTAGTGTGAGAAGAGGTTAAAGGTGCCTATGTAGAGGAAGAAGGATGAGTGAGCTTGTGTTGTGTGAGAGTTCGAGAGAGCCTAGGGATAGAAGGGGATGAGTGCTGAAGGCATGTTGCTGAGAGAAGAAGGCTGAGAGCTGAGTATATATTGTAAGAGCATAGGGTTGAGAATAGTTAATGTTGTAGTGTAGATAGTGGGCTGTGAGGAATGAATGTTGTTGAGTAGAATAATAGAATGCAACAAAGTGAGTGGAGGATAGAGAACAAAGTTGATATCAGGCAGAGTGGCTTCCAATTACAGTGAACATTGAGTTCCTACTTGAGTGTGGGTTGGAGCCTGTATACAAGAAGTTGGTGCTTCCATCTCTAGTGGGTGATTGAGAAGGCTTGGGGGTTGGTGCCTCCTACAAGTTGGTGGTTTCATAAATACAAGGAGATGCAAGTTGGTTCTTGCAACAAATCCGTGAATTTGGTGCTTCATATGGTTCTTATGGTAAGCTGGACATGTGTCTACAAAAATAGGGAGTTGGTGCTTCTAGCTAGTGGGTGCTAGCAAACAATTAAAGGAAGTTGGTGCTTCCTGTGAGTGGTGGCTCACAAACAAATTTATGTAATAGAGTAGGTGCTCTTATTTTACATCAATAACAACAACAAGATTTGGTGGTTTTTTCCTAAAAGGGTTTCAACATAAAACATTTTTTTCATAAATGTGCTCATGATGTGTATGCTTGTGTTGATTCATATGGTTGTTGTTATGGTGTGTTAATGATTTCTCTCATTTAGTGGATGCCAAGTTTGAATGAGTGAAAAATAAATTGGCATAAAAAGTTAAAATTAGCCTTAATACTTATTCACCCCCCTCTTAGTATTAACATTTTTTC
Source organism: Pinus tabuliformis (assembly GCA_031772625.1). NCBI lineage: Eukaryota > Viridiplantae > Streptophyta > Pinopsida > Pinales > Pinaceae > Pinus > Pinus tabuliformis. Next base: position 80,124,559 of record CM062810.1, on the reverse strand, counting down.
CAACACTGGATGCCAGCAATATCCCCCTTTGGCATTGATGGAAACCATACATAAACTTCAGACCATCATCTTCTATCTCTCTTCCTTTGACATCAATGGCAAAGTGCCAACTCCATATGAAAAGGCAGTAAGAACTGAAGCACAAATACTGGAGTAATACATCTCTACATGGTTGAAAAATAATGCATATCAAAGATCATCAATGTCTCCATACAAGTAGCAAGCAACAGATATAACAAATCATCGTCCTCTATCTCTCCACATATCATAAACAACCAACAACAAATATACCAATCCTCATTCAAAGTAGCATACCAACCAACAACTACTAGCAATAAGTAGCAGTATGCCAACATAAGGCAACAACAAGCATCATATGCAACATCATCATAATAGAAACTATGAAAAACATCGAGTATAGCATCAACATGCACATGAGCATCAATCCACAATATCCCCCATATCTACATAGTAGCATCCACCAAATATCTCATCACATGAGGCCAAAAACCCCAACTATCATAGCATATTATGAGGCACACCATGAATGTCTCAAGAAAATCACAATGCCAACAATGTATGGATGAAGAAAATTGGAACAAATAGCCCCCCTGAACATATGCCATCATCAAAATCAACTCCAACCTATAATGAACCACTTCTGTTGCAAACAATGTTTCCTTTGACAATTAGAAGCATCATATGGATTGAGACTCCACATGACCATGACTCAAATGACATATACATTGATACACACATGGCTATAGCAACGACATAAGACCTCATACATAACTCATGACTAAATGACCCAAAGGATAGTACAATATAAGTACATGGCTCCATGAGGATTATACATATATTTTCAATGAAAATACTTAGCTGCTATGACCATCCTCTATGGAACAATGACTCAAATACATGACATATCATGACTATTACTTCATCATTAGCCCATACATATCGCTGCAAAATAGAATCATGATACTCCTAAAAAACAAGCCTATCACCATGATGACTCAACAACTATTGACTGGACTCTCAACCAATACATAATAATGAAACAATAGAAAATACATGGCTATATTAATCATTATACAACAACTCATACATGGTTGGTCCATGTTGCAAGTGATATTAATACATCCTGAAATTATGATCACAATCTATGCATGGTTGCACAAATTTTCAACCAGTTGTTAGTGGAAACCAAAAGCATATACGTCTGAAAAATGTGCTCTTTTTCACTCATGAAAACACATAAATTTGCCACAAATTACTGAGTGAAAAACAATGAAGAAAGTGTTGAATCTCACATGTAAATCCATACCATTCATACCTCCCCTAAGTTCAATATACCTCTAATAGACAGGTTGATCATGTGGACCTGAATGTGCACGAGGCTCAAATGAACTCATCATATGCTGCTGCAACAACTCGTCATACACTTGTTGGCTTGAGGGGGCCTAAACCCAATTTCAGAGTTCATTGCGCTAACCAACAAAACCCTTTATCACCGGCCCTTTCGGCAATGATCTGCTCATGCAGACCGTAGTGTGACTCGAGGCGATATTGGGGGATGATGGAACCAGGTTTTTGCATCCATAAGGATTATGGAGTGTGGATCTTGACTTAGTCTGACTCACCTACAGATCTATTACTAAATAAATATGCCAAAATGAACCTTAATTATCCAGAGAATTTATAAACAGAAAGTATGCAAACACATATAAATATGAAGACCTGACTTCAAATATTTCTTTATTAGCTCAGATCCTTTAGTTACAATACTTCTTTCCTTGGGCATGCAGCTGTAGGGGCCTGTGCACACAACTGTAGACTTACCAAGGTCTCCACACACAAAGCTGCAGGAGCCTTCCCCTTCACTAAACATAGAAAGATATTACAATTCAGACTCAATTCATCATCGAAGACATCCACTTCATTCATTTTGACTCACTACAATAACTTTTTATATAGCCTTTCTTCTTACCATACCATGGTCTGCAAACCATGGGCGGAGCTCTAAATATACAACTTAATCCCATCACTTTAGAAAATAAGGGGCTTTGACCCACCCCAAAGTCCCTACGACTCCTAAAACTCTACACGAAGCACGGTCTGCTGCTCAAAATGCGGGCTCTTTACAAAACTTTGACCTAGGGGGACCCTACCCATTAGGAGCAGATCATTTCAGCGCAGACGAAACCATGGGTCGATGAAGCCATTCAGTTCTCATAGACAGTGGAGAGAAAGTTGTAGATCATAAGGCAGACGCAAGAACCATAAGTCTAGCGACATCAAGGCTGACGACAAAGACTCTAGTAGGGGAAGTACGACAGGCTGCCACACAGTGCGCAGAGGCACTCCAACCTTTGAAGGATGCATATAATGGTCTCAAAGCAAAGGTTCAGGATATACTAGCTGAGTGACTCGGGACGAGTTACATCTTTGTGTTGGGGGCCTATTGGGTAGGGTCCCCTTTGGTCAAAGTTTTGTAAAGAGCCCACATTTTGAGGAGCGAAGCGCGCTTCACACATGGTTTTAAGAGTCGTAGGGGCTTTGGGGTAGGTCACTTATTTTGTAAAGGGATGGGATTAAGTTGTATGTTTTGAGCTCCACCCATGGTTTGCAGACCATGGTATGGCAAGAATAAAAGCTATATAAAGAGCTATTGTAGTGAGTCAAAGTGAATGAAGTGGATGTTTTCGGTAATGAATTGAGTCTGAATTGTAATATATTTATGTGTTTAGCAAAGGGGAAGGCTACTACAGCTGTGTGTGCGAAGACCTTGGTAAGTCCACAACTGCGTGCGCAGGTCCCTGCAGCCAAGGAAAATTTTAAGGATGGAAAATTTTCTTGAAGTTTAAAAACATTGGCGAATCTCACTAATCCCTAATATGAAAACTATAAAAATGTTATTGATATATTTGTAAAATTATCCAAATTTATAATGATTTTATACGTAGTCTCTATATAATGTTGGCGATTTTTAAGGTAAAATAATTTTATATTCTAAAATTTGGGCGAATCGTCTTTTGTAAAATTGGAAATTGGCGAATATTTTTTGTGGAAAAATCATGGAAAATTAGCCCATTAGGCGAACATTAGCCCCTAAAATTATCCATGGAGCCTGCAGCTGCGTGCGTAGGGCATGAAGTATTGTAACTGAAGGATATAAGCTAATAAAGAAATATTTGAAGACAAATATGAATATTTGTATGTGTTTTCATACTTTCTATTTATAAATTATCTCTGCATAATTAGGGTTCATTTCGACAAATCTATTCATTAATTTCATCACGAAGGGTGGAATGTTGTTTTATATGATGAATAATGCATGTTAGAATAGGAAGGCGCAACGCGCGAGCTTTGTAAAGTAGGTAATCAAGCTACACCTGTAATAGTAAGGTTAATGGTTATAGAAGGTCGGATTGATCCCTAAACTGATATAAGCCCTAAAGTCACACTGCATAAACTCTCTGGATGTAGAAACCTAGTTCTAGCATCCCCCAATATTGCCTCGGATGAGACTGCAGTCTGTGCTAGCAGATCGTTGCTGAAAGGGTTGGTTATAACGGGTTTTTTTGGTTAGCGTAGCGAACTCTGAACCTGGGTCTAGGCCCCCTCAAGCCAACAATGCTCCCCCTGAGGTTATGCACCTATCATCAATTTTGCAGTCCCCTATAAATATGCATGAATAATCATGGAATGCAAGAGGGAATTATTTTCACTAGTTGAAGGGTTTTTGCGCCTTCTTCGTCCACATGGTCTTAGGCTGCTTCTTTTCTTCCTTTATCTACTTCTTCTCTTCCTTCATTGATTTTGTGCTAGGTCCTCTTTTTTTTGTTACTTTTGATGGTTTTTCCTTGAGTAACGGGGCAACAAACAATATATTTCCATATGGCAAATCTATGGTAAGTATAACACTCCAAATGGCCAAGAGGATCAAATCTTCTTCTTCTCATGCCAAATATAAACATTGCATGAAATGTGCTTCTCCTCCATTGGTTAGACCTACAATCTATTGCCTTATGGCCAAATAGGTGACATGTGTAACATTAACAATAAAAATCACAATTATACCTATTGGCCAATCTCCTTGGTTTTTGATATAGTTGCAATCTTTGTTGATTTGATCTATACGTCCTACTCCAACAGTTAGCTGCAACATGTCCAAACATGTGACAACTATAAAATTGTATCTCATGCATAAAAGGAACAAAAGGGATTTGCTTCCTTTGAAATCTAATAGAGCTACCACGATTATCTCTTGGAAAAAATGATTTTATGAATGTAGGAGGTCCTTGAGATTTTCTTCTTTGCAGCTGGTTCTGGTTGTTTTTCTGCTACTAGTTCTTTTGTTTGCTATTTGGCTATTATTTTTGCTTCTTGTTTCCTTGGTTATCACTTTTACTGTTGCTATTGTTTGTGATATAGGAGCATTCAGCTCAAGAAAAATCATTGTATTTTAGTAGACATAGGGGGTCTTTTGTTTCCAAGGAAGTTGGTTTCCTAAGTGTTGAATTAATGTAATTATTAAAGATTTTTGAGTGATTTTAATGGGAGAAGCTAGAATAGGATTTAATTAAGAATAGTGAGGCATATTTGTAAATGTTCTTGAATGTAGGAGAATATGAGAGAATCGGGATAGTTGAGAGATTGACAGATTTGAGAATTAATTGTGAAACTTAGATTAGGAGTTAGTTCATGATTTTGTGGATTAGAGAGGATCCTTAGAGATAAGGAAGAGATTTTAGGATTTTTTTGAGAAGTTTATGGATCTAAATTAGGAATTGGTTATAGAATCCTTTTGTATAAATGTAAGCCAAAAAGGCAGAGGAAAGAGTTAGTTAAGTTAGATAGTTCGTTGGTTAGCTAATTAGAGGGTGTGAGTTAGAGGTTTGATTGTAAGCCTACGGGCAGGTAGGAAGACAGAGGCCACTGATTAGAAGATCAGGCCAAAGAGAGAGAGACTCTTATGTAAATACTTGTTTATTATTACAAACAACTCGATTTTGAGTTCATATGTGTGTATTGAGTAATTGAGATATAGATTGTGTATGATCTTGAGTATTCTGCGTAACATTGTAGGTGGATTGAAGCATAGCACAGAGAAGAAGAATGATATGGAGGATCATAATGGATCGTTGAATCCATTGAAGGATCAAAGTAAAGTTTGGGAGTGATTGTGTTAAGAGCATGCAGAGTTAAGCTAAGGAAGAGTTGCGCGACAGCACAGCGAAGGACCAGAACCCTGAAGAAACCCGAAACCATAGAAGAACATTGAAGAAATGGCGTATAAATCCAAGTAAAGAGAAGAACAAGAAGTGAAGTGTCGATGCATAGGATTCGTTGGATCTATACGATCAACGGACGAGATTGTTGTGATAAGCGGTCAGGATTAAGTCAGATAGAATGGAGTCAATTAGAATCGCATTGCATATCTAAGGAGTGAGTGAACCCTAGCCTTAAGCGATTGCGATTTGCGACATGTGATATTGTTGCTAACCGTTAGACCAAGCACGCTTGATCAAATGGTAGAGGATTGCCGATTATCCCCACATCGCAATATCTCATTCGTGAGCGAATGGGCCTCGGGCCTTAAGAGAATGCGACGTGCGATGTCTGATGCGATCGCCAATTATTTCGCATCGTAATATTTCATGGTGGATGTACCTTGGCCCTAAGCACTTGCGATTTGCGATGTGTATCATCAACCGTCGGATTAAAGGTAAGATCGACGGTGGAGATTGAGGCCGTTAATGCTTGGGACTGAACGGACTCGAGAAGGTTATTTGACGCAACAACTATTGAATCTGATGATTCGAAATCAATGGTGTGAAATGGATGCGATAAAGGTGGAGCATCGGGAAATATACAAATGTCATGGAATGGAGGAAGAGCAATCGCTTCCCACAGATCGAGAGTTCTGAATGCAGGTTCTTAAGAGTCCCTTGAATCTCGCGATAACGATAAAGGTATGGTTCATGTTGCTTTGTGGAGTATTTCTATTATAAAAGAATTATAATAGAAATAAAGCGATTAAAGGTTTATGGAGTAAGTTGAAATATAACCAAGGTTAAAATTGTGGGGTTTGGTTAATATGCACAGGCATAAAGATTAACGATAGTTTATGAAGGTGAATAATTCCCGATGGAAAGGATTGATTAAGGACAGACTGGGGTTAGTTAACAAATCATTCCGCATGAGATTTAATTAAGGGGGCCTTAAAACTTAATTGGTGAAGGTTTGACTTGCAGGAATTATTGAAATTCTTGGGACAATGAGATTATGCATTTCATGTGCATACTGTGGGTATCGCAGGTCGTTCCTATGTCATTTTTGGTATCAGAGCATAATTGTGGCTGAAACATTTGATATTAAAGCAGAACAAAGAAATGTCGTGTGAAAGTTTCTTTGGGAAAATTTAGAACAGAGTTATGTGTTAAGATGTGTATGCAGGCAAGAGGAGATCAGATTCTAATCTGACAAACAGTAGGCACACAGGGATAATGTGTAGCAGAACTTGCAGATGCAAGGGAACAGAGAACAATCCATTCAAAGTGCAGGAGAATGGTAGAACAAGATCATGCATAGATCTTGAAGGTGAGATGATATGTTTTGTTTTAATTTGATTTGAAGATTGGAGAGTTGTGGTTTTTATATTGATGCATAGGTAACATCAAAAGAAGGTGAGAAGATTGCAACAACCTAGAGCAAGGAGTGCTCAATTGGTTCCAGAGGAAAGAACCAGAGAAATGCTAAAAGATTGAGCTCAGAGGAAAGAAGCTTAGTGAGGCATATGTAGCAAGAAGTAGACTTGTTTCTACAGAAGTATTGTTGCAGCTCACTAAGGTAATTCCACAGAGGATGTAGGTAGAATTGCTAAGTAATGAAGGAAGCTGGTAAGAGTTTCTGAGTGAAAGAAGAGGTGGTCAGGATCAAGTATTTCATTGTGATTGAAATACAAGAGGACAGTTGTGTTCTTAGAAGGTGCAGATGAGTTGAAGCCTAGAAGGAGCAGAGAGAAGTGCTCAAAAGAGGTTCCAGAGATAGAGAACCAAGTGATTTCCAAAGTACCAAGTACAAAGGCAAGCTTAGTGAGGTAAGTGACAGTAGGGAGGACTTGCTGTTGTAGAGGCTTTAATGCAGCTCATAGTGAGTGAGTGAAGAACTCATAGAGATGGAGAAGAAGATGACTATTGATAGTCATAGTAGAGGTTCTGAAGAAAACCACAGCAGAAGAAAGATGAAGAAGGAGGATGCCAAGGAAAATAGCAAGAGGATGAGTCAAGAGGAAATTGACAAAGAGATTACTGAGATAAAATAACAACTCAATGTATTGAAGATGATACTAGAGGAAAGCCAGAGACAAGGTTGGGTCTTAAAGAAGAAGCCAATGAAGTGGCATAAGTTACAGAGAAGGCTACAACAAAAGCAAGTAAAGTGGCTGATGGAAAAACTCAGAGAAGCTGAGTTGGAAATGGAAGTGTCCATTTGTGAACCAGAGCAGGGTGAAGTTTTGGGTGAAGAAGAAGGAATTATTGATGATTTTCTGAACTGTTGGACAAATGCAGACCAATAGGAGAATGTAAAACCTTATATTGTTGAATCTAATAATTTTGATGTGATTACAGGTTTTGCAGAGGATGAGCAATCTTTTGAAGCTGTCAAAAGTATGGAAGAGTATCTTTTCGAAGATAAAAAATTTGAAGTAAAGAATGACGGGGAATGTCTCTTGAATGAGAAAAGTAGTGAATTATTGCAGCAGAGAGAATTTAGTAATATATTTATGTTTGAAGCTGTGACAACACAGGAAAAATTTCTTGTGAAAGGATATGAAATTCAGACTGAAGAATTGATATGTGAAGCAACAGTTGAGACTGTTGAACCTTGTAATTTTCAAATTGAAAATTTGTGTATAAATGCAAGAATCATAAGTAATGATGAAGTACCTATGAAGTGTCATAGAGAAATTGAATTGTTGGAGTATTTGCTGGGAAATTCAGAGTATGACAATGTGATTGCAGAGGAAGGAGTTCAATACAGTGGACAAGATCAAAAAGACATCATTAGAGCAGATGATGTGGAGGGAAGACTAACTGATAGTCTTGAGAGTACATTAGAGAGTTCTTTAGAGAATTCTTTAAAGAGGTTGAGTCAGCATACTGATGTGCTAATAGAAGAGGAGAAATCAGAGCAGCATACTGAAGTGTTGCCAAAGGAAGAAGAGGCACTGAGGCCTTATGTTTTTTATTTTAATAATTGTTTTATGAGTGCAGGTTTAGTTGCAGATGCTGGAGGAAATTTGGCACAGATGAGCAACCAAGTAAAGATGGTAGAAGAGGATTATGTGGAAGAATTTAATCCATGGAACAGAGATGTTCAATTGCTGGAGAGAATGCTGGAAAGTCAGGATTCAATGCAGAAAGAGATAACCATGAAAGAGAGTAAGGATGAAAGGGAGGCAGTAAGAATAAGCGGAAAAAGAGTAAGTGATAGAATTTGACAACTTCAAGGAGAAGAACAACAGTTTGAAGAGTTAGTGGAAAGAAGCAACAACTTGAAACAAAGAGAAAGAGGTAGAAGTAAGTGGTAGAGTAATAGTCCAAGGATGTGCTGGAAATGGAGATTGAAGAATTATGGCAGTTAATGATGAAATAGTCCATATGGAGGAGATTGATAGTAGTCAGAAGGATGATCAGTTAGAGCTTGAACCTGATTAACAAGGAGAGGAAGATGAAACAGAAGACAACAGACGTACAACAACAGCAAAGGTGCAGAGCATTCAGACAGTTACAAACTAAAGTTTGGGACCCTGGAGGTTTTCTATCAACATATGAAGACACATGATCAGGAGATCATGAATATTTTCTACTTTGGGAGTCTGATGCAGGAGCATTCAACTCAAGAAAAATCATTGTATTTTAGTAGACATAGGGGGTCTTGTGTTTCCAAGGAAGTTTGTTTCCTAAGTGTTGAATTAATGTAATTATTAAAGAGTTTTGAGTGATTTTAATGAGAGAATATAGAATAGGATTTAATTAAGAATAACGACGAATATTTGTAAATGTTCTCGAATGTAGGAGAATATGAGAGAATCGAGATAGTTGAGAGATTAAGAGATTTGAGAATTAATTGTAAAACTTAGATTAGGAGTTAGTTCATGATTTTGTGGATTAGAGAGGATCCTTAGAGATAAGGAAGAGATTTTAGGATTTTGTTGAGAAGTTTATGGATCTAAACCAGGAATTGGTTATAGAATCCTTTTGTATAAATGTAAGCCAAAAAGGCAGAGGAAAGAGTTAGTCAAGTTAGATAGTTAATTGGTTAGCTAATTAGAGGGTGTGAGTTAGAGGTTTGATTGTAAGCCTACGGACAGGTAGGAAGACAGAGGCCACTGATTAGAAGATTAGGCCAAAAAGAGAGAGTCTCTTATGTAAATACTTGTTTATTATTACAAACAACTCGATTTTGAGTTCATATGTGTGTATTGAGTAATTGAGATATAGATTGTGTATGATCTTGAGTATTCTGCGTAACAGAGGTTGCAGGTGGTTTCGAGCATAGCACAGAGAAGAAGAACAATATGGAGGATCGTAATGGATCGTTGAATCCATTGAAGGATCGAAGTAAAGTTCGGGAGTGACTGTGTTAAGAGCATGCAGAGTTAAGCTCAGGAAGAGTTGCGCGGTAGCACAGCGAAGGACCAGAACCCTGAAGAAACCCAAAACCACAGAAGAACATTGAAGAAATGGCGTATAAATCCAAGTAAAGAGAAGAACAAGAAGTGAAGCATCGATGCATAGGATTCATTGGATCTATACAATCAACGGACGAGATTTTTGTGATAAGCAGCCAGGATTAAGTCGCATAGAATGGAGCCAATTAGAATTGCATCGCATATCTCAGGAGTGAGTGAACCCTAGCCTTAAGCGATTACGATTTGCGATGTGCGATATCATTGCTAACCGTTGGATCAAGCACACTTGATCAAACGGTAGAGGATCGGCGATTATCCCCACATCGCATTATCTCATTCGTGAGTGAATGGACCTCGAGCCTTAAGATAATGCGATGTGCGATGTCCGATGCGATGCCGATTAGTTCACATCGCAATATTTCATGGTGGATGTACCTTGGCCCTAAGCACTTGCGATTTGCGATGTGTATCATCAACTGTCGGATTAAAGGTAAGATCGACGGTGGAGATTGAGGCCGATAATGCTTGGGACTGAACGGACCCGACAAGGTTATGCAATGTGACAACCGTTGAATCTGATGATTTGAAATCAATGGTGGGGAATGGATGCGATAAAGGTGGAGCGTTGGGAAATATACAAAGGTCGTGGAATGGAGGAAGAGCAATCGCTTCCCACAGATCGGGAGTTCCGAATGCAGGTTCTTAAGAGTCCCTTGAATCCCGCGATAGTGATAAAGGTAGGGTTCATGTTGCTTTGTGGATTATTTCTATTATAAATGAATTATAATAGAAATAAAGCGATTAAAGGTTTATGGAGTAAGTTCAAATATAACCAAGGTTAAAAATGTGGGGTTTGGCTAATATGCGTGGGCATAAAGATTAACGATAGTTTATGAAGGTGAATAAGTCTCGATGGAAAGGATTGATTAAGAACAGACTGGGGTTAGTTAACAAATAATTCTCCATGAGATTTAATTAAGGGAGCCTTAAAACTTAATTGGTGAAGGTTTGACTTGCAGGAATTATTGAAATTCCTAAGACAAGTGAGATTATGCATTTCATGTGCATATTGTAGGTATCGCAGGTCGTTCCTGTGTCAGTTTGCTACAGGTTTCTTGGGTTCTTCCTTGGTGTTTTTACCTGCATGCAAACTAGAATCACCTTTTTGAAATCCAAGACCAAATTTATCCAATTGTGATATTTGGATCTCAAGCAAATTATCCAAGGCTACCATGATCTTGTCCATCATTTGCTGCTTTCTTAAGGAAACCACTTTAGATTTTAATTTCTCAACCTCTTCTACCTTCACTTCATATTTATTTCTCATACATTCTTCAACTTTTTCTGATTCTACCAATTTAATTTTTAAGATGAGAATCTCTTCCTTAAGCTTGGCCTCCTTATCATCACAAATCTGCAATAGTTTTTCTCGACCCTTGCATGAGACTGTTAGTCTAGAAATCTCAACTCTAAGACCCTTAATAACATTCTCATCTTCATTATGTGCTTCAGCATGAACTAAATCTGAATCATCAAAATCATAACTCAAAAGAAATTCATTAATATTTATACCTTTGGCTTGAATATTTTATGATTCCTTCTCATCATCTGTTGAATCTTGTGCACTAGAAGAATGAGACTCTTGTGGTTGAGTTTCTTATTTTTGAAGGCCCTTCTTCTTGTTCATGTTCCTATTCTTGTTTCTATTCTTCTCTTTTTCTTTATTTCTGCAGGTACCACCTCCAAATATGGATTTGTTGTAGCGGCTGCAACACCCTAATTTTTTTTTTGGCCTGCATCCAAATTTTAGAGCCTTCCTTGGTTTGTCCTCTGATGGTTGCAAACACTCGGGCTCATTCCATGAGCTCTTGTCAAGCCTTTACAACCTTTTTTATTGATCAACCATTGGTCCTCTTTTGGCATGTTGATTACTATGTCATGCTTGCGGTCTTGTTCTGGCAATTTTGAAGGTTTGTATTTGTGTGCATGAGTGATTTTCACACTATGGACATCGGTCATACTCAAAAAAATTTTTGCAAGCACTGTCGCACAAGTTTCATCACGGTCATTCGAAGATCTATCTGAAGTGTCACACTTGTCACTCTTAACCTTTAAGATAATCTCACTGAGCACATGTTTGTCTTGTTGATTTGATGTGTCTTTTTGTCGAGTCATGCTGAGTGTGTGATCACAATGTCATGTATGCACAAGTTCACTTGCTCTCACACTTAGCCATTTTTCTTGAAAATCTTTCGACCAGACAACCCTCCTCCAACTGGACCCCGACTGAGTTGCACTGCACAGTGTCAGGTCTTAGTGACCCTGCTCTATTGTGCAGAGCTTGAGGCTGTCCTCTAGGGTAGCCTGCACTGCACAATCCTGGAAGCAAGCAAGCCGATTGTCTCTTAGAACTGTGCAAAATTTGTCCCTAACACTAATCCAATATGCTCTTCCTACAAGATCATTCATTAAGCCTCCCTCTAGTCTTCTAGAACCTGAACTGCATTGTGATCGCAAGGCTGCACTCCTCCCCAAAACTACATAGAAGTTGCCTAGTTTCTTGCCCTGCACTCTCTATAGAAATGACACAGCCATGTGAGTCAGGCCTCTGCTACATGTCACTGCAATGTTCCAAGGAATTGCGCAAATTTGACTGGAAGGGCACTTGCTGGCTTGCCCTATCTTCCCTCTGAGAATTACATAGATATGACTGGCAGGCCCCTTGCTAGCTTGCCCTGCTCTCCCTATGAAAATTGTGTAGTTTTCATTGGCACCCTCCCTGCTGCCTCACTCTACACTCATCCCGGAAACTACACAGCAATTGCATGTCCGACACTGTCTCTCAAAAATGCGCAATTATGATCAGTAGTTCCCCGCAGCTCGATCCAACCTTGCTCTGGAAAACTGCGCATAAATATCTGTCAGTGCCTCTTACTGCATGCTCTGTCTTCCTCAGAGAATATACGCAGATTCGCAACTGGACCCCTGGATGACTTGCCTAGTCCTCATCTTGAAAATTACGCAGAATTGCCCAGTAGTTCCTCCCGACACCCTGCTTTTTCTTCCTCCTAGGAACTTGTTGTGGTCACCAACAACCCCCCCCTCTTTGCTCGATATTAGCAATAACATCAAGAAAAGGGGGGGACCCTGAAAGAAAAATCCCAAAAATATCTTTTAAATTTTTGTATTTTCTCCCTAAGGCTTAAATCGCATCGCAAGGGAAGGCTGAAGCATTACCCAAGCGTGGAAAACAAAACTGCAAAAGAGCGATGCGAAATTTATCGCATCGCATGCATCCCAAGCGCTCTCTAAAAAGAAGACCTTCAAGAAATGCCGATCGCCGATATGCGACATCACACATCGCAAACGTCGCACTAGGCAGCATAAACCATTGAATAAAATCTGCGATCAGCGATCTGCGATGACAACGATCTGCGATTTGCGATATCGGCGAACCGCGATCTGCGATCTGAAAAGACTCATCGCACAAATTCTCCGACATACCCGATAGACCCAAGATTAAGCGCGCACCTTAAAGGAAATTAATGACCGCATGCTTGAGTATCAAGGAATGATTGCATCGCATTTTTCGAAGAGTCAAGTCATGATGAATGTCAGGATTATGCATTCATTAGAGTTTAATGCTTTCATGTCAATCTTTTTATTTCCCTTCTTCTTTGCGTAGACTGCAAGACATGCAACTAATATAAATCTATATGCAGGAAATATCTAAAGGAAAAGGGAAAGCGCCAATCAGACAGCAGAGAGAAGATGCCTCCACAAATGGATGCCGCATGCAGCAGGACCGCAGATTCCAGACTATAAGCCAACCGGCACTGATGAAATTAGACTATCCAGGACATAGAGTCAAAGGCACACAAAAGCAACTTGTTCACAAAAGATCCTGAAGCTCAGACTTGGTAAAGCAGAGGAAGAAGCGCATGAGAAGGAAGACGCTCCAGAAAAGCCTGGAACAAAGAGCGGAAACAATTCTTGAAACAGGGGATTGTCCATACAGCGCGACTCCTAACCCACTCAGTCATTCGCACGACCAGAAACCGGAATATCAACAGCAAAATCAGTTCGAGGAGAACCTGGGTTGTGCTAAGTATACACGCGGCGAATACACCCAGCTAGAGAAAGGTTTTCGAAAATATCTTCTGGTCTGTCAGAAGGAAGTGTCAGCTCTTGTTATTTCCACTTTTATCTCCCGAGCGAAAGAAGAAGGCGGCCAACCGACTGTTCCCAGGAAAACGTTGCGCTGTTGACAGCACTAAAGAGAATATATAGAAACGGTCAGAAATTAGATTTAAAGTTTTAGAAATAAATTTGCTTTTAGTAAAGGGCGGTCATTTGAAGCCGATTCCCTAATTTCGTGTAATTAAGATTAATTAGTTAGTAGTATTTAACCCTTCTCATGGCATTTGGAGAAGGGTCCGGAAATCTGTCAAAAAACTTGTCCTCAGAACATGCACTTCTGCACCCTCAGAGGAGGTTTTTGATGAATGGATGGATCGAGATTTATTTATGTTTGCATTTTAATGTCTGTTACTGATGTTGCACTTCTGTACTCTTAGCAGATATTAGAACAAGTATGAATAAATCATTATTGCTTGAAGTTTATTAGTGAAATCAGTCATAAATGGTACTTTTATCTCTTGACTAAATTCTGCTAGTATCCCTAAAGTAATACACAACTGAGTTCTTTATATGTTACTGTATGAATGTCTGTATTACCATTTGGCACTTCTGTACGGTGGAGTCATTTATTTATGCTTGACATATAGAAAACTGATTATGCGATATGCTGTTCACAACTACTCTGCCTAACTTCTTATGCAGAATGGTTTATCTTTATCGATTTATATTCTGATAACAGTTGAATGATCTTTATTACCAGTTGTTGTTTGAAATCTTTCTAGATCGCATAACAAAAGAAAACACCCCGGGTTAGCGTAGACTAGATGTACTGTTTCTCTTCATTAGATTACATTAGCATAGAGTTAGTTTAGCAGTTAAAATTAAGACTAGTTTAGAGAAACCTTTAGATTAATACCATCAAACTCTACACACGCACGCACACCCTTCACATTGGGAAACTGGTCCCATTACCCCCAGTCGGACCTGCTACTCCAAACGGGCAAGGAGCCGCCAACCAGGTTCCGGACCGGGTGGGTATCCCCCTTGTTGTCGACCCGACTTCGGGTCCCTCAACATTTCTGGCGCTAGAAGGAGGGCCGAGCTATGAATGGCGCATAATTCAAAATCCAAATACCATTCTGAGAGCAAATCACCCTCACCAACTTCCCCGACTTCCCCGGTACGACTAATCTCGGAACTAGAAGTCGCTCGGACATCCACCGCTACTATACATACTGATACATCAGACCAACTTATTATCGATCCCCCTGAAGTTCAAACTTTGATCCGTAAACTCCAGGGATTCTCTATTTTTACCCAGAAGTCTGATAAATCTAAAGGCAGCCTGACTTCGCAGTACAATCCTGCTCATCCCCTGACCCGATTGAAGAGTGAAAAGTTTGGCATCCAGCCAATTGAAATCCCTCTCCCCACTAGGAAAAGAGCAAGGAAAGCACTCCCAGAGTCTGACAGAGAGACTCTTTCATCCACTTCGTCCATTTCAACTCCCTCTCCGCGAAGTCAACCACCCACATCTCCACCTCAAGTCGCTCATCCATCTTCCACAACCCTTCCTCCGCAATCGTCAAAGATCATAACATCTCCATCTTCTCAACATCAAAGACCATCTCCTACACTTTTGTTGACTAGCAACTCAGCGATGGCCCAATCTCCATGGAACAATCCTGGGGCGGTTTTAATGCCTCCACCCCTAAGTCCAATACCTGCCCATCCCGAGAAATGGCTACCAAAGTTCAATCCAGAAACAGGAATGCTAGCTGAAGAACATATCAATAATTTCATGCTTTCTGTTAATCTCAATGGAGTTACCAACGAAGATGCCGTGGTTCGACTTTTCCCCTATACAATGCAAGGAACAACCGGGTCATGGTACTTTTCGCTGCCCTCCGGATCTATCACCAGCTGGGACATTTTTCAAAATCAATTTCTCACCAAATTCGGTGATGATAGATCGACAGCGACACTGATCAACGATTTATCCAATCTTAAAGCTGAGGATAGAGAACCCATTAAGGATTTTAACTTACGATTCAACAAGATCCTCAGCAAAATCCCCGCTGCTTCTCAACCCAGCGAGGAAGTAAGATGTGAGTGGTACATCACGGCCTTACCTTCAAACTTGGCCATCTTCGTAGATAGGGCGAGCAAGACAACCTTAGTCGAAAATTTGGCTGAGGCGTTAGCAGTTGAAAGACGCGTAGTAGCCCTAGAAAAGAGATCTACAATCGAAGAGCGTAAATCTAAGAAAATCTCTTTCAAAGAAGACACCAAGAAGAAGCAAACGAAAGATCCTTTCGACATGGAAGGACTACAAAAGGTATTAAAGGCCATGTCTAATGAGATGATTGACATAAGAAAACAAGTAACAGAATCATCCCCAAGAAAGCCTTTTAGGAATTTCAAAAGAAACCCTCCCATGGAGACGAAGCCACCCAACGTGGAATCTGAAGAAAAAGAAGAGGAGAGCACCATCGAAACGCAGACCGACGATGAAGAAGTGGTGGAACTACAAGGAATGTGGGATTTCACCCTCCCACAAGAGGAAGATCAAGAAGCACTTCCGGTTAGCACACGAAGCAGAAATCAACTTGATCCTCCCCAGAATACCCCAAAACAGAAGGACGCAAGCCCTGCAGCAAAAGAAAAGGTTGCACCAAAGAAAACAATTGCTAAAATGACCTCATTTAGCCCAGTCCAATCAGAGCAATCACCTCCATCAAAGACACTAATAGTGTCGGATGAAATGGAGTATAACATCATCGATGACATGAAAAAGACTAGGGCTAATATCACTCTGTACGAGTTGAGCAAATTGAAACACCAACAGAAAATCATGATGAAAGAGTTACATGCCGTACCTACTACACCTTTACCTACAGCTGTAGCTTCCCATAATATAGGAAGACCTCCAATCAACACGATCAATAAAATCGATCCTAATGACATCGCTCTGATTGGAGGGAGATCTAGACCCCATACTCCTCCTTTCCTCCTCACTTATGAAATCTTTAACAGAAACGTGCACAACTGCTTGGTCGATTCTGGTGCTTCAACCAATATTCTACCCAAGTTAATATGTGCCAAACTTAATGTTCAACCGCAAAAATCCGCAGTGCGCATAGTTCAACTTGATCGATCGCAAGTCGAAGTGATAGGCGAACTTAATCAAGTGACCATAAAACTGTCGTCTAACCCCAAGGTATGTCAGGTTATCGACATTTTAGTGGCTGACATCCCTGAGTTTTATGGTCTGATTCTTAGCAGGGACTGGTCCGAGAAACTCCACGGATACTTTTCAACCGACTGGTTGCACATGTGGTTACCCTTCAACGGGAAACCAAATCAAATAAAGATTGAACGAGAATTGCACCAAAAATACATAGTGACGGATTTGGAAGGAGAGAACGAAGCCATAGTATACAACAACAGCATCATAGGCAACTACTTGGTAGACTCTTTCCTCGGAAATTTCAATGCTCACATATCACCATATTTAGAAAATTCAGTTTTGTCCCAAGTTGAAAACTTTTCCCAGACTGATGATTCAAAATGTGTTAGTTTCTTAGATAACCCTGTAAATACTTCTTTATTTTGGAAATTATATTTTGATGGCTCTAAATCCAACGAGGGAGCGAGAGCAGGATGCGTTTTGATTAGCCCAGACGGAAATAAGACCATGCTCACATGCAGACTGGAGTTCGATTGCACGAACAACACAGCGGAATACGAAGCCTTGGTGCAAGGCCTATACAAAGCAATCGGCTGCAACGTCAAATATCTTCAAGTCTTTGGAGATTCTGAGATCGTCGTCAAACAGGTACGTAACACCATACACTGCCTGTCTAATCATTTAAAGCACTATCAATCTTTAGTACAAGATCTCACTGCACATTTTACAGCGTTCAATATTTCGTCAATCCCGAGACTTCACAATGCAAACGCAGACCTGTTAGCTAACGTAGCCTCCAGACTCATCCCCTCCGAAGACTTTAGTCCAGATAGGTTTTCGATAGAATTGATTTTTAAACCATCTATCCCTGACAACATCACCAACTGGAGAGTATTCAACGACGACCCAGACATCGTAAGTTTCCTCACCTCCGAAGGATCCTACTCAAACCAGATAATCGACGAAGACTGTCATGATCACCAGATACAACAAAATAGCACTGATAATGCTATACCCAAATCAGTGGTCAAACTAGAAGACTTATACGACTTGAAAAGTCGGTTCAAAAGGCCAGCTAACGCCAAACTCTACAGTTCAAATCTGAACTACGAATCAGTGAACCTAGGAACCGATGAGAAGCCGCAAAACGTTAATCTAGGTCAAGGCCTAGCTCCTGAAGAAAAATCAGCATATATCCGTCTTCTACGACAGTACAAAAACGTCTTTGCCTGGAATTACGATGAGCTGAAGACTTACGACACTTCTATTATTCAACACACTATCCCTATGATTGACAATGAGAAACCTGTCCAACAGAAGCTCAGAAAAATCCACCCCAACTTGGAAAATCAGATAAAAAATGAGCTGAATAAATTGTTGGGAGCCAGAATAATCTTCCCGGTCAGACATTCCAAATGGGTATCCAACATGGTACCTGTTAGGAAGAAAAACGGAGATATTAGAATCTGCATCGACTTCCGGAATCTCAACAAAGCCTGTCAGAAAGACAATTTTCCCCTCCCACCTATGGAGCAAATATTACAGGCAGTCGCAAGCTCAGAGTTAATGTCTTTCCTGGACGGATTTTCAGGATATAATCAAGTGTTGGTACACCCAGATGATCAGTTAAAAACCACCTTCCGAACTAAATGGGGTACCTACGCGTATCGGAAAATGCCGTTCGGTCTGATCAACGTCGGCGCCACTTTTCAGAGAGCCATGGACATTGCGTTTAAAGGTTTAGTCAATAAATCGGTAGTGATCTACCTGGATGATATAACTGTATACTCCAAGAACCGAAACGACCACCTCAAAGATTTGAAGCAAATCTTTCAAAGATGTTTAAGGTATGGGATCTCGCTTAACCCGAAGAAATCTTTTTTCGCGTTGAGTGAAGGAAAATTGCTAGGATTCATAGTGTCCAAATCTGGCATTCACATTGAACCTGACAGAATCAAAGAAATTTCCGAGATATCCATGCCTCATAACAAAAAGACCATGCAATCTTTCCTAGGACAGATCAATTTTGTGAAAATATTTGTCCTAGATTTTTCACGTATTATTTCTCCTTTACAAAAAATGATAAAAAAGAATTCAAACTTTAAATGGGGTCTAGACGAGCACGAAGCATTTAACTTAATTAAACAAGCCACCATCAACGCTCCATCTCTAGCAACCCCAAATTTTTCAGAGCCCTTTGTCTTATACACGTTTGCCTCAGAGAATTCTTATGCTGCGATATTGACTCAAGCGAATCAAGAAAAGGTAGAAGCTCCGATCGCATTCTTTAGCTCAAACTTACAAGGTGCTGAGCTGAAATATTCGGACGTGGAGAAACAGGCATACGCCGTTTTCAAAGAAATTAAATATTTCAGACCTTTCTTGCTAAAGGCCCATACCAAGGTCATAGTTCCATTCCCAGCGGTAAGAAACCTCCTAATACAGAAAGATGTGGGCGAAAAGAGAGCGAATTGGATCACCGCCTTGCAAGAATACGACCTGGAGATCAAGCCGGCACACATCGTAAGAGGCCAAGGCTTCTGCAAGATGTTAGCTGGAGTATCGCAAATCCCTGAAAAATCATCTGAAGAGGTACACACGTATGAGGTAAGCCTAAACGACGCACAATCATTATATGCTGACACCATTTATTTCCTGAAAAACGGGCATGCTCCATTTCACCTGGATCACATCAAGAAGAGAGCCCTGAGATTAAAAGCTAAACAATACCAGCTCGTAAATGATGTCCTGTTTAAAAGGAATTATGATTCTGTGCTTCTTAGATGTCTTGAGAAAACTGAAGCCGAAAAGGTTTTGCAGGAACTCCACGATGGACCAGCAGGTGGACACTATGCTGGAGAAGCCACCGCACACAAAATCTTACGTGCAGGATACTACTGGCCCACGCTGTTCAAAGACTCGTACCATCACGTAAGGAAATGCCAAGTCTGCCAAACTGCTGCAGGAAAACAAAAGAAGTCATCCATGCCACTGCAGCCGGTTAACATCGAACAGCCGTTCAGCCAATGGGGCCTGGACATAATAGGTGAGATCGTTCCTCACTCCTCTAAACAACATAGGTATATCCTCACGGCAACTGACTATTTTACTAAATGGGTAGAGGCAGTTCCTCTCAAGACAGCTAATTCTGAAAACATTATTGAATTCATAGATCAGTTTATCGTTACTAGGTTTGGATTGCCAACGGCCTTAATATTTGATAATGCTTCATATTTTTCTGGAAATACCATGACTGAGTTCGCGCTCAAAAGAGGGTTCAAACTGAAGTATTCTGCCAACTACTATCCACAAGGTAATGGGCTGGCTGAATCAACGAACAAGAACCTAATCAGGATTATCAAAAAGACAGTCGACCAAAACCAAAAGAATTGGCATAAAGCGCTGGTAAACGCCTTATGGGCAGATAGAATTACAAAGAAAGCCTCTATCGGCACTTCTCCCTTTAATTTAGTTTACGGGAGAGAAGCAGTTCTTCCTACTCACTTAGTCATTCCCTCCTTGTCCTTAGTACAATACATTGATGAAGTATCTACTTCTCCCTTACAGCTAAGGCAAATGAATATAATCAAGCTAGAAGAACAACGAGAACAGGCCAAGAAAACCCATGCTCACCACCAAGCGCTGATAAAATCCGCTTTTGATTCGAACATAATGACCAGAAAAAACTTTCAGATGGGAGATTTAGTTTTGAAATGGGATAAGGCTCACGAAGAAAAGGGCAAACATACGAAATTCCAAAAGCTATGGCTTGGTCCTTTTCAGATCGTAGAGGTCATAGGCCCGTCGACTTTTGTGTTGCAGGACTTGACAGGCAGGAGAGATTCTCTGCCTGTGAATGGACAAATCCTCAAAATGTATTTTCCATAGAAGGTCATCCTTCTATTTTTGTAGGATAATTTTAGTTTTTTTTTCTTATAAATAAGGTTGGTTGTGAATGATCATAAATTATATTCATGAAGAAACATACCATTTCTCTATCATATTTTGATTTCACTTGTATAAATAGTAAAACTTTTCGGAAAAAATCTGACTTTTATTATTGACAGATAGAGTTAACTTTAGCCTGAATATGATGTTAGTTTCAACTTCACAAAGAAATCTGGGATGAAAGTAACTTTTGGCAAAAAATTGTTTTATGCCAACGCAATGAAAAGTATCATCAATAGCAAAATAATTATTCTCTGCAAAACTGCTGTTCTTAAACTCTATTATTGTCGTCCAGAGCTTTCTTAAGGAAAAACAATGACTTCCTCCCTGTTAAGGAAATCGCAGCATCCAGAGAAACAACCCAAGAAAACACTATATCTCAAAGAATGAGAGGTCTCATCACGAGCCGGCTTATCATGATCACAGATATTATAACTTGCTGACTTTGCCACTACTGTCTACCAAAACAGGGCAACGACTCAAGATTGTTGCAATCAAAAGACAAGGGGTCTCATCACGAGCCAGCTTGTTCAGAAAAAGTGTAAATCAAGTGAATGACTGTGTCATAATTTGGCCACCAAACCAAGACACTGTTCTTTAGAGAATAAAAAATCAAAAAAGAAAGAAAAAGTGTCAAAAGGATTTTTCTCTGGTATGTTGTAAATAACCTTAAACAGGAAAAAGGATCATTGCTGGATAACATGGTAACCCTGTCGAGGCTATGGACGCTTGCGGGCATCAGAGGCTCTACCTACGACAAATGAGCATATTTTACAAAGCCAGTACGCGGAGAAGACCTTATTTTGTCTTTGAAAAGCACTGAGTAATGTCTAGGTGTGAATACAAGAAATAACCCAGAGGGAGCAAACAATCGGAATGAAATAAAAGTTGTGACGAAACATCATTGACGGGATAAGGGGTAATACTCTATCTGTCCATAACAAAATTTTTTCTGTTTTGGAAGTAAAAATGCAATAGAACAAGCAGAGATAACTGGTTCTTCACAGTCAATCGCCATTGTTGTGGTCACCAACAACCCCCCCCCTCTTTGCTCGATATTAGCAATAACATCGAGCAAAGGGGGGGACCCTGAAAGAAAAATCCCAAAAATATTTTTTAAATTTTTGTATTTTCTCCCTAAGGCTTAAATCGCATCGCAAGGGAAGGCTGAAGCATTACCCAAGCGCGGAAAACAAAACTGCGAAAGAGCGATGCGAAATTCATCGCATCGCATGCATCCCAAGCGCTCTCTAAAAAGAAGACCTTCAAGAAATGCCGATCGCCGATATGCGACATCGCACATCGCAAACGTCGCACTAGGCAGCATAAACCATTGAATAAAATCTGCGATCAGCGATCTGCGATGACAGCGATCTGCGATTTGCGATATCGGCGAACCGCGATCTGCGATATGAAAAGACTCATCGCACGAATTCTCCGACATACCCGATAGACCCAAGATTAAGCGCGCGCCTTAAAGGAAATTAATGACCACATGCTTGAGTATCAAGGAATGATTGCATCGCATTTTTCGAAGAGTCAAGTCATGATGAATGTCAGGATTATGCATTCATTAGAGTTTAATGCTTTCATGTCAATCTTTTCATTTCCCTTCTTCTTTGCGTAGACTGCAAGACACGCAACTAATATAAATCTATATGCAGGAAATATCTAAAGGAAAAGGGAAAGCGCCAATCAGACAGTAGAGAGAAGATGCCTCCATAAATGGATGCCGCATGCAGCAGGACCGCAGATTCCAGACTATAAGCCAACCGGCACTGATGAAATTAGACTATCCAGGACTCAGAGTCAAAGGCGCACAAAAGCAGCGTGTTCACAAAAGATCCTGAAGCTCAGACTTGGTAAAGCAGAGGAAGAAGCGCATGAGAAGGAAGACGCTCCAGAAAAGCCTGGAACAAAGAGCAGAAACAATTCTCGAAACAGGGGATTGTCCATACAGCGCGACTCCTAACCCACTCAGTCATTCGCACGACCGGAAACCGGAATAGCAACAGCAAAATCAGTTCGAGGAGAACCTGGGTTGTGCTAAGTATACACGCGGCGAATACACCCAGCTAGAGAAAGGTTTTCGAAAATATCTTCTGGTCTGTCAGAAGGAAGTGCCAGCTCTTGTTATTTCCACTTTTATCTCCCAAGCGAAAGAAGAAGGCGGCCAGCCGACTGTTCCCAGGAAAACGTTGCGCTGTTGACAACACTAAAGAGAATATACAGAAACGGTCAGAAATTAGATTTAAAGTTTTAGAAATAAATTTGCTTTTAGTAAAGGGCGGTCATTTGAAGCCGATTCCCTAATTTCGTGTAATTAAGATTAATTAGTTAGTAGTATTTAACCCTTCTCATGGCATTTGGAGAAGGGTCCGGAAATCTGTCAAAAAACTTGTCCTCAGAACATGCACTTCTGCACCCTCAGAGGAGGTTTTTGATGAATGGATGGATCGAGATTTATTTATGTTTGCATTTTAATGTCTGTTACTGATGTTGCACTTCTGTACTCTTAGCAGATATTAGAACAAGTATGAATAAATCATTTTTGCTTGAAGTTTATTAGTGAAATCAGTCATAAATGGTACTTTTATCTCTTGACTAAATTCTGCTAGTATCCCTAAAGTAATACACAGCTGAGTTCTTTATATGTTACTGTATGAATGTCTGTATTACCATTTGGCACTTCTGTACGGTGGAGTCATTTATTTATGCTTGACATATAGAAAACTGATTATGCGATATGCTGTTCACAACTACTCTGCCTAACTTCTTATGCAGAATGGTTTATCTTTATCGATTTATATTCTGATAACAGTTGAATGATCTTTATTACCAGCTGTTGTTTGAAATCTTTCTAGATCGCATAACAAAAGAAAACACCCCGGGTTAGCGTAGACTAGATGTACTGTTTCTCTTCATTAGATTACATTAGCATAGAGTTAGTTTAGCAGTTAAAATTAAGACTAGTTTAGAGAAACCTTTAGATTAATACCATCAAACTCTACACACACACGCACACCCTTCACATTGGGAAACTGGTCCCATTACCCCCAGTCGGACCCGCTACTCCAAACGGGCAAGGAGCCGCCAACCAGGTTCCGGACCGGGTGGGTATCCCCCTTGTTGTCGACCCGACTTCGGGGTCCTCAACAGAACTGTGAAGTTCTGCCTAGCTGTGTTCTACCTTGCAGCTGTCACTGTTGTCCTAGATTGTGCAAATCCGCCTCCTAGTGACATCTGCGCAGTTTTTCCTGACAGTGCTCTGGAGCCTCTCATCCCAGCCTGAGCTGTGCTCTACATAGTTTCAGTGCCTTGTCCTCCCTCCCGGTCACCTGCACCCGAAACGGAAAACAATGAATCATGCTAGACTAGGAGATTTTTGGATTTGATTTTGTCTCGTCATGAGTGACTGCAGGAATATGTACATTGATGAAACATGGCACGATGACGAACGTAATGAAGAAGGAGTGCATGCTATAAGAATTTCTCACAGTTAAACAGACATACGAAGCACATTGAGCAAAAAGCGAAAGGGATACATACACATGCACCATCAAGCAAAGATCAAGACCATCGAAGACCCCGCACTTTACCATGCAGAGGTGAAGACATGATACACTGAGAGCACACCCATCACTCAGCAGCATAACAGCTCAACACGGACACCAGAATCAGCCAATACATGTCAGCAGTGTCATGTCGAGTTGTTTCATGAGTTGTCTCGACCACATCACTACTATGGGCCATACTTGTTGTAATCAGATGTAATGTAATGTGAAAGTCCAAGAGACACACATATGAAGTTGAAGAGTCATGTAAGTTGAAAAGTCATAGGAAGTCAAGCAGTAATGAGGGAAGTTGAAGAGTCACAAGGGTCAAGTATCCCCCTTGGCTATATATACCCCCTCATTATACGAGAAAAGGAATTTTCACCTTGGCTCCTCCTGCATAGCCTTAAGAGTCTGTCGTTTGTTCTTTGAGGAGCGAACAATGGCTCCAACGTCCCACTACTGGGACTAGTTATGTATGGTGTACAGATGTGTCTTGGAACTCTTACTAAATTCAGAAGCCTGTCTTAGGCCAACTCATTTTCACACATGTTTTGTATCCATTTGTAAGACTATTCTTTAAATGTTTGTAATGCATGTTTGCTTAACCTGTACTAATATAGTTGAACTACTTCGGTTATTTTAGTACTTACATTGTTGAAGATGTGTTGTATGGTTTATCATTTCTGTCTCATTCGTGTGGACTACTCCGCCAGACATTAGACAAACCATTCTTGTTTTCTTGGTTATAACGACCATCATCTCCATGTGGACTACTCCGCTGGATGGTGTACGTGTTTTCCCTTGCACTTTGGTTTTAATGACTTTCGCATCCACTGTGGACTATTCCGCCGGATGCTGGATAGACCCTTGTTGTTTTCCTGTGTGTCTTTCCCTGGGTTGTACTACTACCTCTCATCTAGAGGCTCACTTTTGCCCTCTCCCTTATAGTAAGAGAACCTGGAGACAAAGTTACATTACGCACTCACCAAGCATACTCATCTCGCTTTCTTGAAGTTACAAGCATAACACTCTCATGTGCTGAACAACAAGAGCTAAGGAAAATCTCTAAGATAATGGCAATCAGGCCATCGTACCAGATGGGACTCCTACACCAAATGGTGTGAGGTCTATTTGGGACTTCATACTGGGGAGATCCCTTGAATGTTGGCGGGTCCAGCACCGTCAACATTTCTGGGACTAGAAGGAGGGCCACCAATAGTTTATGGTTGAATGTCCTCTCAAACCCACTTATCCATCTTCTGATCAAGGTAGTAACTGATCCATATTTACACATGAATGCAATAAAATACATAAATAAACATAAACACAGAGATGCAACAAAAATAAAGCTTCATTTCATTAATATCAATTAACTGGAATATCTTTACATACAGAATGGACATAAACTAGCTAGGGAGATGGTAACTTATCTCTGAGAAGAGACATGGTGGCTACATGCCTCTGCATTGTGTTACAATGAGGCTTTAAGTCCTATTTATTATTGAGAAACAATGTAAAACCCCAAACATCCAAAAACCTAACCCTAGGAGATGAAACACCAAACTATGGGCCCTGTTGGGGTAAATTGGTACATCAACTTCCCGGGGTTGTAACTTTGGCATATGATCTCCATTTGACGCACACGAAACCTTGTTAGAAACATATATTCGAGGACTACATCTATTTAAAAAAAAATCAAGTTGGTAACTCATATTTGCCACGAGTGATTTTTCCAAAAAACATCGTTTAGGTCCTCAAAACGTCTTCGGAAGTTCAGAACCCAGAAAATTGCCAAAAATAGTAAACTGTGCTACAACTAAGGAAACTGAAAAACTGAAAGAAACAATGGTGGGGGTCCAAGTGGAATAGGTGGGTGGCAACCAATATCCACCTGGATCATTCCTCCCCCCTTAGGAAGCAATGGTCCCCATTGTGTTGAGTTCCTCCATGGGATGAGGAAACTTCTATTGAACTTGGTCCCTGGTGATCCAGTTGCCTTGGTGAAGGAGTTGGCTTGCTTTGACAACTCGATATAGTTGGATTCTGTTAGTGTCAATGTCTTCACACTGCCATCAGTGATCAAAATTTACTCTTTTGCATTTCATACTAGGAGTCCCATTCTGATGAGGTTGCATTCCATTAGGACATGGATCTACTGATGGTAGGCTTCATTTTAGTTTTTCCCTCATGATATGTACTTGCTGACCTCCTTTCATACCTTTCAGTCAATGATTCATGCTCATTTTCAGTTTATTTGATCAATTACATAGGGTTTCAGTCTCATTAGGTATTAGGGTTTTACCATGGTCAAATTTCAGTAACTATTGGTTAATAATGGTCAGCAGGCACATGAGGATGACAATAATCATCAAAAAGTTCTAATTCTTAAATTTGTAGGCTTAATAATTTTTTCACCTCAAAACTAGTTTTGAGGTGAAAACAGAGCATTGGTATATTATTTGTGAATTTCATGTAATTTTATTATTTCTCATATGTAATTAATAGTGTCATGCTGCTCCTGGTCACCTGTTGATATTTGCAAGTACATGCCACTGCTAAAGTCAAAGAAATCAAGCATCAGTTCACCTATTCAAGCAAAAGATCAAGCATCCAAAAATAGAGTATTTGAAAAGCAAATAGACATTACAAAGTGGGTTTTGAACATCAAAATCAAAAGTTGAAAAGCTATATAAAGGTCATCCCTCTCTTAAGTCATTTCATTGTTTGAGTTGAAGTCCATGAGCTAAAAATGCGATTTTGAAGTGTTATTGAGCAAAGGGGTGCATTCACTGTGTTTTTGGAAAAGTTCCGACTGGCGCTACGAACCAAAGGCCGACGCTATGCATAGAACTGGCGCTACGCACCTTGGTAATTTCCACAGTGTAAAAATGAATGGGTGCTATGCACCTGGGTGAGTGCGCTATGCACCTGGCAGTTGAGCTACAGATCGTTGTAAATTGCATCAATTCACCTCAAAACTTATCAATTGCCTCTTTGCAAGTAACATCATCATTCTTGTTGAAAAGAGGTTGTTGCATTAGTCTTGGGTGGTTTTGTCTCTAAAAAAATCAAACCCTAATTTTCACCAAATTGTCTCATACATTTTAAAAGCTCACTCATTACTGCTGTCCTATATCATCTATTTTTTCTTCTTTAAATCCCATCCCCCCATATATAATTCCCTATACATCATTCCCTAAAATTTACCCAATCCCCAAACCCTACACTATTCACTAACCCTACTCACTCCCTAAATCCCATTCCCACTCTTGTTCACCCTCACCTATTTACCTATAAAATCTCTTCATACTCATCTTATATCCATTCACCCTATCTCTTCATTCACCACACTTCATTCACCACAAGAGAAACAACTATACAACAATGGAGAGGGACAGTGAGTATGAACTGGAAGAAGAAACCCTTAGTGACAGTTCCAGGGAGAGAGACACACAGGGCAGGAAGCCTCATAAGGGAGGAAAACATATCAGAGAGGAGCCCACCAGTTTGAGGGAGCTGCAAGCCTGCCCATTTGCCATTTCTTGTTTTAGACATCAGTCATGTTTCAGTTTCTGTGAAATGGTGGAAAGGGTTAAATCTCATCATGAATTAGCAAGGTTGTTTGTGACACATTTGGACAACAATGAGGTAAACCTTGCTGGAGTTACATTCACTTTGTCACCAGCTATTATTTCAGAGGCTACAGGTATTCCAAATGTAGGTGAAAAGTGGAACAAAGGTCAGGACATTGACATGGAGTACTATGAGCCTTACATCAAGGCTAAATATCATAACAAACTCAAGAGAGTATTCCCCTTTAAATTCTTGGAGGACATGTTTGCTCCATTGATGAAGATCATCATCAAGTACTTTAATTGTGAAGGTAGGTTCTCCAGACTGTATGCCTACCACATTAGACTGCTGATGCATTTCACTAGGGTGAGAATGATGAATATCCCCTACTTCATGTTCAGAAACATTGAGAAGATGGCACTCATTGTAAAGAAGAAATCATACCCCCAGTAGTTAACTAGCATCTACCACTACTCTTTGATTAAAATCATTGTTTCACATCAGCTGAACCTTCTTAACATGCCATGGGAGACCTTCATTTCTTATGAAATGTTCAAAGGTCCTCAAACCTTTTCATCAGTGCCTCATGAAGAAGGTGGACCTTCAGGACATGAAAAGGTCCAAGAGACTGAAACTGTTGGAGTGCCTGTGTTTGTAACATATGAGAGGGGCACTAGGAAACTTTTTGCAGCTGCCAGGCGAGTATTATCTCCACAAGGTGTGGAAGGGGTCTCGCCTTCATCTTCAGGCCATAGGCAAATGCTATCTCCACAAGGAGTGGAAGGGGCTTTGCCTTCTTCTTCAGCTAAACAGGTACAGGTTGGGCAACAACACAAGGGAAAAGGTAAAGGCAAGAAAAAGATGCATGAGAAGGATCCTAGTGATGGGCAAGAGAGAGATTTTGTCCTTGTTGATCATGAGGAGGCACAAGGAGTTGATGTCATTGACTTGGATGCTCAAGATCCAAAGACTGTCAAAGACATGATTATTAAGGAACAAGAGGCTGAGATACAAGCCTTGTCAAACAATTTAGAGAGGGCTAAATGGGTCATCAAATATCTAGAGCAAGAAAACAAACAATTGACCGACAAGCAAGTCCTCATGGAGCTGCAAATGATCAAGGAGAACCGGCAAAAGGCTAAGAAGGCAAAGGTCAAGTTGACTTCCATTGAACAAGAGATCGAGAATGACCGGGAAACTTGGCTTGAGAGGGTTAATATACACCTTGAGGGGCTGCTTGAGAAGGCCAATAGAGACAAGAAGATGCTTCGCCACATGGCCTACCACTACATGACCCGGAACAAAATATGCAACATAAGGATGAAGAAGCTTAAGGCTAGGTTGAGGAAGGCCTTAAAGAGAAAAAAGGAGCAAGACAAGTTAAAAATCTTGGCTGAAGCCTCACTAGACCATCAAATCAGTTAATGATAGTGACTTGTGCCAAATCTGAGCAAGTTTTGATAAATTTTTGTCATTTTGTCATTTTGAAATTTTGTAACACATAAATTTGCCCTAGGTGCCGGCGCTATGCTTTTCACTGGAGGAATTTTTGAAGAAATGGCTTGTATATTTGGATTCAGCATGATGAGAGAATCAAACCCAGAAAATTTCAGCAATTTTGGAGCAAAACTTGGTTACCAAAAGGTCAAAAAACCATCAAAAAATGACCTCTCTGCCTCTTTTTGGACACATAGAAGTAGCCTTGGGAGATTTCACTTTTGAGGGGAAAATGACCTCAAAATGTAGAAATTCAAGATGTTCCAGAAACCAGAGAGGATGACCTTTCCAATGAGCTATCTTGGGCTTAATTTGGCTAAGGGGAAGGCCTCCAAAACTGGGTTTGAAGTGGCGCTACACATAGAGCCAGTTTGCCCAAAAAATCCAGTTTTCGCCTATTTTTACTGCAAGTTGACTTTTTCTCTCTTCATGGATGAATTCATGATTGTAATTAATGCCATGGTATGTAAATATAATTTTTAAATGACCTTAGAAGGTAGATTCATCAGTTTGAGGTGGTTTGGGGGTCAATGAATCAGTTTCCATACTTATAGAGGCAAGCTGTTCCACTGCCTATATTCTTGTTCTTAGTTGGGAAATGGTTGAAACTACCCCTCTTCTCATGGATTCGACCCCTGAAGGTTAGGATGAGTTGTTTGATGCCTATATTATGTATTTTCTTCCTCATTTGTAAAGGTTGGACTCTCTTGGATGCTCTGAGCTACATTGTACATCTTTACAGTAGTTTGGCAAGGAAATAAACTAGGATTTGCAGCTATTTCTATGGGATACTTGTGGTAAAGTGTTTTTCATAGTTTCTTCTTCTGTTATTAGTTTTTCTTATGTGTTATGTCTGCCACAATATTATTCATTCTTCTAACTAAATGAAATCAAGATAGATAGGTAGAATACATTGGTTACAGTGCTCTGCCTTGGGAATCCATTTAGCTTTTGATGTTTTCTACTGTTTGAAGAGGACTCATGATCTTTGCATGCCCTCCTCAGCTCCTCACCAGTCTTAGACCTACCACCTCACTCAATTACAAGTGCCAAAAGACTTACCTACCTCGCCCCATAGAACACCCTGCATCCTGACTTCATTTCCCGGACCCAACGCTGCCTGCTCCATTTGATCCAGCAACAAAACCATCAAAATCAATCAAAAACCCTAGAGCTACTATACCTAGCCTAAAATCCATATTTGATCTAGTCATCTCGATTGAGATTGACAAGGAGAGAGCCCTCTCTTGACCTGGTAAGGCTAGCTACCAGGTTAAGCTTGGTTTGTGGTTATCCTAGGATTGCCTCCCTTCAGCCTGAGGTCAATCTAGGCTCTAATAGATCCTTTGATATCAGGTGTTCTTGATCTATGTGTCCATGATCTAATCATTTGTGTCTTGTTCCATGTATTCTAGGTTTAACTTTGTTGGTGTGAGTTGTTCTGCAATGTCAGATGTGTCCAATAATGGTGGAAAGTAGGGCAGAAGGCGGTCCACATTGAACACTAGGTGCAGACCAAGGAATGGTGGAATAATGAGCTCATTGGCATTGTCCCCTATTGCCTTTGTGATGGTGTATGGCCCATATCGGAGTGGGTGAATCTTGCGGTGGGGCCCAACGAGGCGCTCCTTTTGCAAATGTAGCCAAACTTTGTTGCCCACCTAGAACTTGTGTGGCACCCGATGCTGATCATGCCAATGCTTGTACTTAGCATTGGATCTATCTAAAATGTCATGGACATGTTGGTGAATGTGCTAAATATTCTCAATGAAGCTGCTTGCCTTGTCAGCTTCGGACTGGACATGAGGCGAATTTGCCTGAGTAGTTGCAAATGGTATGACCACATCAATGGGACATAGTGGCTGGAATCCCAATCCCACCTGAAAAGGGCTGTGGCCAGTTGAGCTGTGGAGAGCTTGGTTATAGTTGTGCTAGACATAGGGGAGGCTCTCATCCCATGTGCGTGGATGCTTTGAGTTGTACATGTGCATAATGTGTATGATCATCCTGTTGACGACCTCTGTCTGACCATCAGTTTGGGGATGGAAAGCTGTGGACTTAGTGAGCTTGGTGTCCAGCATCGACCAAAGACTAGACCAAAATGTACTGAGGACCTTGCTATCCCGATCTAAGATGATAGACTATGGGATCGCAAAGTGTACCCACACTCCTTCAATGTTAGGTCCCTATACTACTAGTGTAACCCCTTATTATTATTACTACAACCCCCTTATTATATTGTTGTGCCCATGTAGTCTCCATATTGTTATTATTGTGCTCCATAGAAGCCCACTATTGTTATTATTGTGCCCTTACATTATTATTGTTATGTCGGCTCTGATTATATTATGACCCCTTAGACTCCTATATATAGAAATGAGGTCTTGTCATTTGTATCATCCAAGAATTGTTCATTTGTGTAATGTAAAGGAGGTTTCCCCTTGAAGAGGCTTATTTCTTAGGTGTTGATCTATCTTTTCTATCTTTTTGTGAGCTGGTTTCATAACATTTGGTATCAGAGCTTTGGATTCTAGGGTTTTGTTGCTCCAAACAGGTCATCGTGGAATTTTCGCTATAACATTTTCACTGCAAAGTTTCAAAAGCTAAAAAAAAAAACATTTGAGCCGAAATCGTTCTGAACCTCGGGTCTGAATTTCAAATCATGTCTCGCTATAGTTTCAGAGATATGATCTGAGGAAGTTAGGGTTTTTGCAAGCTCCAAAATTCAATCTCAAACAGGTCATCATGGAATTTTCGCTATAATTTATTTTCTGCGAAGGTTCAGACTCTGAAATTAAAACCCATTTTAGACACAATCATGGTGTAGCTCTGATCTGAATTTGAAACTACTTGAAATTTGTTTGCAAGGTATTCAATTCAGAATTAAACATGTTTAAAAGATGTCCATGTCTTGCAGAAAGAAAACACATGAAATTTTCAGCTGTTCATGACCCATTTAAGCATAGCAGAGTTATTTCCTTTTACTGTTTAACACATTAAAAAGAATTTGATCTGCAAAATAAATCAACCACAAATGCAAAAGAAGTTGATAAAGCAGTTCACCCCCTCCAGGGCTACGTCTGCTGGGTCCAAAGCTCCCAACCGGGCTTGTCCTTGTTTTTATTAAATGCTCAAATTGAAAATACAGCTGAATAGAAACATATACAGGTGAAATAGATGGCAAAAATGGATTCAGAACACTTGAATCCTTCAGGATTGACTATTGGATCACCTCCAATGGATACCTGCAACCCTATACAGTCTTCACAGAACTGGGCCCTAGTGGCTCCTAGAACTTTCACGGATCCAAAACCTTTGCAAATGACCTCAAATGGCTGTAAGAACTGCACCAATGGCTTCAAAAGGTCGAAAATACCCAAAATAAAAAAAAAAAATCGTCCAAAACCGACTTTCCTAGCCAAAGTTATGGCCATTTAAAGTTTCTCCAGTTTGCCCTTAGAAAAACTCCAGCTAACTTTAGTTAACTCCAGATAGCTCTGCCAATTATCGCGGGTCCGCCAAATTTGGCACTCTTGCCAAAATTCCACCAACTTAACTTCAGCTACATTTAATGTTTGGTGGTTGCCTCGGATTTCATGCCCGGCGGAATATTCATTTTTTAATTTTTTTGAAAAATTAAAATTTCTAATGTTATGGACAAATTCTTCTTTTTGCCATAACTTCCTCATACGGTGACAGTTTTTCGAACTGTTTGCGGCGCCGGAATCGGGAAGATGAGCACTATCCAGTCATTCAACTTTGAACTAGTTCTAATCACTTTAAATTTTGAGCATTTTACGACACTTAGGACATGAGCACCTGATCATGCCTCCCCATTGGGAAGCTTTTGGACCCCAAAAGCCTTCAACTACCTGTTAAAGAGGTGAGGGTACAATTCCCTCACTCTGTCCACCTCCATCCACTTTGCCTTTTTCGGTTTTCTGCCTTTGAAACCAACCCGAACATAACCTACACTGCCCCTCCTTGAAGTGCGTGTCCTTCTGTCAAGGATGGTATCTTCTTTCAGCTCATCTAAGAATTCTGGCGAGAAATCTTCTATAGATGGAAGCTGAACAACATTTTCATGATCAACAATCAAAGGAGGTTCATACAAACGTAAGTTCTCCACATTGACAACAGAATACATTTGCATGTAGGAAGGCAAATCTAATTGAAAAGCATTATTTCCAACCTTCTTGAGGATTTTGAATGGACCATAATGAATAGGCTTCAGCTTTTTACCTTCTCCTTGCATCCTTTCCTTACTAATGTATAGCCATACCTCATCTCCTTCTTGAAACTTGTGATCGACTTTATGCTTGTCATGTCTTTCCTTGTACTTGCCTTGACTCTTTTCAAGCTGTTCTTGAATTTGCTGATGTATTTGTTGAATTCTTTCAATGAAGGAACGAGCTTTGTCAATATCACTATGTCCCTCAATGGCGACATCTTTCTCAAGAATGAAATCAAAAGGTGATTTTGGCAAGTAACCAAAACAAGCTTCAAACGGTGAGGTGTTTGTGGAAGAGTGCTTGGCACGATTGTAAGCATGTTGTATGTAGTGCAAATGTTCATCCCAAAGCTTGGGATGCTTGCTGCAATAACCTCTCAAGAGGTGAACAATGGTTCTGTTCACAACTTCGGTTTGTCCATCTGTTTGCGGATGGAAAGCAGTACTTTTCTTCAACTTTGTGTCCATCATCTCCCATAGTTTGGACCAAAAATTCCCCACAAATATGGAATCCCTGTCACTAATAATGGAAGTAGGAAAACCAAAGTGAATCCATACATGATGAAAAAATAATTCAGTAGTTTGTTCAGTAGTTATAGTTTCCTTACAAGGCATAAGTATACACATTTTGCTGAAACGATCAACTACTACATATAAATAATCATGCTGCTTTCGAGATTTTGGCAAACCTCCTACAAAATCTATAGAGATGCTCTCCCATGGTCTAGAAGGTACCGACAAAGGAGTATACAAACCAAGCTTCCTGTTGCTAGGCTTGCTTGTAGCACATAATGAACAACCTCTTATGAACCTTGAAACAGAATCTACCATGCGAGGCCAATAGCAATACCTCTGTAGATGTGAAACTGTTTTGCTCACACCAAAATGGCTAGCAATAAGAGAAGAATGAGCTTCTCTTATGACATTTATCCTCTCCCCCTGTGGTATACACAACTTGCCCAAATGAAACAACAAATTGTTATGCATGTGATAGTCATTTTCCTCTACATGATTCCCTTTACTCAAGTTAGCATACACATCTTTAAAGTCATCATCAGATGCATATTGTTCTATGTAACTATCATGTACAATGGAAGTATTCTTAAGTAAAGTAACAACACCAATAATAGGCCTTGAAATCATATCAGCAACCTTATTCAAAGTACCTTTCTTATACCTTATTACCAAATGGAACTGTTGCAAGAAGCCCACCCATCTGAAGTTTCGTGACTGTTGTAGCTTGCTTTGTGATTGCAAGTACTGTAAGGGCTGATGGTCGGTATGTATAACAGTTTCTTTTCCCATCAAATAGTGTTTCCACTTTTTGACGCTTTGTACCAACGCATACAACTCCTTATCATATGTAGGATAATTTACAACAACACCATTAAAAGATTCCGAATGAAAAGCAATAGGCTTACCATGCTGTAGAAGAACTGCACCCATAGCATAATCACTAGCATCAGTTTGTATCTCAAATGGCTGTCTCAAATCCGGTAATGCAAGGACTGGAGTTGAACTAATCTTCTCTTTCAAAGATTCGAAAGCTTTTTGCTGCTTGCCTCCCCATTGGAAAGCATGCTTCACACTTGTCACTGCATGCATAGGAGCTGCTATAGAAGAGAAGTTAGAGATAAACTTCCTCCAATATTGAGATGCACCCAAAAAACTTCTTACCTCTGTTATGGATTTGGGAGTAGGCCATGTTGGATAGGTAAATCCCCTATGCGGACAAAGGCGATCGCACTAGCCTAAAACAGAACTAGCCACAATCAAACCACGCTGCCACGAAAGTTCCTAGTTATGCATCAAAGGTGAATTAAGAAGACCAACCTGGAATCCAACGCTATGGTCAAAGCAGAGTTGATATTCCCGCTCCCTCACTCCAGCAGATCATAAACGAACACTTGCACATGCAAAGGAAGAAACAGATACCAACATAAAATCCACCAAGGCACAACTATATTTCAGTCAGAAAGGAAATAAATCACACATCACCATAATAGACAATGAGATTGGAACTATAATAACAGTCGCTCATTAATTAATAATAAAAAGGAAAAGTTACAACCAAGGTTCTGACGTTGAACCTCTCCTCTGGCTGGGCGAGCAACTATATGTGTCTTGCAATGTATCTCCTCTCCGGCAACATAACCTCTCTATGCTTCATTATCACTCATGATAACCACAACTAGCATTTCTCCAAGAACTCAAGAACTCAACAACTAGCACTAGCTTGTCTAATGCATGAGGACAAATATTTATAGATGGAGAAGGTAGAAAGATTCGATGAACCAGGACACCCATTGTGGATTGGCATTATCTCGGAAAAGCTACTGTGGATAGTTGTCAAGGATAGATGATGACTCTCGACCTCTATCCACTGGATTTTTCCCTCAAAAGGCTTCGTGATCTGAAGGGAAAAATCATATGGGCGTGCTTTTGGAAAAAATCATTACTAAACTGGGCTGGCGTGGGTGTTGTTCTGTGACAGAGCGACCGTGGTCGCGCCCTCTTTTGAGGATCTCAGTTATTGGCGTGGGTAAGATACTGTGGACCTGCGCCAATGGAAAAAGAGCACTTTTCAGGGATAATTTGCAGAAGGTGTCTTCAGGGAACATGAAGTACATACTTAGGGGAACATAATGCAAGTGTTTTTGGGTTATGTCACTGCTCACAGGTCCCGAAATGCGTCCTCCAATGTATGGAAACGGGGCGATAGGGATGGTGACCAACGGTGACAAATTACTGTGTAACAGATGCCCCCTAAAGCATGAAGTCCGAGAGGTAGAGAGAGGGGTGAAATGCTTTACAAGAACACACAAGAACACATATATAGAGCTGCCGCCGAGGATCTGTGTTAAGAGAGACGACTGATAGTTCAATTACATGATGTACGTGGTATGGTCGCAGCCATCCATAAGAGAGTACATAAATAATCTAGATCCATAGTATGGACGCAGCCATCTGGTTAGGATCAATGAACTGACTCATGTATGGTCGCAGCCATCCAGTGAATGAGTCAAGTATCAAGAATCACGCCTGGATTACAACAGACACAATCCAGGGTCTTGCGCTCCATCTCGACCCGAACAAGAGTACAAGTTCAAGCATGTGAATATATGAGCTGAAGTCGAACATGCATGAACATCGTCTGATTACCAGTAAATAGTGGAAACTGTTAACAGACGCGAGAGGTACCACCAATAATGACAATGGCCCTCAAGGTACTATAGGTACAATCTACGGCGTGTGAATTAATGATCTGAAGTCGAACACCCGTAGAATCATTCGATCGGAGGCCAATGATGAAAACCTCACGTCGAACACGAAGAACCTGCCATTGAGGCATGCAGGCTCCAAGGCACCGGAAAGGAGTCTGTAGATCAACTTCCTGGATAATGAGTTGAAGTCCACAGGAAGTGACCTTGATCGAAGGTGGGCCATAATGTTTCCCACATCATCGACACGAGACAGAGAGATAATGTTGTGAATCAAGATTGTACGAACTATCAGAGGGAGGTTGTTTCTTCGCAGAGGTCAACTTCTCTTGAACATATCGGCGGCACATTAATGGAATCGGCAGTATTTGACATCAATGTATCAAAGGTCATGATGACGAGGCAATGAGTGGATGAGAGGTCAAACAAGGTACCCAAGTCCATGGAAGCAAGTGAAAGATATGAGATGAGGTCTCCCCACCCTGGACACGAAAACAAAAAATTGCCATGTTCAAGAGCGACATACTGCCGATACGATAATAATTATGGTTCAAAAATTTTCTTTTCGCCCCGCCATTTCTGGCGAGTACCCCAGTTATTTTTAACAAGCTTGATGGGGATATCATATGCTTGTGGTGTGACAAAATCCGATGTCATCAAGTTTTAACGAGTCTGACAAAGGAAGAACTCGGCGTCTTTTCATGTTTAGAGAGTTTGAAAAGACAGTAGAAAAGAAAACTCCATGGGTGTCCTTTTTCGTAAAGTTGTGTCTCTCGGGCCCGAAAAAGTATAAAATAATACCCGAAAGAACCGCTCGATCATTACGATCGAGGAGTACTTTTCATAATTAGTGATTTCGACCTGAAAAAGTAAAAAAGCGGTCAAAACCACGTCGTTTCGTAACCATTAACGAGTTTGAAACGACAAAAACCTGGTAATCTTTTTATATTTTAACAGTCGACAAAAAGAACTTAAAACGACCGCCCCTTATTAACATTTAACGAGTCAAGAGGAGCGACTCGACAATCTTTTCGTTTTTTAAATGGTCAGAAAAGAGCTGAAAGGAGACCTCCATTTTTATTTTCTTTAACGAGTCAAAAAGGAAAAATACTCGGCAATCTTTTCATATTTTACAAGTCAGAAAAGAGCGTAAAGGCGACTCGTCCTGAAGGAACGAGTGGTATAAAAGGTAGCAACTGGTTCGGTAATGGTGGAACTGCTCACAACATGTAATGGTCAAGAGGCTGGCTAATACAAACCACTCATCGCTGCAGTTCCTCAGGAAAGGATAAACAATCAGGTGAAAGCATATGATCGGCCAAAGAGATGGTGGCGATGGAATGAAACAACTAAGGCTCATCTAGCAGAATTTAGCAGATAACAGGCAATCACAGGATGTAAATCAGGTATGGGTTCATTTTTACACAAGCTTGAACCATGGAGAACTTTGCTTGGATTCGGTTTCATGTTTACACAAGCTTGAAACGAAAAACTATGCTTATTAAATTTTTGCATGCCCCCAGCATGATAATGCAAATCGAGGTACATGCCCCCCAAGCTTCATGGCATTCACGGAGTGGATGGAATGAAGGTTTACTTGGAAAGACTCGATTTTGAAGGAGGATGCATGCTCCCCCGGGCCTCAGTCATGCGCCCGGGTCAGCTGCCGTCATCAGAATGACGAAGTGGATGTTGGGGCATTTCCTGTGGAAATAAGACCATTTAGGAATGGTAGATGACTATATGTGAAGTGTGAACCGGGGAATGAAAGTTGGTCTACGATCCTGATCGTCCTTCCTTCGTGCGGAAAACACATCACCCTGAAGAGTGAGGACACAATTGCACGTATGCGATAAATATAGTCTCGTCCAAGGAGTAAATTGTAATCTAACGGACCTTGGACTACCATGATGCCCATTTGAACAGTCTTCCCTTCTAATGTGATAGGCACATTGGGCAGAATTCCTAAAGGTCGAGTGGTTTCTCGATGGAAACCTGTAAGGTTTCTCATCTCAGGCAGAAGCAGTGGCGAACCAAGTGCTTCCCAAGCTGTTGAAGAAAGGATACTCACAGGAGATCCCTCATCAATAATTGTACCTGCCATAACCATTCGGTAGACTTGGACTATAATTCGAAATGGTATGGAGGCTGGTAACCGAGGATTGCCTAGTTGATCCCAATTGAAGGAAACAACTAGGTTGCTTGGAGGTGGGACTGGATAAATGGCCAGATATGATTCTGATGGAATTTCTTCCTGTTGCGAAGGAATGAGAGGGATGCTCACTTGATCATTAGAGTCTATGTTGATGAATAGAATTTGGATGGTGGGGTCTTCATTCTTTGCAGTGATAATATCATCTAAGGAGGGAACTTCTGAAGGCAAAACCGGGTCACTTGTAAGCTGGACCTTTTGACTTTTGTCTGGTTTGGATTCAAATGTAAGATCATCTAAGGATGGAACTTCTGTAGGCAAAACCGGGTCACTTGTAAGCTGGACCTTTTGAAAGACTGGGTCAACTGTAATCTGGACCTTTGGACTTTCGTTTGGTTTGGTTTCGGATGGTTCATCCTTGATGATAAAGTGGTGCGTAAATGATGAATATAAATCAACATTCGTTCCGACCAGGGACTCGTCTGGAACAGGCGGAGCACAACTAGGTTCAGGAAGAGAACGCTGGACCAAAGAGGAATCATGCTTGATCACTTGGTTAGCAGAGAGATGATCTGCAGTTGCAAAAAGACGCTGATATCCAGCGGGTAGTTGGGGTAAGGGAGCTGACAGACTTTCCAAAAGACAGGAGGCTTCATCCATAAGTGGACAAAGGTGAAGGAGATGATTACCTTCACAAAGTTGACAAGGGAAACGAACCTTCCCTTTTCTCTTACCAACTAATAAGGCATCGTCGATCTGCGACGACAAGGGGCGAGTCGGGTCACGGGACCATATATCTAGGATCTTGGGAATACCAGGACAATCAGAAAGAAAATGGTCCTCCTTGCATAATCGACAAGGAGACTTAGCCTTCCGCGGAGGAGCAGAAGGTGGTTCTACTTCAGATATTTTCGTGGTAGATGTGACCTTTCCCTTAGGAGACTTCTTCTTTTTGGTCTTCTTCTTCTTCTTCTTAGCCACCTGGTTACTGAAATCCAAGGTTTCACCAGGCAAAGTAGAAGATGAGGACGCAACAATGGGCGAAGAAGGGGAGGGGTCCACCTTAGAATCAACATGGTGTTGTTCGGGTGGAGGAGGTGGTGGAACAGGAGTTATCACACTCGAGACCACCGAGTTTGAAAACAACCATACGGGTAAACCAATGGTCAACCCAGGCAAAGACAATGTTGCGATATACTGAACACCGACATTTCCAACAGAAGGAAATGGATGAGGGTTCCCATCAGGAGGAATACCTTGGTCGGTGGGCGCCGGGAAGGCTGCCATTGAACGAGAAATAATCCTACTCAAGCTAACGCAAACAAAATCTAATTGGGTAGATGTTATCGTGGACAATAAATTTTAAGACACTGAACTTAACCTTTTCATTTTTTAAGAGTCGAGAAAAGGATAAAAGATGATTCTAGTCTCCTTCAAATGTTTAATGAGCACGAAGTGACAAGACGCTCACAGGCACCTTTTCTTTTAGGGAGTCCGAAAAGGATCAAAAGTGACTACTCTGGAGACTCTAGGTAAAAGGTTTACCAAACAATCCGTAAAACTGCTTATACACCTTGGCAATCAGATGAAAACCAAGGACTTCCTGTACTGCAATCAATCTTCCCAAATGCTGTGTTCAGTGCATTACGGCTTGTAAGGCGGCAGACTCGGCTTCCTATGGATAAAGGATAATAGCCTAGTGGGGTCTCCTGTATATACGCGACGGTACGTGGGAGCTCAGCCCGTATTGGCACCTATCGTTTCACCGTGGAGGAATCACCCAACCACTCGACGATAAACTACCAGGTTTAAAGACGCCGGAACACGTCTCTAACCTAGACCTCTAGAGTATTTGCATTATGTTCCAATGCGTTGTTATGTTCATTGAGTTTATTTTAAAGTTTATCTTCGATTATGTTTCAGTTTTTTGGTCCTACCGTATGTGATATCTCAAAAACTTCTTAAATGCAAACTATATGCCAAAACTATATCATTTGATTCGATGAATTCTATCTACAGGAGGGTTGAGATCTTTACACAAACGAAATGATCACTCAACAAACAACCAAGATCTTAATGCGGCTAATAACAAGAAATGAAATTTTTTCTTTTTCGTTTTAATAGCAACAAATAACAATAAACGCTAACTAATATGATGCAAAAGATATTTTGTTTTTCTTTCCTTTAAGATGGCATGACGCATTTAAACAAATCTTAAGAGATATGCACAATCCAAGTTCACTCAATGAAATAGAACCAATTCTGAAACACCAAAATGAACTATGCAAGTAAGGAAAAACACAAAGACTTTCAATGAACCATGCAATCTAAGTTCGAATGAAGTCAAGTAAAATCCCAAGAGGCTAGAAGTGAATCACTCAAAGCATAGAAGATCAAGCTTTAACAAATCACTGGATAGGCGCGGAACACAACCAACAAGTTGACTGGATAATCAAGAGACCGAAACTTCCCACAAAAGGCTAGACATGCAAAGTCACTAGATGTTCTAGGGCTGAGACGAAAATCAATAGAAATAAGCAAACAACTGAAGGATAAAGGCTAAAATCAGCCAAACAGAGGTTCAACACACTTCCAGAGGCTGTAAGAGATATAAAAAGAGGCTGAAAGAGCTT
This sequence comes from Pinus tabuliformis, assembly GCA_031772625.1. Classification (NCBI taxonomy): domain Eukaryota; kingdom Viridiplantae; phylum Streptophyta; class Pinopsida; order Pinales; family Pinaceae; genus Pinus; species Pinus tabuliformis. The sequence goes on along the minus strand of CM062810.1, from coordinate 80,082,714 downwards.
TCCATCCACACACAGGCAAAATTTATAGGGCTGGCGCGACTGTCAGCCTGCAACTTGCGCTACCAAAGGATTGGCGCGAGTTGCTTTTGAGCAACATGCGCCAACTGGCGTGACTGTCAGAGTAATAACCGCGCCAATTAAGCTTGCCGACTAGAAAAATAAATAACACGACCTCAGGTCGGGCTGACAGTGCTCAGATGGATCAAACAGTAAAGAATAAACTCAAAACTGACCCAGGAAGCTCATTCACTCAAGCAAGCAAGAGAAAATTAACATGCAAGACAAACTCCAAATAGCTTCTCCCCAGTGGAGTCGCCAAATTGTTGGATAGGTAAATCCCCTCTGCCGACAGAGGCGATCCCACTAGCCTAAAACAGAACTAGCCATAATCAAACCACGCTGCCACGCAAGTTCCTAGTTATGCATCAAAGGTGAATTAAGAAGACCAACCTGGAATCCAACGCTATGGTCGAAGCAGAGTTGATATTCCCGCTCCCTCGCTCCAGCAGATCATAAACGGACACCTGCACATGCAAAGGAAGAAACAGATACCAACATAAAATCCACCAAGGCACAACTATATTTCAGTCAGAAAGGAAATAAATCACACATCACCATAATAGACAATGAGATTGGAACTATAATAGCAGTCGCTCATTAATTAATAATAAAAAGGAAAAGTTACAACCAAGGTTCTGACGTTGAACCTCTCCTCTGGCTGGGTGAGCAACTATATGTGTCTTGCAATGTATCTCCTCTCCGGCAGCATAACCTCTCTATGCTTCATTATCACTCATGATAACCACAACTAGCATTTCTCCAAGAACTCAAGAACTCAACAACTAGCACTAGCTTGTCTAATGCATGAGGACAAATATTTATAGATGGAGAAGGTAGAAAGATTCGATGAACCAGGACACCCATTGTGGATTGGCATTATCTCGGAAAAGCTACTGTGGATAGTTGTCAAGGATAGATGATGACTCTCGACCTCTATCCACTGGATTTTTCCCTCAAAAGGCTTCGTGATCTGAAGGGAAAAATCATATGGGCGTGCTTTTGGCAAAAATCATTACTAAACTGGGCTGGCGTGGGTGTTGTTCTGTGACAGAGTGCCAGTGGTCGCGCCCTCTTTTGAGGATCTCAGTTATTGGCGCGGGTAAGATACTGTGGACCTGCGCCAATGGAAAAAGAGCACTTTTCAGGGATAATTTGCAGAAGGTGTCTTCAGGGAACATGAAGTACATACTCAGGGGAACATAATGCAAGTGTTTTTGGGTTATGTCACTGCTCACAGGTCCCGGAATGCGTCCTCCAATGTATGGAAATGGGGTGATAGGGACGGTGACCAACGGTGACAAATTACTGTGTAACCTGCCACTTCACAATAGCCTCAATCTTAGCAGGATCAATTCTCAAAGCACCTCCTCCTACTATGTGTCCCAAATAAACCAAAGAAGTCTTTCCAAATTCACACTTTGACATTTTAAGAAATAACTGATTCTTCTTCAAAACATCAAGTACTTTTCTAACATGCATGACATGATCTTCTCTAGACTTGCTGAAAATTAAGATGTCATCTAAGTAGACAATAACGAAATCATCAAGAAAAGGACGCAAGACATCATCCATTAACCGCATGAAAGTTGCAGGTGCATTGCACAAACCAAACGGCATCATAAGCCACTCAAAGAGTCCTTGTTTGGTTTTAAAAGCTGTCTTCCAAATGTCACTTTCTTCAATTCTTACTTGATGATATCCACTGCGTAAGTCTAGCTTAGTGAAATATCGAGCATCTTTCAACTGGTCTAGCAAATCATCTATCCTTGGGAGTGGGTAACGATTCTTTACCGTTATCTTGTTCAAGGCCCTAAAATCAACACACATACGCCAAGTGCCATCTTTCTTTGGAATCAATACAATCGGTGACCCACATGGCGAAGTACTTGGCCTTATGAAACCCTTGTCCAACAATTCCTTGATTTGCTTCTTTATTTCAGCATTCTCCATAATAGACATGCGGTACATGCCTATGTTTGGAAGAGGACAATCTGGATGCAAATGGATTTCATGCTGAATCTCCCTCTTAGGAGGCAAACCTGTTGGCTCCTGAAACATCTCATTATATGCATCAACTACATCATACAGATCTGATTTAAGTTTTGGATCACAATTGTCAAATGACTCATGATTCACATCAACCTTGGGCTTAATCATAAGAAGAAAAAAATTCTTACTTGAATTGAGCAGCCTTTTTACCTGTCTTGCATTCACCATCACTATATTTGTCTTCTTGCGATGAGCTCTAACAATGAACTCCTTGCCATCTTTGAACAAATTCTATTTGTTTTCATGGCGATGAAAGATAGCTTTCCTGTCAAACAAGTAAGGACTTCCCAAAACAGTTCCTGCTATATCAAAAGGTACCACATCAAGTTCAACTGTGTCAATAAAATGTGCAGTAATTGCAAAGCGCAATGTGCACTTTCTTGAAACTTTTAAATTTGCATCCTTGCAAATCCATCCAAGTGGATATGGCTTCGGATATGGAAAGGTCTCAAGTTTAAGCTGCTTGATCAAGTCCTCTGATATAAGGTTTGCTTGTGACCCACTATCAAAAAGTGTGTCAATTTTAGTATGTTTTGAAATCACCCTCACATGAAACAGTTCAATTCTTTCTTCCTCATTAGGAGCTTGTACATGGCAGTTTGAGGTACTAGTGCTGGCTTGAGTTTCAATTTCTTTTCCCTTCAAGTTTTTCAAACCCATGGCTGCAATTTTGGTTTCATCACCTGAACCTTCCCTTAAATCTTGCGGTGTAGATGTAGTAGCAGCAGTTTTCTGTTTCCCTTTGGATTTGTTAAATTGAGGTCTTTTTTCAGGATATAATTTCCAACAGTTTTTCTCCTCATGACCTGGTTTAGAACAGTGTTTACAGATCACTTTCTCACTCTCCCGTTTGACAGATGCATTCTTTTTGCCCTTTCCCTTGGAGGTTTTATCTTTGTTTTTCCCCTTGGGGGGCTTGTTTCTACCCTCTTCAAATGTGTTTTTTCCCCTTGCCTCTAAATGGGTAGCTTGGACACAAACCTCGTCTAGGCTAGTAGGGTTAAACATCAAGATGGTGTGTCTAAGGTAGCTATGCAAGCCACTGATGTATTTCAGCAAGGTTTCTTGGGTCTGTAAATCTACCCCTAACAAGAGAGCTCTTCTCCTGAATTCTTGGGTGTAGTCTTGGACACTCTGACCCTTAAGTTGTCTGAAATTTTGCCAATTCATAATGGCCTTCTGCATGTGACCAAGAGGATAAAACTGTTTTTTAATGGCTAACAGAAATTCAGGCCATGTTAAGGTAACCTTACCAAATTTTTTGATCTCCTCTTTAGTCTTGGCTCCCACCAGATCAGTGCTGCTCCATCCATTCTCAAAGAAGCCAACTGAATCTTTGTGGCATCATCATGCATATTTTGGATCCTCAAGTAAACTTCCAACTGCCTAATCCAGTTGTCAAGCTTTTCTGCATTCACTTCACCATTAAACATAGGTAATTCGAATTTTACATCAAGCTTCAAAAAAGGAATTTTTCCAGAGGATCTATGCTTATGAACAGAAGCAGACGAAGATGAAGAGGAAGAAGGTGAAGATGGGGGTGGTGGATCACCATTTCCTCCATGTCCTTTCTTGGAATGATCATCATCCTTCTTACCTCCTGAAGAGCCCTCTCCTTCATGTGGATGTTTGGACCCTTCTCTAGCCAATTTCTCATTTCTTTCTTGGTACAATATCCTCACCATTTCAGTGAGGTCCAAGAAAGCCTTTCTGAAGACTCTTTCTTCTTCTCTTGGATCTGTCTCTGTAGGAATTTCTCCTTCATGTTCAGACATCCTTGAAGCTTCTGCTGAGACTCTTGAGGGTGAAATTGAAGGTGGAGGTGATGGTTCTCTGGCCTTCCTTGACTAAGAATTCTCTCATTCTCTAGTCAACTGTCCTTCCCCTCTTTTGAGTTTCAACCTGGTAAGCATCAATACTTTGCAAGACAGTTAGAAGATCTTTCCACAAAAACCCTGGGCTCTGATACCAACTTGAATTTGAAACTACTTGAAATTTGTTTGCAAGGTATTCAATTCAGAATTAAACATGTTTAAAAGATTTCCATGTCTTGCAGAAAGAAAAAACATGAAATTTTCAGCTGTTCATGACCCATTTAAGCATAACAGAGTTATTTCCTTTTACTGTTTAACACATTAAAAAGAATTTGATCTGCAAAATAAATCAACCACAAATGCAAAAGAAGTTGATAAAGCAGTTCACCCCCTCCAGGGCTACGTCTGCTGGGTCCAAAGCTCCCAACCGGGGTTGTCCTTATTTTTATTAAATGCTCAAATTGAAAATACAGCTGAATAGAATCATCTACATGTGAAATAGATGGCAAAAATGGATTCAGAACACTTGAATCCTTCAGGATTGACTATTGGATCACCTCCAATGGATACCTGCAACCCTATACAGTCTTCACAGAACTGGGCCCTGGTGGCTCCTAGAACTTTCACGGCTCCAAAACCTCTACAAATGACCTCAGATGGATGTAAGACCTACAGCAATGGCTTCAGAAGGTCGAAAATACCCAAAATAAAAAAAAAAAATTCGTCCAAAACCGACTTTCCTAGCCAAAGTTATGGTCATTTAAAGTTTCTCCAGTTTGCCCCTAGAAAAACTCCAGCTAACTTTAGTTAACTCCAGATAGCTCCGCCAATTATGGTGGGTCCGCCAAATTTGGCACTCCTACCAAAATTCTGCCAACTTAACTTCAGTTACATTTAATGTTTGATGGTTGCCTCGGATTTCGTGCCCGGCAGAATATTCCTTTTTAATTTTTTTTTGAAAAATTAAAATTTCTAATGTTATGGACAAATTCTTCTTTTTGCCATAACTTCCTCATACGACGACCGTTTTTCGAACCGTTTTCCGCGCCGGAATCGGGAAGACGAGAAATTTCCAGTCATTCAACTTTGAACCAGTTCTAATCACTTTAAATTTTGAGCATTTTACGACACTTAAGACATGAGCACCTGATCAAGCTCGGCCCCAAATTTCAGATCTTGTTGCACTGTATTTTCGGAGATACCGTTCAAGACATTTAAGGTTTCTGCAAGCTCCTGAATTACATCCCAAATAGATCCGAAGGTCAAAACAATGACACATGGCTCTTCATACAAGTTCGCTCTTCTAAAAAGGTATATAATCAGGTCATCTTGAGAGATTGTGCATAACTCTTTCTTGGAGAATCCAATTTTGATCAGACTGGTGGCATTGGAAAGAGGATGCAGAGGGCTACTACATGTCACACTTTCAGAACTTAAAGATACGAAATTACAGAGTTATAATCGTTTCAAGATCGAGCTCCTAAAATCAAGAAAAGGTGATATGAGGAAGTTTGATGGCATGGATCCGGTAAATTGGATACTACAGATGGAGCAATATTTTGATCTACATGAGGTGCAACTACTACAAAAGGTACGTACTGCATCTTCATATTTAGAATCGAATCAATTTTTATGGTATAAAGGTCTTTTTTCTCGTAAACCACTTGTTATGTGGTCAATTTTCACGGAGGAAATGATAGCACATTATGAGGATACAAAGAGAAACACCTTCTTTAGCCAATTGATAAATCTCAAGCAAAAGTGTTCAATGGCAGAGCACATTGAGGACTTTCAAAAATTGAATATAAATGAAAATGATATTCTAGAGAAGCAGAGGATTGATGTCTCCATAGGGACTTTAAAGGATAACAATCAACATGAGGTTCGTCTTTGGGAACCTGATTCATTGGAGAGGGTATTTAGGTTGGCAAGAAAAGTGGAAAAAAAATTGTGGCAACAAGGAATTCTACCCCTCACAACTATAAATATGGAAGTGTTGTTTCTCCTAGCCTTCCACAACCTACAAGGTTGAAACCACAACAATTGGAAGAAAAAAGAGCAAAAGGGCTTTGTTACAATTTGATAACAAATACACTAAAGGTCATAAGTGTGCTGAGAAGAAATTATTTTACATAGATTATAAAGAGGAGAAAGAAAATGATCAAGAAACATCAAAAGAAGAGGATATACACCAGGAACCAACACCAGAGAAAGAAGAAATGAATCCGACCATATCTTGTAAAGCATTTGCAAGAATTACCACTCCTCAAGCTCTCAAGATAGAAGGACATATCAGGAAGAAAAAGGTTCAAGTGAAAGATCACATTGAGAAAGAAGAAATGAATCCGACCATATCTTGTGTGCATTGGCTGGAATTACCACTCCTAAAAATATCATTATATAAGGACATATCAAGAAGAAAAATGTTGAATAAGTGAAAGATCACATTGAGCATCAAGAAATGAATCCGACCATATCTTGTAATGCATTGGAAGAAATTACCACTCGAAATCTCAATATAGAAGGACATATCAAGAAGAAAAAGGTTCAAGCAGTGAAAGATCAAATCGAGCATCAACAACAAGTTCTCCAACATTTAAAGGATAACGCCACTTTGGTGTAGAATTGAATGAAACAAGAGGCAAATCAACATCACAGTGAAAGAAGTTTTGATGTAGGTGATTGGGTATTTTTACGGCTACATCTCAAGCAAGATATTTATGAGAAGGAAATGTTGGCAATACTACATGCACTTAAGAAATGGCGACCTTACCTAATGGGAAGACACTTAAAGGTAAATGGATCATGATAGTATGAAATACTTTTTAGAACAAAGATTATCTTTAGAAGAATAGAAAAATGGGTCACAAATATGTTGGCTTATGACTTTGAAATCATCTACAAAAAAGGGAAGAAAAATGTTGTTGCAGATGCACTCTCAAGAAAGGATGAGGATGTGGAAGCATTGTTTTGTGCTATTTCTATTATCCAACCAGATTGGATAAACAAAGCAAGGGATGAATGTACGAAGGACGAAGAAGTGTGGCCACTCTTTCAAAAGTTGCAAAATATCCTAGTTCAAACAATATTGCCAAAACTTGACGAGGAAGGGAAAATCATATTGGAACTTGGAGCAGTCACAGAAACAAGAACTCGACAGCTACAAAATCGATCAATTTCAGAGTATCTCATCAAGTGGAAGAACTTACCCGCTAAAGATTCCACATGGTAGGACAATAATTTTATACATAAGCATCAATAACTACTTAAGCGTTGAGGACAACACTTTTTGGAGGAGAGGGGCATGTTAGGTTCCTATACTACTAGTGTAACCCCTTATTGTTATTAGTACAACCCCCTTATTATATTGTTGTGCTCGTGTAGTCTCCATATTGTTATTATTGTGCCCCATAGAAGCCCACTATTGTTATTATTGTGCCCTTACATTATTATTGTTATGTCGTCTCTGATTATATTATGACCCCTTAGACTCCTATATATAGAAATGAGGTCTTCTCATTTGTATCATCCAAGAATTGTTCATTTGTGTAATGTAAAGGAGGTTTCCCCCTCGAAGAGGCTTATTTCTAAGGCGTTGATCTATCTTTTCTATCTTTTTGTGAGCTGGTTTCATAACATTCAAATAAGAGTTTAGCAGTGGCTTCTGCTGTGATATTCTTCTCGCAGGCTGTCATAATGGTAATCTTTGAGAATATGTTGATGACAAAAAAAACGCAGTCGTTTCCATTCTTAGTATAAGGAAGGCTCGACATGTAATCCATGGAGATGGATTCCCAAGGTTGAATAGGGGTAGGCAACAAAGTATAGAGGCCTTTCTTCTTGATGGTCAGTAGACTTGCACAATGGGATACATCTCTTTGTCATAAGTGGGATACTTCCATACTGTGTATGAAAGTGTCTCATTGTGATATTCCATTGGATGCGCCCGTTGAGTAAGGACTGCCCCAATAGCATAGTCAGAGGCATCTATCTTGATCTCAAATGGTTGTTGCAAGTCTGGTAATGTGAGCACTGGTGTAGATCAAAGGCAGTGTTTCAACTCTACAAGCACCTTCTGTTGAGATTTAGACTGAAATAATTGTGCTTTCACTCCTCCCTTGGTGGCTTGACTCAAGGTCCAAGTGATATGAGAGAACCCCAACACGAACCTGCTGGTGAAATTAGCAAGACTCAGAAAGCTGTGAAGATCTGTCAAAGTAGTTTGGACTAGCCAATCCTGAATGACTTGGATCTTGGTTGGTTCCACATGCACTAGGTTCAATAATGTATTCTAGATATTGAACCTAGGCCATGCCAAAAGAGCATTTCTCCAAATTGGCACACAACTTGTGTTGCCGCAGTGTTTGGAGAACTTGTCAGATTTGGTGGAGTTGCTCTTCCCTACTCTGGTTGAATATCAGGATGTCATCCAAGTATACAACTACAAATGAGTTGGTGAATGGTCACACGATGTCATCCATCAACCTCATGAAGGTTGCAGAAGCATTCGTCAACCCGAAAGGCATAACTAACCATTTGAAAAGGCCCTCCTTAGCTTTGAAGGTAGTCTTCCACACATCGAAGGGTTTGATTGGTACCTGGTGATATCTGGACTTCAAGTCGATCTTGTTGAAATATTTCCCCCCCTTGAGTTGGTCCAAAAGGTCATCAATCCATGGGATCAGGTACCTATTCCAGAGAGTGATCTTGTTCAACACCCAATAGTCAATATAGAGTCTCCAAGTCCCATCCTTCTTTTGTATCAACACGATTGGGCTCCCACAAGGTGATGAAATTTGTGAGATGTGACCTTTTGGAAGCAACTCCTAAATCTGTCTCTTGATTTCATCGTTCTCCAGAACATAGCATCGATAGATTGGTCCATTGGGAAATGACGCGCCTGGGGTGAGATCATTGGAGTTCTTGACTTGACAGTGCAGAGGCGCCCCTGCGGGGGAGGTGAAGATGTCCTTGTACTCCTCCATGATCTTGTCCATCTGTTTTTGTCATGTCGAGGGGCCCTGTTTGGAGGTCATGGCCACTGTCTTCTTCTTTCCTTGAGGGCATATCATTAGGAAAACAAATTTCCCAGTTTTGGAAATGAGCTTACTGCATTGTTTTGTAGTAACCAAAGAGATGGCGGTAGGTGGTTCTACCTCCGGTATCCTGTACAATTTATTTCCCAAGCTAACAATAACAACACGAGGCCTTGACTCATACATAACATGTCACTTCCACAAGTATGGTTGGCCTAATAATAGTCACAAACAACAAGAGGAGCAACACCACATAATACATCATCCGTGAAGGCCTTGATTTTGTATGGAAGGTGACACTGTTGGCTGACGCGAAGATCCTGTCCTTGGTGAAGCCACCCAATGGTGTACAGTTGTGGGTGTGTTTTGGTTGGCAAGCCCATTCGCTTCATGATCTCTACTGAAATGAGGTTCTTTTGGCTCTTATTGTCGAAAATGAATTGTAGCGGGGAACCCTTTACCCACATCTGGGAGTGGAAGAGGCGCTCCTGCTTTGGATATTTGTGGTGGAAAATGTGGTGTTGGGATCTGCATCAATAATTTGATTCCCTTTGTCATTCCCGTTGTCAAGTTCTGACTCCGAGTCAGAACATGCATCTGATTCAGAAGCCTTCAGCTCGGCCACCAGTGACTTCTTGGCCCGACACTCACTTGTGTTGTGAGTGGAGCTCTTATGGAACTCACACCACTTTCCCATGTCCTTCTTTGGCTTCACAATGTTGTTCTTTGCTTGTGGCTTTGGAAGGTTGTCCTGGGCCACCCTGCCTTGGATTTGTCCTTTGTTCTGCAGTTTGGGGGCACCTTTCCCTTGCTTCTGATTCACAGATCCAAAGTCTCGCTTCTTCTGTTTGAATTTCTGCTCAATCTTGGCAGCATACCGGTATGTCGTACCAAGTGAGGAGATGTCGAGGAACTCCATTTCCTCTTGAATGTATTTGTGTAGAGAACCATCTTACTTCAGCACCAAATGTTTCTCCGAATCCTTGATACCCAACTTTGTGCGCAGGGTATGGAACATGTTCGTCAACTCATGCACATCTTGATCCCTTTGCTGCCACAACATAGTCCATTGTATGTACTTGTCCTCATAGCTCCCTACAAGATAATATTGTTCCTTGATGGCATCTTGGAAAGAGTTCCAAGTGGGTGTGGCTGAGAACAGAGATAATTTCCCCTCATCCTTTTTCTCACAGTAGGTTTCCCACTAGTGCTTGACATGGGGGTTGGCTTTGAGGAGTGAAAAAGTAATCTTTTCGCAGTTGGAAAAGTCATGAACCGAAAAATATCCTTCTCATAGATTCAACCATCTATCGATGACGTCTGCTTCTATTTGGCCCTCAAATATGGGAATGTCAAAGTTTACTTGTACCTTAAAAGGAGTGGTGCCTCGAGGGTGGCTGTTGGATGTGGATGCTCCTTCAGTGGGCAATCGTTGAAGGATCTGGGAAAAGTTATCCATCATCGCGTTCCTTTGTTTCTTGAGGGCCTCCTCAAGTAATATTTTGATAATATCTCTTGCTCCCTTGTCTTTAGTTTCTTCCCCCATAGGCGGTTTCCTGGGTTTGTGAGGCTGATCTTGTAGAGGTTCAACCAGATCGAGCCCTAACTCCTTATACCCCGACCTCGTTGGGGACATGCAAAGAAGGATTGAGAAAGAGGAAACCACTATGATACCACTGATCCAAATTTATGCAGGAACATAATAAAATACATAAATAAACATAAACACAGAGATGTAATAGAAATAAAACTTCATTTCATTAATATCAAATAACTGGAATATGTTTACACATGGAATGGAAATAAACTAGCTAGGGTGATGGTAGCTTATCTCCGAGAAGAGATGTGGCGGCTACATGCCTCTAAACTATGTTACAATGAGGCTTGAAGGCCTATTTATTATTGAGAAATAATGGAAAACCTCCAACATCCAAAAACCTAACCCTAGGAGATGAAACACCAAATCATGGGCCTCGTTGGGGTGAATTGGTAGATCAACTTCTCGGGGTCATAATTTTGGCATACGATCTCCATTTGACGCACACGACACTTTGCTAAAAATATCTATTTGAGGAAACAACTACTAATAGAGAATATTAAGTTGCAAACTCATATTCACCACCGGTGATTTTCCCAAAAAAACATCGTTTAGGACCTTAAAATAGCTCCGAAATTTCAGGACCCGAAAAACTAGCAAAAATAGTAAACTGTGCTACAATTAAGGAAACTGAAAAATTGAAAGAAACAATGGTTGGGGTTCAAGTGGAATAGGCAGGTGGCCACCAATATCCACCTAGATCAGTAACACAAACTCCCTCTCTCGCATGTGCAACTCTGAAGTTGGTTACTCGTTGCCTCCCAGACCCGAACAAGGAATTTCATATCATCACATCCCTGTTGTCTATCCCATCACCGTCAGTTTTCTAAGGTTGGGTGACTGATTCCAAGAGTACACACTCTTCCCTCTTCACACAGGAAGAAAAAGACTACAACCACAGGAGTGGTAGTCTCATTTGTTGAAGAAGTAATCCTCGCCACTCTTGAAGAGATGGCAGAAGATGTTGAGAACGAGGAGGAAACTCTTGTTTTCCTACAAGGAGAAGAAGTTAACAACTCACTCTTGGGCTTAGGTCCCAATGGAGGCAACAAAGGAAGCATAGGCAGAGACAAATTGACAGATTTAGAGGTTGAACCATCAGATTCAGAAGAAGAGGAGGAGGATGAAGCAGAGGACAATATGGTTGATCAAAATATGCAATGGATGACATAGGGCCCATTGGCACTCCTGGGTACCTTACACAAGATGCCAAGGAACGTAGAGAAGTTGTTAACGAAGTATGACCTGGACAGAACAGTGAAGGCAAAAGACCATCTAGACACGTTCTAGCTACATCTGCAGACACTCAAGGTACGTTACGACGATGTTGCATGTAGACTGTTTCCATGTACCTTGGATGGCAAAGCAACTGTATGGTACCATATCCTTCCTATCAACTACATTCAAAACTGGGGGATGTTCAAGAAAAAATTCCTTGAGAAATTTGCTGAGGAGAAAACCCTTGCCATGTCAAAAGATTTAGGTAGTCTCAAGAAGGAGAAAAAATAAAAAGTGAAGGATTTTAACCAGAGGTTTAACGATAAATTAAACAAGTTCATTGTAGACACTAAAGCTCATGACTCCATCACAGTTGACTACTACACGTCTCCACTTCCAACCAACATTCCACAGTTTGTCAAGCGAGCTATGAAACAACACTTTTAGAAAATCTCCAAGAAGCATTTAATGTGGAGAAAGACCTGCATGCGATTGGAGTAATTTTGGATGACGAACCAACTAAGGACTCCAAAGACATGGGCAGAAGGTCTCAGGCTACTGTCAGTAAGGTAAAGGAGAAGGAAGTAAGTGAAATTGAGAACCTTACTCGTCTTCTCAAAACCTTGACAATCGAAGTGTTTGAACTCAAGAAACTGGCGACTGACACAACAACAAGCAACATACCTCCCAGAATTGCACAGAAGAATGTGACATCAGGTAGCAGTGGTAGCTACTGTGCTAAATTTGCAAAAATATCTAATGTTGTGTTCCAAGTGGACCGATTTGCAAAGGATAACTTGTTGGAAATAATACTGAGAGGGGGGGGGGGGGTGAATCAGTATTATCAAATCAAATATTCCCTTTTTGAACTCCAGATCATATACGCTACTTCAGTTAGTGAAAACCACGTATATACGCAACTACGTAGATGGAAACCTGTGTATACCATGCAAACTTATAAAATACTTAATCTTACAGATGTTGATTATTAATCTGTATATCAGAATCAATAAGACAGTCACCAGAAATAGTAAAACAGAGCAGAAGACAATCACACACAATAACACAAGATATAAGGTGGAAACCCAATGTGGGTGAAAACCACCTGCTGCAATTCGTCTCTATCTTCCTTTTAATTAGAAACTTCTTTTTACAATGATTCTGTATTGGTGCAGTCCTTTACCAGTACGCAGGCTGCAACCTGCAGAGAGCTACAACCCTCTCTCGTTCTCCAGCTTCTCCTGGAAGGGAGCTACAACCCCCTTAGCTCTTGCACTAGCCAAGATACTAGTACATAGGTGCTGGCCTACAGAAGGCTACAACCTTCTCTTTCTTCCAGGGACCACGTTTCATAAATTTTCAGACTGGATCCATGAACATCAATCAATCATTTAGAATTTCTACATCAAACAATCTCCTTTTACCAATTAGAACTGAATCAAGTAGATACTTCTCTGACAACTGTACCCAAAGCACAGTAACAGTAACTACACACCAAATTCTGAACCCAGAACATTGCAACAATAAACATAAGCAGCTAGAACCCAACTCAAGAGATGTACACTACTTCAATAACCTGAAACCTGTGTGCATACACTTCTATGTTTTGACCAACCTGCGTATACGTTGTTTTTATTCACTGATCCAGTGTATATACGCGCCTTCGCTTCACTGAACCTGCGTACAGATCTATAAAGGATAATCCACTCTTTCAAATATTCAGACACTAATTAACCCAGATTATCAGATTTATAGATTAAGCATGCGCCACATATAACAGATCAAAATCATATAAAGATACTATTATTCAAGCCTTAAGATTATGACCCATCAATAGAACTTATCCTTCTCTTTGCGCTAAGGTTCTTCCTTCATTCAGATCCAGATTTGCACCATAACCCCAATCACCAATATTTCAGATCTAGCACTTATTAGATATTCAATTAATTCATATGATACTTTACCAAATGATCTTCTTCCTCTTTTATAGTCTTAGGCCTTGCACAATACCACGGTCCAAAACCATAATAAAACAATACCATGGACCCTAAAACTTGAGACCAACACTTCTGATGAGATACCATGGTCCAAAACCATAGGTTCAAATACCAAGGACTAAATACCACAGACCAAATGTAAGTTATCCAACATATACGCGCTTTTCTTTGCGTGAAAGTGTGTGTATACGCATACGCGCCTTTGTAATGTATAACCCGCGTGTATACATGTCTGCGTCTAGGTGAACCTGCGTATATATCTTTTCCTTCATTCTGAAAGCCTGAACTGAGATCTGTCACTAGAGAGAGTTGCCATCAAGGACAACACCTGTGCCATAATGCCAACAATCTCCCCCTTTGGACTTGATGGCAACCCCAAGATCCTCAAAGTCATTCTCCCCCTTTGTCATCAAGGGAAAAGGGTTGTGCTCCCCCTGAGTACATGCTGAAGTCTCTGCTCTGCTGTGCTGACCATACTCCCCCTGACTGTAGGCAAGATCTGCAAAAAGATGTTCTTCAAGAAGAACCATGACTTATACATCATAAAAGACCTTCCTATCATCAAAAGACTCAATACATACATCCATCACCCAATCAAGTGGGGATCATCCACCCAACCAAGTGGGGATACATAAGAAATTTACATATGACAACCAAGTACATTACATATTCATCCCAGGCATAGTGGGGAAACCAAAATAGGCTGTTACATGACCTTGACACCATAAAAGAGATACATGGCATAGAGACGAAATATCTAGAGCAAGACTTATGAAAATCACCAATAACTGATATCAGCAACATTTGTCAATCACCATTCAGGTCAGTAACCATGTTTTTCTTCTGTTCTCCCTCTGCATTTGTTCCACCTGAAACCAACAACAGTTGTGAACTTGAACCAAAAGCTTCTAAGATAATGCCAACAATGCATCATTAGAAGTTTATCTGCTCCCCCTGAACCTATGCCAGATGGTCTCTGTTAGACCCATATCAGACTATCTTCAACCAGAGCCTATCCCTACTGATATCCATCAAGCCTCCATATACGCGACTGTCTCTGCATAAACCGGCGTATGTACGCGGATCCTCCTCAGGCAACTTGCGTACACCCATTTTTCTCTGAAACAGACAAGTTTTAACAGCAAGATGATGCATCAACTACTCCCAGCTTCTGTCTGAGGTATTCAAAATTTTCCCTGGGCAGTGGTTTGGTGAGAATATCAACAACTTGTTCCTTAGAGGGAACATACTCCAATTTGACCTTTTGCTCCAACACTTGTTCCCGGAGAAAGTGATACTTGATCGGTATGTGCTTAGTCTTTGAATGCATAACAGGATTCTTTGAAATGTTGATTGCACTTGTATTATCACATAAGATTGAGATAGGTGGTGTACAAGTGATTTGAAAATCCTGCAAATTTTGCATCATCCAAAGGAGTTGAGTGCAGCAAGATGCAGCAGCCACATATTCCGCTTCAGCTGTAGATAAAGCAATCGAACTTTGTTTCTTGCTGAACCAAGATACTAATCTAGAACCCATGAAGAATGCACCACCACTAGTGCTTTTCCTGTCATCCATGCTTTCGGCCCAATCTGCATCTGTATAAGCATGAAGTGTGAGATATGTATCTCTAAGATACCATAAGCCATAGTTTTGAGTTCCTTGAAGGTACTTGAAGATTCTCTCAACTGCCTGAAGATGAGTTTCCTTTGGATTTGCTTGAAATCTTCCAACTATTACCACTGCATGCATGATGTCTAGTCGGGTACCTCTTAAATAAAGCAGACTTCCAATCATGGATCTATAGGTTGGTTGATGCACCGCTGCCAATTCATCATTTGCACTGAGGCTGCATCCTGTAACCATAGGAGTACATACTGGTTTCGAATCTTCCATGCCATATTTCTTCAAGATCTGCTTGAGGTACTTGGTTTGAGATAAAAAGATACCGCCTTCATTTTGTTGGATTTGTAATCCAAGAAAATATGTCAGTTCTCCAAGCAAGGACATTTCGAATTCTTTTTGCATCATCAAGGCAAAGCTTTGACTCATAGCTTCTTCATTGCTGCCAAAGATGATATCATCAACATACACAATAAGAATTAGCAATTTGTTATTTTCAATTTTTATATAAAGATTGCTATCTGCTGATCCTTTTGAGAAACCTTGTTGATGAAGATATTTGTCCAGACGATAATACCAAGCCCTTGGAGCCTGTTTAAGACCATAGAGAGCCTTCTTTAGTCTGCATACAAGATTTGGATCATTCCCAAGAATGAAACCATCTGGTTGCTCAATGTACACTTCTTCTTCTAAGTCTCCATTCAGAAAGGCTGATTTCACGTCCATTTGAAATACTTTGAACTTCTGAAAGCTAGAGAGAGCAAGGAACATTCTGATGGCCTCAAGTCTAGCAACGAGAGCGAAAGTTTCTTCAAAGTATATTCCTTCTTGTTGAGCATACCCTTTACAAACAAGTCTGGCCTTGTTTCTAATCACTTCCCCATTTTCATTCAACTTGTTTTTGAAGATCCATTTTGTCCCTATGACATTCTTATCTTTTGGTCTAGGAACCAACTCCCAAGTGTTATTCTTTTCGATCTGCTCAAGTTCTTCATCCATTGACTTAACCCAGCATTCATCTTTGCATGCCTCTTTTACATTTTGTGCTTCAGTGGAGGAGAGTAATGCCAAATAGCTTGAGGCTTCTGCAATTGTTCTTCTTGTTTGTATACTTGCCTCTTTTTTCCCCAAAATTTGAGATTCTAGATGATTCTTCTGAACGTACCTGGATGGAGTCTTATCTTCTATCCTTATCTATTCTTCTGGTGCCTCTTGAGCTTCTTCTTCATCATAAGTCTGATTAGATGTTGAAGGATAGTCCTCATCATCTTCGAAATTTTCGGAATTCACTTGCCTAGGAATGTTTCCTTCTTCATCAACCACTACATCAATGCTGTCAACAATTCTTCCAAGTCTTTTGTTGTAACAATTATATGCTTTGTTGTGGGGAGAATAACCAAGGAGAATGCCTTCATCTGCTCTAGGTTCAAACTTGCCAAGCTTTTCATCATTATTTTTAATATAGCATTTGCTTCCAAAAATTTTGAAATATTTTACCGAAGGAGTCTCACCATGCTAGAGCTCATGAGGAGTTTGAGTGCTGTTCACCTGGACATTTGTCTTGTTGAGAATAACAACTGCAGCAAATGCGGCTTCACCTCAGAAGGTTGTGGGAGTTCCAGACTCATCAAGCATTGCACGAGCCATTTGTTGAACTGTTCTGTTCATCCTTTCTACTACTCCATTTTGCTGAGGAGTCCTAGCTGTAGAGAATTTCCTTCTTATTCCATGTTCTTCACAAAAATCAAAAAATTCATTCGAGGTAAATTCTCCTCCTCAATTAGACCTGAGGCATTTGATTCTGTGATCTGATTCGTTCTCCACCAAGGCTTTGAATGATTTTAACTTTTCAAAGGCTTCGTCTTTGTGCTTCATAAGTCCTATCCAACACATCCTGGAATAGTCATTAATGAATAATATAAAGTATTCTTCTCCTCGAGGTGACCTTTTCCTAGTTGGACCACATACATCAGTATGGACAAGTTCAAGCGGCCTGCTGGCTGATCCTTCCTTCTCAGGGAAGTTAGTTCTGGTTTGCTTACCAAACTGACATGATTTGCATATTGTATTGTCTGGGATTTTGATGTCTGGAAGACCACGAACTGCTTGGTATTTGCATGCTTTCCTTATCTGTGAGAAACTAAGATGCCCCAATCTTCTGTGCCATAGCCAGTGTTCATCATTCTTGCTCAGATAGCATTGATGTTGTCCTTCTTTGAATATGTATAAATTATTTGGAGTCCTTACGCCTTTGATCACTGTTTCTCCTATATCAAGATCACAAACACTACATCCATTTGATCGAAATATTACCTTAGTTCCTTGATCACACATCTGGCTGACACTTAATAGATTATTCTTTAATCCATTAACATACATGACATTTCCAACTTTGACCCTTTCTTTCAACTGAACAGAACCTTTACCTTTTATGAGAGCAGGGGTGTCATTTCCAAAAGAAACCTTCTTCTCCTTCTCTAAGGCACTATATGATTGAAGTTTTTCTTTATCACCTGTCATATGTTTCGAACATCCACTATCGATGTACCATTGGTTTTCCTGCCCTTCTGCATATAAGGCTATACCACATCTTTCTGGTTGGGGTTCTTTTATTCTCCATGATTTGGCACTTGAGGCTTGCTCCTTCTGAGTTGTCTGCCGAAACCTGCTTCTGCATTCAGAATCTTCATGACCGAAATTGTTACAAATAGAACATTCTATTTCATTTTTAAGAGTTGAGAAGTTGTTGTAGGTCCTTTTCATGATCCCAGTCATACTCCTTTGTTTATGAGCTTCCCTAGTCATGATGGTCTTATAGGCAGCACATTGAGCTGCTTTGTGACCAAAGTTATGACAAGAAAAACATTGGCCATTGAAGAAACTCCTATGATTATCAAATCTACCAGCCAAGTGATTGTAGTTCCTATTGACATCCATTCTTGAGGCAAATTGAGAAGGTTTTACCTGTGGCTGGTTGTAGCTTCTGTTTGTCCTTAAAGTAGATTGCCCCCGATTTACCTGTTGATTTCCATTGGGTCTTTGTTCACTTCTCCTTGCAACATCAAGATAACTCTTGGAGGTAGATGGTTTCTGTGCTTGAGTTGTTTCTTCATTATATCCTAGACCCGTCTTGATTAGTGGAAAGCACTGCACTTTCATAATCTCATCTAACGTGTCAGATCCTTTAACAAATCTAAGATTAAGAGCTTTTGTTTTCTCAGTCTCTTTTCTCAGTCCCACAATCTCACATTCTAATTTTTCATGATGTTTTTCCTTTTCAGCAAGTTGGAATTTTAGAGTATCTATGATCACATTCTTCTCTTCTAAACAATTTTCGAGTCTAGACATCTCTTCATAAAGACTTTCTTCATCTATAGCATCCACAAAATCATCATCTTCAAAAGCCATTAAAAGTTTATATTTATTACCTTGTTCATCTTCATCACTATTTGAAAGTCCATCACTATCTTCATGAGTGTAATAGCTTTTCTTATTTACATTCTGTTTCTTGTTCCATCTAACAGGTTCCTTACCCTTGTCAATCTTATCCTTATGAGGACATTTGGCAGCATAGTGACCGACTCTTCCACAAGCAAAGCATTTGAAAGGTAACTTACCTCTGAATCTTCCAGCACCCCGTTGAAGGTTCTTGACAAAATTTGACTCTTCCTCTTCTTCTGACGTATGTCCTGACTCATAGTAATCTCCTTTGCCTGATGCCTTGAATGCAGCTTCTCTCCTGTCTGATGGTCCTCCTTTCCTCATTTCGTAAGCGGTTAGAATTCCGTGCAGCTGTGACATGGTAAGGTTCCGTAGATTCTCCTTTTCTTCTATTGCAGAAAATTTTGATTCAAACTTAGGGGACAAAGATCTTAGAACTTTTTCAACCACAACAACCTCTTTTATTTCTTCACCCAAATTTTTCATACAATTAACAATCTCATCTACATGAAGGAAATAGTTAGCCACACTTTCATCATTGTGCATTTGGAGATTTTCATACTGAATTCTGAGGGTTTGAAGTTTTTCTCGTTTTACCTGTTCATCTCCTTCATAGCTCAGAACAATATTGTCCCATATTTCTTTTGTGGATTTATACTGCATAAACTTGACGAATTTTGATTGAGATAGACATC
This sequence comes from Pinus tabuliformis, assembly GCA_031772625.1. NCBI lineage: Eukaryota > Viridiplantae > Streptophyta > Pinopsida > Pinales > Pinaceae > Pinus > Pinus tabuliformis. The sequence goes on along the minus strand of CM062810.1, from coordinate 80,063,183 downwards.
CTAATAGAGTATTGACAGCCTTTGCATTTGTTTCATATTGCTTCTTACCAGCCAGATCTGTAGGAGTTGTGGATGGAAAAGTATACCTTGTATCTATGATATCCCAGACTTCTGTACCAAGAGATTGTAGATAGGCTGTGACTCTTACCTTCCAATAGACGAAGTTGGTCCCATAAAAAATTGGTGGCCTGATAGATGCTTCTCTCTCGTAGTTGCTCATGATGATGGATCTTCCTTCAAGCGATCAAGCTTCTTCAGAAGGACCTGCTCTAATACCAATTGTTGGAAATAATACTGAGAGGGGGGGTGAATCAGTATTATCAAATCAAATATTCCCTTTTTCAATTCCAGATCATATACGCTACTTCAGTTAGTGAAAACCACGTATATACGCAACTACGTAGAAGGAAACCCGTGTATACCATGCAAACTTATAATTTACTTAATCTTACAGATGTTGATTATTAATCTGTATATCAGAATCAAATAAACAGTAACCAGAAACAGTAAAATAGAGCAGAAGACAATCACACACAATAACACAAGATATAAGGTGGAAACCCAATGTGGGTGAAAACCACCTGCTGCAATTCGTCTCTATCTTCCTTTTAATTAGAAACTTCTTTTTACAATGATTCTGTACTGGTGCAGTCCTTTACCAGTACGCAGGCTGCAACCTGTAGAGAGCTACAACCCTCTCTCGTTCTCCAGCTTCTCCTAGAAGGGAGCTACAACCCCCTTAGCTCTTGCACTGGCCAAGATACTAGTATGTAGGTGATGGCCTACAGAAGGCTACAACCTTCTCTTTCTTCCAGGGACCACGTTTCATAAATTTTTAGACTGGATCCATGAACATCAATCAATCATTTAGAATTTCTGCATCAAACAATCTCCTTTTACCAATTAGAATTGAATCAAGTAGATACTTCTCTGACAGCTGTACCCAAAGCACAGTAACAGTAACCACACACCAAATTCTGAACCTAGAACACTGCAACAATAAACAAAAGCAGCTAGAACCCAACTCAAGAGATGTACACTACTTCAATAACCTGAAACCTGCGTGCATACGCTTCTGTGTTTTGACCAACCTGCGTATACGTTGTTTTTATTCACTGATCCAGCGTGTATACGCACCTTCGCTTCACTGAACCTACGTACAGATCTATAAAGGATAATCCACTCTTTCAAATATTCAGACACTAATTAACCCAGATTATCAGATTTATAGATTAAGCATGTGCCACATATAACAGATCAAAATCATATAAAGATACTATTATTCAAGCCTTAAGATTATGACCCATCAATAGAACTTATCCTTCTCTTTGCGCTAAGGTTCTTCCTTCATTCAGATCCAGATCTGCACCATAACCCCAATCACCAATATTTCAGATCTAGCACTTATTAGATATTCAATTAATTCAGATGATACTTTGCCAAATGATCTCCTTCCTCTTTTATAGTCTTAGGCCTTGCACAATACCACGGTCCAAAACCATAATAAAACAATACCATGGACCCCAAAACTTGAGATCAACACTTCTGACGAGATACCATGGTCCAAAACCATAGGTTCAAATACCAAGGACTAAATACCACGGACCAAAAGTAAGTTCTCCAACATATACGTGCTTTTCTTTGCGTGAAAGTGCGTGTATACACATATGCGCCTTTGTAATGTATAACCCGCGTGTATACGTGTCTGTGTCTAGGTGGACCTACGTATATGTCTTTTCCTTCATTCTGAAAGCCTGAATTGAGATCTGTCACCAGAGAGAGTTGCAATCAAGGACAACACCTGTGCCATAGCTCCAAACCTGTGCCATAATGCCAACATAACTACGACGGGATCCATGAAGACCAACATTTAGAGAAGTCTTATCCAGAATGGAACTGAGTTATGAGCAGTATGGCTTTAAGGATGAATGCGAATTTTAAAGCCAATGAGTAGGTTCTGCCAAAAGATGATGAAGAAGAAGAAGATGTTGCATTTGATGAAGCTCCAAGTTTTGGGCATGTGATTAACATGTATCAATGTCCTAATGCTGTCAAGAAGAAAGCAACCATCAAGAAGGAACCCCAAAAGTAGAACAGTTGATACAACTTGAGAAGTCAAGGGGCTCCCACTGCGATTGAGGTACCGAAAAAAAATTCAGGCAACTCCTTAGAACAATTGATCCATCGGCTTCCTCGACACAGAAAACAAAAAGCAAGTTCGGGAAGACAACTACAATGAAAGATATGTCCATGAGCAACAAACTCCAAAGCAAGCCACCAGAAAGAATGAACACAAGTCTTCCTTCGGACAACTCAATGAGTCTTTCTGCTTTAGATTAAAATATTGTTGAAAACATGAAAAAGACCCATGCAAACATTTCTTTGTACGAGCTAACTAAACTCACGGGTCATCGAGATATTCTTTTGCCCACATTGGGCAAACCTCCACAGACAATGTTGCCTCTTCTAGCAAGGGACCAAGTAAGTCTCCCAGATCACTTAGATTTGTGCTCAATCTTTACATGGAAGAAGAGAACTTGCTCTACCCATCATTTTTATTATCATTTGGAATATTCAACTCAATATCAACAACTATTTGGTTGACTCTGGTGCATCAATCAATGTCATCCCATTCTCCATCACTAAACAAATCATTGCGCAATGGAGCAATACAACTGCGTAGATCATCCAACTTGACCGAACATGTGTACCGGCCATTGGTGAACTTCAGGATGTGATCATCCGGTTATCATTCGATGGACGAGTTCATCAGTGCATTAACATTGTGATCATGGACATCCCAGAAGCATATGGCCTATTGCTTAGCAGAGACTAGGCCAGTAAGTTGCAAGGATATTTTTCTATAGACTGGTCACACTTATGGCTTCCATACTAGGGTAGAAACAACCAGATCTGGGTTTTTTCAAAGAGATATATGAGACATAACGTTACTCCCTTGAATGGTCAAAATGAACCATTGGATTTCGTAGAACTTCTGCTCGGCAATTGCTTTCTGGAAATGCAGCGGGGGTGTTATCTTTCACAACCGAGCCCCACCCCATCAAACACATAGTTGGGTCTCCTTCCTTGGCCAACTGACGGAAATGGAACTTGTACAGTACAATGTAACAATAATAGCAGTAGTGTTAGTAGTACTAGCACAGAAAGCGGTCCTTGTACAGATGATTTGTGGACCTTGTATCTCAACGAATCCAAAACACAGGATGGATTTGGAGCCGGGTGTGTTTTGATAGAACCAAGGAAAAGGAAACAATTAGTATCAATATTCTTGGAGTTCGAGTGGATAAACATTAATGATGAATATGAAGTGCTCATTTTGGGTTTACAAAAATCCCTCAGCCTCAATGTTACTATGCTGAAAGTGGTAGGTGATTCAAAGATTGTGGTACAACAAGTACGTAACACCATACACTATGTTTCACCTCGTCTTAAAAGTTACCAACAAGAGGTATGGTGGATTATCTCTAATTTCCAAGCTTTCAATATCATCTATGTACCAAGAATGCATAATGCAGCTGTAGATGCTTTGGCAAATGCAGCTGCTAGGATGACACCGCTTAGGGATATATTTTTTGTTGAAATTTTGTATAATCCATCTATCCTTGAGAACATAACTAATTTGCATGTTTTTGATGATGATGAACATATACTACATTTCATGGCCAACGCTGACGTCTTCAAGGATGCAGCGATAGACGAAGACGTTTACGAGCAGTCCCTATAAGACACAAATGATGACAGTAAAGGCAACCTCATCCCCAAGGACATGGTTTCACTCAATAAGCTTTATGACTTGCGGAACCGCTTCAAGGGACCTAGGAACACTAAAACCTATAGTTCCACATTGATGCACGAAAAGATTAATCTGGGAACAGATAGAGATACAAAGTTTGTGAATCTTAGTACGTGTTGCACACCAGAAGAGCGACAAGCCTTTGTCCGCCTGTTTAGATAGTACCGTGATGTATTCACGTGGACATACGATGACTTGAAAACGTATGACACGCAAAAAATCCAACACATCATTCTGATCAAAGAAGGGGCCAAATCGTTCCAGCAAAAGCTCAGGAAAGTACATCCATCACTAGAGCCCCTCATTCAGAAAGAGTTGACTAAGTTGTTGGATGCTCGGATCATTTACAAGGTTCGTCATTCTACTTGGGTTTCAAACTTAGTTCCTATGAGGAAGAAGTCTAGGGATATCTGCATGTGCGTAGATTTACGAAATCTTAATCATGCCTCAGACAAAGACAACTACCCAGTGTCGTCTATGGAGCACATCTTGCAGACAATATATGGAGTAGAAATGTTTTCTCTGCTAGACGGTTTTTTCCGGATATAACCAGGTTCTGGTAGTAGAACTTGATAGGCTTAAAACTACATTCCATACTAAGTGGGGTATGTTCGCTTATCAAAGAATGCCACTTGGGCTGGTAAATGTAGGTGCAATTTTTTAGCGCGCTATGGATATCACCTTCCGTGGGCTCACCAGACAAAGCGTGGTGGTATACCTTGATGACGTAACATTTTTTTTTCCAGAAAACAGTTAGACCACCTGTGCCACCTCAAGAAGATATTTGAGTGATGTCATAAGTATGTGATATCATTGAGTCCCAAGAAGAGCATATTTGCAGTGTCCGAGGGGAACCTCCTTGGGCATATCATCGCCAAGAGTGGGATCAAGGTTGATCCAGACAGAGTTCGGGGTATCATGCAGATTCCTCACCCAGTAAAAAAGAAAGTTATGTAGTCCTTCTTAGGGAAGATCAACTTCCTCTGGAAGTTCATCTCAGATTATGCGCAGATTGCCAAACCTATCCAAGATATGATTAAGAAGGACACAACCTATAGCTAGAAAAAGAAGGAAAAGGACGTGTTCACTTGTATCAAGCAGGCGATAGTAGATGCACCTGCACTATACAACCCAAATTTCAATAAGGATTTATTGCTTTATACATTTGCTTTCAACAATTCACTCGCTGCAGTGCTCACTCAGAAGGGTGAGTTGAACAACGAATATCCCATCTCCTTCATGAGTGCGAGCATGCAGGGACCTGAGATCAACTATCCCAACATGGATAAGAAAGAATATGTAGCATACAAGGTGGTGAAACACTTCATACCCTTCTTGTTGAAAACCCATTGCATAGCCTTTGTGCCACACCCAACAATCAGATCGCTGCTTGTTCAATAAGAGCTGGGTGAAAGACGTGCGAACTGGATGACAGGATTGCAAGAATATGATATCGATATCAAGCCAGTTCACACTGTCAAGGGTCACGGTCTCTGTAGACTTGCAGCGGAAGTAGTACACGTGCAAGAGGAAGAATAAGAGCTCGCCAGTTGGGAGTAAGAAATCAATATGCATAATGTAGAGCGAGCACCACCCACTTCACAGGACATGATCTAGATCTTGTGGGGAGAGGCCCCCAAGATCTGAAAAATTGAAATGACAAAAGAAAAGAGGAGATGTTACATAGTATTTTGTCATGTCTCTTGTTCACTTCCCATGCCATATCCCGGGGTGCCAAAACATGGACTGCTGTGCAGAATATCCATCATGATATATAGACCAAAACCTCCCCGAAGAATCAAAGGAAAGCTGCCCTGAAATCATTATGGAGAAAATTTTCTTAAAACTTAATTTCTGGCATTGGCGCATTTTGCTCCACTACCTGCCTGTGCTGATGGTAGGTTTCTCAGTTATACAATCACGCTTCCAGTGCGGGTTTTCATAAGAAAACTCATGTTGGCCTCCTTCTGACAGGTTTTCCCAAACTGGAGGAGAAGCTTCATGATCTAGAGGCTTCCAGAATGACGAGCTATATGTTGTTCATTGTGGATGTGGTCAGATTCTCCCAATATTACGCTTTGATCTTATCCCTATGTTCTTCCTCCTTGAGATGCAAACCTTCCTCTATCTTTGGTGAGGTCCTCACTCCCTCTCCCTTCCTATAAATTCACCCCCTTCCATTCCCAAATGGTTGTCATTAATTGTTGCATCCCTATGCTGAGGTTATGCTTACATGCTTCCCATTTCTAGCTCGGATAAGGAGTGCTTGAAGAGTCTATGCTTGGACTTGGACATCCACCCAAAGGAAGGACTCAACATCAAGGCATAGGTTATATGCTTCCCTTTTTAGTTTCTTAATATATGCAAATGCTGGTTGACTTTCCATAAATGTTAGTGTTGATGCTTCATTTATCTTAATGCTTCTTGGTCTATTAAGTGGATTACATTTGAATTATGTTGGTTGAACTTTTATGCTTTGTTGTGTTCTTGGTCTCTTGTGCAAGTATTCAAACGCTATGAGCAACAAGGATCGAGCCTGAGGTAGCAAGCAATTAAGATCTCCAACAAAGGAATACATTATAGCATCAGAACAAGGTAGGTCTCCTTCCTCTTCTTTAATTTCGATTGTAGTCTAGGAAAGTGTCTTGTAGATAGTCTTGTTTGTTGCTAGACCCACTCATTGGGCTAGAGGGATCGTCTCTATCCGCAAAGAGGATTTTCCTTCACAACAAAATGGTGACTCCGCTAGGGAAGCTATAGCATGTTCATCCTCCTTTCTCAATTGATATCTTGATTAATTTGACCAACCATCGTGTTCTAAGTTAGTTTGGGATGATTTAGGTTTGCACAATCATTGGTTACTGTCTTGGAGTGCTCAGTCTGGCCAAGTTTGTGAAATTATTTTTATTTTTTGCTTGTTTCCTCAACCAACATGTTTTCTGATCTGACAGCCGCGCTGCCAGTATGACTTTTATTGAAACAGTCGCGCTTGTCCCTTGTTCAACGCCTATTTGGCCTTGAAAATTGTGTTGATCCTTGAGATTGGCAAAAAATTAGGGTTTCTCTGTCAAACCCTAGTGTGTCTAAGCCCCTGCGATCTTGTTTTGTCCTGTATGACTTCTTTTGGTTGATTACCTTGTTTTATTAGCAAATCTCTACTTCTTTGGACTTTCAAGTATATGAGTGGGATTTTATTTATTTTAGGGTTTGTAGGTCGATTGGTTGCATCTTGTCACTTGTAAGCGTCTTTGAGTCTTTGGTTTGCTGGTGATTGGGTATGTTCATTTGGTAAAATCACTTGAAACATCGACTTGTATCAATTTTGGTTTGTCTTGTGAAAAGTTGTTTTTCATGTGTATTAGGTCATCTAGCATTTGAAATCCCTCTTTGTTTCTTATCAAGCATAGATTACATTGTTTGGTTTGCAAACTGGAATGGATATTTTTTATTGTCTTTTCTAAAAGAGAAAGTGAAAGACATTTCGTTGCAGTACTTTGATTTGGTGTTATTTTGATTAGTGTCTTGTTGTACTTAGGAGCATTTTGGAATAAAATATTCATTGTTTCTTTAAGTTGAAGCTTAGTTGCATATAGACATTTGAAAATAAAAGAGCATCATATAAGTAAAAGTGCATTTTAGTGAAATGAATATCATTTTTTGCTTTCAATAGATTGCATATTTTTTAGTGGAACTGAAGTTTAGTTTTCTTCTTGCATTTTTGCATTTGGAAAAGTTAGTGGAGGCATATTGTTAGATGCATTCTCCTACTTGACGCATTTATTGCTTGTACTCTCTTCCCTCATTAGCATATAATTCATTGAACTGAAAGGTTTCCTTTTTCTCATATAGTTTCATACTAGGATTCAGGTGACATTGTTTGAGCCCAAAATTGAAACCTAATTCAAGAAAAACTTTAAAATTTACTGAATTAGCCTAAGGAGCTCTTGTAACTTAATGCAAACAATTAGAGGTCTAGGCTAGAGATGTGTTACGACATCTATAAACCTAGAAGATGTCGTTAACTGCCTGCATTGTATCCCAGGGGTGAAATCCCGTTCCAGTACGGAAGTATATCGAAGTTTCTCCAGTACTTTTACGTATATCGAAGGCACTTCATTAAGGCAAGTATATAGGAACGCTCTCACCGAATGGTTATGCATTAGACAATGCTAACACGGACTTGTGCTCCCTGTACTGTCGAGTATATATTGGGAGACCCCACTAGGTTTTTATCTTTTAGCCACAGGTAACCGAGTTAGCCGCCTTGTAAACGTGATACACCAAACACATCATTCGGGGAGATCGGTCGTCGCACGTTAATTCCTTGGTTTCAGCTAAGGTGTATATAACAGTTTTTGGATACTTAGTAAACCCTCTTTCCTAGTACACCCTTTTGATTTATGTATTGTTTTAAGTTCTAAAATTTAATTTCCCACGATAATATGTCGAACCCATGCAATTGTTTCTTGACCTCATATTGAGTAATTCCTTGTAAATTTCAAATTTAAATCCCTCAACAAAATAAACTCTTCTCCTATTGTTTTGAGAAAAAATCTTCGTGGCTGAAGCATTGCGATCACCTTACATCTCCCCTTCATCATTTGATATTGAAGGGTCATCACAAGGAGTTCATCCTAAGTTCTCACAGTCACATGAAGCCCAAGGTTTTGAACTTGGAATTATCCAAAGAATTCAACCCCTTGCTTCTTGTCCTCCACCTCGAGACTCATCATCATCTCAGGAATATGATCCAGAAACTCCTGAGAGTCCACAGAGGTTTGTTTTATTCCCTCTAAATCCACTTTTTGATCCATTGGTTATATATCCTCAACAACCTTATAGTCCATACGATCAACCTGGTATTCCTTTGGAGTTATCTCCATGACCATCTCAGATTCCTCCTCGCCAACTATTTCCACCCATGGCTTTAGAAGGTGAGTTTCCAGCCTCTTCTCAAGGTCCTCCAGAAGTCTCAGCTACTCATACTCCTGGTGTTGATAATGATTCTGAATATGACTTTCCACCTGAAGGTTATCCATTTGTGGGAAGTGTTGCACCTACACCACCCCTGAAAGTAGTGGGCCTATATTTCCACCCAGTTATATGTCATTGTCTCAATTGGTTTCAGGTACTCCAAGTGCATCTTCACTATATCACAATCCCATTTGGTCATCAGGTGCCATGCCTACTTCAGGTCTATTTGTTTCAAATGTGGCCTCCCAAATTCTTGTACCAACTATAGTTTCGTCAGTTCTAGTACAAACAACAGTTACGGTTGGGGAAATCAATGTCCCTATAAGTTCCCAAGGTCCTCCATTAAGTGGACAATACGTGCCACCACCTTTTCCACCGCCTGGGGGGAAACAACCACCTCTGCCTTATGTATCTCCTATTTCAGGTGGGCCCAATGTGATTGTACCTCAAACTCAAGCTACCAGATCTAGTCAGAATGTTGGTAGTGTACCTAATCCTAATGGATCATCAATTCCATATGGATCAGGCCAGATCCCATATCAACAACCCTTTTCAACTCAGATACCCTATCAACAACCGTACCCTTCGTATGGCTCTCAACAGCCTCAAATTCCACCCTTTACTCAACAGACGCTCCCCCAGATGTAGTCTAGTTTGAATCCCTCATTTGGGGCAGCTGGTCAAGCTGGAACTTATGAGTACCAAACCGGAACTCAGCAGATTCTGCAAGGAACTTACCAACAACAAAAACCAAACATTCAACAAGGACCTTATGTACAACAAGGACCTTACCAATAACCATTGCAGCAACAAGGTCAACCCTTGCAACAACAAAACCAACCTTTATATCAACAAGGTAAACCCTTGCAACCACAAGGTCAACCCCTGCAGTAGCAGGGCCAACAATTTTATAACCAGGGTCAGCACTTGTAACAATAACCTTATAATCCATATTTCACGCAAACTGTTTATCCACCTTATGGTTCTCAACGGCCTATGGCAGGTCAGTATCAACCTTACCCTGGTCAAAACCCACCTTTGTGGGGGAAGAATCCACCTTATGGTCAGGGTACCCCTCAGTGGGGGAAATATCAAGCTCCTTATGGTCAAAATCCACCACTTTGGGGGAAAAATCCATACCAGCAAGGATGGAATCCGCAAACTGGGCCTTATCAAAGGCCTTCCATGCCTTTCAACCCATAATTTCCATTTCTAGCCATGTTGGAGCTGCCAGATGTGTCAAGGCTCACTAATGATCCAATACTTCATTCGCCTTATTGGCCTCCGGTTCCCACTAAGATTCCTAGCGATTTCCCAAAATTTGAAGGAAAAGTTAAAGAAGACCCCTATGCCCACGTTATGACTTACCACTTATGGTGTTTATCCAATTCCTGGGTTGATGACTCTGTTCATCTACGTCTCTTTCAACAAACCCATTACGGGTGCTGCCGCTAAATGGTACATTGAGTTATGCCGAGGTGCCTATCAAGGATTCAATTCTTTGGCCATGGCCTTCCACACTCACTTCCAGTTACCAGTTTGTTATGAAACTGGTACCCATTTGCTTACATCTCTGAAACAGGATACTGCTACCCACATCTCCGATCACATCCATGAATGGAGACATCGACATCACCTCATCAAGTTTGAAATACCTGATGAGTTGTTAACTGAATGGTTTACCAAATCATTTGTCAACAAAATTGCTACATACATAGCAATGGGAGGTTGTGTTACTGAAGATCAAGCCATTGCTCATGTCCAATATTTATATTTCGTATATTCCCAATCTGGCACATTATATGATATCTTGCCTGATGCTCTGAGTCCATCTACGGATCCAACATCTTCTAAATCTCCAAACATACCACCTGTCGATGGTATTATTGGGTCAGTGTCTCAAACATCCAATAAGGCTTCTTCGAAACAAAAATCTGTTTTGGATACTGCATCCAATCCTCCTTTGAAACCCTCTTCCAATCATGGTAAAACCTCTGAGGTTAATGTCGTTCAGTCTACCACGGTAGACAAAGCCTCAAAAGGTAAAAATAAGGGTAAAGGAAAAGAAAAATCTGATACCCCAAAACAGGATCCTCCAAAGCCATTGTGACTGATCATGGATCTCATTTCAAAAACCACATGATGGCAGAGCTTACTGCTCGGTTGGGTTTGTGCCATGACAACTCAACCCCTTATTATCCACAGGTTAATGGCCAAGTTGGGGCAATAAAAAAAGCCCTGATTACTATGCTTCAACGCACTATTGGGATGCATAAAGAGAATTGGCATCTTATGGTATTTTTGGCTCTTTGGGCTTACCAAACTGCGGCTAAAACTGACACTGGATTCACACCCTTTCAATTGGTGTATGGTCTAGAGGTAACTCTTCCAATTGAGTGTGAAATTCCTTCATTGAAACTAGCCGTCGAATTACTCCTTGATACCTCACCTGAAGAGGAACGTTTAATTTACCTTGAAAGGCTTGATGAAACCCGCTGCTTCACAACGTTAGTAATTGAAACCCAGAAAAAATGAGTTAAGGCTCAATATGATAAAACTATCCTCGTGTTTTTTCTGAGGGTGACTTGGTCTTGCTTTATGATCAAGGCAACGAAAAATTGGGAGCTGGGAAATTCAAACCAATGTGGCATGGGCCTTACATTGTCAAGTGAATTCTACAAAAAGGCACCTACGAGTTAGTGGATTATGAAGGAAATTCTTTGGTTGAGCCCCGAAACGGGCTTTACCTGAAGAATTATTATGCGTGATCATCCGTATAGATACTTATGTACATTAGTGTGTGTTTTCATTAGTGTGTAGTGTGATTTTGGTGTGTTAGTTTGCTTTTGCAAACCTTTTCCTCTGCTTACCTCGCGCTATACTTGGTTTGCATATGTCATCCAACCATTGCATCAATTTTCCTGATGGTGCTTGTCATAGTACACAGAATCTATATTCCATTGCAGGGGAAATCTATGACCATAATGGTGAATTACTGAATTTTCAAGGTATATGTTTAGGTCAGATGGCTAATAACATTGTTGAATATAGTGTGGGCATCGAACTTTTGTCAGAAGCCATCGCTCTTGGCATTAGGCAGTTAATCATAAAACTTGAATTGCAACTCATTGTACTACAACTCAATGGACAATATTCAGTTAGAAACCCTCAAATTTTGTGAATGTATTTGCGAGTTTGTTTATTGGAATGAGAATTTGTTTTTATTACTTATCATCACATTCCAAGACACATGAACAGATGCATTGGCTAACTATGTGTTAGACATTTGCAAAACTTGTATATCATAGAATATCATACATCATATATGGTAAACAGGAAAATATGTATATATATATAGCGAATGTTTGCAAAAGATTTTGCTACATCAAAATAAAAAAAAATTGTGTTCTAAGACACATGGATTTACATCCTAGAGTGCCAAAACATGTACTACTGTGCAGAATATCCATCATGATACACAAACCAAAACCTCCTTGAAGAATCAAAGGAAAGCTGCCCTGAAATCATTCTGGAGAAAATTGCCTTAAAACTTAATTTCTGGCATCAACGCGTTTTTCTCCACTTCCTGCCCATGTTGGTGGCAGGTTGATCAATTATATACTCGCGTTGCGAGTGTGGGTTTTCATAGGAAAACTCACACTATCCTCCTTTTAGTAGGTTTTCCCAAACTGGAGGAGAAGCTTCGTTATTTAGAGGCTTCCAGAACAACGAGATGGATGTTGTTTGTTATGGATGTGGTCGAATTCTCCCAATATTACCCTTTGATCTTATGCCTATGAGATTCCTCCTTGATATGTGGACCTTCCTCTATGTTTGGTGAGTTCCTTACTCCCTCTCCCTTCCTATAAATTCACCCGCTCCCGTTCCCAAATGGTTGGTCATTGATTGTTGCATCCCTATGTTGAGATTATGCTTACATGCTTCCCATTTCTAGCTTGGACAAGGAGTGCTTGAAGAGTCTTTGCTTGGAATTGGACATCCCCCAAAGGAAGGCCTCAACATCAAGGCATAGGTTCTATGCTTCCCTTTTAAGTTTCTTAATATATACAACTGTTGGTTCACTTTCCATAAATGTTTGTGTTGATGCTTCATTTATCTTAATTCTCCTTGATATGTTAAGTGGATTACATTTGAATTATGCTGGTTGCAATTTTATGCTATGTTATGTTCTTGGTCTCTTGTGCAGGTATTCAAACGCCATGAGCAGGGATGATTGAGCCTGAGGGAGCAGGCGATTAAGATCTCCAATAAAGGAATACATCATAGCATCAGAATGAGGTAGCTCTCCTTCCTCTTCTTTAATTTCGATTGTAGTCTAGAAAAGTGTCTTGTAGATTGTCCTGTTTGTTGCTAGACCCACTCATTGGGCTAGAGGGACCGTCTCTATCCCCAAAGAGGATTTTCCTTCAAAACAAGAGAATACACCATAACAAAACCACAAAGTTTCTTTTTTATTAAAACATATAATAATTGTAAAGGCTACATTGTGATGGACAACCTGTCCTTTTACAAAATGCGACTTGTTAGTTATAACATTTTTTTGTTACAATACCACAGGTAAATTCCATGGGTGGGTAAATACTATGGGTGAATGAATACCATGGGTTGATGTCACATACAATACCATGGGAAAATACCATGGGTGAATGAATACCATGGGTGGATGCCACTTACGATACCATGGGTAAATTCCATGGCTTGATGAATACCATGGGTAAATTCCTGTGGTGGATGAATACCATGGGTAGATGCTGTTTTCCATTTGGATCACGACAACTATTGGTATGAAGAAGTGTGGTAGTACCTTAAGCACGACACCATGCCCTCCCACTTTTCCATGCGGCAGAAGAGGGCACTCCGACTCAAATCCTTATCTTACCAGTTGGTGCATGGAGTGCTTTACAAAAAGCACAACAACAGAATTTTGCTCAGGTTATTGGAGGCACAAGACTCAGAGAGAGTGTTACACGATTTGCATGACGGAGGATCCAGGGGTCACTTCACGGGTAACATAAAAACACATAAAGTCATGAGAGCCAGTTTCTATTGGCCCACATTGTTCAAATATGAACATGCTTATGCCCGGTCTGTCAGCGATGCATCGACAAAACTTGAAGGTCAGCTGCCTTGTTGCGGTCTGTTGGAGGGGACGAATCGTTCCAATAGTGGGGCTTAGAAATCATTGGGGAGATCTTCCCACATTCATCAAAGTAGCATCACTACATCATGACTGCTACAAATTACTTCACGTAGTGGACGAAAGTAGTTTTTCTCAAGTAAGTGAATGACCACGAAGTCATCAGTTTCCTTCAGCAGAACATCATTTCGAGGTTTGGAGTTCTTGTATCACTTGTTTTTGATAATGCAACTTACTTATCTTCGTTGAAACTTTATGATTTTGCATTGCAATATGGTATTGTGGTTAAACATTCAATTAACTACTACTCGCAAGGAAATTACCTTGCAGAATCTACAAACAAAAATCTCATCTTCATTATAAAAAATACCATTTACTCTAAACAGCGAAACTGACATTCCGCTATGGTGAATTCTCTTTGGGTTGACCGAGTTACACCCAAACCCTCTCTGAACACATCTCCATCCTTGTATATGGAAAAGAAGCCATACTCTTGCTAAATATCTACTTGCCTGCTATCTAGTTATCCTAAGAACCCTGAGGCAAGTCGTGTCTATTGGTTCAGCGTAGGATGGACACATTACACAAGTTACAGGAAGATCGGATGAAAGAAAAAGAAAAAATTTCACTCCACCAGAACTGTATCAAGAGATGGTTCAATCAAAAGTCTGCAGGGAACACTAGCTTCGTTATGGGTGAATTAGTCTTGAAGTGGGATAAACCCCACGAAGACAAATGCAAACACACAAATTTCCAGTCCCCATGGATTGGTCCTTTTAGGTTCACGAAAAACTTGGCCAACACACGTATCATTTACAATCACTTGGCGGGAGGATTGATAACCTTCTTGTCAATGGCCAAGATTTAAAATTTTATTTTCAGTGTTCTCGAGCCGCGCCGCGTGGTGAGCACCAGTATTGCTACAATAATGCTGCAACTCCTGGGGCTTCCTACTTTACTTTTATCAACCCGGTAGTTTGTAACAAACTTGGAAGCGACGATGCTGTATGCATAAGTACTAGCTCTTACTACAGGCTGTCACTTGGTCAGCTGGCGCAAGATCACTAGGAGCTTAAGCCAGCTTCTATGAATTTCCAGAAGAAGCTTTTAACCATGCTGAAAGAAAGCTAACTCTATAGAGGCTATTCTATTTGCAGAAAGAGAACGAAGACTGGAATATAAGGCAAACCCTAACAAACCCTAATTTATCCAACTAACCCTAATTTTGCAGAAAAAGAGATAGAAACTGATGCGATGAGTGCCATTGACTATTGAAAAAGGTAAAATACATTTATTAAAGCTACTTCGGAAAAGAAATGAGAAGAAAACATCTTTTTGTGCTTTTGAGTGTTTTTATGTGAAATTATTATGCTTGTAATTTATCTGGTTATGATTGTGCAGAGGTTTGGTGGCAAAGGAAGATGGACTTGGTTTTTGCAGAGGTGGAGGAAGGTGTGGAGAGGTCCTAAGAAGCCCCTAGTACCCTTCTGAAGACTTCCCTTGCAATCAGACTTCGAAAAATCACTCACAGGAAATTCTACAGGAGGCTGTAGGGGATCTATAGGAGGAGGCCGAGAGCTATTTTTGGAGGTTTTGAAGGTGGAAAAATGATGGGAAAGGGTAAATGAAGGCTAGATGAAGGTGTTGAGGTGTCTAGATCTTGTTAAGGAAGATCAAGAGGGAACATGATGGTTGGATTTGTTCAAATGGCAAGAGGGAGGCTTATGGAGAAAAATGCAGAAATTAGGGCAGATTGGTGAAATGTTGCGAATGACTTGGGAAATCTATGAGAAGTGAGTTGATGCTGGCTGCTTTATGGATGTATGGTGAGTTGAGGTGTCTTGCAAGAGATCTGCACATCTACTTACAAAAACTGATCAAAGAAAGGACTAACTATACCATGAAAACAAAAATTTCTCTAGCTTGACCTAATTTCTGACCTACAAACAGAAAATGCTAAACAATAACCTTTGAACAGAAAATCATGCAGAGAGATCTATTGTAAAAGAACAGGAAATGATCTAGGCAACTGAATCTGAAGCAATACATTAATCTTTCCAAATCAAGTCATCACACTAGAAATTGCATGGGAGAGCAAAACTGTGTTTTTGGTGGCAGCAATAGTGCCTTGACCTCGAATCATAGTCCCAGAAAGGGAGAAAGGAGATCAGGGCCTGCTGTTGGCCTTTTTGAATCTTAGTCTATCACTGCATTAACCTACTTGAGCAACTGAAACAAAAACAACTATGCAAACCATCAAAAGCAACCTAATCTAAACAAAGTAAAATGAATCTATGTAACAGAAATTAACTCATGAACTAAAGCAAAAACATATAAGTACAAAGCAAGAGGTGCTGGGCAGCTTGGGTTGGGCCCTAACCCAAGAGCTTCAGCCCTCTGAAAGAGATCAGTACTGGCTCAGGAAATATTTCATCTTCATTATAAAAAATAATAGTCACATTACATGAACTGTTCTAAAAAAGAAACTCGAAAATGAGCTGAACAAGTGCTGCACAAAAGTGCGAAAATTATACTAATGACTGGCTAAAATCCAACTAAAAAAACTGAGCACCTAAGCCTTGCTATTTATACAACTCGAGCCTCCAACAACTCTCCTAAAATCAAGGAGCTCAGCTTCCCAAAACTGCAGATAAACAACAGTCCTTTACTTGCTCAGCTGCCCCTTGGATGCATTAATGTGGCTACTTGTGCTTCGAGTTTCTGATGGAGAATTTGAGGTAAGGGTTCATAAATGAAGGGGACACCCCCCTACAAATCCTCTTCCCTGTTTTCCTCGAATATTGGCTGCCAAATGCTCATAAATCCTTTGACTTTGTCCAAAATTGACCAAAAAATCTGCATAAAGCACACACTAGACTTCATGGCATAATTGTAATATCCCTCCCCTTAATAATAAATAATAAATAATAAGAATAATAAATACTAAATAATAAATAATACAAATAAATAATAATAATATAAATAATAAATCACTTAATAATAAATAATAAAAATAATAAATCATAAATGTTAAATAATAAATGATATTTAAAAATATACAAGGAAATAAATAAAAATAATAAAAATAAAAAATAGTAATAACTATAATAAAGCTCTAAATAAGAATCAATAGAAATAAAACAAAGAAAACAATAAAAAAATCAGTAAAGCTATCAAAAAGAAGAAAATAAAACAAGAAAGCTAAAAATCAAAAGAAAAATAAAGAAATAAAACAAGAAAGCTAAAAATCAAAGTCGCATGTAGACACATGGAGTGTGTGCATGTGGTTCCCATCCAATGTTTGCTCTATTTATTAGATGGTGAGGAGGATGGGAGGCATTCCATCTTTCTAAGATTCTATCTTTCATTCTCTTGGGAGAATGGTGTTCTAAGACATAGGAGTCACTAGCAGTAGTACGTTGATTGAGGGCTCGGGGGTGGCCAGTTGTAGCAAATCCTTGCACAATTGAGCCTACGGTTGGGTGGAGAGTCGTCCCCAAAACCTGGTTGCAGTAGGCCTACTTCTACCACAGGTAAGCACTATTCATAGTTTGAATTTAGTTAATTAATTACATGATTGTTTGGCTAAGTAAAGGCCACTCTGATTTAAATTTAACGTCAATAAGTTAATTAGATATTTATTTTGGGCTGTTACAATAATGACTAACCCAATTCACTCTATTAGCATAAATATAATAAAAAACATGTAATAAACTAATGAGAATGGTGGATTAAGTCGAATTAAGAGGCAGAATGAGCCCATATAATTACCCATTTATGGGGCTCATCATCACCCCCTACTGAAAGTGTTGCTCATCCTCTGAGCAACTAATCTATCTCTTCATCCTTGATGGCCTTGATGGCCTCCCTGACATTCCATGCTTCAGATATGAGATCTTCTTCCCTATCATGGAATCCAACTTTGGCATCCAACTTTTCCCACCGTTGTTTTTCTTCTTCTTCCTTTGTTCCTTCTAGTAGTCCTAGCAGTAGTGGAGGACTCAGCTTCAGAGGATTAACTGACAATTGAGCATATTCCACCCAGTTAATCCTGAAAATAATATTAATGATACGGGATTAACGAGGTATTTTATAATTTCTTTTCTCAAAATACAGGAATTCTGCTTCAGTGTTTTCAGAAAAAATATCTCAAACTAAAACCTCTCGAGTTATTTTTCCTTTTTGTCTTATTTGTATCCTCTACTTATTTCGAAATGCTAGTTTTTGAAATCTATTGCGGAATTTCTTCTTGTGCGAAACATGCCTAAATAAAATGACTTTTAACAAGTTGATTGTAATGTTACCTATTACATTTAACTCGTGCTTTTCCAACATATTATCTGCCTTTTATCATCGTGTGCAATCCATAACGCTTTGCTGAAGCCGTTTACAATTAATTTTCTAGGCAATATTTTTTTCAAACGTTAATGCTTGTCTCTGATTTATTTTATTGTTTTGCAATACAATAATGTTATTCATGAGTCCCCATCTCGATTTGTTTGTATATTCAAACAAACAGATCTACTTTGAGATTATTTAATACTTACAAAGCCAAATATTTTTGCGGTGTATTGGAATTTTCGTTCCGAGACACACAATCTTGGTTGTGCATTTGCTTAAGGTCCAACTTCTGCTTGTGTCCTCTCCTCGCTGTGCATTATTATTTTCTTTTTCTGGGGTCTTGCCAAAAGAAACCACAGGTCTCCATTGCTCAATCTGGTGAAGTATGCCGATGCCTGAAGTATTTCCAAACTTAACGTCGGCATGATCGTTTCCCAGAACCGTGCGCTTCATGAGAGCAAAGTCTATAACTGGGACGGTCAGGATACCATCCATGTCGAACACCACTCCCCTCAATTTCTGGCTTGACCCTGCCAACGGAAGAAGTACTCATCCGAACACTTGCAGAGGGGACATTGAATCCTGTCGCCAAGGATCTAATTTTACGCTCCTTTTCGGTTCAGAATAGAAGTCGAGTTCTTTACGGAAATGAAAATATTTATATAAAATTATTTTCATTAAAATACATCAATACAGAAAATAGATGACAACAAGTGGCTAAAGCTGCCATGTCCTCCTCTTTGGCTTCACATTGTCATTCCTCCATGTTGCAACTTTGGTTTGGAGCATCGATATTTTATTGCCCATTTTTTTTTTCTTTGATTTAAATACGAATTAATTTGTGGACAAATAAATACTTGTATTTTTCTTTGGTTTGGAGTCTCGACCATCAATATTATGTCCACCATTGGATGCCGAAGGTAGCACTCTCGGGAAATCCTTTTTTTTTTTTTAAATTTGAATATGAATTAATTTTTGCACAAATATATACTTAAATCTTTCTTTCTTTGTCCGTGTCTGTGCCAATGATCTTAGACATCTTTATTTTATGAAATATAAAACTTCTTCCTTCCGGATAGTCGGACATGTAGCCTGTTATGCATGAATGTCTATAGTTTTTGTAAACAAGTGCATGGTCATTTGAAGGGTTTTTTTAGTGAATGGAAACGATTTGTATTTGGTATTTAATATTGAATGATTCTTATTTGGAAAAGTGTTAGAAGGCTTGGTGAGTAGTCTAAATACTAACCAAGTCAACGTAGTTAATGGTTGAAATGAGCTGTGTTTACCTGCTGAGGCAAAATATTTTGAAACTCTTTGAGATATGATAATTTTTTTTAAGACTCCATGAATGCTCTGCAAGTATAGGATAACACGAGGAGCCCATTCTAAGAGCTTGGCCTGCAGGGAATGATTAGGAATAATGCCAAAGAAAAAACAATTATGCCACGGTAGAATCAAAGCTGCCACGTCTTACTCTCTTTTTTCCAATTCTGATGCCGATAGTTTAATGGGTAATTTTATTTTTCATATTTTTTAAAGATATTAACATCAATTTATACTTATCATAATATTTCTATATAAAAGATAATCTTGTTTATGCATTTAGAATCAACCAATGTGAGTAATAACAACCAAGTGACATAATATTTAATGTGTGCTTTTATCCTTAATACTTATGGCTGCCAATCGTGCTAACTCTGTTTATTCAAGTGATTCTACAATTTTCTACTATTTTATGTGTATAATCTTGCATATGTGTCTGGTCAATCTTGCATATAGTAAATCTGGTTAGTCTTGTTTGCTGTTTAAAAGAGTTTTTTTGGCATTTTCATACAAAGGAGGAGCCAACATTAAGGAACGAAACGAATGAGAAAAAGTATTGATGAACCTTGGGACCTCCGCTAACGAATACGAAGCCGCTTGATTAACTTTCACGAGGCGGCACAATGCATAATGTGAACCGCTGATTGGGGGTTGGGTTTCTGTTCACATGCAGGCAATTTTAAGTCTTATCTAGGAAAAGTTTGATTCTAAAATGTATTGTAATTTAAGGGATTTGATATGGTGTTGCCTTCGCGGGTGCGCTTGCAGGCAGGCCATATAATTAATAAAATGATTTTATTTTGGCGTTGGGGAGGAATAACCTTCCCAGTGATCCGATCTGGTTCTGGGTTGGGTGACAGTGTCTCTTCTTATTATGGTGTGGAATATTTCTTTGATGGTTTGATTTCTTAAATTTCCTGAGAGTAATTATTTAATAGCCATAAAAATCTCAAGATACATTCAATAAATTTGTTTAACGATTTATTTTGTTAAAAGCAGTCCATTTAATTCTTCTAACATAAGTTATGATTACTCAAACAGATACTTAAATATTTCACTCTACAACACAAAATTTCAATTTATCTTTATCCTTAAAAATCATCAATCTGTAGAATTAATATTGACGTGACATATAATGATGAATAAATTTTCTTTCAAAATTCAAGTACCTTTTTAACACAATAATGCCGCTAATATTCTTAAGCTTTAGTCATTCGAATTTGGATTTTACATTCTCTAAGTTTTATTCTGACATCATTATGTTTTCAATGGTTTTATACTACAAAATTTGCGATTGTTGATAATTTATGGTTTAAGTATTGTGATTGCTGATAATTTATGATAAAATATATCTTATTAAAACTCATAAACTCTGATAATAAGGATAACTATTAGACTCTGATAATAATTATTATTGAGTATATTGGTTCTTATTTTATGCTTCTTCAAGTGATGAATCTTGATATTGAGTTACAATAGTGTTTTTTTTTTATTTCTCATACAAGGTCTCTATATCAAACTTCTTTTCTTTGTACAGTTCATCAACTTTCTTTTCATCACATTTTGATAACTGATCTGGATTTGGTAGACTGATATACTTATTAAACGAGCTACAACCAGCTTATTTCATTACAAAAGTCTGATATTAAATTATGGAAGTGAGACTTGAAATTCTAGGGGGTATCACCATTTGTTTTGGAAGATCAACTGTAAGTATTTGGCTGTTACATGCACTCATTAGATCCTCATTGGTTTCCTCGTGCATATCTTATTAACTTTAGATAATCGTTTTTCACTTGCATCTGTTCATTATTTTACGATTCAATCTGATCTAGAAACACAGAGATAACATTCCCTGAATGCTGATCATATTATTCACTAATTATTTGTTGGATTATTGTTCTCATTGTCCTTTAGCGATAGTAGTTGCTTGGCATTTCTCTGGTCTATAATTGCAAGAACACAACTCTCTCCATATGATCTTCTAATAAATTTAATTTTACATTGCAATTTCCAGTCAGATTACATGTATCTACTCATTTACTACTCATATCATTTGTATATTAAACATCATCAAACTACCATCGAAGTTCCCTTCATTTTTGAGTGAATCAGTTAGGTTTGAGGTATATATATATAAACCACAGAATGGTATATTTTAGTCTCAATGGAAAATCGTACAGATTTGGATTAAAGTTTAGATGTTGAGTATAATGTTACATGAGGTTCGTGATTCAAGGTTAATTGCATATAATTGTTAAAGTTGTCTAAGGAGAAATGGAAAGGAGAAACTTGCAATTTCTTTAAGGATGACAACTAATGATAGTTCATGTGATTATGGCCAACTTGGATCAGATGATTAAGGTGGTAGAGAAGAAGTATCACAACAAGAGTAAGAAATCAGTAAGAAGAGACAACCTATTTTGGAACATAATGGAAGAGTTTGGTATAAACATAACTTGGTACTCTAAAGGTATCACTATAAGGTCTATCTAAGGATGAGGCACATAAAGAAGAAAATATTGGCAATCAACCAATGAAGTTCAATAATTATGGTAGCAATGAAGGACATTTTTACGGAACTTGGATGGTATGATAACATAGAATGATTGGAGAAGATAAGTTGTGTACGTAACAACATATATAACAATTTTCCCTCTAATGGGAGAGCTACATTGTAAAGTTTCCATAGGTGACTAACTATATGAATGAATTATGGATAACAAGACCTATGATCAGGTAATTTTATTATGTTGATAAACGGATTACATTCGGTAGCTAGCTATCTTAATGAATTTATTTTTTAGGTATTACCCAAGTTGGGAAAGAGTAATGTATGAAGTTGCATGATGACCAAGTAATGATAAATGAGGTATAGGAAGGAATGTTGCTAGAAATTTTATAAGGATACCATGAGAAGGATTGTGTACATAGTGACAAAGAAGTAAAAGTCAATTAATAGAGGTTTTATTGACTTTCACTCATTGTTTCATGAGTAGGACTTTCCATAAAGTTAAAAGAGGTTGTTTCCACATAACACCTCACATTTAAATTTTTTCATGGACAATGATGGTAGTCGTGTTTCCCACTGTTTCAAAATCTAAAATAAGAATCTTTTATGATAAAGCAATAAAATGGTATTGCATATAGCGGTATTGGAATCAGTAGGCCAAAGGGTAAATGGATGTAAAGCAAGGAATTTTAATTTTGAAATAGATGATGATGGAATAACTAGTAAATATCTTAAACAATGAATTTCACCAGAATTTCCTTGGGGAAGGAAGAATATATAACAAGAGATTAAGGCCCAAGATGATGAGGCTCATGTGAAATTTAACGATGTACTTATATGATTATACCGTTGGTGTAAATGATCCACTACCTAGTAGAAAGAAGTGGAAATAATTACTGAAAAGTAATTGACAACTTGATGAAAACATATGGATGATGTTTCATGATATCATGGTAGGAGGATAATGATGCACATGTGGTTCTTATAGTGATAATGTATCATGCACATGTGGTTCTTATAGTGATAATGTATCCTTATGATTTGCATAGGATTTATGATGCTACAATATGAGGTTTATAGACATGTGGTTCATCTATTATGTAAAGTCATGATATATCTTTGATGCAATATGTTCATATCATAATTTAAAACGGTGAATAATGTAATAGTACAAATGACATGCATGAGCACACAATTTGTTATTTTGTGATTAAAACAGATGAATATTCTCATGATGACATGCAAGACTTGGCATGTGGATTATTTTCTATGATACTATGATGGTATAGCGAATGCATTGTTGCATGTTGAGATGTAATGATTGACAGGACTCCACATTGGGTCGTGAGGGCCGGTTTATTTGATGATCTCGTGCGAGCCCATACGCATGAGGGAAAATAAGTAACACCATATGGGCTGGGGACAAAACTCAATCAACACTACATATGCCAGTGGTTCCTTTGTTTTGTGTATTGCTCTTGATGGATAGCTCTAGAAGACCTATGGGACCATCTTGAGGAGGCCAAGTGCCTGATGTTCTAGGCTAGGTGCCTGTTATTGGATTGGGATGCCGAAGTCTGGAAGGGATGTAAAGGACTTCGATGCCTGGGGCTGTGCGCCTTAGTAGTTGTGGAGGGAGTGGGCCAGCCTTGCGAGATGCCAGGGGTCATTGAGTACCGGACCGGATGCCTGCCTTGGGGCAGATGAGGTCTGAGTCAGGTGCGAACCTTGGGGCCAGCCTTGGACTAGGATACAGACCGGGTCAGGCTTAGCCTGGTGCCGAAAGTGGGAAAAAGAACAGAGATTCCTTGAGATTTCCCGGGGTGTTGGGGACTTTCGATGCCTGCTGGTTATACTAGTTCAGCAGAGGGTGTTGGCAACAGGAAGTAAATAAAATAATAAACAATAAATAATAAATAATAAAAATAATACATAATACATAATTCAACATAACTTCGGGACGAAGTTCCTTAAAGGGGGAGAGTATGTAATATCCCTCCCCTTAATAATAAATAATAAATAATAAAAATAATAAATAATAATATAACAATAAATAACTAATAATAAATAATACAAATAAATAATAAATCACTTAATAATAAATAATAAAAATAATAAATCATAAATGTTAAATAATAAATGATATTTAAAAATATACAAGGAAATAAATAAAAATAATAAAAATAAAAAATAGTAATAACTATACTAAAGCTCTAAATAAGAATAAATAGAAATAAAACAAAGAAAACAATAAAAAAATCAGTAAAGCTATCAAAAAGAAGAAAATAAAACAAGAAAGCTAAAAATCAAAAGAAAAGTAAAGAAATAAAACAAGAAAGCTAAAAATCAAAGTCGCATGTAGACACATGGAGTGTGTGCATGTGGTTCCCATCCAATGTTTGCTCTATTTATTAGATGGTGAGGAGGATGGGGAGGCATTCCATCTTTCCAAGATTGTATCTTTCATTCTCTTGTGAGAATGGTGTTCTAAGACATAGGAGTCACTGGCAGTAGTACGTTGATTGAGGGCTCGGGGGTGGCCAGTTGTAGCAAATCCTTGCACAATTGAGCCTACGGTTGGGTGGAGAGTCGTCCCCAAAACCTGGTTGCGGTAGGCTTACTTCTACCACAGGTAAGCACTATTCATAGTTTTAATTTAGTTAATTAATTACATGATTATTTGGCTAAGTAAAGGCCACTCTGATTTAAATTTAATGTTAATAAGTTAATTAGATATTTATTTTGGGCTGTTACAATAATGACTAACCCAATTCACTCTATTAGCATAAATATAATAAAAAACATGTAATAAACTAATGAGAATGGTGGATTAAGTCGAATTAAGAGGCAGAATGAGCCCATATAATTACCCATTTATGGGGCTCATCATCACCCCCTACTGAAAGTGTTGCTCATCCTCTGAGAAACTAATCTATCTCTTCATCCTTGATGGCCTTGATGGCCTCCCTGACATTCCATGCTTCAGATATGAGATCTTCTTCCCTATCATGGAATCCAACTTTGGCATCCAACTTTTCCCACTGCTGTTTTTCTTCTTCTTCCTTTGTGCCTTCTAGTAGTCCTAGCAGTAGTGGAGGACTCAGCTTCAGACCAATCCAATGGGCCTTCAGACTTTGCATAGAGTGCTTATACAGGGGCACTCTTCTTAGTGCTTCTCTCATTCTGTTTGGGGAGTGGTACTCCCTGATCTGTAGGCTGTGGGGGAGTGTGTTCCACCTTCTCATGCAGGCATGGATGCAATCTTCCCCAAACAACCTTTCCATGTCTTCAAAATGTGCAATAGCCCGAGCTTGCCCATTGATGTATTTAGGCGCACTTTGAGGATTAGCTGCAAATTGCTGGTGTACGTAAATGAGAGCCATAGGGTCTGATGGTTCTACTCTAATCATCAGAGGTTCATTATGCTCTTTTTCCATCATTTTTTGGATTTCTGTTGCCCTTTTCTCTTCATGGCTCATCCAAGATGCCATGGCCATCAGCTGCAAGTCTCCTAACGCAGCATTGGGGTCCCATAGGTTCATATCAGTAAGGGCCATGTTGTGTAAATAAAACTCTGCCAGCTTCGCTTTGTCCTC
The DNA here is from genome assembly GCA_031772625.1 of Pinus tabuliformis. NCBI lineage: Eukaryota > Viridiplantae > Streptophyta > Pinopsida > Pinales > Pinaceae > Pinus > Pinus tabuliformis. The sequence continues at coordinate 80,037,462 of CM062810.1, read as the reverse complement.
AGCTGAACTGTGGTCACATAGATCCATGAATTGGCCATAATCCTAAAAAGGTATGGTGCCTCTCTGGGCCAGAGTCTTGATTTGAAATTGGAGCCACTGATCCTTGAGGTACACTACATATGATTTAGCTGGCTGCCTACACTGTAGTGCCTCCATAGCCCAGCTAGCCATGTAGGCTAATTGGGCTTCCCTTTCCTGTAGTTGCCTTCTTAAGATCAATACCTCATTTCCTGCCTGGGGTTCCCCTTCCTGTTGTTGTCTTATTAATATCTCACTTTCTGCATGGGGTTCCTTTTCCTGCTGCTGTCTTCTTAAGAACAATAGCTCATTTTCTGCCTGGGGTTCCCTCTCTTACCATTGTTTCTTTAACCTCTCATTTTCTTCTTCCAATTGCGATCTCCTAATGCCTTCTATATGCCTTACAATGCTTAATTCTTTGCCCATCTATCTCAACTTGTTTTCCATGTGCCCAATGTCTTCCACCACTTTTAATTTTGTGATCTGCATCCACCTATGGCTTCTGACCCTTTCTTTTTCTATAGCTCAAAGAAGAGTGGGATTGCAAATTTCCGAGGGATAATTTTTCCTCCTTCAAGAAGGTTGTAATAAGAGCTCAGTTTAGGCTGTGGGTCAGGTTATGGTATCTCTTTTGCCTTATCTTTCTCCTTGGTCTGCTCTTCTGCCTCTTTCTCAAGTTTCTCAGTCTCTCATAGCTTTGTCTAGGTCTCCTGTAGGGCAGTCTGTGCCTCCTGTAAGACAATTTTAGAGTCCTATAGTTTTATCCTTTCTTTCCAAGTGGAGGTCTTAGGATTTCCTCTCTCATAGGTGATGGGTGTTTTGGATGGAGATTCCTCCTTTTTGGCAGTAGGGGAATCTTCAATGATGATGGGCTCCTTTGAAGGTGGCTGAGGCTTCCCCATCTTTATTCTGGTGCTTTTTCGAGCCTTGAAGTACATGGATGGTTGCCTTTTCCTCTTTTCCTTGGGCTTGACTGGAGTACTAAGTGCAACAAGAACAACTACTGCCTCCCTTGCTAGTGTCTCAGGAGACACTTCTTCCTACTTTGCTTCTTTTTCTTCATCTGCTGTCTTTCCTGTTTCTGCTGGTTTTGTTTCTTCTATCCTTGTTTTGGTTTGTTCCTCTTCCTGCTTAGTTTCTGCCTTCTCTGTGGTAGCCTTTTTCTGTACTGTCTTAGGCTTTTTCCTTTCTGTTCTAGGCCTCTTCTTTTTCTCTGCTGCGGTCTTATTCTTCTCTGTTCTTGGTTCCTTCTTCTTTTTTGTTTTAGCCTTATCTTCCTTGGTGTCATGTTTCTCCTTCCTAAAATTGCGTTACTCCTTTGTATATGTGAGTATGAAGGTGGTGAAGGAGACAATATCTCAGAACAGAGAGCAGATGAAACTGTTTTCTTTTTCTTTTTTTTTAAAGAAACAGACAGAATTTTGAATGCAATTTCCTCTTTTACAGGCTTAATTTCTCTATAGTTGCATCACTCCTATTTGTAGATGTGAATACCACAGTGGAGAAGGAGATAATACTTCAGCACAAAGAGCAGATAAAAAGACTGTGTTTTTTTTTAAAGAAATAGGCAGAATTTTGATTTCAATTCTCCTTCCTTTTCAACTCAATACTTGCTGGAAATCACATAACCCTTTGTGTATATGAATGTAAGAATTTACAGGGTAAGTTCCTCAGAAATAACACCAAAAGGACACCGCTCACAACCAGATCACAGATCAATACACCAGTATTTTTGACGTGGTTAAAACCCTCAAAGAGGGAAACAGTCCACGGCCTGAGCCAACGCGGCCACTTCAGGCAATTTATTAATCAAAGAATGAAAATTTACATAAGCTTCTCTCATGCACGGATTACCCTACAAATGACCCTCCATGCGCTTTAAATAGAATTCATGGACCAATCGGGTGTCAAGCCACAGATCAAGTATCGGTAATACCGAGGAGAGAATGAATCGTCGGATCACTACATATCGTGACCGTCGGATTGTAAGTTACAAAATGTACAACGGTAAAGAAACACACTTTACCTAACTCTATACTAGACCAAGTTGTACTTAACTATTTCCTATGTGTCGGAATATCCTAACATCCCCCCTTAAGAACAACTTGGAATAGGATTGAAGGATTTACAAATATGACACAATAGGAGAAGGAAGGAGGCACTAGAGCCTATCCCCCTTAGTGACAACTTCCTGAACTCCAACCATAAATCGAAGTTTAGTGAACTTCGACTCTGTGAGAGCCTTTGTGAAGATGTCTGCAACTTGATCATCTGTTGAACAATATTGCACTTCAAGAACATGGTCGTGAATGAGCTTTCTGATGAAGTGCATGTGCAGTTCAATGTGTTTGCTGCACTGATGTTGAACTGGATCTTTGCATAGCTGAATGGCACTTTGATTATCACACCAAAGTGTAGTCGAATGCTGCTGCTGAAAGCCAAATTTTGACAGGATCTGACGAAGCCACAAGGCTTCCTTACTAGCTTCTACGGCACCACGATACTCTGCTTCTGCTGATGAAAGAGAAATGGCACCCTGTTTCTTGCAAGCCCATGTAATAGGTCCTGAACCAAGAGTGAACACATAACCGGCAGTAGACTTCCGATCATCAGGGTCACCAACCCAATCAGAATCAGTGAAACCAACCAATAAAGGAGATGCTTTGGCACTGTAATGAATCCCAAACTGAACTGTACCTCGAACATAACGAAGTATTCTTTTAGCTGCTTTCCAATGACTTTCACGGGGGTTTTGCATGAACCGAGCAACAAGGCCAACAACAAAGGAAAGGTCAGGACGAGTATGGGTTAGATACAAAAGTTTTCCTACAAGTTGACAGTATAAGGTAGCATCAACTTCATGAGAAGTACAAGTGACTGAGAGTTTGACTCCAGACTGAAAGGGAGAAGGGGCTGGCTTACAATCTTCCATGTGAAAATGACGTAGAATATCACAAGCATACTTGGATTGGGAAAGGGAAATACCCTCCTTGGATTGCAAGACTTGAAGACTGAGAAAATAGTGTAAGTGTCCTAAGTCTGTCATTTCAAATTTCCTTTTGAGGCTAGACTTCACATGGTTTATAAGGTTGGGATCACTACCAGTAAGGATAAGATCATCAACATAAAGAACAAGGATGATAAGAGAGTTTCCCACTTTCTTGGTGTAGACAGTATTGTCAGAATGACACCTAGAAAAGCCAGATTCTAAAAGAAAGCTATCCATTTTGGCATACCAAGCCTGAGGAGCTTGCTTGAGACCATAAAGGGATTTCTTAAGTCGACAAACAAGGATGGAGTCTGTTTGTATGAAGCCAATGGGTTGTTCCATATATATTTCTTCATGCAAGTCCCCATGCAAGAAGGCAAATTTAACATCCATCTGATGGACTTCCCATTTGAAAGAGGCAGCGAGGGAAAGAACAAGGCGGATAGAGTTCATTTTGGCAACAGGGGAGAAGGTTTCAGTGTAGTTAATGCCTTCAACTTGTGAAAAGCCCTTAGCAACAAGACGAGCTTTATGTTTATCAACTTTCCCATCTGGTCCATACTTGGTTCTGTAAACCCATTTGCATCTAACAAGTTTTCGTCCCTTTGGTAAAGGAACAAGATCCCATGTATCATTTGCCAATAATGAATGATATTCTTCATTCATAGCTGCTTCCCAATCTGGATGTCCTGAAGCTTCTGCAAAGGTGCCAGGATCATAATTTACTGGAGCTTGAGCCAGTAAATAAGAGGCTCTCTCGAACTGAGAACGTGTGCATCGCTGATCTGTAGGATCACCGGCAAGATCACCTACTGCATCTCGAGTAGCACGAACCCATTTTGGAAGTTCAGGAGTTGAAGGAGGATCCTGAGATGGTGGGGGAGGATTGTCATCCTCACTTTCATCATCTGAAGAAGAAATGTTTTCAAAGGTAGAAGAGATAGGGAGAGGTGGCACATCCGCCGGACTAGGCTCGCAGGCCGATATATTTTCATCAAATTTTACATCTCTTCTAATGATAACATTTTTGGACTTAAACGGAATAAGTCTATAGCCTTTGACATCTTCAGAATATCCAAAAAAAGTACATTTTTCACTCTTAGGTTCTAAAGCTTTATGCTTTTCATCTGGAATATGGGCCCACGCTTCACTTCCAAAAACACGAAAGTGACTTATATCTGGTTTGATTGAGCTCCATGCTTCTTCTGGAGTGATATTCTTTAAAGCCTTAGTAGGAGTGTGATTTATTATGTAATTTGCACAGTTAATTGCTTCTGCCCAAAACTAAGACCAAGTCCTTTAGATTGTAGCATACAATTAGCCATTTCCTTTAAGGTGCGATTCTTCCTTTCAGCTACACCATTTTGTTGTGGAGTATATGGAACAGTATGTTGCATTTGAATTCCATTCTCAGTGCAATAGTTGATGAATGTGTTTTTAACATATTCTCCGCCATTATCAGATCTTAACTTAAGAATTTGATGTCCAGATTGTTTTTCAACAAAGGCCTTGAAGGCCAAAAAAGTGTTAAATACTTCACTCTTGAGTTTTAAGAAGTATACCCAAGTGCGTCTGGAGAAATCATCAATGAAAGTTAAGAAATACTTGCAACCAGAGAATGACACAACTGGAAGTGGACCACATAAATCACTATGCACAAGCTGTAAAGGGGCTGAGGCGTGCCAAGAGGCACGTTTTTCAAAATTGTCCCGATGATGTTTTCCGAGTACACATCCGGAACAAACACCATCTCTGCAAGATACCATAGGAAGACCTGTCACCATATTTTATTTACATAGATGCTGAAGGGAGCGATAGTTTAAGTGACCAAATCGCTCATGCCAAAGTTTGCTCACTTCATCGTTATGAGCAAAAAATACTGAGGGAAGATTTGATGACCAAAAGTTGTGAAACTTATACAACCTTGTAGAATCATCAGCAATGCCAGTAGCCAAAATCTGTTTAGGATCTTTTAAGTCCTTGATTACAACATCATGAGGTGAAAATTCAACAATTTTACCTTCACCTGAATGAGTTATCTGATATACAGATAGAAGGTTGCAGGATAAGGTTGGAACACATAATACATCATTAAACTGACCATTGTCTAGATGAACAGTTCCAGTCCCTACAACATTAAGAGATCTATCATCACCAACATATATATTTTTGGTGTTACAATCATTTAAAGAAGAAAACATGGCTTTGTTTTTGGCCATGTGATAAGAAGCTCCAGAATCAATGAGACACTCATGAGAATGAGAAGAAGAAGATACATTTAATGCATAGCCAGACCGAGATGCTTGACAACCACATACAAAAAGTGCCATTCCTGAAGATGAAGTTGAAGTTGAAGATTGCCCCAAATGGATGTTATGCTTCTTCATTGCTGCTTCCAAGGATTCCATCTTTTTAAAGCATTTTGATTCTAAGTGGCCATCTCGATTACAAAAATTGCAATGTCTATCAGTCTTCTTCCCTTTGTTTTTATTTGTCTTATCATTTTGTTGAAACGATTTTTCATTTTGGGGCTGAAATTGCTTAGGACCCTTGTTTGGTTTAGGACCACTCTTTTTAGGATATGACTTCTTAGGATTCTTGGAATTTGGTTGCTGCTGGGCGGCTAACGCTTTCTTGGAAGAGTTTCCAAGATTAAGAAGACCAAGGTGTAAGAGTTTTTCTTGTTCTCTTATTAAAGAATCACAAAAAGAGTCAAAGGAAGGGGGTTTGTAGTCTTTTCCTTGAGAAATGAAGGCTTCTCTTTTAGAATGGAAGGTGGAAACAAATACAGAGTAGGCTGGTCCCAACTTAGTAAGGATGGAATAAATAAGGTTACTATCTTCTTTCTTAACCTTAACACTTTCCAAAAGATATCTAAGGGTCTTGAACTTGGACAAGAAATCTTCAATGCAAGAAAAATTATTAGGGTCCAATGTAAGCAACTCATTTTCAAGTTGATGGGCTCTAATTTCATTTTTAATCCCAAAAACTTTAGTGATTTGTTCCAATGCTTCATTAGGAGTATCAAGTTCTGCAATATGGAATCTAAGATCAGGAGAGATAGACATCCCTATCAAACCACGTGCTTGATCTTGTCTATTTTCCCATTTAGCAACCTTATCTTCATCCTTCGGTTTCTTCTCTTGGCCTGTGGCTATTCTGTAGAGACCTTTACTTCTAAGTAAATCCTCAATGTAGGACAACCATTGGAAGTAGTTGGTGCTGTCAAGGGTAACTTGGTATTGACTTTCCATTTCAACAGAAACTAAAGCTGAAGATGCTGAAAGTAAGTGTTCCAATGGATAGATCTCGAAAAATTAGGCTGGTTTAAAAAAAAAACGGCTCTTAAAAAGGCTTCCGGATGAAGAAGTTATGGCTTTTTGAAAAAAAGTTGTTGAAGTTGCCGACGAAGTGCGGGAATGTGTGGAAAAGAAAAAAATCTGCCCCCACAAAATGGAGACTTGAACCCAAGACCTCTACTCTCTTAAAATAGCTTTGAACCAATTGATCTATACAAAAAATTTGAGAGAGAGAGAGAGAGAGAGAGAGAGAGAGAGGGGGGGGGCTTTGGGTTGCGTGCTTGCTTTGAGAAAGCTCTTTTTTCCCTACAAAACAAAAAACACAAAACCCAACACGGACATGCAAAGAAAACGAACCTTATGGCTCAAAGTTAGCTTTAGCCAAAAAACTAAATATTTTTAAAAATGAACCTTGCGGCTCAAAGTTAGCTTTGGCCGGAAACTAAATATTTTCCTCAATGTTTCTGATTTTCCGAGATCACCTTAAGGCGTAGGGAAAAGAGCATACACATGAGAAAAATCCTTCCTTTCTGTTTCTGATTTTCCCAGATCGCACAGAGTCGCAGGGTAAAGAGCATACGTAGAAATGAAAGGTATAGATCCGGTAATAAAAAGGCTAAATAAACTGAAACCGAAATAAACAGAGAGAAAGTAACAGTAAACTGCAAATAAAGACTGTATACCTCCAGATCTTAAAAATGACGCAGCTAGGGCTACCGGAAACCTTTTCGCGTGGAACGAAAGGGGTTCCTCACTGGAACAGATGCTCCGAACACAAAAGAGCAGTCCTCTCGGCTCGAAAGAAGTCAGAAACAACAGATCTAGGAAACGGCAGTCGGATGCAGTTCTACCGGCTTCAGATTTGGATCACCAACGGACGCGACCCTCAAATAGCTCTGATACCATGTAGGAATTTACAGGGTAAGTTCCTCAGAAAGAACACCAAAAGGACACCGCTCACAACCAGATCACAGATCAATACACCAGTATTTTTGACGTGTTTAAAACCCTCAAAGAGGGAAACAGTCCACAGCCTGAGCCAACGCGGCCACTTCAGGCAATTTATTAATCAAAGAATGAAAATTTACATAAGCTTCTCTCATGCACGGATTACCCTACAAATGACCCTCCATGCGCTTTAAATAGAATTCATGGACCAATTGGGTGTCAAGCCACGGATCAAGTATCGGTAATACCGAGGAGAGAATGAACCGTCGGATCACTACATATCGTGACCGTCGGATTGTAAGTTACAAAATGTACAACAGTAAAGAAACACACTTTACCTAACTCTATACCTAACTCTATACTAGACCAAGTTGTACTTAACTATTTCCTATGTGTCGGAATATCCTAACAATGAATATGCAGAGTGAGTTTACATTGAGCCTACCTCTTTGAGCTCGAATTTTCCAGAAAAACCCCGATTTTTTCCTCTACAAGACTACTCACTGGCCCTCCTGTAGAAAGGGCTCCTGTAGGACCTGTTTCTACTCCTGTAGATCCTGATAATTTCCTGTAGAATCCGATAAGTAGAAGGGTTCTGAAAATGACAGAGAGCGATTGTTTTGAGGCTCTGAAGGTAGTAGGTAGCTTGTTGCAGTCGAGAACACGACGATACAAATGAAAGCAAAGGTGGTGAGAGTGTTTCAAGGAGGAGTTCTTATGGCTATTTATGGAGACTTCCAGTGATGGAGGGTGAGCTAGCCAAGTGTACGTTGGCCCCATTCAGACCGTTGGTCCCCACTGCAGTGCTATCATGAAACTTTATGCTGCCTGCCCACAATCACTTCCACCATTCGCGTTGGATTCCGCCACTACCTGTTTTGAGATTTTTATGAGTTGACTGGACACACGTGCTGAGTGCACTCGCTGAGTGCTGTTTGAACTGGACGAGGGTGGCTAGTTAGCTGGCCACTGATCTAGTTTAATCTCAACCATCTCATTTGTCCATGTAATTTTTAGATCATACAAATACAACAGAGGAACGGGTTAGTCACTTACCTGAGATTCAAATGCATTTGCTGTGAGGTGCTATGGCTCCTTTGATTGCTGCATGCTCTTTGCTTTCTGATGTGTGGCTATTTTTCTTGTGCAGGTATCCTCTTGGTTGGATCTAAGCTACAGGAGTCTGCTTCAACCTTCAGATTTGCACCCTCATGCTACTGATGCTAGATTTTAATGGGATAGTGACTTGTTTTGTCCATATCTCCCAAACGGTAGACTGGATTGACCTGAAATTTTCTGAGCATGTTTCCATCATCATTATGCACCTCCCATAGAAAAATTTTGGTTAATGGATGCACGGATTTCGAGAAAAACTGAAAATGGTTGAAGGTGATGGAGGTCGATTTCTTGGAAACCATGCACTGGAATTGGCTGAAATTGCTTGGGCATGTTACCATCACCCATATGCATCTCCCCATGAAACAGGTTTTTAAATGGATGCACGAATATGGAGAAAATGCAAAAATGGCTGAAGGTGATGGAGGCTGATTTCTTGGAAACCATGCACTAGAATTGGCTAAAATTGCTTGGGCATGTTGCCATCATCCCTATACAACTCCCCATGAAACAATTTTTTAAATGGATGCACGGTTTTCAAGTTAGGGAAAAAACAAATTTCTGCTCTATGTATTTTTGTATCAGAGCATTCTGCAGTTTTTTGGACAGTAAGAAAAAATGAGCTTGGGCTGTAATGCAGACTTGGAAATGATGGAAGAGAGGTTTGAATATTGCAGGGGGATTTATAAACCCTTTATGAAGCTTCCATGTTCCCCAAACTGCTTTTAAAATCCATTTCTAGCTCTCTGTAATTTCTACAGGAGTCTCCTGTAGAAAACACAGTTTTCAGAAAAGAAGCACAATGAGGTGGAAAGAATGTCAAGAATGATGGAGAAGGGTTAGGGAAGGTAGGATAGGTGCTGTTATTGGTTTCAGAGCTTTCTTGGCACTTGCTGCTGCTTCCTAAAGTTCTCCTGCAGACCTGCAATACAACTGGAAATTCATTTTTTTTTTTTTTTTGAAAACAACTAGGGCGCCTCAAGGAGGTTTTCACCCTAATTGCCTGCCCTGGGCGCCTCCAAGGGAGGTTTTCACCCAGGGATCTTATTCTCTTTTTATTTTCTCTTCTTTCCAACCCATTGACCACCTCATGGAGGTTTTCAATCAATGAGCCAATTTGAGGCGCCTCCGAGGAGGTTTTCACCTTAGATTTTTATTTTTTCTCTTATTTTTCATTTTTTCTTTTCCATTTTTTTTCTCTACCCTACCCTACTTGAAAAACAAAATCATTTTCAAGTATAAGAATACTTCCAATGGAGCCATGTGCACATCGAGATGATAGACAAAATGATGTGGAGGCTTGAAATGCATGCTTTGACAGGTATCCAGATTTCAGAGACCAAATGATTTGACTTTGAAGGGATCAAGCATAGTTGAGGAAGAGAGTACTGCTGCAACTTAATGACTGTCTGGAACCATATTTGAATATAGTTGTGATGTCCTTGGTCCTTTTGCTGATTTGGATCATTCTTCATGTCACCTTCTACCATGACCTTCACATCTTCCTCTTTTTGCTGATTTTTCTCTTGAATACATGGAGGATTTGATGGTAACCATGAGGGAGCTCTCTCGATCTCTGATTTTGATGTCCTCTCTTCATCAAGTGCAGCCAATGGTTCTTTGACCTTCTCTTTTGCATCTTCTTCTGCTGGATGTGGTCCTTCAATGATATCAATATAATCTCTTTTTTGCAATACTCTTCCTGAGCTATGGTGAATATCATTGAGCTCAAGAGGATTTGTTGGAAGTGTTGTACCTTAGCACTATAATTGGGTTGAGCAGCTCCAATGTGCGGGTTTGGAAATGGTGGTTCCCCACTATATACTTGTTGGGCCTATCTATTGTTCAGGTTTGGGTTCAGCTGGGCAGGCATTTGAGGTTGCCTTGGTGGAGCAGGAGACAATGGTTAAGCAGGTGGTGGAGGAAAAAGGGCGGGAGGAGAGTTGTATAGGGGCCTCCACCCCTGATGAGGTGCATTCCACTAAGGTGGTGGCTGATCATAGGATTGAAATGAATGGTTGGCTGGTTGGGTATGATATGGAGATGTGAAGGACCAAGGAGGAGGTGTGGACCAGGAAGGATGAGCAGGGGGGCCCCAAGAAGGTATGGATGTGACTTGGTTGGGGTTGTAGTATGCCTGAGATGTCCCTTGCATCCCCTGCTGATATGGTCTAGGTCCATGCGACCTCCTTTGGTCTATGTAATAGATCTGTTCAGTGACTTTTGCGGCCCCTTGGTATACAACTTTAAGTCCGGGCAAGGAAGGGCACTTGTCTGTAGAATGATTTTCTTCACAGATTGAACAAATCTCTGTAGAGTTCAATGGGTAGTCATTCCTAGGATGCCTCCTGGTGCATCTAGGGAAAAAAATGGCCAAAGCCCTCTCTGCTTCCTCTTGTTTTCTTTTGATATGCATGGCAAGAATCTGCAGCATCTCACTCTTGAAGTCTTCCCACATGTTTCCAATTTCACCTTTAATGGATGAGTTGGAAGAAAAGGTACTGCTCCCAACATTTCTGTTTTCAACCATTGGCTCCAGAGGAATGTTTTCTTCTTCTTCTTCCCCTATAGGTTCTTCAAATATGTCTGGCTGTTACCTAAGGGTTTTTCTTGATTGCAGCCACTGAAGAAGAGAGAAGGTTGGTTGTGTGAAGTAGTGGGGGTGTTGGGCAAACATTTTCCTTAATTATATTTATTCCTATGACGCATGAAAGGAAATATTTTTGGTTGGTTTTTGTTTTTTCTTCTGCTTGTACTTGCAAAACTGAAATTAATTGAACAAACAAATCGCAACTACTGAAATGAACTTGTTGAAAGGAAAATTGCAAAATGGAAATGAAAGCAAGGAAATGACTAATCTACTTTTGTTGAAATGGAAATTGTAGAATTGAAATGACTAATCTACTTTTGCTGAAATGGAAATTGCAGAATTGAAATGACTAATCTACTTTTGCTGAAATGGAAATTGCAGAATTTGATATGACTAATCTACTTTTGCTGAAATGGAAATTGCAGAATTGAAAAGAAAGCAAGGAAATGGCTAATCTACTTTCGCTGAAATGGAAATTGAAGAATTGAAATGACTAATATACTTTTGCTGAAATAAACTACTTAGCAGAATGTTGCAGTAGAAAATAGAAGAAAGCAATAATCACAAAATACTCTGACGCTTCCCCGGCAACGACGCCAAAAAGTGGTGAGCACCAGTATTGCAGCAATAATGCTGCAACTCCTGGGGCTTCCTACTTTACTTTTATCAACCCGGTAGTTCGTAACAAACTTGGAAGCGACAGTGCTGTATGCACAAGTACTAGCTCTTACTGCAGGCTGTCACTTGGTCAGCTGGCGCAAGATCACTAGGAGCTTAAGCCAGCTTCTATGAATTTCCAGAAGAAGCTTTTAACCATGATGAAAGAAAGCTAACTCTACAGAGGCTATTCTATTTGTAGAAAGAGAAAGAAGACTGGAATGTAAGGCAAACCCTAGCAAACCCTAATTTATCCAACTAACCCTACTTTTGCAGAAAAAGAGATAGAAACTAATGCGATGAGTGCCATTGACTATTGAAAAAGGTAAATTACATTTATTCAAGCTACTTCTGAAATGAAATGAGAAGAAAACATCTTTTTGTGCTTTTGAGTGTTTTTATGTGAAATTATTATGCTTGTAATTTATCTGGTTGTGATTGTGCAAAGGTTTGGTGGCAAAGGAAGATGGACTTGGTTTTTGCAGAGGTGGAGGAAGGTGTGGAGAGGTCCTAATAAGCCCCTAGTACCCTTCTAAATACTTCCCTTGCAATCAGACTTCGAAAAATCACTCACAGGAAATTCTACAAGAGGCTGCAGGGGATCTACAGGAGGAGTCCGAGAGCTATTTTTGGAGGTTTTAAAGGTGGGAAAATGATAGGAAAGGGTAACTGAAGGATAGATGAAGGTGTTGAGGTGTCTGGAGCTTATCAAGGAAGATCAAGAGGGAAAATGATGGTTGAATTTGTTCAAATGGCAAGAGGGAAGCTTATGGAGAAAAATGCAGAAATTAGGGCAGATTGGTGAAATGTTGCGAATGACTTGGGAAATCTGTGAGAAGTGAGTTGATGCTGGCTGCTTTATGGATGTATGGTGAGTTGAGGTGTCCTGCAAGAGATCTGCACATCTACTTACAAAAACTAATCAAAGAAAGGACTAACTATACCATGAAAACAAAAATTTCTCTAGCTTGACCTAATTTCTAACTTACAAACAGAAAATGCTGAATAGTAACCTTTGAACAGAAAAGCATGCAGAGAGATCTATTGTAAAAGAACAGGAAATGATCTAGGAACTGAATATGAAGCAATACATTAATCTTTCCAAATCAAGTCATCACACTAGAAATTACATGGGAGAGCAAAACTGTGTTTTTGGTGGCAGCAGTAGTGCCTTGATCTCGAATCATAGTCCTAGAAAGGGAGAAAGTAGATCAGGGCCCGCTGTTGGTCTTTTTGAATCTTAGTTTGTCACTGCATTAACCTACTTGAGCAACTGAAATAAAAACAACTATGCAAACCATCAAAAGCAACCTGATCTAAACAAAGTAAAATGAATCTATCTAACAAAAATTAACTCATGAACTAAAGCAAAAACATATAAGTACAAAGCAAGAGGTGCTGGGCAGCTTGGTTTGGGCCCTAACCCAAGATCTTCAGCGCTTTGAAATAGATCAGTACTGGCTCAAGAAATATTTCATCTTCATTATCAAAAATAATGGTCACATTACATGAACTGTTCTCAAAAAGAAACTCGAAAATGAGCTGAACAAGTGCTGCACAAAAGTGCGAAAATTCTACTAATGACTGGCTAAAATCCAACTAAAAAAACTAAGCACCTAAGCCCTGCTATTTATACAACTCGAGCCTCCAACAACTCTCCTAAAATCAAGGAGCTCAGCTTCCCAAAACTACAGATAAATAACAGTCCTTCTTTACTTGCTCGGTTGCCCCTTGGATGCACTAATGTGGCTGTTTGTGCTCCGAGTTTCTAATGGAGAATTTGAGGTAAGGGTTCATAAATGAAGGGGACACCCCCCTACAAATCCTCTTCCCTATTTTCCTCGAATATTGGCTACCAAATGCTCATAAATCCTTTGACTTTGTCCAAAATTGACCAAAAAATCTGCATAAAGCACACATTAGACTTCATGGCATAATGACTAACCCAATTCACTCTATTAGCATAAATGAGAATGGTGGATTAAGTCGAATTAAGAGGCAGAATGAGCCCATATAATTACCCATTTATGGGGCTCATCACCGTGCCCTATGTACATAACATGCGTATTGTTGTTTTGTTGTTTTGCTTTGCTATTTTTGCTTCGTTTTGATTTTTTTTGTCTTGATTTGCTTTGTTTTGTTTGTCTTTCCATTTCATTTTGTAAGTAAGTTTTATCCTACATTGTGTTTTGGCTTTTGAATAAGTATGTGGCTGAAGTACAAGAGTCTTGTGACACTGCAACACTTGGCCAATCCTGTGTCCGTCTTCTCTATGCTTGGTTATAAATTTTGGCCGATGAAGTCTTGATGAAAAATACGATCTGTTTGTAAGGGAAGCTCTGGTAGAACCATGAACCTGTGTCCAAACTGGGGAACTCCATGCCTGTACTCAGTCTTCTTCTCTATGCGTTCAAGCTCATCCAATTAATAGAAACAGAGAAGGGGAAATTCTAAACGAGCAAACCTAAATCAGAGGTCTTACATGCTTCTCTGAAGGAACAACGTCTTGTTCTATTAATAATTTGGGATCCTCTTTCACCCCAAAAATAAATAAGTTCCTATGCATAGTCTCTTTCAAAAGAATACAAGGCGAAGAAGAGAAAGGCTTCCTACACAAAGAGGTGAAGCAGGCAACTCCACCGGGATATTGACCAGGCTCGCTGGTAGTGGAGAAATGCTTGTGTTCCTACGTGACTCGGTCGGGGTATTTTCCAGGCCCGCTAGCACCAGAGCAACACCATAGATGAAAAATTATACTATGAAAATCTTAAGTTCGTGAGCCAAATTATCATTTACGATTTTGAAACAATGTGATCTAGCTGAAAATTTTGCTATGTTTGACTAAGTTGGTACAAGGTGAACCATGTCTATACATGGGGTAAGTGGGGAAGCCAAAGTAACCTACAAAACGAATCAATACTCCCTGAAAGGCCAAGGCCTTGTGCTTAAAATGAACTGAAACAGAGAAGTTAGTATTCAACCAGTGTGTTGCCAAGTGTTGTAGCGATTGCAACACCCTCCAAAATTTTGGCCTGTATCCAGATTTCAGAGCTTTCCTTGGTTTTTCCCCTCATGGTTGCAAACACTTGGGTTCATTCCATGAGCTCTTGTAAAGTCTTTACACCCTTTTTTCTTGATCAGCCACCGGTCGTCTTTTGGCATGTTGATTGCTATGTCATGCTTGCGGTCTTGTTCTAGAAATTTTTAAGGTTTGTCTTTGTGTGCATGTGTTTTTTTTTGCTCTATGGACATCGGTCGTACACACACACAAAGTTGCAAGCATTGTCACATAAGTGTCATCATGGTCTTTCAAAGATCTATCTCAAGTGTTCTACTTGTCGCTGTTAAACTTTAAGACAGTCTCACTGAGCACATGTTTGTCTTGTTGATTTGAGGTGTCTTGTCGTCGAGTCATGCTGAGTGTGTGATTACAATGTCATGTATGCACAAGTTTACTTGCTCTCACACTTAGCCATTTTTCTTAAAAATATTTTGACTAGGCAACCCTCCTTCAACCAAACCCCGACTGAGTTGCACTACGTAGTCTCAACTCTTAGTGATCCTATTCTGCCACTTAGAACTGCATAGAGATTGAGGTTGTCTTTCGGGGTAGGCTGCACTGTGCAATCCTGGAAGTAAGCAAGCTGATTGTCTCCCATATCTACACAAAAGTTGTCCCCAAGACCGATTTAATTTGCGCTTCCCGCAAGAATATTCATCAAGCCCCCCTCTTGTCTTCCGGAACCTAAACTGCATTGTGACCTCTGTGTCGCACGGAATAAGTCGATCTTGCAAACAAGATAGACCTTCCTAGAATCTAAAGAAGACCTAATGACAAGCAAACCAACCAGACACTATCTTTCTCTAAAGATGCTTTGACAAACAATAGCAAACAAGTGTTTTTAGGGCCTACCTTAGGTCCAACGCAAGCTTGTGGATGCCCTCGCTTCTTTGATCCAAATGAGCTCCTTTTCACGAATCTGCAAACACAAACAAGGCAAACAAATTAAATAGCACCTGAAAAGCCAATTGCATAAAACATATTTAACATGAAATTCAAGGAGTCCATGAAACAAATAACATAAGATACTTGTTGAGAAAAATGAGTTTGATTGTATTAATTCAAAAGAAGAAGAACTTTACAACCTTTGCCTTGACGCTGTACAAGCTCCTCCTAGGGTCCAACAAGAAGTCTCCTCTACTTTGACAAGTTTCACTCACTCCCCAATGAAGCCAAAAAGATGTGTGATCTCTCTTCTTAAGCTCAACTAAGAAGTCTTGATTTCACCAGCATTTACCCTCAAAAAATGTTCAGCTTCTAACCTCCCCAGCAACCAGCCCAATGCCTATATTTATAGTGCAATGGAGGGAGGTTACTAGGTCCTCCTTCAAAGGGATAAAGCCCTCCTTCAAAGGGATAGCTCCTCTCATCAAGGGATTAGCTCCTTCTCTTTTGGTATGCAAGAACCACCTCAGAGCAAACAATCCACATCAAAATTCCTTCTAGAAACCTCTAGAATTAACCCAAAGTGAGTTTTTTAAGATAAAACTTGCGCCTTTTGACTTTCACAGGGGTCCGCACCTACACCGTTAGGGACAAAGCGGGCAGTTACGCAACTTTTGTACATAGAAGGTGCGGGACTGCAGGTGACCATGAGAGAAAGTGCGGAACCAGAGTTACATTGATTTTTAATGTCTTTCTCTCATTTCCAAAGCTTGATTTGAAGAGCTGAGGTCTGAGACTTGCTTAGGAGGACAGTACAATTGATGATAGACTCATACTGACTGCAAATAATCATGGTGACGATATTTTTGTGTAACAGATTGCCCCCTAAAGTGCGAAGTCTGTAGTAGATGAGGATTTCTTATCATTTAGGAAGAGTGAAGTACTTTATCATTTTGAGGATCATGTTGTGGAGAACCCGGTTGGAACCTGTAAAAGCATTCAATGCAAAATATATATATGAGATCATATCATCGTTGAGGTAGGCATTCCCATGCTCAGATCAAAACTAACTAGAAAAAATAACTACTGCTCTGATACAGGAATGATCTTGTAAAACATCACAAGTATAGACTCATGTGGACACAGTATGGACACAACCATCTGTTTATGAATAGTCCATTATATAATGAATACAAAATTCCTCGCAGGCTGGATTGTGGAAACTAGATCCAGGGTCTTCATTTCTACTTCCCGAAATAGTACGATTCTATCCATGCGAATGAATGTGTTGACGTCGAACATGGTAGAAACCCCTTGATTACCAGTCAATGATGTAAACTGTTAACAAGTGTGAGAGAAACCACCAGTGATGTCAATGGCTCTCAAAGTACCCAGTACAATCCGTGAGATGCGAATAAATGTGTTGATGTCGAACATGTCACGGAATCCTTTGATCGAAAGTCAATGATGTAAACTGTCGTCAAAGGCGAGAAGCCTGCCATTGAGACATGCAAACTTCAAGGTACTAACGATTCCTAGATCATCTTTCTAGATAATGAGCTGATGTCGATAGAAAGCGATCCGTTGTAGGCAAGCCCACAACACGAAATCATGGATCAAGTTGAAGAAATTTAGTTGTAAGGACTGATTCAGGGATGGTCAAGATGGATGACAGATATTTTGCAAATGAATGGCTTATTGGCAGTGACCTCTTGAACACATAACAACACGACAAATGGCTTGGTGACAATTGACCCAAAGTTAATACCCAGAAACTGGCTGAAGACTTTCAATGTGGTTTGATCAACTGTTAGGCAAATGATTTCCCAACCCAGGCGAATAAAAGTGTTGTGTTCAAGAGTGGTTACAAAGTATGACAAACAGGCTCATTTTGCTCTCTTTTCCCCCACCATTTCTGGCAAGTACCTCTTTATTTTTGACAAGCTTGAGGAGGATAACATTTGCTTAATTATAAGCTCATCCTTCGGATGAGTCCAACTTAGTTTAAATTCGAACCCTAAGAAGGAGTGGTTTGTTCCCGTTTGTAATTGAACAGGTCCTTTACTGTGAAATTTTAACGAGTCCAGTATAGGAGAAACTCGGCGTTTTTCAGTTTTAGAGAGTTTGAAAAAACTTAAGAAGACTCCAGGGTTGACCTTTTTCGTAAATTTGTGTCTCCCAAGCCCGAAAAAGTATAAAATAATACTTGAGAGAACCGCTTGATCTTTTACGACCAAGGAGTACTTTTCGTCATTAGTGCCCTTGACCCGAAAAAGTAAAAAAGCGATCAATGACACGTCGTTTTATGACCGATATCGAATTTGAAACGACAAAAATCTGGCAATCTTTTCATGTTTTTACGGTCGGAAAAGAGCTGTAAGTGGACCGTATTTTAATTCCATTTTAACGAGTTTAAAAGAAACACTCGACAATCTTTTCATGTTTTAGGAGTCAGAAAAGAGCTTAAAGATGACTCTACATGTTTTTCGTTGAAAATGATAGATTTCGCGTGAATAATCCTTTATTCTGCACAAAAACACAAACATTACTCATACCTGTTTGAAGTGGATAAAAATGTCGTAAAATACCTTTTCAAAGTGAAACATAAACAAATTTGCAATTTATTTACTCAAAAAACTTATAAAAAGGGCCTTTGTCAATTCATTTTTACCGTTTGAGTTTGGGTGAGAAAATAGTGCTTTTGCTCAGAAAACTTCCCGTGAAGATTGCGGAAAATCCAACCGTCGGAATCGAACACTGTCTTCTCCAGGTAATCCACATCATCCCACTCTTCATTTTTAACCGTTTAATTTTTTGTTTTAGTCTTTTATTTCATTTTTGGGAGGGTTTTTAGGTGAAAAACCCGCGCGCGGAGGCCTGCAGGTTTACCATTGCGGGCCTGCCGACCCCGACTTTTTCTCCATTGGGAAAAAGCTCGGGATACGCACCTTCCGTGTAGAAAAAGTGCGGTCCCACGCACTGTGTCTAACCCGGAGGGTGCGTACCCCGCCGCAAGCGTTTTGAGCCCAAAAATTCTCAAAAATGGACCACACAAAATATTTTCTAGCATTTTAATTTGTCTTTATACTTGATGCAGAGATTACATCATGCTAGATTGGCGTGAACGAGAGCATGAGGACGTGGATGCCACCGCATGGAATCATCAGCCTTCACTTAATGCTTTGAGGGCGTGCGGATTGTACAAATTCTGGGCCATTCTTGGCATGGGGGCTCAGGTGGATTTCTTACAGTGGCTGGTTGATAGATGGAGCATACAGGACCAGTGCTTCTTTATTGGTGGCCACCAGCTCGAAATCGAGCCGGCGGACATATATTTCTTGACTGGTTTGCCTAAAAGAGGCGAAGACTTGACTCTGCACGGGACTAGGCCAGGTGGCTAGTCTGTCGATAGCCTCCGGCTAGAGTATTGCAACAGCCAGGCTAGAGACAAAGGGATAGACATAAAGACGATATCCCGTCCCGAGCTCATGGTGATTGCATTCACTGTCACCAGACTTTGCAGAGCTGCCGCATTACATATTGCCACTGGATCCCAGATGCGTATGGCAGTTGATTGCTTTCCAGGCACCATCTTCAACTAGTGCGATGCCGTGTTGGCCAATGTGAAAGGCTAACTAACCAGGGCCAAGAACGGACGACTAAAGGCCTTTGGTTATGGGGCTTTGGTCGTGAGTTTTGGCCTGGAGAGGGTTCCTATGCTGATCCCACAACACCTTACTGTTGGAGCTGGGCTTCCTCGAGAGCCCAAACTGATGCGATGGGTCGCAGTCATGGCTCGTCACTCGGACGAGAGGATAGAGGTTGCTCGATTCAAACCTGAGTATTTCCAATGGCTGGAAAACCAGGTCTTTTCTATTCAGGACTTCCCTTATGCTGGGATTGATTTTCGTGGTGACCCAGACATGGTTCTTCCACCAAGAGAGCAGTGGGACGAGTCAGGTAAAATCATTTTCAACATTTTTCCTATTTTTATTTTTTTTTATTTTTCCATCGTCTCAAAACTGATAGTAAAAATTTGAAAATGTAGATGTGGGTCCATAGAGACCAGCCGCTCTCCGGCCTTTCGAGAGGAGGCAACCAGTTACACCCGCGCCAGCCCCACAGGACGAATCAACAGAGGTTTTGGCCGAGTTGGAGGGTCACCTCGAGCGCTTGACATGAGATATTCCTGAGACCACTATAGACGACATTCCTCGTCGACTTCAGTGCTATGTGATTGGGGTCCCGGGACCTTTTAGGAGGTTCCTTTGTAAGGTGTCCCGTGCAGTGGTTTCTTATAGAGATCATCACCAGTGATAGGATGATCGCCTATTGTGGGCACATGTGACATTTTTGTTTTTTGTACTTATCATTTTTGCCGATCATAAGGTGTTTTTCAACCTATGATCGAGGACGATGTATTTTTTGACACACTCCTATATATATATCACTATTACCGGCTTATCTTGTAAATCATGTTATGGAATGGTTTTAAATTTACATGTATGATTATTGCAAATGTCTATTTAACATTCGAGAAGCAATTACATCTGCTAATGTATTTAAAGATCTCGGAATATGTTGATATTTAATGTAATCAAATTCACGTTCCAAGAGACGCACTCTCAAAAATAATCTTAATAACACTGTATTTCTAATGGCATACACTCTATTAAGCTGTAATACAACGAGTTCAGAATCTAACCTCACTATCAAACTCCGAATCCCAAATGAAATAGATTCAGATAATAACTCAATCATTGCACTATACTCGACAATGTTGTTCGTTGTTTGACCGAGGCTAACCCCATGCATAGATACTAACTCGTCAGAGGGCGAATAGATAACCCAAGCTGCAGAAGAGATGTTCCGTGTATTATGACAAGCACCATCAGCGAAACCAATGTATGTTTGGAGAGGCATCGACATATGCAATATCAAGAGTAAAACCAAGATAAGCAGGAATAATGATGAAAAAAACACTCTCTAAGCTAAGCACACTGTTTAAACTAAAACACACCAGCTAGAAAGAAAAACTATCCTAACTAAATCTCCATACCCATTCTTTTAAGCATAATACCTTTTCAAGTAAAGGCCATTTATGGGTTTACCCAAAGAGTCCCCATCAAAGTCTACCAATTCATAGGCCCCTTTGGCTAGCTTTCGCTTGACAATATAGGGATCATGCCACATAGGAATGAATTTTCCAGCACCTAATTTATCATTAGCTTGATCATAAACTAAGACTAGATCTTCTTCCGAAAAATTTTGAGGGGTCACATTTCGATCATACTGAGCTTTCATCCATTTTGCGTGAGTCTCGATCGCCAATGCAGCATCACGTCGATTCTCATCTAATTGAGCCAAGTATAAAAAACTCTTTTCCTCTTTGGAAGTGGCTGGAAGTAACTCGATGGCCATTTGTAGTGACGGGATTTCGCATTCAATGGGTAACACGGCTTCCAAACCATAGACTAGTTGGAAAGGAGTGAACACTGTTGATGTTTTTACTAAAGTTCGGTACGCCCAAAGCGCTGAAAATAGCATGTTGTGCCAATTCGACCGATGAATCCTAATGATTCATCGGATCATGATAACTAAAACTTTGTTGATGGACTCAACCAGACCAGTCGCTTGTGGATAATAAGGGGTTGAACTATCGTGACGTAAACCAAGCTGGCCTGTAAGTTCGGTCATCATAACGTTTCGAAAATGACGCCCATGATCAGTGATTATCACTTGTGGGACACCAAACCTAGTAATTATATGATTGAACACGAAAATTGCAGCTGTCTTGCCGTCTGCCTCGAATGTAGGCATCGCCTCGGCCCACTTAGTAAAATAATCTACCGCAAGGATGATATATGCATGCCCCCCGGCCGAGTGAGGGTTACATGTAATAAAATCGATACCCCATTTGGAAAAAGGACCAACGACAATTATAGGGTGGAGAGGAGCAGGTGGAGCACGCATCTTACGATCAAAATCTGGCAATTGTGTCATTTTCGGACCGCCGTAATACAATATTTAAATAAAGACGGCCAGAAGTAGCCAGCGCGCAATATCTTTTGGGCTGTGGCAAACCCAGACATATGACCGCCACACGCTCCAGAGTGACAGTCATTTAGAACCCTTTCA
Source organism: Pinus tabuliformis (assembly GCA_031772625.1). Taxonomy (NCBI): domain Eukaryota; kingdom Viridiplantae; phylum Streptophyta; class Pinopsida; order Pinales; family Pinaceae; genus Pinus; species Pinus tabuliformis. The sequence continues at coordinate 80,015,761 of CM062810.1, read as the reverse complement.
GCTTCCTCGTGAGTTAAACAACGTCGAAAAACAGAGTCCGCCCCACGATGATAAAGAGTATCTCCAATAATCCTGAATTGTTGGGACTGGAATCAAATTTTCCGACGTTCTGACCTTGAAATTTCTGGCCGAAAGGATGCGAAACCAGAGATTCTGGGTTCGATCCCCAGCGGAGTCGCCATTTTGTCACACGGAATAAGTCGATCTTGCGGACAAGATAGACCTTCCTAGAATCTAAAGAAGACCTAATGACAAGCAAACCAACCAGACACTATCTTTCTCTAAAACAATAGCAAACAAGTGTTTTTAGGGCCTACCTTAGGTCCAACGCATGCTTGTGGATGCCCTCGCTTCTTTGATCCAAATGAGCTCCTTTTTGCGAATCTGCAAACACAAACAAGGCAAACAAATTAAATAGCACCTGAAAAGCCAATTGCATAAAACATATTTAACATGAAAGTCAAGGAGTCCATGAAACAAATAACATAAGATACTTGTTGAGAAAAATGAGTTTGATTGTATTAATTCAAAAGAAGAAGAACTTTACAACCTTTGCCTTGACGCTGTACAAGCTCCTCCCAGGGTCCAACAAGAAGTCTCCTCTACTTTGATAAGTTTCACTCACTCCCCAATGAAGCCAGAAAGATGTGTGATCTCTCTTCTTAAGCTCAACTAGGAAGTCTTGATTTCACCAGCATTTACCCTAAAAAAATCTTCAGCTTCTAACCTCCCCATCAACCAGCCCAATGCCTGTATTTATAGTGTAATGGAGGGAGGTTACTAGGTCCTCCTTCAAAGGGATAAAGCCATCCTTCAAAGGGATATCTCCTCTCATCAAGGGATTAACTCCTTCTCTTTTGGTATGCATGAACCACCTCAGGGCGAACAATCCATGTCAAAATTCCTTCTAGAAACCTCTAGAATTAACCCAAAGTGAGTTTTTTAAGATAAAACTTGCGCCTTTTGACTTTCACAGGGGTCCGCACCTACACCGTTAGGGACAGAGCGGGCAGGTACGCAGTTTTTGTACATAGAAGGTGCGGGACCGCAGGTGACCATGAGAGAAAGTACGGAACTAGAGTTACATTGATTTTTAATGTCTTTCTCTCATTTCCAAAGCTTGATTTGAAGAGCTGAGGTCTGAGACTTGCTTAGGAGGACAGTACAAGTGATGATAGACTCATACTGACTGCAAATAATCATGGTGACGATATTTTTGTGTAACACTCTGGTCTTCATGTGAACTTGATAATGGATTTTTAGGAACATCATTATGGTCAAACAATTTTTCAAGAGGGACCAAGCCCTTCGGAATGAATTTCTTAGATAACTGAATGATGTTCTGATCACCAACTCTTGAGTCTAATTGTGAAGTTTTATTTTGCTTATTCAACTCATTATTATCCAGCTGTTCTTCTTTAATTTGTAAAGCTGGAAATTCATCAGTTACATGTAAAAAGGATTTCAATTATTCATCATCATCAAATATTTGCCAATGTTTAAGATTAATAGGAATTGAAGGCCTATATTTAACTTGAATTTGATATTGAACAAGCATTTGATCAGGAATTTTAAAAGAACTGGTTGAAACAAGAAAGAGTCTGCATGAATATTTTCATCCCTTGGAATAACAATGATGCTAAATGCTTGGAATAACTTATCCACTGAGTCCCATACCTCATTTCTATAAAATCTAAGTCTAGGGTGTTTTGTTTGACAAATATTCCTTGTTTAACAATGAGCTCTGAGTCACTGAATACACTTAGATTTTGCACTTTAAGACTTTTGTCTGTTTCCAATCCTAGAAGGAAGGCTTCATATTTTGCTACATTATTTGTAACATCAAATTCAAGCTTATAGGATTGAGTTATATTTTATTTGTCTGGTGAAACTAGTAAAACACCAGCTCTAGCTCCTTCCTTTAAACAAGAACCATCAAAGTATAACCTCCAAATATCAGTCTTAATGGTCTTTGGTTTTTCTACAATGTTTCCAATGCTAAGTTGAGTATTTTTCAAGTTATTTGATGATAATTCAAACATCCAAAATATTGATCTACTCCATAAATGGGATGATTTCTTGCTTGATCTAATTTGCAAATAGTATTCATGAATCTTACCTCTATGTATACTATGAGATGTTCATCCCCATATACAAGAATGGTAACATACGACATGCCCATTTGAAGACTTCCTCCTAATTTGGCAGTTGGCACAACATGATCTTGATAATAACATGCCAAATTTGGGAGGAATATCAATAACTACATTGTCTAATACCACACTCTTAACCAAGATTTGAGATAAAGTGACCACTAGATCCTTTATAAGTCCAAGACATGGTACTTTCTTGGAATCAAAAGTATATAGATCATGATAAGATCGGGTGACCTCTAATTGAAGTTAATCCATGATTACCTTTGACATAAGATTATGGGAGGCTCCAGAATCTAACATGCAGTTGTATAATAAGAAATCATGAACTTTTAAAGTTATATAGAAGCGTGGTACATTTTTATCAACCGTATCTGAGTTGGGACCAAAGACTAATGAAGGTTTTTCATCTTGTAAACTTATTACATCTCCTTCAGCATCGACACTTGATGACTGGATCCATTTTGAGACTTGATTTTTATAACATGGATTTTTTGAAAGTTCAAACAAAGGAATGGGTATTTTTACTCTTTCTAATCCCTTTTCAACATCGAAAGTGGTTAGAACAATTTTGTCATTTGAAGTTGTTTCATTTGACCAATTCAAGGGTTGGATTGTTGTTGTTTAAGTTTCAACAAATTTAATTTGTGGTTCATTTACAATGGGATTTTTAGGAGATCTACGAGGCCCTGGTATTGGTCTTAGATCATATATCCTATTTAGTTCTGCAATTAAAAACTTAGAAAATGCCTGATATTTTGAGACTTGTGAGCTTTATTGATCTTTCTCAGAAGATTGATTTAGAGGAAGAGAGACAATAACATTTTGGACAGATGAATTATCAAGATTATTGATATCCTTAGTAATCAAAGGGCTAGTGTCTTCAGGTTGTTGATCATCAATCATCAATGGAGGTTGAATTTGTTGATCAGTATTTGGTCTTTGTAAGATTTGGGTTTAGGGAGCTCTCCTAAATTGAGTTTGAGGTCTAGTAGCAGTTTGTTGAATTGTTCTAGGTTGAGCTTCTATTTTTGAAATCCTATTTGAAAGGTTTCTAAGCAATGAAGTGATTTCATCTATCTTTTGATCTTCATTTTTAGTTTTTGAGGAATAACCCTCTTCCTTGGCTTTCATTTTCCTTTTATCTTTTTCTGCCTTAGCTTTAAGTTTAGCTGATGCTGACCTATTGGCTTCAACTTCTATGGCATTTGTTTGCATGTATTCTAAGGTATGAGATGTTCTTTCCCTAAGCATAATTGCAAAATAATCTTCAAATTCTTTTGAAAATCTAACTTTGGCTGCTGCTACTGGTGGTTTGTAGTCAGGTGGCATTTTATGATAAAGTTTATTAAATCTCTTTATGAAATCAGCCACTGGCTCACCAGGGTTTCTTTTTAGTTCTTCAAATTCTGTAAGAAAATACACATGATCCTTCTTAAACCCCCATTGATTTTTAAAAATGGTAGTTAAGTCATTCCAAGATCTGATAGAATCATCTCTTAGTTGTCTAAACCAAATTATGACATTCCCTTCTAGTGATTGAACAAACAATCTCATATAAACATCTTCATGTTCAATGTTCATGTTATTAGCAAAATTCAAGAAGACAACTAAATGATCTTCAACATACAATCCAGTTTCTCCATTAAACCTAGGTAGGTGTTTTAAATACCCATTAGGAAAACTATTGAGTATATTGGGAAGTTGTAAAGCAACATAGCTGGCTTTAATAATAGATTGAAAGGCCACCATGCTTGAAGATGAAGATGAACCAGTAGAAGACGTGGTAGAGGATGATGAAGAGGATAATGAAGTTGTAGGGGATGATGGAGGTGTAGAAGTAGGTGGAGGAGGAAACGAGGGTGGAGGATTCCTTAAAGTTTTTAAAGGTGTTTTGATGACTAGCTTTTGGACCTTTGTTTCAACTTCCTTTTTGTTTTCAAACAAGGGGTGTGAATACACAAAAAGTTTCCTCAAGTTGGGCAAAAGTAGATGGAAAAGTATAAACAGTTGGAGAGATAAAATCAGTAGGTTTTAACTCAAGTAAATGTACATTCAATTCTTCTTATGACTTAGGTGATTCTAAAGGTAGTTCAGGAATTTGATATGATTCCAATGAATGGACTAAAAGAGCTGACTGTAGATCAACTCCTTTGGATAGTGTTTCTAAAACACTAGGTGTTAAGTCAGCCAAATCTAAAGGAGATTACACAGACCTAAGGGGATCAGAAGCTGAAATATCCTCAGGTTCAAGTGGAACATAAAAAGAGGAAGAAGCTTCAAGTCTTCTTATTAAAGAGGCTTCTCTTACTAGTCTCTCTAGGTCAGATAATGGAGACACAATTTAAGAATCAGAATAAGATCTGGTATGTCTTGAAGGAGCCAGGTGAATTTTTTTAACCTACTAGTCCTTTATTCACCTTAAAGGAAAAGCTTTATCATCGCCCGAGGGAAAATAATTCAATTTTCGCTCCCTGCGATGGCGCCAATATTATGTTGTCCTCTGAGATAATTCTAGGTTAATTAATTATGTGAGAGCATCTAAGATGTTTTGTTGTTTTAAAAGTTTTTTGGATGACGAATGTTATGAGCAGATTAAGGTAGGTGCTTAAACCTTATTAATACTGCATATTAAGAAAGGGCTGATTCTTTACCTCTAAACAATAATTTGATTTAAAAGTGTATGGAAAGGCATAATGGCAAGAGGCTATGATTTCCTAAATAATCAGATTAAATTTTTAGTTAATCATAAGCAACCATGCAAGTAAACAATGTTTATAGTCCAACAAAATATATTTAACCTTATGAAGATGGTTGACAATTTATAAATGTAGAGGAGCTTATAAAGACAAACATTCCAATAAACTAATCCCTAAAATAGATTATAACTTTAGGGGGTTTTAAGATAGACTGATATTCAATTTTCTCTTACCTAATTATATTTATAAAACTTAAATACATGTAGAATAACAAAATGAAGTGAAAACATTAAGACAAACTCACAAAGTAACAAGTTGTTTGAAGCAAATCTAGAATCCTTTCATTAATGTGAAGCAATTTCAGTCTGATATAATTCTGCTTTAGAAAAATCATGCAAGGGTTCAACCCTTAATACATCGAACTGCTACTTATTTATATAGAAATATGGATTCTAGAAACATATAAACTAATTTACAAAAATAGTACAAAATTGTAGGATTGCTTAAACTGTTGAGATGCTGGCGCTATCTTTGAGAAAGTTGTTGATGACCTGGCCCCAAAAATGTTGTCTTGCTGTCTGTAAGTTGGAGATAAAACTTTTACTCGATAGTATCACATAATTGATCCCATCTTTCATCAGTTGGTATAGAAAAATTTATTAGCTTTCTATACACTTCATTCACCTCTGTATATTTCTCGAAAGTGGGTTTGTTGATGAAAATGTGCTTTATTTCATGTTTTATAGTTAAAGCAAACTCTAAGGCTTCTATGAAAGCTTTGCATGTGATATTTCCTTTGATACTTGCAAACTTGGAAGATTACCGTGAGAAGCTTTACAACATTGCCACAACCGGAGTCATTTTGAGGAATCAACAACATTTGGTTTATTGTTTTAGGTGTAACTGAGATTAGAATGTCTCCATTCTAGGCCACAATGGTTATTTGCAGTGGATTATATCTGGCTTGACACCACATGACGAGATAAGGGAAATAATCAATCAGTGATACAATGGACTTCATTAGTCAGGAGAAACTCAATAGAGTTTAAGTTTGCAGAATTCATTGACAATTTTTTTCATACAATTGCAGGGATTCTTAGCAGTGAGACTGAGCGAAGGATTAGTTCAGAAATTAAAATGGTTTTACACTTGAGTGAGTAGACAAAGACTGGAGACTGGTATTTATACTAGAATTATATAGAGATAAGAGTATATGGATGTGAGCTGGCTCCTTATAAATTGCCTAAGTATGTTCCAATGAGGATTTTCTCTCTGGAATACATAAGGTAGATGATCAACATGGATGAAATCCATTTTGTTTCAGGGAAAAGGAAATCACAATTCAAGATCAAGACTCAAGTAGGACCATTCATATGCAATACTAGAACAACAGGAGATGAGGCAGACTCAATCCTCAGGCAATTCAACTTTCAACCTAGTTATACCTAGTCATATAATCCATTCATCATTATTTGTAAGTTAAGGGTGGAACTCAAAACCACACCTTATAATCATACCCCCATACCAGAGATTGAAAAGTTTATGAATCAGGACCAGTGGGAGGAGAATACATTACAAGAAGCAGAAGAGAAAAATTTGTCTACATCTACCCTCCACACTCTAGTATTTCAAGATAAACAAGGAAAAGGGCCAAGAGAAGAAACTTCATCTCGAACATGTACAAAAATAAGTGCTCACGAATTCATTATTCAATAGAAGAAGCAGAAGATACAACTCAAAGATGTCGCCCTTCAAAATGAGGAAGAGCAACCGAATATTGTTATGAGCGGTTTATAGTTTTCCACAGGGTTAGAAGAACACCTCCCTAAAACCCCATCCTCTTCGGCCTCATAGAATCCTTTAGACAAATCATAGTCAACAGAACTAGGTGAACTTGATGATCCTAATATCTTCAACAAGTTTTTGCAAATTAAGCAAAAAAATGAAACGCTAAAGGCCAACACCTATGCTCAGTTTTGAAGAGGACTTCTACCTCCCATCACAAGTTGTTAACAACATTTAATAGTGAGAAAGGAAGAATGAAAATGGCATTCTTACAGGCTCAAGTACCATCTCCAAAAACTTTTGCAGATTATAAGAAGACTATATTCTCATTTGATGCAAAGTTAATACATCCCATTGATCAAATGGATATGCATAGACAGTCCAAAGAAATGATTTTCTCCACCATGACAAATACTGCCATAGATCTTTCAAAGTTAAGGACATCTCTCAAAAATGTCCGAATATAGTTGAAATTGGAGAAAATTTCTTCATTATCAATGGAAACCAAAATAAAAACACTAGAAGATTTGGTGATCAAGCTGGATATGATCCCAGTGATGTCAAAGCAGTGGAGGAGATCATTAAGAAAAAGAATGCAAACATTGTAGCACTCAGGAAACAACTAAAGTTACCTTCTACAAAATATCCATTGACAAAAGAGATAGAAGAAAGTGAAAAACATAAAGAATACATGCTCAAATTGATCATTGAGCAAAATATATAGAAGAAACAAATGGAGGAATAGATATAGAAACTAATTAAGGAAAAAGAAGAGGTTGCACAATTAATTATAGCTCTGATGACAGCCATACAAATCACAGTTGCAAAAACAACAGGGGATTCAACATCAATACCTGATGATTTAAATAAAGTTGTGAGGACCTGTCTCTTTAGAGACAAGAAAATGATAAGCTCTAGCAAAAGCTAAAGCATATAGAAGCACAAAAGATAAAAAAATGATACCCTCTTGGTGGAAGAGATGCAAAAATCTCATCAACTTGCCAAGAAGATTGACCAATTAGAAAATCTGTCTCTAATGGATCACACCTTGGCCCAATCCAAGGAAAGAATATGAGTGGATATAAATATGCCTTAACTGAGGTTTGGCCATCTATCCATATTATTTTTGAAACAGAAGTGTTAATCGACAGATGAAAAACATCCATTGAATAGGTCAGAACAACATTGGGACAAAAACTAGCATAGGCTACTTCCATGATTAGAGTATTGAATTCAAAGACTAGGTTAGAGTTGGAGCAGAGTCAGATTGAAGATAGAACAAAGACCATCCTGGAAATCAAAAAGGTATTACAGAAAAGGAATTTAATGACCCAATTGGAGACTAAGTCTCAAGCTCTTGAAATTGCTATCCAGAGATTTCATACTAAATTCAATTTGTTGAATCAAATAGGATTGCCATGGCTAGTGTAGGGTCCAATGATTGTCTTACCTTGACACCCTTTTTGCCTATACTTCTTCCTTTTTTTTCATATACCTATTACCTAAATAATGAAATAGACACAAGGTTTTGTTAAAGGTAAGCACTTAAATGTCTTCTTCTTCATATTTGTCTATATACCTTATTGTTTTGTTAAAGTATGCATTCGACTACGGAATTGGCCTGTTTCTGTAGCTAATCCGGATTTCCACAGCTACCTCCATTGTTAACAGGGTTCAGATGCTCCAGCTCAGCAAAGGAAGATATGGATGGATGAGGAATGATCCCCTTGTGGATTCTTTCCTATTCTCTCGAGCCAATCCTTCAAGAAGATTGCACGATAACACGGTCAACCTCAAAGTCAACTGCAAGATTATCACCGGGACAAAGACCGAGTTTTCACGAAATCTTATCGATTTTCTTTTCCAAATAGAAAATTGATTATTTAGTGATATAGTTTGATTTAATAGGATCGAAATAAAGATATGTAGGCTTGAAACTCTTGTACTGTTATACAAAGAAATATTATAAAAGCAATGGGCGCTCTGTGTTTTGGGTGCACACTGATATATGTAAATTTTGGGAACATCTTGTTAAACTTGTTTGCAAGTGATAGACTTGGTTTATGTTTTCCATACCGCATTGATTGGAGATTGTTGACTATTTTGTGGAGGGCCCCTATGCCTAGTACAGGTCTTTAACCAATTTCACATAGATTTCTTTAATTTCTTAATCGTAGATGCGCTGTTTTGTGTTTTGAAATGCAGTATGATGGAATTCGCAATTGAATCGTTGTTTGCATAATCAATTTCCTTTGCTTTATACCTAGCTTAATTCTATTATCTCATTTTCTTTTTATCTGGTATAGTTTGATCATTTTCCTTGCTTTCTACCTAGTGTAGTTCAACTGTTTCATTTTCATAGCGTAGTTTCTTTTCAATTTATAATATTTATGACTTGTTTGGATGAAGTTGAATGAGTAAAAGCGTGGCAGTCATTTTCTTGACAATTAAATTCAGACATCATTCATTTACAATATGATAGAATAGATCTCTTTAGCACATAGTAATTTAGGCTTGGCCGCAACATAAAATTTAGAGATTAACTCTGATTGCATGCATGACTTGTAAAACTCGGATCATCAGACAACTGCGAGTACATTGTTCCTGCACTCTAGTCTCAAATGGGTCTTTCTCTAAACTGAAATGCATGAGTTCCTCATGAGGGAATATTCAGTTAGCTGGAGTAGCACTAAGGATGCACTAGTGCACCAATTCACTACTAGACCTCTACTAGTTCCACAAATAGTTATAATTAGTTTAACTGTCTATAGCTTAGTCAAACTAAGTTCTCTAATTACAACTCAAATAAACTCATCCTTGACCCCTAAAATTTAGGGAGAAAATATGCATGACTACATACTTCCAACTCAAAATTCCTAAGATAATTAAATTTTATCAACTTTTCCATTTGGTCCAAACTTGGTTCTGTAAACCCATTTGCACCTAACAAGTTTTCATTCCTTTGGAAGAGGAACAAGGTCCCATGTATCATTTGGCAATAGTGAAAGATATTCTTCATTCATAACTGTGTCCCAATCTGGATGGCCTGAAGCTTCTGGAAAGGTATCAGGATCATAATTCGCTAAAGCTTGAGCCAGTAAAGAAGAGGCTCTATCGAACTGAGAACGTGTATGACGATAATCAGTAGGATCATTTGCAAGAGCACGTGCTGCATCCCGAGTAGCACATACTCATTTTGGAAGCCGAGGAGCTGAAGGAGGATCCCGAGAAGGTGGGGGAGGATTTTCATCCTCGCTGTCATCATCTGAAGAAGAAATATTTTCAGAAGTAGAAGGGATAGAGAGAGGTGGCACATCCACCGAACTAGGCTCATAGGCCGATATATTTTCATCAAACTTTACATCTCTTCTAATGATAACATTTATGGATTTAGGTTGAAGAAATCTATATCCTTTGAAATCTTCAGAATATCCAACAAAAATACATTTTTCACTCTTAGGTTCTAAGGCTTTATGTTTCTCATCAGGAGTATGGGCCCATGCTTCACTTCCAAAAACACGAAGGTGACTTACATCTGGTTTAATTGAGCTCCATGCTTCTTCTGGAGTGATATTCTTTAAAACATTAGTAGGAGTGTGATTTACTATGTAATTTGCACAATTAATTGCTTCTGCCCAAAATTTAAGACTAAGTCCTTTAGATTGAAGCATACAATTAGCCATTTCTTTTAAGGTGTGATTCTTCCTTTCAGATACACCATTTTGTTGTGGATTATATGGAACATTATGTTGCAATTGAATTCTGTGCTTAGTGAAAAAGTTGATGAATTTGGTGTTAACATATTCTCCACCATTATCAGATCTTAGCTTAAGAATTTGATGTCCAGATTGTTTCTCAACAAAGGCTTTAAAGGCAAAGAACATGTTAAAGACTTCACTCTTGAGTTTTAAGAAGTATACCCAAGTGCATCTGGAGAAATCATTAATGAAAGTTAAGAAATACTTGTAGCCAGAGAATGAAACAACTGGAAGTGGACCACATAAATCACTATGCACAAGTTGTAAAGTGGTTGTGGTGTGCCAAGAGGCATATTTTTCAAAACTATCCCGATGATGTTTTCCAAGTACACATCCGAAACAAACACCATCTTTGCAAGATACAATAGGAAGACCTGTCACCATATTTTCTTTACATAGATTTTGAAGGGAGTGATAGTTTAAGTGACCAAATCGCTCATGCCAAAGTTTTCTCACTTCATCATTATGAGCAACAAATACCGAGGGAAGAGTTGGTGACCCATAGTTTTTAAACTTATACAACCTTGTAGAATCATCAGCAATGCCAATAGCTAAAACCTGTATAGGATCTCTTAGGTCCTTAATTACAACATCATGAGGTGAAAATTCAATGATTTTACCTTCACCTAAATGAGTTATTTGATATACAGATAGAAGGTTGCAGGATAAGGTTGGAACACATAATACATCATTAAATTGACCATTGTCTAGATGAATAGTTCCAGTCCCTACAACACTAAGAGATCTATCATCACCAACATATATATTTTTGGTGTTATAATCATTTAAAGAAGAAAACATGGCTTTGTTTTTGGCCATGTGATAAATTCTCCAGAATTAATGAGCCACTCATGAGACTGAGAAGAAGAAGATACATTTAGTGCATAACCAGATCGAGATGCTTGACAACCACATGCAGAAAGTGTTATTCTTGAAGATGAAGTTGAAGTTGAAGAGTGCTCCAAATGGATGTTATGCTTCTTCATTGCTGCTTCCAAGGCTTCCATCTTCTTGAAACATTTGGATTCTAAGTGACCATCATGACTACAAAAGTTGCAACGTCTATCAGTCTTATTCCCGTTGTTTTTATTTTCCTTATCATTTTGTTGAATTGATTTTTCATTTTGAGACTAAAATTTCTTAGGACCCTTGTTTGGTTTAGGACCATTATTTTTAGGATGTTGCTTCTTAGGATTCTTTGAATTTGGTTGCTACTGAGCTACTAAGGCTTTCTTAGAAGAGTTTCCAGCATTAAGAAGACCAAGATTTAAGAGTTTTTCTTGTTCTCTTATTGAAGAATCACAAAAGGCATCAAAAGAGGGGGTGTTATGAAACCAGCTCAAGAAAAGAAAGAAAACATAGATCAACGCCTTAGAATTCAGCCTCTTCGAGGGGGCAACCTCCTTTACATTACATAAATGAACAATTATTGGATGATACAAATGAAAAGACCTCCTTTCTATATATAGGAGTCTAAGGGGTCATAACATAATCAGAGCCGACATAACAATAATAATGTAAGGGCACAATAATAACAATAGTGGGCTTCTATGTGGCACAATAGTAACAATATGGGCACTACATGGGTACATCAATATAATAAGTGGGTTGTACTAATAACAATAAGGGGTTACACTAGTAGTATAGGGGCATAACAAGAGGAGTTGTAGGCTTGTCGTCGAGAAATAAAGGCTTCTCTAGTAGAATGGATGGTGGAAACAAACACATAGTAGGCTGGTCCTAACTTAGTAAGAATGGAATAGATAAGGCTACCTTCTTCTTTCTTAACCTTAACACCATCCAAGAGAAGTCTAAGGGTCTTGAACTTGGACAAAAAATATTCAATGGAAAAAAATTTATTGGGGTCCAACATAAGCAACTTATTTTCGAGTTGATGGGCTCTACTTTCATTTTTAATTCCAAAAAAATTATTGAGTTTTTTCATTGCTTTATCAGGGGTATCAAGTTCTGCGATATGGAATCTAAGGTCTGGAGAAATAAACATCCCTATCAACCCACATGCTTGATCTTGCTTATTTTCCCATTTGACTACCTTATCTTCATCTTTAGGTTTAGATTCTTGGCGTGAGGCAATTCTATAAAGACTTTTACTTCTAAGTAAATCCACAATTTAGGATAACCATTGGATGTAGTTGGTGCTGTCAAGAATAACTAGGCATGTAATTTACATTTTAAAAGAAATTGAAGTTGAAGATGCTGAAACTAAGTGTTCCAATGAAAAAATCTCAAAAAATTAGGTTGATTAAAAAAAATGGTTCTGAAAACGACTTTCGGATGAAGAAGTTATGGTTTTTTGAAGAAAAGTTGTTGAAGATGCCAACGAACTATGTGAATGTTGGGAAGTGAATGATAATGTTATATTTAAACCCCACACCCCCCTTCCAATCTTAATCTAATTATCTCACTTAAAAAAAAATTTATTTTATGTGACCCAATTTTATAAATAAGTGAAAGTCACTTTTACAATGGTAATTTATGAACTACCCGCTAAATTGTAATGTAAATAAAAGATAAAGTAACTTCAGAATTATAAGTGACTCACTTTTTATAATGGGTGAGAACACTTTTACATAAAGTAACTTTAAAACATAAGTTATATGTGCTTTTTGAAAAAGTAATTCAACAGAAGGAAAGACCTGAACCCAAGACCTCTATTCTCATAAAGTAACTTTGGACCAAGTGAGCTAGTTTAAAAGGCTAGTAATTTTTGGAAAGGTGGAAGGAGTTTTTTTTTTGCTCACTGAAGCTTTGGAATGTATGCTTACTTGAAAAAAATCTTTTTGCCTACAAAAAAAAAAAAACCACACAACCCAAAACGAACATGCAAAAAAAATCCAAGCCTTACAACTTAAAGTTAGATTTGGCTAGAAACTATATATTTTTCTCAATGTTTCTGATTTTTCGAGATCACACTAAGGCGCAACGGAAAAGAACATACGCATGAGAAAATTCCTTTCTTTATGTTTCTGGTTTGCCTAAATCGTACAGAGTCACGGGGCAAAGAGCATATGCAGAAATGAAAGGTATAGATCCGGTAATATTTTTTTTTATAGATGACTATAAGCCGAAATAAACAGAGAGATAAATAACTGTAACTGAAAATAAACATTGTATACCTAAAGATCTTAAAAATGATGTAGCTAGGGCTACCTAAAACCTTTTCGCGTGAAACGAAAGGGGTTCCTCACTAGAACAAATGCTCCTAACACAATATAGCAGTCCTCTCAGCCCGAAAGCGGTCATAAACAATATATATATAGGAAACAACAGTCGGATGTAGTTGTACCGGCTTCGGATTTGGATCACTAACAGATGCGACCCGCGAATAGCTCTGATACCATGTAGGAATTTACATGGTAAGTTCCTTAGATAGAACACCAAAGGAAACTGCTCACAAACATATCACAAAACGGTACACCAATATTCTTGACGTGGTTAAAACCATCAAAGAGGGAAACAGTCCATGGCCTGAACCAACGCGACCACTTCAGGCAATTATTAATGTAAAAGAAAGAAAATTTACATAAGCTTCTCTCATGAATGATCACCTTAAAAATGACCCTCCATGCTTTTTAAATAGAGATCATGGACCAATCAGGTGTTAAGCCACAGATCAAGTGTTGGTAATACCGAGGAGAGAATGAACCGTCATATCATTTCATGTCTAGAACATATCATGACCATCAGATTGTAAATTACAAAAAGTAAATAGTAAAGAAACACACTTTACCTAACTATACACTAGACCAAGTTATATACTTAACTATTTCCTATGTATCAGAATATCCTAACATTCTTGTCGTGTGCTTTAGTAAATTGTGTGAGCTTGTGAATATACAGGATTTTAAACGGAAATATGCACGACCTAAATTTTTAATTGCTAAAAAATGTTAAAAAAAAAACAAAAAAAAAACAAAAAAAACAAAAAAAAAACAACAACAACAGTCAAAATGTATAATAGTTAGATTGAGCCATATTTTAATTATTTGACATTTTTATATGATATTAATTATATTTATTTCGTTTTTTTTTTTAATGTTTGAGATTAAATTTGGTTTTTTAAAATTTTAATTATATTTAATAAAAAAATAAAAATTACACTCCAAAAAACAATTATATTTATTTTTAATATAAAAATACCACATAATTTTTAATATCAAAATGAATTTGAATGAAACTCAAATTTATTAAAAAAATTCAAACAAAATGCAAACCCATAATAACCTCCTTCTTAACCTCCTTACTGCATTATTCAATACCTTATTGAATAATGTCAGTGACAACATGTTATTATGAAAAATACTATTTATTATAGATATATTCCAACAACTTATAAATCATGTCCTCCTTTTTAATAGAAATATTGTTCTAAAGTATCTATCATGTGTCATTCCTCTAGTTAAAGCACTTCAAAATAGTCTCGTTTTTCTTAAATATATATTATATTCAATCAACTTATAAATCATGTCCTTCTTTTTAATAGAAATATTGTTCTGAAGTATCTATCATGTATCATTCCTCTAGTTTAAAGCACTTCAAAAGCAAATTGAACCAACTCTGTTCTAATATCATTAAAGGTTTGTCGTGGAGTTCTCCACTAAAATAAATGAAATTATTCCATATATTTTAATTATCTCTTTAAAATATAATTGACCAAACACAAATGCATAATACACAGTAATTTATCAAAATAATTTCAAATTTCAAGTGTAAGGACTTATTGGATGTTGAATTAGATTCTACATTTAACGAGTAACCATTTTATATACTTATGAATCGACCCACACTAAGAAAAAATGAAAATACATTAAAAATGTAATTCTGGAAAAAAACATATTATTATTATAATTAAGAAAACTATCTGAATTGTAGGTTTTAACCCCGTATAGAAATTACCTGCATACGAATTCTAAAACACAGAAAATAAACAATGCGAGAGCATAACACATAAAACACATATACACAGAGATTTTCCCCTGGATCCCAAAACCGGGACTACCAGCTTGATTTTTCATTATGTTCCTTTCAATGTTACAATACATATTTATACTTGCTGAAGCATCCAATATCATGGACCGAAAATAATCGCGTCCAAAACCATGGATCGAAAACCATTGCGTCCAAAACCATGTGCAAAAAATCATGCACAAAACCATAGGTAGGTCCGCCAAACCTAACATAGGGTCCAAAACCAAAATTTTTGGGGGCACTGCCCTGGACCCCATAGAGTGGGGTTACCTGCACCCCTCAAACCCCCTATGACTCCCCCTGCTACGGAATCAACACAATGAAGGAGGGTCTCTGCCCCCCTTCTAACCCCTCGGTTAAGTACGTGGGCTAGTTGTGGAAAGAATATAATACAACCCAACATTCTCCCACTTGTTGTTTTCTTTCCACAGGGGGCCACAAGAGAGCTTAGTCATTTATCCAGCCCTGCAACGCCCATTGTTTCTATACACCAAGAGAACTTCTCATAGCTCACATATTTTGTCAATGCATCTGCAGTATTCTTCAAAGTGTCCACCTTTACCAGCAACACCTTTTTGTCTTCTATCATATCCCTCACAAAGTGATATTGAACATCAATGTGCTTTGTCCTTGAATGATATGCAATGTTCTTTGCCAAGAAAATTGCACTTTGTCTATCTCAGTCTATCCTTATAGCTCCCTGTACTAACCCCATACTTGAACACAATCTCTGCAACAAAATTGCTTCCTTGCTTGCATGAGTGGCTGCCATGTATTCTGTCTCTGTAGTTGATAGTGCCACTACAGATTATTTCTTACTCATCCAACTGACTGCACCTCCAAATAGGTTAAACACATACCCACTTGTAGATCTTCTCTGATCCAGATCTCCAGCCCAGTCTGCATCAAAAAAGCCACAAATATCCAACACTCTGTCCAATCCTGGTCTTCCTTAGTAGCACAAACCATAATCACTAGTGCCACGCAAATACCTGAAAACTCGCTTCACTGCTGTCTAGTGCTCCTTCCTTGGTTTTGACATAAACCTACTCAATACCCCCACTGAATGTGCAATGTCTGGTCTAGTACAGACCATCACATACATAAGGCTCGACTGCAGTTGCATACGGAACACGAGACATATCCTCTTCCTCTTCTTGTGTCTTGGGACAATGTTCAAAAATAACTTTACACCTACATGAATAGGAACCTTCACCAGTTTACTATCCTGCGTATTAAACCTCTGCAATATTGTCTCGACATACTTCCTCTGGTTTAACCAGAGCTTCCTCTTTGTCCGATCTCTTTTAATTTCCATGCCCAAAATATAGTTTTTAGCACCAAGATCTTTCATGTCGAATTTGGAGGACAAATGGGTCTTCAAATCTTGGATAATTTCTTTGTCATTTCCAACCAGCAACATATCATCCACATACAAGACCAAATAAATAACATGGTCACCAATTAATTTAAAATACACACAGTGATCTTCTTTTCTTTTGGTGATGCTGTTAGGGTCCCACCCTAACCCCCTTATTTATGTCATGGGATCACGTCATAGTCAAGAGTCAATAAAGCTCATATTAATATTTGTAAGTGGTTAACCCGCAATTAATGACGGGACCACAGTTAGTTGCAAATGGGCGGTAGTATTAGATAGATGGTATTAATAAAACCCATGGTATTGGCCCGTGGTATTGCATGTATGAGTCATATATAAAGGATAGAGACTCCCTGCGAGGAGTATCGTGTCTTGTTTTTGTAATCAAGCTCTGCTCTATTGGAGGTTGCCCCCTCGAAGAGGCCTGTGAACATTTCTCTCTGAATAATAAAATCATTGCTATTCTGTGTTCTGGGTATCTTTTCTTCGCATATTCTATGTTCTGGGTATCTTTTCTTCGCATATTCTGTGTTTGGGTATTACTTTGCAGGTTAAGAGCATAACAAGTGGTATCAGAGCACTTTCTAGGGCTCGGTGGGATCTCCAATTTTTAGCAATTTTTTTTTGGCTAGAGACGTGTTCCGGCCTCTTTAAACCACTGGATCTGTCGTTAAGCGCATAAACCTGCGGATTTGGGAAGGCATGCACGCAGGAAATACAAGAGGTGGTCACGTCTGTTGGAATCCCTTGTAACCCCTGTGGGTACCCCTTCGAGTAGTAGCGCATTAGACAGAACTGCGCACGGACTGTCTTCCACGTACCCTCTGGGTATATAGGAAGCCCCCTAGCTCCCTTGAAACCTCGCCATAGATAAACCTTCGGCCGTCTTGTGGCTACAGTACACCGAGAATAGCACTCGGAGAGATTACTTGCACGTACGATAGGGTAGTCGGGTTGTACAGCTAAGGGTACGGTCGATCCTCCTTAGTTAGAGCCCTGAAACATTGGGCCGAGTACTACTGTCAGACCCTTATGTATATTGCGATCTGTAGCACCTGACACTCCTCAAGACAATAGTTCCCTTTCTATCGGGGGATCACACATCATCTATTCCAGATCAGCAAGTGCAGCAGCAACAGACATCAGTCCCGCAGCTCCATCAGATCAGCAGCAGCAGTTGTTCTACCATTCAGATCTCTCAGATCCACCAGATCGGAGTAGTTGTGAAGGGTTCCTGTACCTGGATATAGTTTTCGCATGACTTTTGGCAGCATTGACATTTTGAGGATTTGGCGACTGCAGTATTGATCAAGAAGGAGTAAAACTCCGTTAGGAGTTTTCCAAAAAAAAAAAAAAAACAAAGTCTGAGATCTTCCGGAGCGCTTATTTGTGATCTAGCCCATCAGCATCAGGACGACGAGCTGAGCACGGTGGTACCATTCAATTTATTAGAAAAAAAATTTTTGGCGGTCCCAATTTTTCATCAAGTTGGTGTATGGTAGAAACTAGAGCTCAAGCAATGGCCAATGAAAGGCTAGACAAACTTGAAACAGATATGAACGAGCTCAAAACTATGATTAGCGGACTAACTAGCCAGGTACGGCAAGCACTCGATAAGGGCAAGGAGCCAGCTCTCGAGGAACCGTATAATGACCATGAACACCATGAGGGTGAGTCTAGCCACTCTCCTCACGTCTGGCACACCCATTCACCACCCAGTCAGCGACCTCCCAAGTTGGATATGCAGAAATTTGACGGTTCTCACCCATCCGCATGGCTAGCACAAATGGACCAGTATTTCAAATTGAATCGTCTCCAAGATGATTGGACTAAGCTTGGGGTGTGGACCATGTACTTGGACAATGAACGATGGCAATGGGCGGAATGGCATCAACGTCGCAATGGACCTTTTTCGAGTTGGGCCCAATTTTCCAAAGCTCTTCGAGATCGCTTTGAATAGGGAGACTCCTTTTTGGGCCGTCTCACTAAGCTCCGACAGACGGGTACAGTGGATGAATATATCACCACTTTTGAAGCCTTAGCCTTCCGCACTCAGAATCTCTCAGATGAGTTCTACACGGAATGTTTTATCAGTGGTCTTAAAGAAGCCATCAAAGCTCAAGTTCTACTCCACCACCCTCCCACATGGACGGAGGCTTTCCAGGTAGCCCGTAAGGTGGAACGTGCCATAACAACCCAATACAGCCGCCCCAATTTCCCCACTAAAGGTCGTCCCCCACAAGCTCACAACACGACTCAGACACTTAAAGTCCAAAAGGTGTCACCTCAGGAAATGGCCGAAAGAAGGAAGCAAGGACTATGTTACTACTGTGATGAAAAATATTCCCCTGGTCATAAATGCAAGGAGCCCAAGTTTTTCAAATAGATGCCACTGACTACAGCTCCACCGAGGAAGATCCACCTCTTGAGGAACCGGAGGCGATCGAAGAATACAACCGAAAGGAGATTGTATTTGACGAACCAGTTATTTCGCTCAATGCATTGGCAGGAATCTCTTCCCCTCAAACTCTCAAAATCAGGGGTTTTCTTAAACATCGCCCAGTAGTAGTCTTGATTGATAATGGAAGTACCCATAATTTCATCCATCAAAAAATCGCCGAAGCAGCGCATTGTTTTGTACGGGCAGTTTCTAACTTCCAAGTCCAAATTGCAGATGAGGGCACAATGAAATGTGAAGGCCACTGTGAAAATGTCAAACTTCAAATGGGGGATTATCAGTTGAAAACCCACATCTTTGCCATACACATGGGGGGATGCGACATTGTCCTAGGCGATGAATGGCTCCGCACCCTTGGGCCAATCACAATGGATTTCCAGGAGTTATATATGAGTTTTAAGCAGAACAACTCCACACATACCCTCCATGGCCTCCAGGCGGGAGCCCCCTCTGTCATCAGCTCGCATCGGATGGAAAAATTGTTAAAAAAGGGCCATCATGGAGTGGTAGCTCAATTTAATGCCATCCAGGTAGTCAAAACCAGGCCTCTGCCAATTCATCCTGAGATGCAGCAGATTTTAAATAACCATCGGACGGTCTTTGACAAGCCTCATGAGCTTCCACCCTCGCGAGGGGAACATGATCATAGCATCACCTTGGTTCCAGGGGCCCAACCCCCAAATGTGCGGCCATACAGATATCCGTTCACTCAAAAGAATGAAATAGAAAAAATCATCAAGGACTTGTTGGAAGCAGGTGTCATTCGTCCCAGCATTAGTCCTTATTCATCCCCAGTGGTCATGGTCCTCAAGAAAGATGGGGAGTGGTGGATGTGTCCCGACTTCAGGGCCCTCAACAAGTTGACAGTTAAAGATAAATTTCCCATTTCGGTGGTTGACGATTTTCTGGACGAACTCAATGGGGCTCAATTCTTCACTAACTTTGATCTTCGCTCCAGCTACCACCAAATTCGCATGAAGGAAGTCGAAATTCCCAAGACGGCTTTCAGAACTCATGAAGGCCATTATGAGTTCCTGGTCATGCCATTTGGTCTCTGTAATGCCCCTTCTACTTTTCAGAGTCTTATGAATCACATCCTCAAACCATATCTCAGAAAATTTGTCCTTGTCTTCTTCGATGACATTCTCATCTATAGTGGCACTTGGGCGGCACATCTTCAGCATGTAGATCTACTCTTGCAACTGCTCTGCAAGCATAAATTATTTGTCAAGATGTCTAAGTGTTCGTTTGGCATGGAAGAAGTTGAGTATTTGGGCCACATTGTGGGGCGTGAAGGTGTCAAGGTGGACCCCAAAAAGATCCAGGCAATGCAAGAATGGCCTCAACCTAAGACTTTGAAGAGCTTGAGAGGATTTTTGGGTCTCACAGGCTATTATCGTAAATTTGTCCGCAACTATGGCCGCATAGCGAAGCCCCTCACTCAACTCCTAAAGAAAAATTCCTTCTTCTGGACCGAGGAAGCACAACAGGCATTTACCGCTCTAAAAAACGCCATGTGTACCACTCCAGTCTTAGCACTACCTGACTTCACCAAATCCTTTGTCATTGAATGTGATGCTTCGGGTACAGGTATTGGGGCGGTCTTAATGCAGGAAGGGCGACCATTGGCCTTCACAAGCCAACAACTCAGTGGGAGGAATCTGGGCCAATCTACCTACGAGAAGGAAATGATGGCCATCTTACATGCAGTCGAGACCTGACGACCTTACTTATTGGGGCGACGTTTCCAAATCCGCATAGATCATCACAATCTTAAATATTTTTTGGAGCAACGCCTATCCTCCCCACAACAAAATAAATGGTTAGCCAAAATGCTGGGATATGATTATGAGATCATTTACAAGAAAGGGAAAGACAACAGTGTAGCAGATGCATTATCGCGCCAATTTGAGGAGGAAAGTACTCTGCTCGCAATTTCCCTTCCCATTCCATACTGGATTGAAGAGGCTCGCAGGGAATGGTTTTCACACCCAGGGTGTAAGGACCTGAATCCTATTAGGAGAGCCTCAACCTATGATACACTAATAGATCTATTTTCCCGCTGGTTTAAAAGTTAAAAAAATTTAAGAACTTGTTGGTCTTCTCACATAGCTTTAAACATTTAACATCTTATCATTTTATCATAAGCGACATAAGTTAAGGTGAGAATTCTATTGATATCAACTTAACAAGAGTAGTCCATGGAAAAATACCTGTTCCGGCGGTTGATGATGATACCTTTGTTTGATAGCTCCAGCTGAACGCTCCTTCTGGCCGACCCAACCAGATTTACCTCCCAGCCAACTAGGAAATAAATTCCTAGTCCAGGAAACCTCCACAGGTTCCCTAGCCCTCCATGCCCAAGTCCAACCAAATATAGTGTGTCCTCAAGAAGAATGTGCAAAACTAGATAATGATACTTTCCTCCTCTCAAACCCAAGAAACCTCCACAGGTTTCCAAGGTCTCCCAAAAATCATAACAAGGCCAAACAATCACAACCAACCCTCACAATCCTAAGCAAGACTCCAACCCCCCTTTTCTTCCTTCCCCCTTCCCTTTTATACTCTCTTTCCTCAACCACCTCTCATTAAATTCATTAACTCTCACCCATCCTTGGTTGACTTTTCTTCTAAGCTAGGAGTACATTTGGAATTGTGACATGAATATAAAATTGAGAATTTAATGGGGAAGGATCATGTCTTCTCCCAAGTAAATCTGAAAAGTACATTTGGGAATGTGAAGTGTAATTACATGGAGAGGACCATGTCTTCTCCTTAGTAAATGTGAGGGTACATTGGGGAATGTGAAATGAATAAATATATATTGTTGATAAGATGGAGAGGACTATGTCTTCTCCCAAGTAAATGTGAGGGTACATTGGGGAATGTGAAATGAATAAATATATATTGTTGATAAGATGGAGAGGACTATGTCTTCTCCCAAGTAAATGTGAGGGTACATTGGGGTATGTGAAATGAATAAATATATTTTGAATTAATGGAAGGAGACCATATCCTACATAATATTCAAATTGAGAAGGTAAGTGGGGAATTTGAATAATGTAAATCATAAATTTATTTTATGACCAATATTTCTCAATAAATGTAAATATTAACACAATTTGTAGGATAAGATTTAAGTGGGGCATTACATACACCCCTCCTTCAGAAAACTTCGTCCCTAAGTTAGAATGAAAAGATACAAGGTGTTTGAAAGCATAACAAACCAGAGAGAGTTATAGCATTAAAATTTGATAAGTCAGACAATGACATTACTTTCCATCAAGAGTCTCCAACTGATCTATATCTTCCTATCCACCCTGGCCTACTTCCGTTCCCACCCTATCTGTCCTCTGCTGCCTTATCAGTGGCAACGGCCATACTAACCACTGATAAAACTGACATGGTGGAAGCGTCGAATACCTCGACTGAACTTTCCCCAGCAGGCATCTGGCAATCGTCATCACACTTCTAGGGGGAACATTCAGCTGTCCTCCCCACGATTCCAGGTTTCGGAGGATACACGGTGGGAAACACCTCCACCCCTCCTTCAGAGCACGGACCACACTACAGAGCTGGTTGGACTTGTCATCGAATAATCCAGTCAGGTCATCTTGCCACCTGTCATTTGCATTTTACTCATGTCATAAGAGTGCATATCAAGTAGATACCAAATGTAATAGAACAATGTACATCGTACCTTTCCTCATTGGTCGTCTCAACCTTCCCCAATGGAATAGTAGATCTTGGTCATCATACGGTTCTTTCCAACCTGTAGTTTAGTTCTCATCCATGCATATATACAACCACAAAATAGATATAGATACATGATCTTAAACATCATGTTTATTAAGCCCAGTGTCCACGTGTCAATTTTTGTGTTCATACTGGAAATAGATCTTACATCAGATAAATCATAATTCCACTAAGTCATTGATTAGATAAATCATATCTATATAAGCCTATACGATGCAACAATAACTCTGACAAGTTATGCACTAGATAAATTGTAACCAAGTAAGTCACACATTTGGTCATACATCCAACATTTCCATCATCAATATCAAATCCATCAATTGATTTTCACGTGTCCAACCAAATGTGTATAATGTTCATAAATAACAACATGGAAGAACCTTAACATTGGTGGTTATCTACGTTAAAAAGGGGGCATCATAAATGCTCATGTGACATCCTTGTGGAACCCTTCAATAACAATTAAAGTTGAAATAGATTCAACTATCCGTCATGGAAAATAGCATTTGAACCCGAATATCCTATAAGGTGGTACCAACCAAAATATTGGCAAGCAACAGATTAGTGCACTAATAATTCCACTAAAAGGTGCTAGTATAAGTTTCATGCATATAATTTCTTTAATACCTCAGGATCTATGACATAGATTCCATGCTATATGAATCTTTATTCACCCCTGAATCTATAACTTTTTTTTTTTTTTAGCTTTCTCTTTTCCTTCAATTTTTTCCTAACCTAAGAAATTGCCATCCAATGAAAATCACATAATCTAAAATTGAATGGACATAGAGATATTTTGCTATGCTAGCTAGTCGCAATGCTAGGATACACAGAGTAGGAAACTAAGGAAAGTTACTAGCAGAGATCCTAGATCAAATGAAAAAAAAACAAAATAATTGAGAAGGATTATGCTATTGTTAACGACAAAGATCCTAGATTCCTAAGTCAAAGAAGTACTGCACAATAATTAGCAAGGACTATTTTTTTTTTTTTTTTTTTTTGCATCAGCATTTGCCAAATAGAAAAATCGACAACTTGGTCTTCGTAGATCCACATATAGAAAAATGCTCCTCTACCCAACTAGTGATGTTTAGGAACATTGAAATGGGTGCATTATGGGAACAACAGAGATATAAAATGTAGGACAGCAGTAGGAAAACAGAACAAAAACTTCCATTCCAAATATATTGGTTAATTCCCAATATAAGAAAATAAAAGCCAAATCCTATATCATTAATTTTAACATCTATGAAAATTTGTCCAAGATCAAATTCTAATGGCACCATAAGAATTCCAAATTTTACAAGCATTACAATCTAATGCAACATTCAAAAGTTCAGAGATAACATCTGAGCTATACGAAACAGAGAACATCACAAAGGCCACCATCAATATCATTAGTGCTTAGAGAACTATAAGGATGAACTTATGCCAGATAGAAATATACATTAGTCACCAAACCCCTGTGTTTATCAAGAAATAATATTTCCATAACTTAAATATGGCACTCTTTTGTTTTGAAGGGAAAACCTTATATCCTCGATGACAAGTAAAATACCTTTAAGAGTGAACATTAGAAGTCTAATTGCAAATTTAGCCTCTACTGGAGGTATGACTTCCATATAGCAAGTTCCTAAATTCACGGATCTCAATAAATAAACGATATTGGATTTAGTACATCATTTATCCTGTGTACTCGTGCAAGCACACATCCAAGCTAACCCTAAATCACTTGTCTTCTATATCTCTAGTGTATGAAGCTAGTATGCAAGACAAAGGCTGCATTTTATCTCATTCTGTCCATGGTCAGGAGCATGCCTGTGGGGATTTGCATGGCAAAAGAATAGTTATCTCCCCACCGAAGCTGGCAGTCTCTGCCATCCCAGATAAGAGCCCAGGTCTGTGAACACATGAAAGTAGCAGTGTCATTCTTACAAAAGCCCGTACATTTATTTTGTAGGCTCACAATAAGTGTGAAACTAATTCCCATAGTCCTGAACCCCTTAGTTATTGTGCGGCTATAGAAGAAATTCAGATTCAACTTTTGTTCTGATTAAATAAGTCTTGAGTTAGTAATAGTGTAAGATTTGTGTGTGCTTTTTACAGAAAATCAGTCCATTTGCTGGGCAGGAAAAGTCTCTATACAATGATTGAAATCATTAAACAATAACGAAGTAGGGTTACCACTGTCTTGTTATTATATTACGTCATCGTTTCAACCTTGGATGACAATTTTTCAAGACAAAAAAAAAAGAAAAAGAAAAGAAAACTTCCAATATCTTCTTATTTGGAACAGCTTAATAGAAAATTTACACAGAGCCTCAATTTTTCTTGTGAGCAAGTAAATCTTGGTCTCATAAAGCTGTAAGGTTTGTGTATGATTTCTACAGCAAAGCAGTACATATTCTGAACTAGGAAAATATATATGCGATGTTTGATGCAAGTAAAAAAAACAACAGAGTAGGGTTAGGACTATCTTCCCTCTCTGTTTCAACATTGGACAACTTTCAGAACTCTCTAAATCATGTGGAAGAGAAAAATTGAATTGATCCATGTTTTATTTCACAAAACTTGCATCTAGTCAAATAGAAAAACATTGTGCATTTTTTTCTATATGTCAAAACCTATAACCAAATTTTCTTGCAGATAGTCACACTTTATAGAGATGTGTTCATATCAGCCAGTCTTTTCCACTGGGAAACATACCCAACTCACAAAATATGTCATCAAATTTATCAGAGGAGGAAAGGGAAGAAAAAATATGCACACCTCCATGAACCAGCTTGGTGGACCGCAACGAAGTTCCCGAAGAGAAATCATCTCTTTCCACTAGTCCTACTCGCAGACCACGAGTTGCGGCATCCAAAGCCACCCCACAGCCTGTAGCACCTCCTCCAATGATGAGAATGTCAAGGGGACTGCTGGGACTGCTTCCTTTTAATGCAGACTCCTGCACATCTCTTGAAGGGACAACCCCATCACTCAGCTGAATTCTCCTCCTCACCGATTCTAGGCCCTTTTTTTTTTTCACTTCCTAATGCAGTCCCATTGTAAACCCCTGCAATGCCCAGAGAGCCTGCTGCCACAATGGCTGCAGCCTGGCGCAGGCTAAACCGAGGCATGGCTGCCTACTTTAAAACTAAAGCTATGATAAAACCAATTGGGTTCTCAGAAAAAAAATGACAGGTTTCTTCTCCTTGCGAATCAATTTGTGGAGACCCTTACATGGGCTAACTGGGGCCCTTTCTGTTTCTAACGATAGCAGGGCAGTTCCACCTTATCAATTGATCAGTTTTTGTTTCTTTCCACACCAGATTATTGCAGGTTGGAAAAAAGTTGTAGGTATATATAAAAAAAGGCATATGTAACCACTGTAAGCAAGAGAGCAATGATCACTGTAATAGCCATAAGAGAGCAAAATGAAGGTGTTGAATCATGAAGGGATTATGAGACAAAACAGTTCATTTCACAGAGCCACATCTCGTATTATATTTACCCTAAATCTATAAACCTCTCATACACAGAATTGGTTGCCTGCCAATAAAATGATTTAATAAAGAATGCTAAAAGTGATATTATCATTCCACATAAAACCAAAAGAAGTATCTCATAAGCACACGTTACCCCACATCTCTATGACAACATGCCGAATAACTAAGGGATGCCTACCGAAACCTGATTCGTACTGTGCCCAGATTTACATAGGAATAAATACAAACTATCCGGAATCGATCATGAATGTTTACTCTGTGCTCTTAACTTGCATGGCCCCCATTCCATATTTACTTGTTGAAATTCATGTTCAGAGAAAGTGATTCCTTTGCTCCATTCTCCAGCTTGGTCATTCTTCTTTCCTCTTCCGAGGGAAACCATTATGCTATTAATTTTCCATGCCCAATGTAAATTTTACCTTCTTAAGAGGTAGTTTATAACTTTATACCCTATGTATTTTTCAAAAGTAGCTTCCAACCCATCAGAATAACGAGCTAAATCTTTCAACATAATTATCTTCATATTTTATTAAACTAAGACACTCATTTCAAACACTCTTAGAACTTTCAACCATCATTAATATTACTTAGACTACTGCTTCCATTGCTAAGGTTATAATAACCTCGACATATCACAACAGAGAATTTTGCCTAAAGTTTGCCCACTGAATAAAAGATTTTGTTTGAACTCCAGCTCAAAGCAAAAAGGTCTATGCTATTTTATGGTACCCAATTTAAACTCTGGGTACATGCAGAGAATTCTGGCTGTGCCCAAGTGTTGGTATCTGCAAAGAAAGATCAAGTCCTATTAGCTGGCAGCCTATCTTGCAAAGCAGTGCATAAACAAGCTTTAGGACTCCAAAAACTTACTAGACTGCCCAGCGCAACAAGGAAACAATACAGTGACCTATAGTCCCTCTACCTTCTTTGCTTCTTACTTGGGGATGCATTCAATACCCTTTTTAGCCTTTTACTATACAAAAGCAAAGCAGTGCACTGACTAGACTTGAACCTTTCTTTAAAATATATGGATTTTCAACTTTATATTCTTCTACATTACTTTAAGAAAAGATAAAATGGCCTGAAAAATGCAGTACCGAGAATTCCCTCTGAACCTTTTCTTGCCACAAATGCTGCCAAATGTCCATAGACAATTTTAGAAATTCTGTAACGTGACTCAGGTTCAAAACTCTGCGGTAGCTGGGAGGAGACACCTAAAATCTAGTCATGTCAAAAGTTGGCATCAACCAGATCATGTGCAATCCCTGGGTGATTTTGACAGCTTAGATGCCCTTGGGTTTGGTTTCTTAGACAGGCTAATCCCCACAAGTCACTGACATGCTAGCAGAATAAAAAAAAAACAAGAATAATATTTATTTTTCTCCTTTCCCTTTTACTTCATGTTCCACCATGTAATTTAGTACTCACGACAACAAAAAGTGCACACACCATTGTATGTTTAGTTGTCCATTCATGTTGTGAATCTGCAAGGTACTGCTTACAACACTCACAGGCATGCCAAGCAAAATGACATTACAATTCAAATCCTAAAGAAACATATGCGGTTTAGTCAGCTGTCTCCTTTGTTGCACGAAGCAAATATTGTCAGGATACCATTTCAATTCTAATAAAACCACTACAGGACCCCACTTCAATAGAACTGATAATACTCTGACCCCAGTCATGGCCATGGTAGCTTTGAAAAAAATTAACTTGGAAAGACTACCCTTCGTGTCAAATGGAATTCAACCATTGCATCTTTCACTTGTCTTTGTCAACTACATTAGATTCAAAATTGGAAGAATATCATTTTTCACTTTAAAGTACTACCATCCCTAGTCCGATGATATCACATAATCAAACAAAAATTATAAACCATATCGCTCAAATGCTATCTATCCACATAGGGAAGCCAAGCTATGTGGTAGTCACACATCCTCAATAAGTCCTGGACAATAGATTAGTAAAAAAAATTGGACCTTACATGTCCTGTTGAATTAAAAAAAAATGCAGCACCCTGAAATAACATGAGGAGCAAGACTGCCAATCTGTCAGACTAAGGAAATCAATAACTGAACTAACAACACTGAAATTGTCCTATCTTACAATGATGTAACTGAAATACTCCCCTTTACCAAAACAACAAAACAGGCATATCTTGAACATAATATATTTTGACAAAATTGATACTATAAAGCCTATCAGTATAAACATATAGGTAGATGACATCATGAGTATCCTTCTGATGGTTGTCAGATTACCAGTGTGGTTAGAAAACATATTTAGTAATCTCAATTTTTTTTTATTTTTTATTTTAAAAAAAATGTCACAAGGCTCAACTCTTAGCAGCAAAAATTATGTTCATTAGCTGTCAAATCACGTTTCAAAAAGTGTTTAGAAAAGATTTCGTAATGTAAACATCTTAAATGTTGGGCGAAGACCCAGGAAATAATGAAGGCATTTAGTTTTTCCACTCATAGTAAGCAGATATGCCCTTCCTATAGGTGAAACCCTGATCTGAAACTGTCTACAATACTCTCAGGACAACGTGATGTATGTACACAAAAAAACAGGACTGCAACTTAAAATGTAAAAATAACATATAAGCAAAAAAAGAAATGTAGAACAAAGGACTGTATAATCTACATAAATGAAAGTTCTGGAAGTTATGATAGCAACAACAAAAACTCATAACTCAGCTCACCATCACTCTTTATTACTCACAAAGGTGAGTTGCAAAGCAAAATTAAAACCTAGCTTGCTAATCTCTAGCTCAAACTGGAACAAATAAAACTCACCTCCATGAAGAAGGCAAGGGTTTTACAAAAGTAGAGTGCCTCGGTTTAGAAGCAAAACCCTAAACCTAGCCTAGAAAAGTGTGCCCATCCTCAATAACTAGGTGTGCCTTGCCTTCATGTTCTTATAACCCAATGCATAGGTGTATTCAGCACTAGATGCCCGCAGCTAGGTGGAAAATTGCTCCTACACAACCATTCCATGAGTTTAATTATTTTACTTATGTGTAATTGGTTTATGTTATGTATGTTGTAAATTCCATATGATAAACCCTTGAGAATTCTATGTGATGAGTTGCATATAGCTGAGATGAATTACATTAGAATATTAAATCAGATAAGTGGGCAGATAAAATCCTATCGTGGAATTCAGAGAGGATCATCAGTCAATATTTGAATTGAATCAGTGCCCTGCTAGGCAATGAAGGCAGTTAGGTATGTCTCAACAGGCCTGACATGACAGCAATGATACACCATTGTCAACCTAACACTCATCTTGTTCGGTCCATGCTATATTCACTACAACTACACAACATATGTCATGACATCCTTCTAAGGTCCCTTCTGTTCACAGTTCACCTCGCCTCATGGATATGGAAATCATCATATCTGCATATGTTCCTCCACAACCCATAGTTATCTAGCTCAAATCTTCACCAAGGAGGACATATTTTCTTCCAATCATTACAGTTGAACATTGAGAATTGCATAACTAATGTTTCAACAGACATTCTCCTCTCAATATCCCAACAGGAAAATCCAGTCAACACTAATTCCTACAGACTATTTTATTCTTTGTTGGAAAATATGTGTCATCCACATAAATCAGGGCAATTTCCTCTCAACAGAGAGGAATTAGTTCCTAAGTTCACAGTGGACTTAGTTAGACTATGTATCCTATTTGTACATGTCTCTTGTATTTCCCAGATGCCATTGAAACGCTTTCATAGGCAACTCGGTCAAACTCGATAGGTTTCCATATGTTTATTGTATTATAACACTAGGAGACTTGGTTAATGATAATCACTCTGCACCAAATTGCACTCTGCTGGAAGGGTGTGTTTGAGAAGAACCCGAACCCTTTTCCAATGTTCGGGTGTGTGAATCGAGTACAGGTATGCAAACCCCACCCATAGGTTTACGTACCCCTGCTTCACAGATTTCCTGCTATGAATCTGCACATAATATGAATGTAGAAGAGTTGCAAAACAGTAGTATAATTTTGGTCATAAATGAATACTAGAGCAGAATGGTCGCACACTCATTCTGCAAGTTCCATCTATATCCTTCAATCTTAACAGTGCTTTAAGTGAGACCTTCCCCTCACAAGGATTGAAAATGCCAGCATACTAGACTACAACCGAACCTTTGCTGGAAAACTGTTCAAATCCTGGTCTCCAAAAAGAGCCAACAAATATAAACTGGCCTATATATCAGTTAAGGTGTAGTTTGTACTGGCCGATTTCAGAACTCTTAAGCTGCAGAAAACCCATTTCAAACCAAATTATGTTAAGCAAACACTCCTAAGCACACATTAATTGAGATTATTTGAAAATTGAATCTGAGAAACAAGTTAAAGCTCCAAACTGCCACTCTGCCTGTATTGCCTATGAGAAAATATATGACAATAAAATATTTAGACAAGTATCAAGTCTTTCGCCTTTGTTAATTGATGTGACAGATACTTAACTATCCTACAGTACAGGGCCAACTGTCTAAACGGCTGCTGACCTATGCAATTAAATACAATGCCTTCCTTCTGCCCTAACTTTTATTTTCTCTATCTTGCTACTTCTTGCCATGCATCAATTACACTTTCCTTCAAATAATTGAGTGTAAATTGTTGGACGCGCTCAACTTTTCACAGTAACAAAGGCTAGTATGTAATAGTTGTCATTATAGAGCAGAGGGAAATTAAATCCTTAAAATCATTCCAATCAGTCTAATCAACTTCAGTCCATTTAGGTGCACATAAATCCATGCGTTAGGCTGTCTGAAAAAACCCTAGAACAGAAAAGAGGGATTTTCTCAAAGTACATTAAGAAAAGATCAAGGCCTATCTTAAATTGAGACTACATTGAATTACTTTTACTAAAATACTTACGAGAACAAGAAGCAAAGAAGCAAATGACATTGAAAGAAGTTTATCCAAATTTACCTAATTATAGAGGACTGGAAGCGAAAGGAAGGGGATCTTAACAGATGTATCAGTCCGGGTGAAAGCCATTCAAATTGATAAGTAATAATCCGATCTCCATTATTCTAATAATTGATAAGTGATGACCAATTTCCATCATTTTAGACACCGTCGGGTTCCTGCTTTGTAATAGCTCGGATTTTTTTTAAGATTAACCAGACGTACAGTGTTATCCCTATCTTTTCTATGCAGGACTGTTCGTTTACATGCACTAACCAGTTTCCTGTTTTTTTTCAGAGAATCGTTGCTTAAAGAGATGGGTATTTTCACAGAATTTTGCCGTAATTACGAAAAGAGAGGAAAATACAATTTAGTTTTAGTTGATGCTAAGAGGAATTATAACTGTTATTGATTCACAGAAAGATAAGCTTTCTTCCCATATTTCACCTATTCTGTATCAGTAGAGATACTTGTTATTTATTGGGAATCATATCTGCACATCTTAATTACCATTAATGACCATCTCGGCGTATAGGCTCACTTTAAAGACGATTTTTATAACTAAACCCCAAAATCATATAAATATGAATCCTCATGGGCTCCCATTGAAAGAGCCCAGAGCCATATGGTCTTACCTTGCTCAACACACAGTGGAAAACCAAAGTGTCTTTTCCCTCCATGTTCTGCAAGAGATCTGGATTTTTTTTTTCGAAGAACGTGTCACTTGCATAGTGAAAGGAGCCTGCTATGTGAGCATCCAGACTTCTCTCCTCGTCCCTAACATCGATGATGGCTACATTTGGGGATTTGCAAAGGTTGAGCAGCTCAGGAGCTGTGATATAACTGACTTCAATGGGAGCTGCCATTCTCAAGTCTTGCTTTGCACCAAGAGACTCTGAATATCCAGTTCTCCTGTTGCGCTTAAAACACTGAAATGACCAGCATCCCATGAAAGTGTTCGTTGCGGGAAATTGCTCCCGTTTGTCAGTGCCAATTCCATTCTTCCACTGAGGGGACGAGAAAAACACCCCATGTATTTATTTCCAAATTTGTAATTAGTATACCGTAAACTTCTTCGCACTCATAATACAGGGAACCCTTAATGCAAGAAATGTTACATGTAAAAAGCGAGAATAGCTAGAGTTTTTATTTTTTTATCGGGAGAGGAGAATACATAAAATTGCAGAAATGTTACATTGGAAAGCGAGAATAGCTATAGTTTTTCTTCTTACAAGGAGAGGAGAATGGGTAAAATTACAGAAATTTTATATTGGAGCAATACTTAACAACACTCTTAATTGGGGTTTAGTGGGCTTTGGGTCCAGATTTTGAACCAAAGCTCTGATACCATGTGTAAGGACCTGAATCCTATTAGGAGAGCCTCAACCTATGATACACTAATAGATCTATTTTCCTGCTGGTTTAAAAGTTAAAAAAATTTAAGAACTTGTTGGTCTTCTCACATAGCTTTAAACATTTAACATCTTATCATTTTATCATAAGCGACATAAGTTAAGGTGAGCATTCTATTGATATCAACTTAACAAGAGTAGTCCATGGAAAAATACCTGTTCCGGCGGTTGATGATGATACCTTTGTCTGATAGCTCCAGCTGAACGCTCCTTCTGGCCGACCCAACCGGATTTACCTCCCAGCCAACTAGGAAATAAATTCCTAGTCCAGGAAACCTCCACAGGTTCCCTAGCCCTCCATGCCCAAGTCCAACCAGATATAGTGTGTCCTCAAGAAGAATGTGAAAAACTAGATAATGATACTTTCCTCCTCTCAAACCCAAGAAACCTCCACAGGTTTCCAAGGTCTCCCAAAAATCATAACAAGGCCAAACAATCACAACCAACCCTCACAATCCTAAGCAAGACTCCAACCCCCCTTTTCTTCCTTCCCCCTTCCATTTTATACTCTCTTTCCTCAACCACCTCTCATTAAATTCATTAACTCTCACCCATCCTTGGTTGACTTCTCTTCTAAGCTAGGAGTACATTTGGAATTGTGACATGAATATAAAATTGAGAATTTAATGGGGAAGGATCATGTCTTCTCCCAAGTAAATCTGAAAAGTACATTTGGGAATGTGAAGTGTAATTACATGGAGAGGACCATGTCTTCTCCTTAGTAAATGTGAGGGTACATTGGGGAATGTGAAATGAATAAATATATATTGTTGATAAGATGGAGAGGACTATGTCTTCTCCCAAGTAAATGTGAGGGTACATTGGGGAATGTGAAATGAATAAATATATATTGTTGATAAGATGGAGAGGACTATGTCTTCTCCCAAGTAAATGTGAGGGTACATTGGGTTATGTGAAATGAATAAATATATTTTGAATTAATGGAAGGAGACCATATCCTACATAATATTCAAATTGAGAAGGTAAGTGGGGAATTTGAATAATGTAAATCATAAATTTATTTTATGACCAATATTTCTCAATAAATGTAAATATTAACACAATTTGTAGGATAAGATTTAAGTGGGGCATTACACAGGGCTCTCCCAACTCATTTCTCAATTGCAGGTAGATCCTAATTCCAGCAAGGGCTACTCGTGGCAGAATGATATTATTCGCTACAAGGATAGAGTCGTAATATCACCAACATCTGCCCTCAAAAGTCGCCTTTTGGCAGAATTGCACTCATCTCCCATTGCAGGACATTCGAGCTTTCAGAAGTTGTATGCTCGCACCAGAAGATCATTCTTTTGGACAGGCATGAAAAAGGACGTCCTTACTTTCGTAGCCGAATGTGATGTCTGTCAACGCCACAAAGGGGAAACCGTCAACACACCAGGCACCTTACAACCATTGCCCATTCCGACCTCAATTTGGATGGAGGTTTCTATGGATTTCATTACAGGTCTTCCAAAGTCAGGGAACAAGTCAGTCATCATGGTGGTTGTGGACCGACTGTCGAAGTATGCTCATTTCTGTGCCCTACCCCACCAGTTTACACCAACCTTGGTTGCTCAAACTTTCATGGATCAGATCTTCAAATTACATGGCATGCCCACTTCTATAGTGTCCGACCGCGACCCGATCTTCACCAGCAATTTTTGGCAGGAACTCTTCAGAATACAAGGCACTCAACTCAAACTCAGTACTTCATATCATCCGCAAACAGATGGTCAAACCGAAGCCGTCAACAAATGTCTAGAAACCTACCTTAGGTGTTTCACTTTAGAAAAGCAACACCTTTGGGCACAATGGTTACCTCTGGTTGAATGGTGGTATAACACCAACTATCATGCCACCACCAAAATGACTCCCTATGAAGTAGTCTATGGTCAACTTCCGCCTTCCCCTACTTCTTATCTCAAGGGATGCTCCAAAGTACAAGCAGTGGATCAACTCCTACAACACCGTGCAACCATGCTCGCCCATCTTCGCGAGAATCTTCATCAAGCTCAGAACCGCATGAAGCAACAGGCCAACCAACATCGCTCAGAGCGCCAATTTCAAGAAGGGGATCAGGTCTTTTTGAGGCTACAACCATATAAGCAAACATCACTCAAAGATAAGGGTTGTCAAAAGCTCTCTCCAAAATTCTACGGACCATACCAAGTACTTCAGCGCATTGGAGAAGTGGCTTACAAGTTGGCTTTGCCACCTACGGAAAAAATCCATCCAGTTTTCCATGTATCGTGCCCCAAGAAAGTGATTGGGAACAATTGCCGAGTTCAAACCAGTCTACCTGAATTAGACGAAGAAGGGTCAATCTGGCTTCAACCCGAACAGGTTCTAGACACACGAGACAAGCACCTGCGCGGCCGCATGATTAAGGAAGTCCTGGTCAAATGGAAAGACACCTCTCCGGAAGATGCAACTTGGGAACTAACCACTATTCTTCAGCAGTTTCCGCAGCTTCAGCCTTGAGGACAAGGCTAGTCTAAAGGGGGAGGGCATGTTAGGGTCCCACCCTAACCCCCTTATTTATGTCATGGGATCACGTCATAGTCAAGAGTTAATAAAGCCCATATTAATATTTGTAAGTGGTTAACCCGCAATTAATGACGGGACCACAGTTAGTTGCAAATGGGCGGTAGTATTAGATAGATGGTATTAATAAAACCCACGGTATTGGCCCGTGGTATTACATGTATGAGTCATATATAAAGGATAGAGACTCCCTGCGAGGAGTATCGTGTCTTGTTTTTGTAATCGAGCTTTGCTCTATTGGAGGTTGCCCCCTCGAAGAGGCCTGTGAACATTTCTCTCTGAATAATAAAATCATTGCTATTCTGTGTTCTGGGTATCTTTTCTTCGCATATTCTATGTTCTGGGTATCTTTTCTTCGCATATTCTGTGTTTGGGTATTACTTTGCAGGTTAAGAGCATAACAGATGCCAAGTCCCCATATAAATGTATCAAATTTATGATACCACATCCTTATTGATTGTTTTAACCCATATACAGACTTCTTTAACTTGCATACCAGTTCTTTCTTACCATTCACCGCAAAGCCTTCAGGTTGCTTCATGTAGATCTCCCCTTCCAGATCCCCATGAAGAAATGTTGTCTTCACATCCATATGTTCTACCTCAAAATAAAAAGCAACAACAACAGATAAAAGTAATCTAATAGAAGTTACCTTGGCAACATGAGAAAACATATCACCAAAATCAATTCCCAGCACCTGGGAATAACCTTTTGCTACCAAACAAGCTTTGTATTTCTCCACCTTTCCTTCTGCATTTGTCTTCTTCTTGAACACCCATTTGCTACCAATGGGTTTCCTTCCAGTTGACAACTCCACCAGATCCCAAGCCTCATTTTTGTGCAAAGATGTCATTTCATCAACCATGGCCTCTTTCCAGAGTTTTCCATCCTCTGAATCTACTGCTTCCTTCATAGTTCTGGGATCATCATCAGTAATAGATAAAGCAAAATTTGAATAGAAAGCAGATGGAATATACCTTTCTGGCTGCCTTCTTTCTCGAACTGATCTTCTCACACTCGGAGTTTGTGGCTCTTCATCTTCTGATTCCTCCTTTGCTGTAGAGTCCGATTCTTCCTCCTTTAGCTCAAACTCTATCTTCTCAGGTTCCTTTGGTTGGACTTCATGTTTAATAACATCTTTCACCTCTCTGAACACCACATCGCGACTGTACACAACCTTCCTTGTTACTGGGTTCCAAAGCTTATAACCCTTTAAACTATCCTTATACCCAATAAAGATGCACTTTTCAGATTTACTATCCATCTTGGTTCGTTTCTCCTTTGGAACATGTACATATGCATCACATTCAAATACCCTCAGATGTGAAAGAGAGGGTTTCTTACCAGTCCATACCTCTTGTGGAGTCATATCCTCCAACGTTGATGAAGGTGATCTGTTGACCAGGTAACATGCTATCTCCACCGCCTCTACCTAGAATTCCTGTCCTAACCCAACACCACTGAGCATGCTTCTTGCCCTTTCCATCAACGTCTTGTTCATTCTTTTTACAACTACATTTTGCTAAGGTGTATATGGAGTAGTCTTCTGTCGTGCTATACCCCACTTCTTACAAAATTATTCAAATTCCTTACTGCAAAACTCTCCACCGTTATCTGTCCTCAACACCTTTATCTTCTTCTCTGTTTGGTTTTCCACCAAAGCCTTAAATTCTTTAAACTTGTCAAAGACTTCAGATTTCTTCTTAAGGAAATATATCCATGTATTCCTTGAGAAGTCATCTATAAATGATACATAGTACAAAGACTTACCCAGTGATGGAACCTTCACAGGTCCAAACACATCATTGTGCACAAGCTCTAATATCTGTTTTGCCCTCTTACCATCTGTTGACATGGTGAATGCTCGCTATACCAACAAGGGGAACTAACCCGATCACAGGCCCCAATTAGGCCTGCTTTCGTTTGGAATGGCTAGTTCCAACAGGTTTTAAGGGACCCCGTGAACTGTAATAGGTGTTGAAGGATTGCTTCTGAGAAGAGGACTTCAATTAAATCAACGAAATAAAATAGCTAACCACTATATATTAAATCCTATCTACACTACTTCTAACTACTATAATCTAGTTCTAGCTATTCTAATCTATCCCGCAGGAGCAAAATAAAAAAGATTAAACACCATAAATAAATTCCAAGTCCAAAAGAATCAATTACTGAGTTCATAGATGAACAAGGCTGTATTAGAGCTTGATTAATATTAGATTACTCATACAGGAATACACATTCCTTTCCGCACAAATAACTAGCAACTGGTGTTTAATATGGTTTTGAATCAGAGATAGCTCATAAGTTAACCATGTAATTGAATCATATTCAAAACAACAGGACTAATCATGAACAATATGCCATCAATATGCATAAACACAAATCACATTTACATTCATGCCAACAGTAACACCCTGATTCAAAACATCTCAAAGCAAAGGAAAATAAAACAGAAACTAAAGGCTCCTCCTTAGACCAAACAGTCTTCCCTATTCACAAAACACCAAACTGTTCTTCTCCAGCCAAAAGCCCCTTTCTCCTCTTACAAGGTAATACTTATGCAAAAGCCCTTGACTCTAGGTCTACCTCGCCTCTTCATCTTCCCCACTGTTGTCGATATGCAAATTGAGTATACAAAGGTAAGATTGTTAGCGTAACCGCTGACACGTAGAAAGAATCTCTGCTAGAGTGATTCATTTCTTGAAGAAGTGAACATGTATTGGCAAAAAGGGTGACGGTGTGTCACCTTCCCATGATGAAAACTGGGACAAATTTTCTTTCAGAATGTATAGGCAACGCGTGGGGTTCCAACCCGGAACGCTTGAGGCTGGACCTTTAAATACAACGCTTCTGCATACATGGCTCTTCGAATCCACTCCTGCATCCTTTACTTCTCACCTGTAAAGATAGCTATCATTAGCTTCACGATGGTGGACAATATAACAAAAATATTCACATAGAACATAAACATTGCCTTCATTGACTTTTATAACTATGGGAACAAGTGTGAAAAGGATTTACGCATAAAACACAGGCAACACACAATTTCCCGCTCAATCCATAGGCCTGGAACGGTTTTCGAGGTTTTCTTTTAATTGCAATCGGTATCGGCCCCTTTGCGGGTCGCAGTACCCATGCCTTCCACTTCCCTGATGCGCAATTACACTATCGAGACTCCACAGGCCCGCATTTTACATTGAAAACCCGATCCCTTTGTTATTTTGGAAAATTTGGAAAACACGGGAAAACAAAGAAAATCCCGCCTCGATCACTTAGTCCGGACCTCAAATTTTATATATCAGCGCCTATAAATATCGTCGGGTCTGACATATCGCATATCGCAATATGCACAAACCTGGGACTCCATCGATTGCGATATGCGATGGGGCTTCAGACCCGATATATATATATATATATATATATATATATATATATATATATATATATATATATCATATTTGATAGGCTCAGCGGGTCCACCATATCACTGCGCGTATTGTGTATAAGGCCCGGGCCTCGTCGACGTGCGATATGCGATTAGGGAGCCAGACCCGATAATGTATACAATGTGGTTAATAATGCCTTCGAGTTCGGAGGCCATTGGCACACCATACATATATATAAACCTTGGACCTTGGCCGATTGCGATATGTGACGGGGCTTCGGACCCGACATATATATGAAGTATGGTTAATAGAGCCATTGGGTCCAATGCCTTATGGTATGCGTTGTGCCAAGGTTATATGCGATAAGCGAAAAGGGAGGATATATGCATGTTTTGAGCATTTCTTCTATGAAAGGCCATGACGGGAAAAATGATGTGATGGGGGTTTTGTGAGTTAAACAAACAAACGATTATAATAAGGGTGGGGATGATGGTTTGTGCGGGCACAAATGTACCATGCATGTTTGTGAAGATTAAAAGGTCTTGATGAAGGGAGTGAATAAAGGGCCAGGCTGTGTCATGAATGACCCATGCAGCAGAGGTTTATTCAATGGATTAGCCATCAGGCATTGAAAATTTGACTTGGCCATGAGTTAACATCCATGTGATAAAACAAATCATTCCGAAAGATGAAAGATCAAACTTCTAGGGGACCCATTGAAAATTTGATATCAGAGCATGTTTTAATAGGGTGGTAGTTGTGGCCACGCAAATGGCGAACTGCTGGGTGAACCAGTTATCTTTGTTTCCAAATAATCCTCAGATCAATAAAAAATCAGGGTGTTAAGATGAACTTGAAATGCAAACTATACAGATGGACAAGCATGGGTTCCACTTCAACATCAATTGCTTCAGGTGGGAAAGAGACAAATAGCTTCTACTTACTGATAGGATTTTGACAGGCATTCTCCAATGGCAATGTTATGGGATTTATTAACCTTCCTTTACCTATTTCCTGCTTTCAAAAATCCTTTTGGGGCCATCACTGGTCTGTCAATACTTGTTTAGGTGTGTACCTTAGCTCTTTATTGTTCATCAAACTTGATGTAGATATGTTTATCTGCACTTTATATGAGAATTTTAGTGCTGTATTTTCATATGATTGAGTGGGGAGCAGTCATGGATCATGCCATATTTTTAAACTACTTAAGCAAGGTTTGGCTTGCTGTATCAACTAATACTTTGAGGCCATCAACAATCCTTACTCTAACCAGCTTCCCAAACAACCTGTCCTTCTAGATTAGCACAAGGACTTGACATTTCATTTTCTTTTAAATAAATCCTTCTAGTTTCAGGCACAAGGACTAGAGCTCAATTGGATTTGCCACAAGGTATATGACAGTGAGCTTAGCCCATGAAAGGAGGTTTACTTGTAGATAACAGGTATTGGACAATTTAGTTTGGTGTATGGGACCACTGGAGAATCACTGTAAACCTTATAAGAAAGTATAGGCTAGGTCTGAGTGGGATTTACTTAAGATGCAATGTTCCTCCATGCCAGTCCAGCTGTAGTTACACATTTTTGTTTCATAAAGATGCCTCTACATGCTCCAAATATCCAAGTTGTCAACAGATCTCACATAGTTCCCAACAGATGCCAATGAGGGGTTTCGGTTTGCAATCCACTGCTGATTCTCAAGTGCTCATGGGCTGATAAAAGTTTGTTTGATTTGCAGGGAAATGATGGATTTAGGAACAATAGAATCATCAACAGGTTAATGAGGATGGGAAAGGCCGAAAGTGCTGAATGAGGGTAAATCTGCAAGGTAGAACGAGACTAGAGGACCAAAATCAGTTGGATGAAAGGGACTGTGATTCAAAACAGCAGGAAAATAGACTTTGCAGAAAACAAAAAGAAAAGACAGAAATACAACTAAACTAACAACAAAATGAAATGAACTCTAACCTACTCAAGAGGCAACCACCATGCAGTGGCTACTGGAAGTATCTCTTCAGATGCTGGCCATCAACAGGGAGCCATTTAGTCTCTCCCTGTAACGTTTTCAACCTGTAAGTCCCTTGACCATTTTTTTCAACAACTTGGAATGGGCCCAGCCATAGGTGTTGGAATTTTGTGTGTTTACCCTTTGGCTCACTCAGCTTGTCCCATTTCAGGACTAGCTCCCCTACTTGGAAATATTTATCTCCTGCCAGATGATGATCAAACCATTTTTTTACAATCATTTGGTGATTTTTGAATTTAATTTTGGCTCTATCTCTTAATTCCTCTAGCCTCATCAGTTGGTTGATCCTTTCTTGAAGCAAGGCTGAAGGGGTTCCTCTCGAAGCTTGGGAGAGCTGTAAGGAGGGGAGGGTAACGTTTGGAGGAAAGATGACTTCCTGTCCATAGATGAGGAAGTATGGGGAGTTTCCTAAGGCCACTTTAGGGGTGACCCTATCGGCCCAAAGGGAATTTGTTAGGGCGTTGTGCCAGTTCCTCTGGTTGTCAGCGACTGACTTGCGGATTATGCGGATAAGGTTTTTATTTGAAGACTCTGCAACTCCATTTCCCTGGGGGTAATAGTTTGCTGCATATTTTGTGTGGATTGATTTGTCAATAGCATACTCAGTTAGTCTCAGAGATGAAAAGTAAGAAGCGTTATCCAAAATGTGAGCGTCAGGGATGCCATACCTGTTGATAATGAATTTCTCAATGAATGATATTACCTCATCTTCGTTCACCTTCCATAGCGAGAGGGCTTCGGTCCATCTGGTGAAGTAATCAATCATTGTGAGTATATACTTATGCTGCTATGAAGAGTTTGGAGTGATCTCGCCTATGACATCTAGGCCCCATTGCTAGAACGGTCGATAAATCATAATAGGCCTAAGGGGAACATCAGGCTTTCTTTCTCGTCCTGTGGCGGTTTGGCACACCTTGCACTTGTGAGCATAGGCATGTGAGTCTCTGAACACTATGGGCCAATAATATCCGACCCTTGATATTTTATGAGCAGTGGTCTCTCCGCCATAGTGACCACCTGCTAGGCCGTTGTGCATTTCTTTCAATACATAGTTGGCATCATCCTTCTCCAAACACCTCAGCCAGATTCCATCATGATTTTTTCTATATAAGACACCGTTGGCCAAATGATATAGATTGGATTTCAATCTGAGTGCTCTCCTCTGTGATGCATCCATGTGTTTAGGACATGATCCCCACACTAGATAGAAGTGTATGTCGGTGTACCATGACTCAGGGTACAAAAAGGTTTCTGATGCTTCTCGCTCATACATCAGCACTCTGTTACTCCATAAGGGCTCCTCTCTGAGTTCCATTTGTGCATATTGCATGCTCAACATTCTTGATTCTTCGGATGCCCCTTTTTTGTCCGCCAAGGCTTCTGCTGCTAGCCTGCAAAGTCCTTGCCCTCGAACTATCTGTGTCGGCTTTATCTCCAGGTCGAACTCTTGAAGGGAGGTTATCCAATTCCCTCTTCATTCACCCATTTCTTTCTACACGAAGAGGGCTCTTACAACAGGATGGGGAATGATGACTTTGGTCTTGGCCTTTAGTAAATAAGGGCGGAAATGTTTTACGACCTTGAAAACTGCATAGCCCTGTTTCTCCACGTCTGGGTAGTTCAGTTCCGCTCCTTGGAGATTTGAACTCATGTAGGAAATGGGGACTTCATTGCCTTTGTTGTTTCTCTGAGTAAGTATTGCAGCATACGAAACATCAGAGGCAAAAGTGTACAAGAAGAACTCCTTGCTGAAATCGGGGCTGACCAATGCAGGAACTTCGGCAATGGCTTCCTTAATTCGTTGAAATGCTTCCTTGGCTTCATCGCTCCATTTATACACAACATCTTTCTTCATCATCAGCTACAAGGGGCGTATTATTTCTGTGAAGCCTGAGACAAATTTTCTAATGAAATTAATCCTCCCGAAGAAAGATTGCATGGCTTTTTTATTGGCAGGGGGTTGTATTCTCAGGATGGTCTTTATTATTTCAGGATCAATAACAATCCCTTCTTTAGAGAGGATATGACCCAACAGTTTCTCCTCTGTGACTGCAAATATGCTCTTCTTGGAATTCAGTGAAATTCCATACCTTCGGAATCTTTCGAAAATCTTCCGAGGATATGAATACACAGTGATGTCATCCATGTAAACCACTACTGATCTATTCATCAATCCTTGGAAAGCTATGTCCATAGCTCTTTGGAATGTGGCACCCTCGTTAATGAGCCCAAAAGGCATTTTACGATATGCGTAGGTGCCCCATTTGGTGTTGAAGGTTGTCTTAAGCTAATCCCCATGAGATACTAGTACTTGATTATATCATGAAAACCCATCTAACAGGGACAAACTTTCAGAACTAGAAACGCACTGAAGGATGTGTTCCATAGAAGGGACATGATAGTTGTCCTTTTGAGATGCTTTTTTCAGGTTCTTGAAATCAATACACAACCTGTCGTCTCCATTTTTCTTTCTCACTGGCACGAGATTGGCTACCCAACGGGTGTGTCTGATCGGGAAGATAATTTTAGCATCCAGCATCTTGTTCAGTTCTTTCTTCACCAATGGTTCTAGGCTTGGATGCATCTTATGTAGCTTTTGTTGGTAGGGCTTGGCCTCCTTTTCCAAAGGGATCACATGCTGCATAACACTGGTATCAAAGTTCTTTAGGTCTTCATATGTCCATGCAAAGACGTCCTTATAGTTTGTAAATAGCTTGACGAATGCAACCTTTTCTTGTGGAGAGTACCTAAGGCCTAGATTGACATTTTTTGGGTCTTCTTTTGTCCCAAGGTTGACCATTTCATACTTCATGGACGAGCTATGAGTTTTGCAGTTAGTTGGTTTCTTGAATTTATCATGCAAGTCATACAAGTGCTCCATCTTAACAACTGATTTTGGAATCACATTGGGCTGATCCTTTTCCTCATCTTCCCTCTCATTCATAAGCTTGTCGTGCTCCTTTTCATCAATGACTGCACTCTTGAATGTCTTCTCGCAGTGTAAGAACTCAAGGATTTTATCATCATCTTCGAACACCTGCCAATTCGAGATGTTATCAGGCACAGATGGTCTGAAAATCAATTCAACAGAACATTTATTTTTCTTCAATCTAAAATCAGGCAAAATTTTAGCAGCCATATTAGCCATCAGATCAGCATCTTGGTTTCGCCCATGAGGTATGTATGTGATATTAAAAGAATCAAAACTATCAATTAAGTC
Organism: Pinus tabuliformis; assembly: GCA_031772625.1. Lineage (NCBI taxonomy): Eukaryota > Viridiplantae > Streptophyta > Pinopsida > Pinales > Pinaceae > Pinus > Pinus tabuliformis. Next base: position 79,971,771 of record CM062810.1, on the reverse strand, counting down.
CCATACCTCATGCTGCTACCTTACCAGGTGTGGTGAATTGCAATGTATCCTCTTCCTTACCTGATCTACGATTATTTGTGAGTCACCAAAAACTTTAAGATTTTTTACATTCATATCAATGGCTTTCTTCAGGCCTTGCAGCAGGCCTTCATATTCTGCTGTGTTGTTGGTGCATGCAAACTCCAACCGGCTGGCCATCAAATGTTGGTTCCCTTGCGGGTCAATGAGAATACTTCCAGCACCTGCACCTTCAAGGCAGTTAGAGCCATCAAAATAGAGTGTCCAGAATATAGCATCTAATGTTACATCAATTGAACTACTATCTAAGAAATTAGTCCTATCATCTACTATAGTACAGGATAGTTCATCAATTGGATTATGGGTAGTTCATCAGTTGGATTATGGGAGGGAATTTCCAACTGTGTATATGTCAAAGTTTCTTCAATTGTTTCTGCACGAAATTCTCCAAAATAGGTTTCTGTAGCATAAACATTGAAACTATAGTTCCCAAGGATGGAGTTGGTAAACATTACTGGTTCATTGGGACCATTTAGTTCCATTACCACAAACTTCATGTATCTTTCACGATCAACTCTTAGCATATCACCTTTTCCCTTCTGAGGCAGAAAGATATGGGACCAATCAGTTGAGAAATATCCATTGAGTTTTGCTGACCAATCCCCACTAAGCAGCATTCCATAGGCCTCGGGTATATCGACTACCACTATATCAATGACTTGTGTGTATTGTGGTTTAACAACCATCCGAATCAACACATCTTTCAATTCTCCAATTACTTTCACATTTGTCCTGTCCAATTGCATAATTCGGGTCCCAGTTTTCTCAGGTATTGCATGTAGTCTTTTAGCAACAGCATAAGGCATCACAGTGGATGAGGCACCAGAATCTACCAGGAAATTGTGCACATTCATGTTGAGGATTTCAAATGTGATAAGGAAAGGTGGGGTCATGGATTTTGACTTTCTCCCTATCATGGCTGCACTGACATCTTGGGGTTTTCGATTCATTTTGGACAGAGTGGCTTCCATAGCTGATGGCATTTGGGCTGCAATGGAGGTGTTGGCAGGTTTGGACACTGAATTCTTGGTTTGGCTGCTTGGGATGGTGGGAGTTTTGGATTTTCTCTCATTCATAGCTTTAAAGATCAAATCCCTTTGCTGCATTAATTTCAACAAATCAAAGTATGTGATATTAGCCCTAGGTTTCTTAAGGTCATCCACAATATTGTAATCGATGTTATAAACAGGATAGGGAAGAGTAAACATACCTGTTTTGCCATTCCTAGGTGGGAGTTTACCATCTTGAGTAGCCTTTGTTGCAGTGGGAGATGCATTTTCCTTTTCTGGATGGTTTTCAACAGGGGTATTCTTGGATTGACCACTGGGTCTACTCTTCTCAACAGGAACTTTGGGAGCAGGTGTCTTCACAGGGCGAACATCTTTCTTGGTCTGATCTGCAGGCTACATCACACCTCCAAGTGGCCCTTTGCTTCGTGTGTGGATCTAATTAGTGTGGATTTTTTCCATATTGCCTCCTTGGTCATCATCATTCTCATTTGTATAGAAATCCCATAGCACGTTGATTTGGGATTCTTCTTCCAAGGGCTCTTCTACTTGGTATTCTTCCTCATCTTCTTGTTCTGGCTCTAGCTCCACTATAGGTTCTTCTTGGTTGAGGAGTGATCCGATAAGAGCCAACTCTTTTGTGTTTAAATTCCCTTCATTGGGTGGAGCAGGCAGTGCAAGTGGACCATGACTGCCTTCTGTCTTCTTATGATAGAAAGGCTTAAAGGGATTTCTGTTGTTATAGTCTCCTCCACTACCACTAGTACTCTCTCCATGATTCCTTTTCATATCGATGACTGTGTTTGTTAGTTTCTTAATGATCTGATGCAAACCTTCCACATCCGTGGTGTCCTTGCCTTTGGTTTCAGCCCCTTTGTTATCACTCCCATTATCCTTCTTGGATGCTTGAGAGGCTTTCTTTTCTCTGGTTGTATGGTGGCATGCTGTGAGAATGATCATTTCATTCTCGAATTTTACTGCCTCATCGATGGCACCTTTTAAGGTCTGCATGTTACTCCTTTTGACCCACATCGCAGTAGGGACAAGGAGAGTAGTGATGTAGAATTCCATGAGCACCTCTTCTGTAGGTCTGGTGGTGGCCGGGATTCTATTGAATAAGGTGTTGAATCGGATATTAAAATCCTTAACCTTTTCTCTAGTTTCCATTTTCAAACGGGACAGTTCCAGGGCTAAGGCAACAGGGGTTTTGTCATTGCCATACTTGTCTAAAAAGGCCTACTGAAAGGCAGCCCATGAGGTAATTGATCTAGTTCTCAAGCTAAAGTACCAAGTGGAAGATGCACCGGTTAGGGTAAAAGGGAATAGGCAACAGACTATATCTTCATCAGTTACCCCTAGCATGTGCACGACTAGGAAAAACGAATTGATATGGTTTTCAACGGTGTCTCCCCGCTTAGGGTCGAATTTAGGCAATACTTTTTCTGCATTCTTGGGTAAGAGATGCTGCTGCCCAGGTATTGCCACGACATCCTGAGTGAGCTAGGGAGGCAGTGCTCTAGGAGGAGGTGGGGGTTGGTTTCCACCCCCTTGAGGAATATTAGCCATATCAAGGATAGGGATGTGCTGGTGGAGGTTTTCTCCGTTAGGATTTTCCAAATCAGGCCAAGGATTGCTTTCAGAAGGGGAATCCTCAGGAATGTCTTCCCAAGGAGAGTCGATACTCTGCAAAGAATCAAGCACAATATCTTCAAGAGAAGGGGCTGCAGATGTCTCTTCATTTATGTGATAGACCCTTGGCTTTCTTTTTTCTATCGGAGGTAATCACTGAAAGATTGGGAGTTGTGATAGGGAATGAGCGTAAGCCCGAGTAAGTCTCCTGACCGGTTGTTCCTGAGGGACAAGATACTCCCAAAGTGTCTCTTCTTCGAGATGAGGCTTTTCCGAATGAGAAGAGGGGTCTTTTCGACCTTCATAATCCATGTATTAATCTTCTTGAATCCATCCGTGGCACTTCTAGATGAAATCTTGAAAAGCTGTGGACGGCGGTTCAGGCCCCAATTAGGCCTACTTTCAATTGGAATGGCTAGTTCCAAAAGGTTTTAAGGGACCCCGTGAACTGTAATAGGTGTTGAAGGATTGATTTTGAGAAGAAGACTTCAATTAAATCAACGAAATAAAACAACTAACCACTATATATTAAATCCTATCTACACTACTTCTAACTACTCTAATCTAGTTCTAGCTATTCTAATCTATCATGCAGGAGAAAAATAAAAGAGATTAAACACCATAAATAAATTCCAAGTCCAAAAGAATCAATTATTGAGTTCATAGATGAAAAAGGCTGTATTAGATCTTGATTACTATCAGATTACTCATACAGGAATACACATTCCTTTCCGCACAAATAACTAGCAACTGGTGTTTAATATGGTTTTGAATCAGAGATAGCTCATAAGTTAACCATGTAATTGAATCATATTCAAAATAATAGGACTAATCATGAAAAATATGCCATCAATATGCATAAACACAAATCACATTTACATTCATGCCAGCAGCAACACCTTGCTTCAAAACATCTCAAAGCAAAGGAAAATAAAACAGAAACTAAAGGCTCCTCCTTAGACCAAACAATCTTCCCTATTCACAATACATCAAACTGTTCTTCTCCAGCCAAAAGCCTCTTTCTCCTCTTTCGAGGTAATACTTATGCAAAATCCCTTGACTCTAGGTCTACCCCGCCTCTTCATCTTCCCCACTGTTGTCGATATGAAAATCGAGTATACAGAGATAAGATCATCAACGTAACTGCTGACACGTAGAAAGCTTCTCCGCTGGAGTGATTCATTTCCTAAAGAAGTGAACATATGTTGGCAAAAAGGGTGACTGTGTGTCGCCTTCCCATGATGAAAACCGAGACAGCTTTGCTTTCGGAATGTACAGGAAAAGCGTGGGGTTCTGACCCGGAACATTTGAGGCCAGACCTTTAAATACAACGCTTCTGCATACATGGCTCTTCGAATCCACTCCTGCATCCTTTACTTCTCACTTGCAAAGATAGATATCATTAGCTTCATGATGGTGGACAATATAACATAAATATTCACATAGAACATAAACGTTTCCTTCATTGACTTTTATAACTACGAGAACAAGTGTGAAAATGATTTACGCATAAAACGCAGGAAACACACAGTTTCCCGCTCAATCCGTAGGCTTGGAACGGTTTTTGAGGGTTTCTTTTAATCACAATCAGTATCGGTCCCTCCGCGGGTCGCAATACCCATGCCTTCCACTTCCCCGATGCGCAATTACACTATCAGGACTCCACAGGCCTGCCTTTTACACTGAAAACCTGATCCCTTTGTTATTTCGGAAAATTTGGAAAACACGGGAAAACAAAGAAAATCCTGCCCCGATCACTCAGGCCGGACCTCAAATTTTATATATCGGGGCCTATAAATATCGTCGGGTCCGACATATCGCATATCGCAATATGCACAAGCCTGGGACTCTGCCGATTGCGATATGTGATGGGGCTTTGAACCTGACATATATATATATATCATATTTGATAGGCTTGGCGGGTCCGCCATATTGCTGCGCGTATTGTGTATAAGGCCCGGGCTCTGCTGACATGCGATATGCGATTGGGGAGCCGGACTCGATAATGTATACAATGCAGTTAATAATGCTGTCGAGTCTGGAGGCCATTGGCACGCCATATATATATAAACTGACGTAGGGAGGGCCTGCATTACCCAGGATCTTTAATCTCTGTGCATATCTGTATGCATCTAAGTTTTTACTTTAATAAAAAACTCCAATTACTGGCAATCTCACAACTGCACCATTTTACATGTGGAAGTTTATCTTTCATGTGGTTCAAAACCATTCACCATTGGTCTCATACTTTCATTAACGCCATCATATATGGAATAATCTCAAATGCAATATTCATCAGCATGCAAATTCATAACCTTTGAAGCCTTCCATTTAAAACCCAATGACTCAAATCATTCAAATGCTCATCAACCCCAAACTTCGTTTTAGTAACTTCATTCATTATTTCCATTTAAAATCATCCTTTAGATATGACTGGATTCAATCAAGAAAATGAACTTATGCCTTTCAACCTCAAGTGAACATGGCAAACAACACCAATATCATTTGAATGCACAAAATTACATGTTTCAACTAATCAAAGCACCAAATATATGTGCGCCCTCTTCCCTTTTAGTGTACCCAGTGGTCTCAATTCAATTTCAATATTTCCAGCAATTCAATTTGTCTCCATACATTCTTAACGTATTTATTTAATTCAGAGAGTGATGCTGTTCATACTTGTACACGCTGTCTCAAGAGCGATGTGGCATAATATTCTTGCCCCAATATCAACTGAAGACTTTAAGTCCTCCTTTCCAACATTCATGATATCAAAACATAATTGGTTAATCCCATATAAATATGTGCTTTGCGTTGAGCATTATCAACGCTGTGTTGTTACCGTTTCACAACACATCCCACCTTTAAAATTTTCACTGATCCTTAATTCAAAACTCAACGCATAAATACATTTGCCAATTAAATGCTCTACCTGCGTTAAGTTTGTTCACGTCATCTGCATCACGTTTCAACATCTCCACAATATCAATTGAAAATTATTGCATCAATTCTCCACGCTGCCCAGTGTTTAACGCCTTCTGCACCTGCGCTGCCCAGTGTTTAACGCCTTCTGCAACATATTCAAATCACATTAAAATTACCTCTGTTCCTCTTACAACTCGCTTTTGAATCACTGCATTTTAAACTCAGATCTGCGCCCTTCACAAATCGATTCCATAATTGAAGACTTATCGCCCCCGTTTTCCCACATCGACCGGATAATTAAACTTTATTATGGCTTCTGCAAGCAATCTTTTTCTGTGACAATCAATTCATGTAAGATTAGAATTCAAAACCGAGTGCCCACGGAATATCGATCCATGTACATAGCCAGAACGATTCACAATTTAATCAACACAGTTTCAATGCTTGCTCTGTGTTCATTGCTGCGCAAACTACTTTGCCAATTTACCACTCTAATCAGAGTATTTCACAACAATTTAAAACTGTATTTAATTGGATTTCAAACAGAGTTTGAACCACAACTCTGCGCCTTTTTCAGCGCTTCCAACAAATTGCAGATCGATATAAATTCCATCAACATACTTAATCGATTTCTGCAGATAGCAATTATAATATGGGTCCACTAATTGACATAGAACAGTGCTTTCAATACAATTCTTCACACAGAGAACGCAGGCTTAATTTTATGTTAGACATTTCCATCATTCGCATTTCCAGCGCAGTCAATAACATTAGTCGGCTTTTCATTAATGCATTCGATCTTCATCACTTTCTGAATTTAATTTGTAACATAAAACTTGAGAGTGAGATATAAAATCGAATCTCTATTCCACAGATACATCCAATTCATTTCAACCTAATTTCGTTTTATTCATTGAACACATGAATCCAATCTCACGCAAACTCAATACTGGACATACAGTAAAAAATCAAAGGCTGTATTGACACACAAAATACTTACAATACAATCCTTTCCTAGGCCTGATTTCCAATAATTTGGCCCTTTACAATTGCTGAAGGCTTACAGCCCTGCTGTTCAAGCCTCCTCTCAATCTCACACTCTCCAACTATCTCAATGTATTTTCCTCTCAAACCCCTTCCTATTTATACAATTTTAAAAAATGATCTAATTAAATGCTCAATCCCCTTAATATCTCAACAAATCCCTAAATCTCTCAACATCCCTAAAAGATAGATTCTCATCCCTAAAACTTAGAAACTAATTCCAACTTAGGCTCCCTCATTAATTCTAAATAATCTAGAAACTAATTTCTCTCACATTTACAATTTCTCACAAATAATTAATTAATCACTCAAAATAATATTAATATTTACATGAAATTTCAATATTTCTTCAAACATGAAACCCCCTAGCTTAGGTAAAATACAAGGTGTTTTTCGGAGATGATGCTCCTGCATCATAAACCTTGGACCTTGGCTGATTGCGATATGCGACGGGGCTTCGGACCTGACATATATATGAAGTATGGTTAATAGAGCCGTCGATCCAATGACTTATGGTATGCGTTATGTGCCAAGGTTATATGCGATAAGTGAAAAGGGAGGATATATGCATGTTTTGAGCATTTTTGCTATGAAAGGCCATGACGGGAATACTGATGCGATGGGGGTTTTGTGAGTTAAACAAACAAACGATTATAATAAGGGTGGGGGTGATGGTTTGTGCGGACACAAATGTACCACACATGTTTGTGAAGATTAAAAGGTCGCGATGAAGGGAGTGAATAAAGGGCCAGGCTGTGTCATGAATGACCCATGCAGTAGAGGTTTACTCAATGGCTTAGCCATTAGGCATTGAAAATTTGACTCGGCGAGGAGTTAACATCCATGTGATAAAACAGATCATTTCGAAAGATGAAACATCAAACTTCTAGGGGACCCATTGAAAATTTGTTATCAGAGCATGTTTTAGTAGGGTGGTAGTTGTGGCCACAACACCACCAGAGGGGAAACTCACCCGATTCTGCTTCCCATATACACAATTTTCACAAAAATCAAAATCCAGAGAGCTATTACTCATACCTTCTACCATACCTTTACCATGAAGTGTTCAAAGGCCCTTCTCTCCAATATGTCCAAGCCTTTGATGCCACAACATTTTCTTCTCTCCAGAGACCACTAGATTTTCTGCTCCACTTTCAGGAACCAAAAAACTGTTGCACCCATCAACAACCGTGCTACCTTACAGCTTGTACAGAGTTCCAATCCGAACTCCTCGCATGAATACCAGTGCTCCCCAAACCATCTTGTAGGTATCCTTCTCGAACACTGTTTTTACACCTACATCATCTAGCTTGCTTACATAAATCATATTTCTGGCCAATGCAGGAACATGTAGAACACCCGGAAGTGTTCTAACCCTTCCACCTTGCAGCTTCAACTTTACTTTTCCGCGACCAATGATTCTAGCCTTCCTATCATCCCCTAAGAAGACATCACCACCATTGTATTTCTCATACTCGCATAACCACTCTCTATGGGAGGTGAAGTGAAAGGATGCACCTGAGTCAATCAACCATGCCTCATGATTTACATGTGTACTTGAAGAAGCCAAGTACACATCGCCACCTTCATCTGAGATGGTTTTCGCCTCTGTAGAAGGAGTATCATCAGATTCCTTTCCTTTATCAGGAGCTTTAGATTTACAGTCCCTTTTGCAGTACCCTTCCTTTCCGCATTTCCAGCACACCTCCTTTACAGGTTTTCCTGGAGATTTAGATCTCCCCTCGATGACTTATTTTTGTTTCTGTTGTGGGACTGTCCTCGTACAGACAAGGAATCACCATTCTAGCTCTCCATATTTTTCCGTCTCATCTCCTCCGCCAGCAAGGATGAGACTATTTCATCAAACTGCAAGGCAGTAGCATTGCTACCTATTGCAATAACCAGACTATCCCACAAATCTGGTAGAGAACACAACAAACTAATGCACTTATATTCATCTGAAATTTTGATGTCAACAGATGATAACTGACTTACCACAGTACTAAATGCATTTAGATGCTCTGTCACCGAGTCTCCATCTTTCATCCTTAGGTTATACAACTTTTTCTGTAGGAACAGTTTATTCACTAGAGACTTAGATTGGTACAAAGTCCCTAACTTGTCCCACAAAGCCTTCACCATAGCTTCCCTTGATACATTTAGCAATACTGAATCTGAGACACACAGTCATATTTTGCTCTTTGCCTTCCGATCCAACTTCTTCCATTCTTCATCAGACACTCTCGTTGGTTTAGTACCCGAATCTACCGCGATTCACTGATCTTTATCCACCAATAGGTCCTCCATCTTGAGTTTCCACAACTCAAAACTCAGACCATTAAATTTCTCGATCTCTATCTTTCCACTGCTCGCCATCTTCTTTCACTACCAGAATTGATCCTGCAGATCTCCCACTGAACAAGGTCTACCACAGGCCCAAGCGAAACCCCTCAGCAACAAACGCGTCTCCTTGAAACCAAAACAACTTTGATACCAAATGTAGGTTTTAACCCCATACAGAAATTACCTGCATACGAATTCTAAAACACAAAAAATAAACAATGCGAGAGCATAACACATAAAACACATATACACAGAGATTTTCCCATGGATCCCAAAACCAGTACTACCAGCTTGATTTTTCATTATGTTCCTTTCAATGTTACAATACATATTTATACATGCCGAAGCGTCCAATACCATGGACTGAAAACCATCGCGTCCAAAACCATGTGTGAAAAATCATGCACAAAACCATAGGTAGGTCCGTCCAACCTAACATACGGTCCAAAACCAAAATTTTCCGGGGCGCTGCCCCGGACTGATCCGGATTTAAGAAGGAACACAATAGATTACAGAGATAACCATAAATACAGAGATGCGATAACCATAAAAATAGAGATGCAGTGGAAATAATACTTCATTTCATTAATGGAGAATACTGAAATATGCTTACAAATAGAAATAACCCAGCTAGGGCGATGGTAGCTTATCTCTGAGAAGAGATGTGTCGGCTACATGCCTCTGAACTGTTTCGAACTGTGTTTACAATGAGGCTTGAAGGCCTATTATTATTGAGAAACAATGGAAAACCCTTCACGTTCCAAAACCTAACCCTAGAAGATGAAACGCCAAATTGTGGGCCCCGTTTTGGGGTGAGTTGGACAGCCAACTTCCCGGGGTCGCGAATTGGTCGTATTATCTCCGTTTGACGCGCATGATAGCCCGTTGGAAAGATCTCTCCGAGGACTACGACGGAAAAGATGTTTTTTATCAAAAAAATCGCTGCGGTGGATTTCCCAAAAAACTTCGTTTAGGGCCTCAAAACGGCTCCAGAAGTTTAAGACCCGAAAAACGGCTAAAAATAGTAAACTGTGCTATAATTAAGGAAACTGAAAAACTGAAAGAGACAGTTGTGGGGGTCCAAATGGGATAGGTGGGTGGCCACCAACATCCACCTGGATCATTCCTCCCCCCTTAGGAAGCAATGGTCCCCATTGCGTTGAGTTCCTCCTTGAGATGAGGAAGATTCTGCTGAGCTGGGTCTCTAGTGAGCTGTTCTGCAATCTCTGATGTGTCCAGAAATGGTGGGAAGCATGGTCGGCGATGGTCCACATTGAAAAATCGGTGCAAGCGAAGGAATGGAGGAATGCTGTGCTTCAAAGCATTGTTTCCCACAACCTTGTTACTGGTGTAAGGACCATGTCGAAGCGGTCTGAGTTTCTGATGGGTTCTGGTAAGGCGTTCTCTCTGTAGATGTAACCAAACTTTTTCGCCCACGTGAAACTTGTGTGGTACCCCGCCCTGTAAGGAGAAGTTGTTCCTATGTTCTATCATGACTGTATCCCTATGTTGCTGCTGCTGCGTGGAGGAACCCTTTGCGGGGGTCATGGATGTAGCAATGATCTTCCCCTTACTTTGGGAGCGAACCAGACAGAAAATAAATTTCCTAGTCTGTGAGATGAGCTTGCTGCCTTTCTTAGCAGTGATTAAAGAGGTGGTGGTAGGTGGAGCTACCTCTGGTATCCTGTATAATGAATTATCCAAAGAAATAATGATAGCGCGAGGCCTTGACTCATACACAGCATGTCGCCTCCACAAGTATGGCTGGCCTAATAGTACATCACAAACATCCAGAGGTGTAAAATCACACAATACCTCATCTGTGAAGGGATTGATGCTGTAGGGAAGGCGGCACTGCTGGTGAACTTTGAGATCACGTCCTTCGTGAAGCCACCTGATACTATACGGTTGTGGGTGTGGCGTAGTTGGTAGGCCCAACCGCTTCACGACCTCTGCTGAAACAAGGTTCTTTTGGCCGCCACTATCGACAATGAATTGCAGCGGCAAACCCTTCACCCACATCTGTGAGTGGAAAAGACGTTCCCCCTCCTCTGGCTCTTCGGGCTCATTCTTCTGGATCTTGACAGTGGCAACAGTGGCACTAGGATCCGCATCAATGATTTTCTTCCCTTTGCCATCCCCCTTGTCGGGTTTCGGCTCAGAGTCAGAACATGCATCTGATTCGGAAGCCTTCAACTTGGCCACCAGCGACTGCTTGGTCCGACACTCACTTGTGTTATGAGTGGGACTCTTGTGGAACTCACACCACTTTCCTGTGTCCTTCTTCGGCTTTGTGGTGTTGTTCTTTTATTGTAGCTTAGAGGGGTTGTCTTGGGTCACCCCGCCTTGGCTTTGTCCTTTGGGCTTCGGATTTGTAGATCCAAAGTCTCGCTTCTTTTGTTTGAACTTTTGCTCGATTTTGACTGCGTATCGGTATGCTGTGCCGAGTGAGGAGATGTTCAAGAACTCCATCTCTTCCTGGATGTATCTGTGTAGGCAGCCGCGATAGTTGAGTACCAGATGCAGCTCAGAATCTTTGATACCCAACTGTGTGCGAAGGGTATGGAAAATTGTTGTGAACTCTGGTACATCTTGGTCTCATCCCTACCGCAGTGTGGTCCATTTGATGTATTTGTCCTCATAGCTTTTGACAGGGTAGTACTGCTCCTTGATGGCATCCCGGAAGTCATTCCAAGTGGGGGCGGCTGAAAACAGTGAGCCTGTACTTTCATCCTTCTGCTCGCAGTATGTTTCCCACTAGTCCTTGATGTGGGAGGCTGCTTTGAGAAGAGCGAAAACAATCTTTTCCCGACTTGAAAATTCATGAATAGAAAAATACCCATCTAGCAGATTTAACCATTTATCTACGGCATCTGCGTCTATTTGACCCTCGAAGATGGGGATTTCAAAATTAACTTGTACCTTAAACGGTGTGGCGTTTCCAGAGTAGCTGTTGGAAGCCGATGCGTCGCCTCTGGGTAGCCGCTGAAGGATCTGCGCAAAGCTATCCATCATCGCGTTCCTTTGCCGCTCGAGGGCTTCTTCGAGCAAGATTCTGATAGGATCTCCTGCCCCCTCATCTTTCTTCTCATCCGCCATGGGAGGTCGTCGAGATTTGCGAGGCTAGTCTTGCAAAGGTTTGACCAATTCAAGCCCTAACTCCTTATATCCCGACCTCGTTGGGGACATGCAAAGAAAAACAAAGAAAAAGCAGACCGCTCTGATACCACTGATCCAGATTTAAGCAGGAACGCAATAGATTACAGAGATAACCATAAATACAGAGATGTGATAACCATAAAAACAGAGATGCAGCGGAAATAATACTTCATTTCATTAATGGAGAATACTGAAATATGCTTACAAATAGAAATAACCCAGCTAGGGCGATGGTAGCTTATCTATGAGAAGAGATGTGTCGGCTACATGCCTCTGAACTGTTTCGAACTGTGTTTACAATGAGGCTCGAAGGCCTATTATTATTGATAAACAATGGAAAACTCTTCACGTTCCAAAACCTAACCCTAGAAGATGAAACGCCAAATTGTGGGCCCCGTTTTGGGGTGAGTTGGACAGCCAACTTACCGGGGTCGCGAATTGGTCGTATTATCTCCGTTTGATGCGCATGATAGCCCATTGGAAACATCTCTCCGAGGACTACGACGCAAAAGATGCTTTTTATCAGAAAAATCGTTGCGGTGGATTTCCCAAAAAACGTCGTTTAGGGCCTCAAAACGGCTCCAGAAGTTTAAGACCCGAAAAGCTGCTAAAAATAGTAAACTGTGCTATAATTAAGGAAACTGAAAAACTGAAAGAGACAGTTGTGGGGGTCCAAATGGGATAGGTGGGTGGCCACCAAAATCCACCTGGATCACGGACCCCATAAAGTAGGGTTACTTGCACCCCTCAAACCCCCTGTGACTCCCCCCGCTACGTAATCAACGCAACGAAGGGGGGGCTCTACCCCCCTTCTAACCCCCCGGTTAACTACGTGGGCTAGTTGTGGAAAGAATATAACACAACCCAACATAAATTACTTATTAAAATTATCTAATTATTTCTTTCTTAATAAAATATAATATTATAAAAAATATAAAATAAATAAAACTTAAAATTTATTATAATAATGATCCGGATTTAAATGGGAACGCAATAGATTACAGAGATAACCATAAATACAGAGATGCAATAACCATAAACACAGAGATGCAGCGGAAATAATGCTTCATTTCATTAATGGAAAATACTGAAATATGCTTACAAATAGAAATGGAAAGAAACCAGCTAGGGCGATGGTAGCTTATCTCTGAGAAGAGATGTGGCGGCTACATGCCTCTGAACTGTTCTGAACTGTATTACAATGAGGCTCGAAGGCCTATTTATTGTTGAGAAACAATGAAAAACCCTTCACATCCCGAAACCTAACCCTAGAAGATGAAACGCCAAATTGTGGGCCCCATTTGGGTAAATTGGTACATCAATTTCCCAGGGTCGTAACTTTGGCATACGATCTCCGTTTGACGCGTACAATAGCTCGTTAGAAAGATCTATCCGAGTACTACCACTTTGGGAGGCAACATGGGTCCATGGACCCATGTTGCCCCAGATTCCCAAAAAAAACGTCGTTTAGGGCCTCAAAACGGCTCCGGAAGTTCAGGACCCGAAAAACTGCTAAAAATAGTAAACTGTGCTGCAATTTAGGAAATTGAAAAGACTGAAAGAGACAGTTGTGGGGGTCCAAATGGGTTGGTGGGTGGCCACCAACATCCACCTGGATCATTCCTCTCCCCTTAGGAAGCAATGGTCCCCATTGCGTTGAGTTCCTCCATCTGCTGAACTTGTCCTGCAATCTCTGATGTGTCCAGTGATGGTGGAAAGCATGGTTGACAATGGTCCACATTAACCATTTGGTGCCGGTGAAGGAATGGAGGAATGATGTGCTCCAAAGCATTTTTCCCCATAGCCTTGGTACTGCTGTAAGGACCATGTCGGAGTGATCTGAGCTTCTGGTAAGGCGTTCTTTCTGTCGATGCAACCAGACTTTGTTGCCCACCTGAAACTTGTGTGGTACCCATGTGGGTGAGGAGAAGTTGTTCCTGTGTTTTGTCGTGACCGTATCCCTTTGCTGCTGCTGCTGCATGGAGGAACCCTTTGCAGGGGTCATGGATGTAGCAACGATCTTCCCCTTATTTTTGGAGTGAGCCAGACAGATGAATTTCCTGGTCTGTGATATGAGCTTGCTGCCTTTTTTGGTAGTGATCAAAGATGTGGCGGTAGGTGGGGCTACCTCCGGTATCCTGTATAATGAATCGTCCAAAGAAATAATGACAGCATGAGGCCTTGACTCATACACAGCATGTCGCCTCCACAAGTATGGTTGGCCTAATAATACATCACAAACATCCAGAGGTGTAACATCACACAATACCTCGTCTGTGAAGGGCTTGATGCTGTAGGGAAGGCGGCATTGCTGGCGAACTTTGATATCTCGTCCTTAGTGAAGCCACCCGATACTGTATGGCTGTGGGTGTGGTGTAGTCGGTAGGCCCAACCGCTTCACGACCTCTGCTGAAACGAGGTTCTTTTGGCTGCCACTGTCGACAATGAATTGTAGCGGCGAACCCTTCACCCACATCTGTGAGTGGAAAAGACGCTCCCCTTCCTCTGGATTTTTGGGCTCATCTTTCTGGATCTTGGCAGTGGCAACAGTGGCGCTGGGATCTGCATCAATGATCTGCTTCCCTTTACCATTACCCTTGTCGGGTTCTGGCTCAGGGTCGGAACATGCATCTGATTCAGAAGCCTTCAACTCAGCCACCAGCGACTGCTTGGTCCGACACTCACTTGTGTTATGAGTGGGACTCTTGTGGAACTCACACCACTTTCCTGTGTCCTTCTTCGGCTTCGTGGTGTTGTTCTTTTCTTGTGGTTTCGACGGGTTGTCTTGGGTCACCCCGCCTTGGCTTTGTCCTTTGGGCTTTGGATTTGCAGATCCAAAGTCTCGCTTCTTCTGTTTGAACTTTTGCTCGATTTTGACAGCGTATCGGTATGCTGTGCCGAGTGAGGAAATGTTCAAGAACACCATCTCTTCTTGGATGTATCTGTGTAGGCAGCCGCGGTATTTGAGTACCAGATGCAACTCAGTATCTTTGATACCCAACTGTGTGCGAAGGGTATGAAAAATGTTTGTGAACTCTGGTACATCTTGGTCTCGTCCCTGCCGCAGTGCGGTCCATTTGATGTATTTGTCCTCATAGCTTCCGACAGGGTAGTACTGCTCCTTGATGGCATCCCGAAAGTCATTCCAAGTGGGTGCGGCTGAAAATAGTGAGCCTGTACTTTCATCCTTCTGCTCGCAGTAGGTTTCCCACCAGTCCTTGACGTGGGGGGCTGCTTCGAGAAGAGCGAAAACAATCTTTTCCCGACTTGAAAATTCATGAACAGAAAAATACCCATCTAGCAGATTTAACCATTTATCTACAGCATCTGCGTCTATTTGACCCTCGAAGATGGGGATTTCAAAATTAACTTGTACCTTGAAGGGTGTGGCATTTCCAGAGTCGCTGTTGGAAGCCGATGCGTCGCCTCTGGGTAGTCGCTGAAGGATCTGCGCAAAGCTATCTGTTACACAGTAATTTATCACTGCCTTCCTGTCAGTCACCCTGCTGCGTCCAGAAGTCACAATTACTAAGTGTTTGACCCCTGAACTGGCTTAAAAACCCATTTTTCCAAAGTTTTGTGCATCAGCGCGTCTGTTCCTAAAATAACCGCGATGACAAGCGCCTCACAGTGTATTTTGTGCGCTGCCATCGCGGAAGAACATCACTTTCCCGCGATGACGCACAGCGCGGCTTTCCCGTGTTCTTCGGCGCTGACATGACTTGTTCAGTTATTGTTATGTGCTGACAGCGCGGCAGTCTCCATATAATCCGCGCTGATCCAGTTTGGGCGAATTTGTTCAAACAACCAGCCTTCCAGATCTCTCCAGGCTTGGTTGTTAGCTTTGTGAATATCGACTCCCTTCTATGGCATGTCTGTTCGACCCTTTGCAACTACTCCCCTTGAAGATAAGCTCATCCTCCCACCTTTTTAGGAGACTCCTTCTCCTATATAAACTTCCACCATTACCATGAGCAGCTAGTTAGAACTAGTTGGAACTAGTTAGACTTAGCTTGGATCGTACAGAGCTTGTAGTGCTCAGATTGCTGCTATAGGTTTGGTGTGTTAGGTGTGGAAGTGATTGATTGTTTGGGGAAGTTTGTTTGTGACATTTGTGTGAGAGAGAGAGAGTTGTTTGTCTTGGGAGAACCATCCTCAAAGGTGAATGCTTGAGATACATGCTGACTGATCCCTCCTGAGAAGTTTATCGACGTCAGAACATTTGGTTGTACTCTTCTCTATTCTGATTAATAATAGATGACTGCTATTATTGTTCCATTCTCGTTTGTTTATGCAATGGATAAATGTGAATTATGTCTTTTCTGACTGACATATAGTTACTTTTACTAGATTTCACGCTTGCGTTTGCTTTCTCTTCGTGTGTGCAGGTGTCCGTTCGCGGGGATCGCGGAGGACGGTGACCAGCTGAAGCGAAGGAGCGAAGGAGACATCTCTTCGTCCAACGACAACGCAGGAATCCAAGTAGGTGCTCTTTACTTCTTGTTTAATTGTAACTAGGAACATGCGTGGCAGCATTGTGTGATTGTTGCTAGACCCCTATTGGGCTAGTAGGGATCGCCTCTATCCGTAGAGGGGATTTACCTCTCCAACAATTTGGCGACTCCGCTGGGGAGTGAGCCTTATTGTCTCTTGAGTCCACTTTTGTGTTGGTTTTGATTGACCTCTTTTCGAGTTTTTGGGATTGTCTTTATTGCTTATAAACTTTCTGGGTGTTTCTGGAAAGCATCTTTATTATTAAAAAGCTCCTGCCTTTGGTTTGGGAAGTTTTTATTTTGGCTTTCCTTGTTTTTTACTCCCAGCGCGTTTTATTTCGGAACAGTCGCGCTGACATCGCGACCCCGTTCTTTGGTTTTCTCTTCATCGCGCCTGTACGTCTAACAGCCGCGCTGACCTCGTTTTCAAGGCCAGCGCGCTTTATTCGTGTCCTTCCGCGCTGACATCGCGCCCCCTCTTCTTTGTGACTTCGGTCATCGCGTCTGTGTGCCTTATATCCGCGCTGACCTCGTTTGTTCTAGGGCAGCGCGCTTTTTCCCTGTCTTTCCGCGCTGACGTCGCAAAGTTGCTGAAGGCCTCCCCCTGTCAGCGCCAAGTTGCTGAAGGCTACCCGCGCTGAGCCTGAAAAACTCATTTTTGTCCAAATTGGCCTCCTGAACCTCTTGCTGTGACTTTCCCTTCTTCTCTCCACTTGTCTAATGACTTGTTTTTCACTGTCTGAACTTTGAACTGTTTGATTACGGAGCTCAGCTCCATAGGGTTTCGTTTTGCTCGGTTTTGAGTTTGCAAACAACTTCCCTTCTCGCTGCTTGGTTCGTGTTTTCATCCTTACTTTTGCAATTGCTGGATTGTGTTGAGTCTCAAATTGACTGGTTGCGACTCTGGTCCGTCGGATGTTTGCTTTTCTCTATTGATTTCGCACTCTGAACCCTAGGACATCTAGTGGCCGTGTGTGTGTCAAGCCTCCTGTGAAGATCTCTGTTCGTTTGATTGACCAGCTCGTTCTAGACTCGTTTTCGCATTTTTTCAGTGATTGTCAGAGTGTGTTGGATTGTGCTTCCAAGTGGTCTTTTTCGCTTCCTCCTTGCTTGTTTTGCAGAGCTTAGATCACATAGCTCGTGCATTGCCTTGTTTCCTTTTGATTTCGAGACTTTGGTTGAGTGTCTTCGGGAACTTTGCGTGCTCTCATTAAGTAGTTTACTTGGTGTTCAGGTTCCTCCAAATTCCTTTAGGTGTTTTATGTCACTGAAAAGAAAACAAATTAGTAGCTTGCTTTAAAATTCGAAAAGGAAAAGAACATTTCATTGACTTGCATTTTCAAAAGAAAAGTTTCCTTTCCTCGCTTTAGTTGCATTTAGCTGCTTGTTTGTTTGTATTCGTTTTGTTTAAAAAAAAAAAAAAAAAAAAATTCTTTGCTCTCTCGTAGCTAGAATTCATCGAACGAAACGAAATTCTTTTGCATATAGATTGCATCTAAGTAATTGTGAGCGAACATACGATAGAGCTTGAAATCGAAACTTAATCTCAAGATCAACTGTAAAATGAACCAAATGAATCTAAAAACGCATTGGAACTAAACGCAAATATTTAGAGGTCTAGGTTAGAGACGTGTTCCGGCGTCTTAAAACATAGTCACTGTTGTTTCACATTAGGTTGGGTGATTCCTCCTTCTGTGACTCGATAGTGGTCTAATACGGACTGCGCTCCCACGTACCGTCGAGTATATAGGGAGACCCCACTAGGCTTTTATCCTTTATCCATAGGAAGCCGAGTCGGCCGCCCTACAATTCACAATGCAGTGAACACAGCATTCACGAAGATTGACCACCCGTACCCTAAAAAGTATTCTGTGGTTTTGCGAAGAGTTTGGCACACCCTCTACCTAGAGTTCCAGAGCAGTCGCTTTTGATCCTTTTCGGACTCCCTAAACGAAAAGGTGCCTGTGAGCGTCTTGTCACTTCGTGCTCATTAAACATTCGAAGGAGACTGGAGTCATCTTTGTCCTTTTCTCGACTCCTGAAATATGAAAAGGTCAAGTTTGGTCCTTGCGTCTTAAAATTAATTTGGCCACGACAACATCACCTTTTCTAGGTCTTGTGTGCGATAGTTTTGAGTAGGCTTTTATCGGTATTTTCCTTTAAGAGTTCTAAGGGGTCTGGTCATCCTGGCTGACCCATCACCCTCTGGTATAAGTGACCAAGGTTCTCAATCCTCTGTTGCTCCCGAGGTACCAGTTGTAGGCGGTACTCTTCCCATTGTTCCGAGTATCCAGCCTATCAACGCACGGTCCCCAGGCAACCCAGATTACTTGGAGGATTGGAATCCCGTCTGGGAGGAAGATTGGGATACCCCCCAAACCCCCCGTACCCCTTTAGGTATGTCATCTCCGATGGAGGGGGCAGCTTCCAGCATGGGTGAGACACCCGCAGTCACAGACATCGAGACACCCGCGGTCACAGACATTGAGACCCCGATCCCGTCTTCATCTCCCCTCCCTCCACGATATCAATCGCTGAGGGATAGGTATGATGCTAGAACAACTTCTACCACTATATGGGATCCTACTCTCGCTGCCTCGATCGGCCCTTTTGTTTCGCAGCCTCTTTTCCCACCCCTCACGACAGAACTCAACCCGCCCGTCACCTCAGTTCCCACTCAACCTACTGTTTGTGTAGCGCGTTCGACTCCGGTCGTCAGTGCTGTACCGATTCCCTCGTCTGAAGTTCCTCAAGCTGGTTCTTTTGTTGGAGGCATTCCAGGATCAGGACCGTATGATGCTTATGGGGAACCTATAACGGACCCAGATTACGATGGTCCTGTCTTCTTCTTCGATGCAAATGGTGAGTTTCTTGAGGAAATCTCAGGTCTCCCTCGTCGCCCTTTCGAAGAGAACGAAGAATCTTTGAATGTCATGTATGACCACACTACTAAGTACTTTGGAAACCGAGACCCTCCTCGGCAGCCCATAGGACCACCCAATCAGGACCCGCCATTCTACGTGTAGCCCCCTCAGGGGCAACCATTGTATGGCCCGCCTGACCCAGGACAATCTGGGCATCCACAAGGTCAACCCTACCAGGAACAACCTATGGACATTGGAGGTCCGCCATACCCATATCAGAATCAACCTACTGGGCAGCCAGAGCAACTGTCTTTTCAAGACCAGCTTGGTTTCCAGCCAGGGTACCCCTCTGGACAAACTGGCTCAGTTTACAATCCTTCAAATCAACCAACCGTCCAGTAAGGGTATCCCCATGGCCAGGGTGGACAACCCTATGTTCAACAGGGCCCACCTACCCCTCGGATCACAAATCCTTCTGGGCAAGGGGGGCAACCCTCTGCCCAGCCTATATACCAAAGAGGGCAGCCTGCCGTACAGCAAGCCCAACCCTCTTCCCAACCCGGTTACGGTGGGGGGCAAACGGGCCAACCGTCTATACAGCCAAATCAACCCGGGGTCTACCCTCATCGCCAACCTGGGCAAGCTGGCCAACCTCGGCGTCAACCAGCTACCCAACCAATTCGACCACCCGCTCCGCGAAGACAGCCCTTGGTGGCACATGGACAACCTGGCGTTCAGCAAGGCTATCCTGCTGGCCAACCAGGTCCATCTCGAATCCGACCAAGTCAACCTTCAGGACGTATGGTCCAACCTCAACCGGTTCAAGGACAGTACTCTGGGCCTCAGACTCAAACAGGTTATCAACCTCCATATCAAACGCAGCCTGCCTACTAGGCTCCGTATGGGACCCAGCAGTCACATGGCTACCAGCAACCCCTGGGGCAAAATCAGTATGCTCCTTACCAAAATTATCAGCAACCACAGGCCACTCCCTATCAAAATTATCAATATGGTCAACCTGGCGGGCCAGCTGCTAATTCATGGGGAGCTGGGGGGCAAACACAGGGACAGTCGTCCGCACACGGACAAAACTCCTACGGACAAACTCCCTATGCGGCCGGTCCTTTCGGGCCAGGTCCGTCTGGACAAAGTTCGTGGGGGCAAACCCAGTCTGGGTGGAACCCTAATACCGCCTCGAACCCTCAGCCACAGATGTCCTTCAACCCGTAGCTACCATTTTTGGCTACGTTGGAACTACCCGATGTGTCCAAGTTAACAAACGATCCTATTTTGCATAACTCATATTGGCCACCGGTTCCGACCAAAATACCAGGTGACTGTCCAAAGTTCGACGGCAAAGCCGGAGAAGATCCTCAAGCCCACGTAATGACATATCACCTTTGGTGTTCATCTAACTCATGGCTTGATGATTCTATCCGACTGCGCCTCTTCCAGAGGACCCTCACTGGTTCGGCCGCAAAATGGTACATCGAACTTAATCGCGGTATGTTTTCGGACTTTAACTCGTTGGCTATGGCCTTTCTTACTCATTTTCAGTTACCCATTCGGTACGAGACTGGGACCCATTTGCTCACGTCTCTGAAACAGGATACGGCAACGCACATCTCCGATCATATACATGAACGGAGAAGGCGCCGTCGTTTGATTAAATTTTGGATTCCCGATCAACTCCCGACCGACTGGTTTACCACGTCCTTTGTCCCTAAAATTGCCAAAGATATCGCAATGGGGGTGTGTGTAACTGAAGAGCAAGCGATTGCGCGAGCTCAATACCTCGACTTAGTATATTCTCAGTCAGGTACTTTGTATGACTATTTGCCAGATGCCCCGAGGCACGGACAAACCAAAGCTCCACCGAAACCGTCTGTTGATGGAGTTATTGGCTCCGTGAATTCATCAAGTAAGAAATCAACCGCAAACTCTGGGAAGCAGAAACAAAACGCCTCTAACGAGAATGCTTCTCAGAGCCCATCTATTCCTGGGAATACCTCCGAGGTGAATGCCGTTCAGTCCACCGCGGCAGACAAATCCTCGAAAGGCAAAAAGAAAGGAAAGGCCAAAGAAAAATCCGGACAACCTAAGCAGAATCCTCCTAAACCTCCCTCTGAGGAAGGAGCCAAGCGGAAGCCTAAGTATCCTTGCCTCATTTGTGAGGAGGATCACTACACCAAGGACTGCCCCAGGCGATCCGAGGTTAGTCGGCTTTTAAAAGGTGCTTCAGGATCCCCCGCCGTGCTTAAAGAGCCTTTCCCATCCCAGCAGACGCATCAGGTGGCAGACCCTTCTCAATCCTCTTCCTCGTTCGGTTCTCAAGTATTCATGGCGGGAACCATCCCCGTCCACATTACGACTCGAACGAAAGATTATCCATCTTCAGCCGGGAAGGAGCCGGAGGTCCCCTCCAGCGCTCCCGCGTCCAGTTCTGGCCCTCTTCACATTGAACGGCCCAGCACCGAGACGATCCCCCGACCCCCTCCCAAAGGTGTACTCAGGAAGTCATCTTATAACCCCAATGCTCGTGCCGCTCAGCATTATAGCATTGTCGAGGACTTAGCTCAGGCTCCGTCTGCTATGTCCGCGTTAGAAGTCCTCCAGAGTTGCCCCTCCCAGAGGAAGTCCCTGCTATCAGCGATTGGTGGCATCGACCCGGCAGATTCGGATCTAATTTCTTTTGACCTCGAAGGTTTCACACAGAGATTGCCTCATCAGGTGGCCTTCCTTATACAAGTTCTCATCAAAGGCAAGACGATTCACCGTACTGTCATCGATGAAGGAGCCTCAACCTGCATCATGTCGGTTGCTTGTTGGAAAGCTATTGGTTCGCCTGCTCTGAGCCAGTCTCCCACCACCCTAGAGGCGTTCGATGGAAGAGAATCTCGTCCACTTGGTATCCTCCCGCGTTTACCTATCTCTTTAGAAGGGAAAACTGTAGAAGTCGAGGTTGAAGTCGTTGACGCTAATCTCACTTATAACCTCCTCCTAGGACGAAGCTGGACTTATGCCATGCAAGCCGTGGCTTCCTCCTTATTCCGTGTCGTTCGTTTTCCCCATCAAGGAAAAATCGTCACGGTGGACCAGCTGTCCTTTTTTGCTTCCTCTTCTGAAGGGAATGTACCATTCGTGGAGCATACCTTCAAATCGCTCGAGAGTGTGGGTGCCGGATTATTTAAAGATCCCTCCCTGATGGGAGTCTTCCCCCTCCCACCTCCAAATCTCGCTTCCGTTAATATGATCACAACGCATTCTGATCCATGGGTTCTCCCTCCCGTGAATCAAGAAGACTCCTGGGGCGAGATGATGCCGTTGAGCCCAGCTGAGCTTAACTACATCAAAATAGTTGCTGCATCGGCTTCAACCTCCGAACCTGCTATTCCAGGCAGCGTTCCCGATTCACCTGAAACCTTCCCTTGGTTGGGAGAGAAGGCCACTTCGGACCCCCTGAAGGAATCATTCCCATCCGACGAGGCTATTATCGAGACTATGTCTCCTGAAGAGCTCCCTTGGTCAGATCACCACCATCGCTCTTCGTTTCTCCCTCCTCTTCGTTGCATCCTTGCTGTACGCGCATGCCATGAATGCCAGGTTTACCACCGGAAGATGCGTGCACCTGTTGCACCACTGCACCCTGTCGTAACCGTAGGTCCATTTGCCAAATGGGGCATCGATTATACGTCCTGTAACCCTCGTTCGGCCGGGGGGCATGGGTACATTATCGTTGCCGTGGATTATTTCACCAAGTGGGCCGAAGCGATGCCTACATTAAACGAAGACGGTCACACAGCGGCGCAGTTTTTATTCAATCATATCATCACTCGCTTCGGAGTCCCTCAGGCTATTGTTACAGATCACGGAAAGCATTTCCGAAATCATATGATGACAGAGTTAACGACCCAGTTAGGCTTGCGGCAAGATAGTTCGTCACCGTACTATCCTCAATCTAATGGTCAAGTTGAAGCCGTGAACAAAGTTTTGATCACCATGCTTCAACGCACCGTCAATATACATAAGTCAAATTGGCATCTAATGCTTTTCCCAGCCTTGTGGGCCTACCGGACTTCTGTGAAGGATGCCACCGGTTTCACCCCGTTTCAACTGGTCTATGGACTGGAGGCTACCCTTCCCGTCGAATGTGAAATTCCTTCATTAAAATTAGCTGTCGAGTTGCTTCCCAACACCACTCCGGTGGAGGAACGGCTTCTTTACCTAGAACGGTTAGACGAGACTCGTCGTTTGGCCTCTCTGGCTATCGAAGCGCAGAAGAGGAGAGTCAAAGCTCACTTCGATCAGAATATTCATCCTCGTTCCTTTGTTGAGGGAGACTTAGTACTGCTCTACGATCAAGCTAAGGATAAGCTGGGGGCAGGAAAACTCGAATCCATGTGGTTAGGTCCCTACATCGTGAAACGTGTTTTACAAAAGGGCGCATATGAGTTGATTGATTATGAAGGAAATCCTCTTGACAAGCCCCGTAATGGGCTGTATCTGAAGAAGTACTATGCATAGCTGCTCACAATCACTTTGTATATACGTGTGTTTTTGAGTTTTTTTACTGCATGAGTTTCTGTTGCTTTGGTATGAAGGCGTGTTTTGCCCCTTATTATGCTTTCTCTTTCCTGCGCAGATGTCTCGTACCCCTTATGTTGGTTTCGCTGATGGTGCCTGCCGTAGTACTTGTAATTTGTCTTCGGCAGCGTGGGTGATCTACGATCCTCACGGAGAGTTGATAGACCTTCAGGGTGTCTGCCTAGGTCGTACCACTAACAACGTTGCCGAGTACAGCGCTGTAATAGAATTACTTGCCGAAGCAGTTGACCTCGGCATCCGAGAGCTAGTGGTGAACCTGGACTCCCAGCTGGTTGTCCATCAACTCAACAGGCGATATTCTGTCAGAGACCAGTGCATATTAAGGTTGTACCTACGTGTAAGATTGTTAGAACGGAATTTTGATTACATTACTTATCAGCATATTCCGAGACGATTGAATACGTTGACTGATGCATTGGCAAATCATGTATTAGATAGACATTTGCGAAACAGATAAAAATCATATAAGAAAGCATAGACAGCATAGTAAGACCATAAGCATATGTAAATAAATCATTTCAAGCATAGTTTGCGCGTGTGTGTTTTTAAGCTTGCATTAAACATATAAAATCCATGAGTCGAGTATCGTGCAAATTCATACATAAGATCACAAATTGTACTGAACAAACGCATAACACAAGATAACACATCATCACATGTAACAACGACTCATCCAAAAATCGATATGTATATATATATATATCGTGTGGCGCGCTAAGGCGCTCAAAAATAGAAGTGCATGTCCCAAAATCTCAATACATCTGAGTCATAATGTCTCAAAATAAACAGTGGAAATAAAACCTAGGTGACTAGTCGGCTGGATGGTGCTCTCTGTAGTACACAGCCGCTCGTGCCACCCGCCTCAGAAGGCGGTGCACTCTGGGTTCCACACCCACTGTGTGAATCTGATGCTCCACAGGAACCTCCTCGACCCCCTGGAAGTCCGGCACCCCCTCCAGCAACCCCTCAAGGTTGCGAGCCACAGTCTCTGATGTGTTGGCCCCTGGAGGGGCTAAGGCCAAAGCTCCGGCTCCCGGGCCCTCTCTCCGTGCCGTGGCAGCCAGGCCAATCGGTCTAGTAGGCCCCACATCTGTATGACAAGACATTTATTAGGACATGTACATAAAAAATTAAAAAACAATACAAAACTCAAAAGACAAAAAGTGTCGTACCTGCATCGTCCCACTGTTCACCCGGAGGCAGTACCAAATCAGGATCATTGCGGAAATCCATCCCCGCATATGGCCAATCCTGCACGAAGATCTCCTGCTGATCCAGCCAGTCTCTGAAAAATGCCCCCCAGCTATGTGGCCGGCCGCCACCCCCACGTGGCATAATACGAGCCCATCGTGAGGCCCTCGTCTCTCGAGGATCTCTGGGGGCATCCACAGCCATAGACTGCAGCCGCATGGCTGGTACTCGCTCCAGAATGAGCGGGACCAGGATCGACCCGTAGCCAAACTGCTTCGTCTCCCCGCGACGGCAGTTGCTCAATTGCCTCTTCATGTTGTTGCACACTGCAGTGCACCAGTCAAACACGGTAGGCTCGAGGCACTCGAGGGCTAGTAGGAGATGGGTCTTGGATGCCTCGTGGTTCGCCATGCTGCCCGCTGCCCGGGTCACCATGAACAGGATGGTGCGCAGCACTATGTCTCTCACTGTGGGGATTGAGCACTTCCCACTCCGCGTCTTCACCGCCCCTGGGCAAACCTGAGCCATCAAGTCGTCCAGAGTACCGCCGCTAGGGCGCTGCCCCTCCAGAATGGGCCTCGCGCCTCGGCGCGACAATCCGGTCAAGAAAAATATGTCCATGTGGTCAAACTCAATGTCATGACCACGGATGGTGAATTTTTGGTCCACCGGGTTCCATGCCCTGATCAGCAGCTCCAGCAGACCATGCTGGGCCCTCAGACGCGGCGTAAGGAAGAATTTCATGAATCCGCACGCCCGCATGGCGTTGCAGCAATTCACGTCTCCCCAAGCAGCCACATCCTCTACATCGTGAACTCTCTCTTGCCATTGAAAGGCCATGATGTCCTGCATGAACAATAAAAACCAATTAGAATTGTTTTCATGGAGAAATTTACGTTCATTTATTAAAAAACAAAATTTTTCCGCGCCATCGCGGCTGTTTTAGAAACAGCCGCGATGACAATGGCGGCTCTGTGTAAAAAATGCGAGGTCAGCGCGGAAGAACACGCCTTTTCCGCGCTGACCCGAAGTTGGTTACATTGGCTATTTTTCGGTCAGCGCGACCCCGTGGGCAATTTCCGCGCTGACCGAGGGCGCACCCATGCAAATAAAAAATGCCCAATTGGGCCCATTCAACCGTTAAAAAACTCCTAAAATGAACCAGAATGCAGGGCAAAGGAATGAGAACCTACCTGGAAGAAGCAGATCTGAAAATGGTCTCCGGATGGGCTGGAAATCGCTCCGTCAACTTTTTGGCTTCTCCACGTTCTTCGCGCTCCAAATAGTAAAATGGTAAAAATGACTTATTACCCCCCCCTATTTATAGTAAAAACTCCTAAATTACCATATTTTTTGGGTTTTTACCATTTTTAGCCATAAAACTAGCCTTGGTTCTGTTTTCAAGCATGTTTCAATGTGTTTTTTACGTATATCGAATGGATTTATGCGGGTAGTACCCTTGTGCAGGAACAGGTATAGCAGCTTGGTCATGCCGCTCTACGATTCATGTGATCCCCAAAGTGTCGTCTCTAAGCTCTTTTCCGACGTTAAACAAGAGAAGATGGCCGAGCTTCCTTTCAGCTCGTTAAAGGGAACGAAAGGCGGTCGTTTTTAAGCTCTTTTTCCGACCGTTAAACCAAAAAGATCGCCGGGTGTTTGTCGTTTCGCACTCGATATTGGCTCTAAAACGACGTGTCTTCGACCACTTTTTTACTTTTTCCGGTCGGAGACACTATTCATGAAAAGTACTCCTCGGTTGTAATGACCGGGCGGTTCTTTCGAGCATAGTTTTATACTTTTTCGGGCTCGAGAGACACAACTGTACGAAAAAGGACCCCCCTGGAGTCTCCTTTTCCGCATTCTTTTCAGACTCTCGAAACAAGAAAAGAAGCCGAGTTTTTCCTTTGTCAGGCTCGTTAAACACTCAATGACATCGAATATTGTCAACATGACACACATCAAGCATATGTTATCCCCGTCAAGCTTGTCATCCAAAAATAATCGGGGTACCTGCCTGCAAAGGTGGGGAAAATGGAACTATGATTACAGTCGTCTCGGCAGTACGTCACTCTTGAACAGGGCACTCCGCTGTCTCGTGTCTGGGTGGGGTCATCTCATCTCGTTTTCACTAGCCTCCATGGGTTTGGGATATCCTATTTGACCTCTCATCTGTTCATTGCCGTCACCATCTTATCCACTGCTC
Source organism: Pinus tabuliformis (assembly GCA_031772625.1). Lineage (NCBI taxonomy): Eukaryota > Viridiplantae > Streptophyta > Pinopsida > Pinales > Pinaceae > Pinus > Pinus tabuliformis. The sequence goes on along the minus strand of CM062810.1, from coordinate 79,944,230 downwards.
ATTTGATGTCAAGTACTGCCAAATCCGTTACAGTGCCGTTATATGTTCAAGAGAAGTTGTCCTCTGCCACAATGCAACCTCGTTCGCTATCTCGTCACAAATCATTATATCTCTGTCTCGTGTCGATGATGTGGGAATCATCATGGCCCACCTTCGATCAAGGTCACTTCTCGTCGACTTCAACTCATTATCCGAGAAAGTGACTTAGAGACTCCTTCCGGGTGCCTTGGAGCCTGCATGCCTCAATGGCAGGTCCCTCGTGTTCGACGCCAGGTTTACATCATTGACCTACGATCGAATGATTCCGTGGGTGTTCGACACCAACTCATTGATTCACACGCCACGGATTGTACCTATAGTACCTTGAGGGCCATTGTCATTATTGGTGGTACCTCTCGCGTCTGTTAACGATTTTCATTATTGACCGGTAATCAGACGATGTTCATGCATGTTCGACTCCAACCCATGTATTCACATGCTTGGACTTGTACTCTGTTCGGGTCGAGATGGAGCGCAAGACCCTGGATCCTTGCTCACTGTGGTCCAGGTTGCGATTTTGTGGATAATCATTACATGACTCATTGATGGATGGCTGCGCCCATACCTGAGTCTTCATGGATGGCTGCGACCATACCTTGTCATTATTATGGTCTCTTTAGCTGGGTGGCTGCGTCCATACCATAGACCAGTCTCACATGTCTTTTGGATGGCTGCGCCCATGCCTAGACTGCATGTATATGATTGTCAGAGATTTTTCGATACTTCCTGGTGGTGTTCCAGTTCGGCGTGTGTTGTAAAGCATTTCACCCCTCCCACTCTCTCGGTCTTCATGCTTTAGGGGGCATCTGTTACACAGTAATTTATCACTGCCTTCCTGTCAGTCACCCTGCTGCGTCCAGAAGTCACAATTACTAAGTGTTTGACCCCTGAACTGGCTTAAAAACCCATTTTTCCAAAGTTTTGTGCATCAGCGCGTCTGTTCCTAAAATAACCGCGATGACAAGCGCCTCACAGTGTATTTTGTGCGCTGCCATCGCGGAAGAACATCACTTTCCCGCGATGACGCACAGCACGGCTTTCCCGTGTTCTTCCGCGCTGACATGACTTGTTCAGTTATTGTTATGTGCTGACAGCGCGACAGTCTCCATATAATCCGCGCTGATCCAGTTTGGGCGAATTTGTTCAAACAACCAGCCTTCCAGATCTCTCCAGGCTTGGTTGTTAGCTTTGTGAATATCGACTCCCTTCTATGGCATGTCTGTTCGACCCTTTGCAACTACTCCCCTTGAAGATAAGCTCATCCTTCCACCTTTTTAGGAGACTCCTTCTCCTATATAAACTTCCACCATTACCATGAGCAGCTAGTTAGAACTAGTTGGAACTAGTTAGACTTAGCTTGGATTGTACAGAGCTTGTAGTGCTCAGATTGCTGCTATAGGTTTGGTGTGTTAGGTGTGGAAGTGATTGATTGCTTGGGGAAGTTTGTTTGTGACATTTGTGTGAGAGAGAGAGAGTTGTTTGTCTTGGGAGAACCATCCTCAAAGGTGAATGCTTGAGATACATGCTGACTGATCCCTCCTGAGAAGTTTATCGACGTCAGAACATTTGGTTGTACTCTTCTCTATTCTGATTAATAATAGATGACTGCTATTATTGTTCCATTCTCGTTTGTTTATGCAATGGATAAATGTGAATTATGTCTTTTCTGACTGACATATAGTTACTTTTACTAGATTTCACGCTTGCGTTTGCTTTCTCTTCGTGTGTGCAGGTGTCCGTTCGCGGGGATCGCGGAGGACGGTGACCAGCTGAAGCGAAGGAGTGAAGGAGACATCTCTTCGTCCAACGACAGCGCAGGAATCCAAGTAGGTGCTCTTTACTTCTTGTTTAATTGTAACTAGGAACATGCATGGTAGCATTGTGTGATTGTTGCTAGACCCCTATTGGGCTAGTAGGGATCGCCTCTATCCGTAGAGGGGATTTACCTCTCCAACACTATCCATCATCGCGTTCCTTTGCCGCTCGAGCGCCTCTTCGAGCAAGATTTTGATAGGATCTCCTGCCCCCTCGTCTTTCTTCTCATCCGCCATGGGAGGCCGTCGGGATCTGCGAGGCTGGTCTTGCAAAGGTTCGACCAGTTCAAGCCCTAACTCCTTATATCCCGACCTCGTTGGGGACATGCAAAGAAAAACAGAGAAAAGCAGACCGCTCTGATACCACTGATCCGGATTTAGACAGGAACGCAATAGATTACAGAGATAACCATAAATACAGAGACGCGATAACCATAAATACAGAGATGCAGCGGAAATAATGCTTCATTTCATTAATGGAAAATACTGAAATATGCTTACAAACAGAAATGGAAAGAAACCAGCTAGGGCGATGGTAGCTTATCTCTGAGAAGAGATGTGGCGGCTACATGCCTCTGAACTGTTCCGAACTGTATTACAATGAGGCTCGAAGGCCTATTTATTGTTGAGAAACAATGGAAAACCCTTCACATCCCAAAACCTAACCCTAGAAGATGAAACGCCAAATTGTGGGCCCCGTTTGGGTAAATTGGTACATCAATTTCCCAGGGTCGTAACTTTGGCATACGATCTCCGTTTGACGCGTACAATAGCTCGTTAGAAAGATCTATCCGAGTACTACCACTTTGGGAGGAAACATGGGTCCATGGACCCATGGGTCCATGGGTCCATGGACCCATGTTGCCTCAGATTCCCAAAAAAACGTCGTTTAGGGCCTCAAAACGGCTCCGGAAGTTCAGGACCCGAAAAACTGCTAAAAATAGTAAACTGTGCTGCAATTTAGGAAATTGAAAAGACTGAAAGAGACAGTTGTGGGGGTCCAAATGGGTTGGTGGGTGGCCACCAACATCCACCTGGATCAAATAATCAAATAAGATTTCATATAAGATATTTATAATAAAAATGATAATATAAAATTCACAATCAACCAATCGAGATAATTTTTTTTTAATGTGTTATTTATTATTTATTAATTTTAAAGATTTAATAATTTAAAATTTAAAATAAAATTTAGATATTTAATTAATTTAAAAATTAAAACAAAATATTTATATATTCTAGGCATTTTAATTATTTTATATGGATTTGAGATTTAGGGATGCAATACTTCTAAAAAATAATGGAAAAAATAAAATAAAAGAGGAGGTTTACTAAAATTGCTTCAAATTCTAACCAAAACCACCTTAGATAGGATGGCATAAGAATGTTCAATCTTAACTAGATCATTAAGATATAAAGTAAGAAATCATTAAGAATAAATCATGGTGTGATAAAGACATGTGCTTCCTCATAAGAGGTGAATTCACATCAATGTGCATCTTAGTAGATTTTAGTAGTCATATCGTTGCATGGAGGCATGTCCCTAGTCCCACAAAAAAGGGGTCTCAAACACCAATTTGGTGCTTGGCTTGGTTGTAACTTTAAAATTAAATTATTATTATTATGATCATTATTATATGAAGATGATTAACTCAAATTTGGAAAACCTATTTTAACTAGTGTAAAAAGAAAATAAACATTATTAAAATAAGAATAAATTCTCATAAATAACTTAATAAAATTAGGTTTTAGTCCTTTTTTTATTATTTTATTATTTTTACCACCTGATTTTTTTTTTGTTTTTACCATCTGAGCACGCAGTCGATCTGAAGCGATGGAGCGCCCATGAAGACCTAGTCTTCTGCCTGTGCTTCGACACCTCTGTTCTGCGCCCTAGCTCCCCCTGCCCTGCGGCCCCGAGGCCCTGGGCCCTCTGTCTTGCTGAGTTTTCCTACGTTCTTTAGTTGAGAGCCTACGTTTCTGTGTGGCTCGTCTGCTGTTGGGAGGAGCTTGAATTCCGCGCTCATGGAGGTCCCAGGCTCGCCCTAGGTAGGCCCCCTCCCCCCCCGCCTTCTTCTGCCAAAGCCTTCTCTTATCTCTTAGTCAGTTTGCCGCAAAAGAAAAAGAGTGAAACAACCAAATTCGTCAAGAGGCTCAACGATATTCCTGAAATATCCTTGCCGCTAGAGACTCTGATCCAAGTCGCCCTGTCCTTGGTTGATCGGGCTCTCGTTGGCCAGTTCACCGGACTATGGCCTTCTCCTAAGTCCACTAAGAACTGGGTCAACAAGAACTGGGCTCCTTTGCTCAATAATAGTGTCACTTCTTATTTCTTAGGTCGAGGGTTTTTCCTCTTTGAATTCACCTCTAAGGAAGACAAGGACCTGATCTTTTGGAATGGTCCCTATTCCATGGGCCCCTGGGGCCTCTATCTCAACAAATGGACGCTGGATTTCGACCCTGCAGTCGACGTTCCTACAGCTATTCCGGTGTGGGTCAGGCTTCCAAACTTCCCAGTGCATTGTTGGAACTGGGACTCAATGAAGCACATCGACAACGCCCTTGGGAAATTCATAGATCGGGCAAACAACAAAGATCAATATGACTGTGCCTGAATCTGCATAGAAGTAGACCTAGAGGTGGGACTTCCGGAAGCCATCAAAATCAAAGTAGGAAGCTGGACTCATTTGCAGAAGCTAGATTATGAGCAGTTGCCCTTCAAATGCCGAAAATTTCATGTTTATGGCCACTTCGCCAGAGGATGCCCAACCAATGCTGAACCAGATAAGGGTAAAGAAGAAGGCTGGAATCAGGTCAAGTGTGCCAAGAAAACCCAAAAGCATGTTGGTCCAATTGGAAGAGGCCCTCAGCAGGCCCCTCCTCAGCAACCCCCTTCCAGAATGGAGCAAGAAAATAAATTCGCCCCTCTAAGCTTGCAAATAGAGGAAACATAGGAAGCAAACCTCCAAAAATCAACCCCCCTCACAAAAGGTACCCCATCTTCTCCCGAGGGGGCAAGCCTTGCTGAGAGCTCCAAAGGAAACACTGTAGAAGTCAAGGAAGTTGAGCAAGATTCTGAAGGCTCAGAAGAAGAAGGCGAAATAGGAGAATCTCAAGCCTCGATAAGGAGATACACAAGAGGCCACAAAATAGATCGGGAAAAAAGAGAGTAGGAAACATTCAAAGACAAGCTCCAAGGCAGCTAGCCAACTATTGAGAAGCAATTAGCGAGAAAACCAAAGATGGCGAGAAACCATCCCCAAGGCTCCAAGGGAGCCAATCAGAAGTACAAATGATGAAGATTGTCTCCTGGAACTGTAGAGGTATGGGGAGAAGAATCAAAGAAGAAGCCATCAGAAGTTTAATTAGGACAGAAGCTCCTGACATACTTCTCATCCAAGAGACCAAACTGGAGGACTTCGCCTTCCTTCAGGTAAGTAAGAAACTCTGGAATAAATGTGAGGCGAAAGCAATCTCAGCCTAAGGGGCTTCCGGTGAGGTGGGCATCCTCTGGAACACTAACAAATTCTCAGTCATTTCTGAGACCCTCAACTCTCACTGGCTGTTATTAAAATTGCAGCATTTAGATTCAAATCAGATTTTCAGTCTCTTCAATGTGTATGTCCCTGTGAACGTTAGGGAAGAAAAGGGCCTGTTGGGACTCCATAAGAAACCAAGCAGACCTCGTTAATCTCAAGAATATCATCATTGCCAGAGATCTGAATCTCACTCTCCTATCAGCAGACAAGAGAGGAGGCAGCATTGTTTGTGACCCGACAAGTGAATGGGAAGAGGACCTTATGTAGGACTGGGACCTGCTGGACATCAAGCCAATATCTGGCAAGTACACCTGGACTAATAAAAGAATTGGCCCTGGTCACATCGCTGTCAGGTTGGATAGATTCTTTCTTCAAAGCTCTTTTCTTCTACTTGGATTAGAGGCTAGAGTCCATATTCTCCCATGCAGCACCTCTGATCATAAACCCATCAAGCTGGAACTCGTGTCTCAGCTTGATCTTGGACCTATTCCATTCAGATTTAGCCCACTTTGGGCTAAGGAACCTGACTTCATGCAACAAGTTAAGGGCATTTGGTTGCAACTGGTCAAAGGCTCCCCCTTTTTCGTTTGGGAGGAGAAGCTCAGAAGAGTGAAAAGGGATTTGAAAAGCTGGGCCAAATCCCTGCCCAATCCATCCAATGAAAGGAAAAAATTCATTGCACACTGGAAATTCATCATCTTCAGGTTGAAAAAGTTGACATAACAAAAGAGATTCTAGATAAAGAAGCCCAGCTCCAACAACACTATCATAAGGCTTGTCTAGCCGAGGAAGAATATTGGAGGCTTAAGTCACGTAGTCTTTGGCTTAAATCAGGGGACAGGAACTCTGCCTTCTTTCACAAACAAGCTTAGGTAAGAAAATGTACCAACTCCATTTCCGAAATCAAAGATGGCACTACCATTCACAAGGATAATGCAAACATAAAAAAAGCAGCCTTCCTTCATTTTAAAAGCCTGTATAGTGAAGACATAAATTTGGACCAAAACTATGATATGATGGACGTGGTTCCCTCCTTGATTACTGCTAAAATGAACCATCTCCTTGAAGCTAAAGTCACCAAGAGCGAAGTCAAGGATGCCCTCTTTGCCATGGACCTAGACAAAGCCCCTGGGCTAGATGGATTTTCAGCTAGATTCCTCCAAATTTGCTGGTCAATTGTGGAAAAAGACTTTTACAAAATGGTTCTAAAGTCCCAAGTTTTCCAAAAAATTGGAGGCAGCACGAACTCCACTTTTCTTGCTCTCATCCCCAAGGAGAAAGGAGCCAACTCCTTCAACAAGTTTCGCTCGATATCACTTTGTGATATTGGTTACAAATTGATTACCAAAGTAATCGCTAATAGATTGAAGCTCATCCTTCCTAAAATCATTCCAGAAAGCCAAGGAGGCTTCATTCAAGGTAGACAGATCGTGGAAAATTTCATTCTGGTTCAAGAGGAAATCCACTCAAGTCTGATTTGCAAGGAAAAAGGTATGGTTGTCAAACTTGATTTAGCAAATGCATTTGATCGAGTTAGGCACAATTTTCTGTTGAAAGTCATACATAATCTTTGATTTGGTGCGAAATTTATAAATTGGATTGGGGCTTGCATTTCGGAGCCTTGGATTGCCCCGTTAGTAAATGGCAGAGCCATTGATTTTTTCAAAGCCACGAGAGGGCTCAGGCAGGGGTGCCCTCTCTCACCTCTCCTTTTTGTTCTTCAAGCCTCAGTCCTTAGTTTTTATTTAGACAAAAATGATGGATCAGGAAATCACTGGGCTCTGCATAGCAAGAGGTGTTAAAAACATAAATCATGCCCTCTTTGCAGATGACACTTTTTTATTGGGAGCTGCCTCTGTGCTCATGGCCTCCAGATTTAAAGGAGTACTGGACGAGTTCTGTATGGTCTCGGGCAACAGTCTAAACAATGGCAAATGTTATATCTATTGCTGGAACACCACTCCCAGCTTGTTCAAATCCATTTCCAGAACCTTTGGTTTCGCTGCCTCCTCAAATTGGACTTCCTTCAAGTACTTGGGCCTCCCTGTTTTCCTCAAAAGAGTTTACAACATAGATTGGCTCCCCCTATTGGAGAAATTCAAAAACAATTTGCTTGCCTGGGGCTTTTCCTGTCTTAACATTGCTGGTAAGACTATTCTCATCAAATCTATTCTTAACATCCTTACCTTATTTCAATTTTCTGTCCTTCTTGCTCCCATTGGTATTCTCAGGAAAATGGAGGAGATCATTCGAATTTTTTTTGGAAGGGGGGCAAGCAGAATGAGAAAAAGATTCCGCTAGTCAATTGGGAATCCATCTCCAAGCTGCTGTTGCAAGGAGGCTTGAATTTCAAAAATCTTGGAAATCACAATATTGTAATGGGAGCTAAGTTAATCTGGAGAATTATTGCGCCTAACCCTGGCTGGGCGCAATTAGCTCTTTGGAAAAAATACTTCAAAGGCTAGCGCTCTCACTGCCTAGATCATCCTCTTGCACATCCTAATATGCCCTTTCTGAAGCTCTATACCAAAGCCTGCCCTCTCATCAATGATCATGCCTACTAGGTTCCTGATAATATAAAAAGGATCAACCTCTGGACTGACAGGATAATGAACAATGAGTCGTTGGGAGATTGTCACTCACTTCAAGCGCTGCACAGATGGATGAATGATGTTGGAATGCATTCCCTGTGGGACATTTCCGTTTGGCAGGATTCACGCTGGGCTGGCTAGAATCTACAAATGCCCCCAGAGTTGTTTATGGAGCGCCAGATCCTGTTATCCAAGCTCCATGGCTTGGCTCCAAGGCTGGCTCGAAAGCGTGACTCAAGAGGATGGGGTGCACAGGCTGGAGGATACACCGTAGCTCAAGGCTACACCAAGCTGTGTGAGCGCCCTCATGTGGCCACGAACCTAGAGCCGTGGAATGGGATATGGCATTATCCCTCCCTGCCAAAAATTTACTTTTTCAACTGGCTACTATGCCACTCCAAAATATTGACGGATGATAATATTCAGAAGCGAGCTTTCCACGACCCTTCAAGGAGCAGCCTCTGTAAGAAAAACCAAGAAAGCGTAACTCACCTGATGCTTGAATGCGCTTTCACAAGGCATATATGGATCGATTTGCTGGGAACTTTGAGTTCCAGCTTCGCCTTGCCCTCCTCCATTCCGGATCTCTTTACTAAATGGATGCAAAGGTACCCTAGTCCCCCACCAAAAAAAAAAATTATCAGAGCTGCTGGGTCTATCCCCCCTAAAATTATCTGTTGGCAGGTTTGGCGTGAGCGAAATAAAAGGATTTTCAAAAACTACAAATAGGATGCCAAGCTTGTGGTAGTTAAGATTAAATGCCAGTTAAAATAATTCCTGAGAGAGCATAAAGACGATCAAAGCCTAAGCCAACAAGATATAAATTGGGGCTCTTCCCTTGATCTTCAGTTCCAAAAAATTGCAAACAGTATCTCCCTCCCCAAAGATTGGAAAATAAGGGCTACAACAGAAGAGTTCCATGGATGGATTACAAATCATCAGAGATATTTTCTATTTTTTGATGGGGTTGCAAAGGGCAACCCTAGTAGAGTTGGTGCTAGAGGTGTCATTTTGAATCCAGATGGCATAAGGATCCACAGTTTCGCCTAGGGTTTCAGCATCACTTCTATCATTCAAGATGAGGCTTTGGCTCTTTTCCAAGGACTCAAGCTTTTGAAAGTGTTGAACATCAGGGAGGCTAATGTAATTGAGGATTCCCAGGTTATCATTAACACTATGGTAGTGCATTCTCAGCCAACGGATCTAAGGCTTGCAAGGCTGATCTTCAGAATAACAGATCTAGGAGACTCATTCCAGAATTTGAATTTCTATCACGTGTTGAGAGCTAATAATAAGGAGGCAGACATTGAAGCCAAAAAAGTAGCCCTTCTTACGACTGGAGCTTTGCTCAGAGGCGGACATGAAAAATGGGAACCAATTCCTTAATTTAGAGAGCTGTCATGTTTTACTGCTTATTGTTAAATCAGTATGTATGTATCCAAAAACTTGGGAAAATCTCTAATATTGACCACATAGTAGCAACTAAAATGAAATGTGAGCTAAGCATAAATGACACGACCTTGCAAGGTTGTGCGATACTCGTGGAATTAGGTTCTCCTTTTGTAATTAGTTTTTTGGCATTAAGGCCAAGTATCTAATATATCTGCTATCCGTTTCTGTAAAAAAAAATTAGGTTTTAGTCAATTTTGAAAAGGAGTTGTCTTTAGTGCGACTTTTTGGACTTTCCAGTGTTGGAATCCGGCAGAAAATTTTGAGATGAAATCTTGATTTGTGTTATTTAAACTGCTTTTTTAACTGTATATATGGATTCAACACCCTGAAAAACCCTAGGGCACTTCAATTGGGTAGGGGTTACCCATCAAGCTTGTGATTTCAATAAATTGTAGTCGAATTTTAGAGAAATTTGACCGGAAAAACCCACCAGAAATCTTCCAAAAAGTCGCAATAAAAACAACTCGATTTTGAAAATACTTTTAAATTATTTAACATATATTTAAATTAAGTGTGAAAATATTATTATATTATTAACTTTTTAAACATAATTAAAAAAAGTATAATTAATTTTATGCTTTTCCTACCTAAAATTAAAATTTCATATTATTTATTAAGATGATATAAAACATATTCCATTTTAATGAAGCTTAATCATTCTCCTATTATATATAAATAATATACAACCACTTTATAGGATCTCAATGATTTTTCCATAATAGATATTTTGTTTATTACATCACATTGTCTTAAATATATGTATGATATGAGGAACACAAGCATCAAAATTAATCAAAATTATCTACTGCATGACACCTTATTAAAACGCGCGAATTTAGAATTTGAAGGATCAGACCCTCATGCATTGGTTCCATCGTTGGAGATACCAGCGAGGGTGGTCCAATATAAGCTAGTAATCATAATTAGGTAAACATAGGAGATAAAGATGTTGGAAAACATTGATAAATCCAACCACAAACAATAAATCTAGAACCTAGCATCTTCTAGAGAAGTCGACGTCTTCTGGAGAAGTCGATGGAAGTCTGAAGAGCTGGATAGCTTCCTAGAGAAGCCACTGCCCCACCGACTCCAGAAACTTCCTCTCTGTGTATAAAAATCAGTTTAGTCATCAAATGAAGTTAAAAGGGTTATAAGTTCCAAGTTTCTGTGTTTATGTGTTTGCGTCCCTGCTCTCTCTGATATGGTATCAAAGCTTAGGTGAGCTGTGTTTGGCCAGGGTCGCGAGTGCTCGGTGGTGTGAAGGGTAGGCAGAGTCAGCATGATTTCTGCGAGGGTTTTGGCTTAGTGTGTGTGGAGATATCACTGTGTGAGGTCACAGAGCTGTGTGCTGTGAGTTGGAGCATAGTCCTGGAGCTATTCGCTGAGCTGCGTCTGCAACATCAAGGGCTGTTAAGAAGGACAAGCGCCCATTTGAAGTTCCTGTGTTAGTAGTGTGGTCCATTCATAAGAGATCCTGCTCAGAGACGGTGTGAGTGTGTGTTCACTATATGAAATCCAAAGTCCTTAGTTTCAAATCATTTTGTCTCCAGTTCTAGTTCGGTTCTTGTGTATGATATTTTTGCTTGCTAAGGTTGGTGTGACTGAGTGCTAAGTAGGCGTTGTTGTGCTTCCATTGAGTAAAAGAATGCACTGTGCTCTAAGCGGAGGTGAAGATCAAGCTGACCATTGGAAGAGTTGTTGTCGAACTGACTCCCTGTGGAGGACATTGTTCACTACAAGTTTTGTGGAGTTGTGACACTATATGTGGAGGACACCAAGGTTGGCGCAATCGTGTGAAGAGCCGCATCAGTGTGGTTGTTATAGTGTTGTTATAAGCACTTGAGGAATCCATCTCTATTTTGAGTAGGCATTGAGCGTTGCATAGAGGCAAAAAAAGAAGAAGTCTATGTGAGTTGTTGCAGGGTTGTGTGAAGCCCAAGTTGCCTGGTGTCGTGGAGTGCTAGTGAGCCTTGAAGGCTCGGTAGTGTGAATTCTGAGTGGAGAGCCGAGGGCTGCGGATGCCATTTGAAGCAGCATTGCTCTTATCGAATCTGAGAGCCCAAAATTGAGTTGTGTGGGAACTACGAGTTCCAACGAGAGGCTTCTTACTGTCAAGTAATTGAGGAGTTGTTTTTGTGAGCTGGATGTTGGGTAATGTTTTCTATGTGAATCACTATCTCTGAGAAAGAAAAGTGTGTTCTTTATTGGCTGACGCTGCCTGTAATGTGAAGCTGCTTGCAGTGTAGAGAGCGTGAGCTCTTGTTGCCGTGGGAAAGCGGCATTGTCGAAAGTTCTTGTCCTGTGCTTGTGTGGAGACGAACAGAACGTGGAGTGTTCACTGTGATTGGTTGCTGAGAGTAAGCGAATGTGAGACCAGAGAGTAAGTAAGCGACCTATACTGGAAAAGGCCATTGATTTAATTTGAAGGTGAAATTGTTGTTGGAAAACGTTGATCAGAGTTGCACAGTGAAAGTGTGGTGCGCATTTGGGAAGTGAGAGGCAGAGCCGAGCCTAGTGCACTTTGAAGTCAAAGCTGGCCAGAGTTTAATGAAAATTTAAGCCTAGCTGATATGTCTATCTTTTTAGACTTTTTTGACAATGATCCTTTCGATGATCATTTTCTCAGGAACCCATTTGGGATTGGCAGTATTTTTGAGTTCTTGGACAAACAATGTCATGTTGAGAATCATGTTGTTGAAGAAATCACTCATGTTGTTGAAGATCATGTTGTTGAGGATCATGTTGTTGAAGAAATCACTCATGATGTTGAGGCTCATGTTGTTGAAGAAATACTCATGTTTTTGAGGATCATGTCGTTAAAGAAATCACTCAGAGTAAAACTTGCTTCTCTCATAATCCAATTGTTAGAAGTTTTATTGGATTTGCTTTCAAGATGACTGCTACTGTAGAGGATACTACCATGGATGATGTTCGGAGGCCACTCATGTTCAAAGATGACTGCATTTTGGTGGCTCCTTCGCTGGTTCCTCATGGAAAGTGGGGAGAACATGAATTAGATTACCTTGTTCGGGATCTTGCATTGCATCCCAATCCAGAAGAGGTTGTTGACGTTAAGTATGTAAGCAAGGAGCAAAGGAATTTCATAAGGAAACCCAGGAAGGTGAAGATGAAACTGTACCAGCTAATGCATAAGCATGGACCCTTTAGCAAGAAGTCAAAAATGAAATGTTTTGTTGTAAGCCTAGCTGAGACTTAGACCAGCAGGCATGTCAATTAAGAGTATGTTTATAGTGTCTTATAGTATAGTTGTCATATGGTTGGATTTAAGGGGGAGTGTTGGAAAACATTGATAAATCCAACCACCAACAATAAATGTAGAACCTAGCGTCTTCTAGAGAAGTCGGCGTCTTCTGGAGAAGTCGGCGGAAGTCTGAAGAGCTGGATAGCTTCCTAGAGAAGCCACCGCCCCACCGACTCCAGAAACTTCCTCTCTGTGTATAAAAATCAGTTTAGTCATCAAATGAAGTTCAAGGGTTCTAAGTTCCAAGTTTCTGTGTTATGTGTTTGCGTCCCTACTCTCTCTGATAAAATATTCCTTGTTCAAGCTGCCACGAGAGCCGAAAACCTCCTTTCAAAGCCTGGAAAGAAGCCTTACTGGCCCAGCCTTTCAATGCATGCCTGATTGAACACACTGATTGGTTGATACCGAAAAGTCGTTAACTAAGAGTTATATCCCCAATGGGAATGACGTTCATACTTTACTTTCTGCAAGAGTCTTGGAGGACTGGGCCAAGATAGATTGAACAAGACACTCTTGATACTCCAAAGCCAGCCATGGAGAGTTTTGAGTTTTGGTACAAAAACTTGCAGCAAATCATGACCAGAGTACACCGTGCATACATCACATGAATATTTTAATTAATATTTTGGATAGGCTAAGTTTTTTTAAAATGAATTTCAAACCCCATGAAATTAGTCATATCAATGTACTTAACCAATCATAAAATTGGAATATAATTTTTATAAAATTTGAAAATTATTTTTATAATTAACAAATATTTAGTTTAATATTTAAATATTTCACAACTATAATAAAATTTTAGAAAAATTGATTTTATTGAAAACAATTAATTAAAAGTCAAAAATAAGTTTGACAAACTGATTACAATATACTCTGCCTTCGGTAGGTATAAAAATATATGTTGCGTTATTGGAGATTAGACTCTATATGCTAAAAATATCTATTTGCATTATGGTAAGACTTTAAAATGTGTAAGTTTTAAACCTTTAGAGTATATATATATATCACAATACTAATAGATTTACTCTAGAAACATTTAACTGCGAAAATGAACAAATATTTAGAGTTGCACTTCTAACTTCTCATTGTATTAACTTCACCAATTACAATACATTATGAAAGATTCTAATACATCTAAAATCCTAATCCATTAACCGGAATTAAATTCCTTAACCAGAATCATATTACAATGGGTTGGAAAACCCCAAACCCTCGAGAATAATGTGCCTACTGGCCCTGCCTCACCCCCTCCCCCAACACTCTTAACATAACATATAACATGGTCATGCAAAAAATATAATGCATTCCCAACAAAACATTTCACCTACACTTAACATGCTAATTTCTTAGTTCATTAAATTTATTGATTTAAAAATATATATAATAATCTTTTTAGGAGATAAAATAGCTAATAATCCTTGGTATATATATATATATATATATATATATATACCACAACAAAGATACATCCCTTATATACTTTAAAAAATGTAACATTAAAAAATCAAAATTGATATAGTTTTCAAATTTCAATAATTAAATAATATACATTCGAAAAAGGTTATTCAAATTTTTACATTTTACCAATGGCATTCCCACATTCCAATGAGATTCTAATGCTAGTTTTGGATGTCAGATATTTTAATGCACACAAGTATCCTTGAGTGATTAGGATAATGTTGAGTTTGTTGATCTAGAGGCTTATGATCATATATGAGTGCCCATATCATCAAAAAGGGTAAGTGTACTTCTTAAGAGATATGCTAGTCTTGTAGCATTGGTTTCATCCATCCATGAGAGTTCTAGATGTTCATTAGAGGAGAGGTGTGATGCCTTCATGGAGGATTCAGATTTATTTCAAAGTTGTAGCTTATGAGTGTATTATGGAGTATGGAGTTAGAAGGGATTTTAAATTCTCTCAAACAAGGAAGTCTCCATAACTGATCCTCATTATTTTGAATTCTCTTGAGATGAAGCAATTGCCTTATTTCATGTTGGTTCAATTGCTAGAGGATTTGAGGTAAGTGAGAGAGATTCTCATGTTGACATATTGAGTATATCCTTGCATAGTTTAATCACTATACCACGATATTCGTATTCCAGTATCATCTTGATCTTGCATAAAGATGTGATTGTCTTTGTAGGATGTCCTAGTGAGTTCATGATGCAATATAGAATGATGTTGGACCATGATGCTGACTTGGGGGAGGATGGATTTTGGCAAGTTGCTTTTTGTCTAGGGAATTATTCCTTCACATTTACATATGATCATTATTAATTGGATGATCAAGATCTATGATAGCATGGTTTACAACTTTTTTGCACATGACAATGGTTGATTTCAAGAATACAAGTAGTAATATTTTATAGATAACAGGTTTGGTAAAGTTGCAAAGGGGGTCGGTAGGTGTTGATATAAACTCTTTCCTTATGAAGAGGGAGTGTTAGATTTTTGGGTTATTTTATAAGTATTTACACCATGTTTGGGGGTGCTTCATGATATTTGGGGTAAGTAGTGCATGTTCAACCCATAGATTGTGTAAGATGGATTGTAGCATGAGAGATGATCCATGATGGAAATGAATATTTGAAATACCTTACTTAGTGGATGCTTGGATTCAATAGATTGTAGGCTAAATGTTCTTCACTTAGGTGTTAGATATCTCTTAACACTTTGGTGGATGCATTTCATTAAGGCCTCATGGAGGAGCCATTTGTTTAGAGTGTGTTGTTGGGAAAAGTATCCAATACGGAATGACCCTATCCCACTCTAAGGGTGATAGTACCTCAGCAACAACTGAAAGCAAAGCTATCTAAGATTTCTTCTTTATGAAAGTAAAGAGGGGAGAAAGAGATCCACCAACTGATGTCTTTCGCTAATGATTGATCCAGTCTTCTCTCTTTGCTGCTTGCTCCCAGCTCCTTGCTCTTTCACTGGCCCAACTACACAAAGATCCTGCAAAAAGGCAAGAGAGGGAAACTACAAGAAGCATACATTCATAACTGATTCAAGGATTAGAATAAATCAAATACACAAGTACAACAATACATCATTGAAACACATGCATATAGAAGAACCTCAAATGCTTTATTAATGGAAGAAGTAAAGTTCTGAGAGTGTTACAACCATAAAAGGCCCAATCCAGCAACACCTCCCAGCAGAAAGAAATCTCCTCTTCACCTCCTTTAAAGCAATCACCCAATAGCTCTAAACTCAAACCAATAGCACTTCCTTGCTTTCACAAAATTCCCGCCCCCTTAGACCTCAAGAGAGAGCTCTATATATAGGAGATTTGGAGAAAGGATGAGTCAACTTGAGGCTAGCATGAAGCTGACCAGTGTCCTCTCCCACTTCAGTTATACTTCAGTTCTTGAGTCCACTTGGAGATCCTTGCTTCCACTTGGAGTTTAAGAACCTCTTACTCATCACTGGGCGAATTCCCTGATCCAAGTGTCATTTTGGAAGCTTCCTGGGCATTGACACCTTGAAGAATGACTGTGCCACTTGGCCAATCTCGCCCAGCGCAGGTAGCCTTCAATAGAGTTGACATTCAACGCAGGTACAGAGTGGAGCAGTTGACATTCAGCGCAGATGCTCAGTGGAGCAGTTGACATGATCCCTAAATTGCTTGTTTTTGAGTGTTTTCAGGTGGAGAACTGATTTGAAGTGTTGTGGTTTTCTGACCTTGTTCCTCTAGGGGTAAGAACAACATGTTTAGGGACTTTGGATCCCTTTGATTATGGACATTTCATGCTTCATGCTGTAAGGCACAAAAATGTCTATAACAGTTGCCCCCTAAAGTATGAGGTCGTTTATCGGGTGAAATTCTTTATCCAGAGGATCCGAAGTTCATTCAATCGCTGAGAGGTGACCTGTAATAAAATACAATACAATACATTATTTTTCATTCTGCTTTCATGATCTAGCTGAGGCGGGCATTCCCATGCTCAGCTTTATAAATACATTTTGGTACATAGAACAGACGATCGTCTGATGGTAGACTGATAATTCTCTGCTGAAATTATCATCCTTTGAATAGGATGATCATCTGCTACAACAATGTACATGACAAATGTGCTTATATTTCCTGAATATATATCGCAGCCCGGATGGATGAAACTAGATCCGGGGTCTTCAAACTCGTTCGATCTTCACTCTAAGTACAAGTCGATCCATGTGAGAATTGCGCTGAAGTCGAACATGGAAAGACATCGCTTGATTACCGGTCAATGATGTAAACCGTTAACAAGCGCGAGAGGAATATCCGATAATGATAATGACCCTCAAGGTACTGCAGTACAATTCACGTGGCGTGAATAAAAGACTTGGCGTCGAACGCCACGCAAAATCTTCTGGTCGAAGGTCATTGATGTATACCTGTCGCCGGAAGTGAGGAACTTGCCATTGAGGCATGCAAGCTTCAAAGTACTGAAGGGGTTGTTCCTAGATCCACTTCTTGGATAATGAGCTGAAGTCGACAAGAAGTGATCCGTCAAAGGAGGGCCTTAATGAATCCCACATCAGTGACACGGAACGGAGCTAATGATTTTAGTGGAGGTGAAAACAAACTGTGACATATGATTCAGGGTGGCGATCATGGGCAGATGAAGGATAATGTATGGCAGTGGATGGGACACGGTTGACTCTTTCTGAACGACATCTCTTGAACATATAACGACACTGATGCGATGGATCAGTAGCATTACCCCAAATGGATGGTTTGGCGAGGACCATGGTGATGAGACCGGTGAATGAAAACAACCCAACCCGATGTGGTATGGAGGAAAAGTGTCATGTTCAAGAGCAACTTGCTACCATTAAAGCTTTGAGGTTCTCCCAATTTTTCCCCAGTCATTTCTGACCAGTACCTCTTTATTTTTGTCAAGCTTGAGGAGGATAACATATGCTTGTTCTATAACCTGCCCTTCGGGCAAGCCCATCGCTATGTTTTAACGAGCCTAGAGATAGGGAAACTCGTTCTCATCTAAAGACAAGTTTGTCGCTATTTAATCATTTTAACGAGTCTAACGACAAGGAAAACTCGGTCCTTTTCATTTTTAGAGAGTCTAAAAAGGTACAGAAAGTTAACTCCAAAATTCCTTTTTCGTCATCTAATCCCTTAAGTCCGAAAAAGTATAAAACAATACAGAAGGGATGAGTGTTCGGTACTTTTAACGAGCCGAACAAAACAAGCGCTCGATCTTTTTGTGTAATAATCCCTCAGGTCCAAAAAGATTAAAATCTAGAGGAGGGATAGCTCTTCCGGTCACTTTAACGAGCTGGAAGGCCAAAACTCGGCAAACTTTTCACATTTTACGAGTCAGAAAAGAGCTCAAAGAAGACTCGTCTTTTGAGGAACGAGTGATAAACAGGGATAGCAGCAGATTCCAGGTACAGGTTGGAATTTTCCAATCACGGCAGTGTCACAAGGATGGCTAGGTGAAATCACTCTTCGCAGCTGTTCCTCAAAATGGGTAAACAATAATATGGAAGTGAACGATCGGCCAAATGACGGTGGCGGTGGCGGGTGCAAACACGACCAAGGCTTTTATGGCTGATAAAATTACGATCACAAAGGTTATTTACCGGGATAGGTTCTTTTTTTAGATAAAAATGAGCTTAAACTCTGGAGGAAACATTGCTCACTGCTTTTATTTATTTTTTAACGAGCATGAAGACCGCGTTAAAACTGCTCGGATCTTGCGTTTATTTTTTAACGAGCATGAACTTTATGCTAAAACTGCTCGATAATACCAGTCATAAGATAAGAAATGTCTCCTGTGAGATCTCTATTTTTTAAGGAGTTTCATCTTCACTAAGCTTTACTCCATATTTGGCAAATTTTGACTTTTGCCCCACATCCTTTCTTTATGCAAGTTCGGAAACGACTAATCCAAAAAACAGATAAATAACCGCTCTTTGCTTGCACTCCAAAAGGTTTGCATGCCCCCAGGTATAAAGTACAATTTCAAGGCTGCCCCTACTTATCCGATAAAACATCTATTTTAAAGGGTGAGGCTTACCTCTTTCAGGTTACCCAAAGATTGTTCTGTTAATCTTTCAAACTGAACACTTCCTCGGCAAAGTCTACCAAAATAGACAAGGGTGAATGACTGTTGTCAAACGCGTAACTTTGACAAAAGAATCCTATTCTAGAACAACCCCTCTTCCAAATCCGGACGGGGTACGGACTAGTCATATTCTCCCGCGGAAATTATACCTTATACCCAGGGTTTCCTCTGCCCGAAGCAGACCAGGATGCATGCCCCCTGGGTTCCAGTCCCATCTTTCCGAATCACTCGCACTCGTCGGGAAGAAGGACTGGGGGTGGAGACATTTCTTGAGTGAATAGACCATTCAGGGTTGGTATTTGACTATTTGCGATGCGTGATCCCGGAAATGAAAGTTGGTCTACGAGCTTGACCACTCTTCCTTCGTGTGGAAAACACATTACTCTAAAGAGTGAGGAGACTATCGCTCCCATGCAATATATATAGTCTCGTCCAAGGAGTAGGTTATAATCCAAGGGTCCTTGAACGACCATCACGTTCATTTGAACGGTCTTCCCTTTCAATGTAACAGGCACATTGGGGAGGATCCCTAATGGTCGACTGGTTCCTTTATCAAAACCCGAGAGATTTCTTATCTCAGGTAAAAGCGCCGGGGAACCCAGTGCTTTCCAAGCAATAGAGGAAAGGATACTCACAGATGCCCCTTCATCAATGATAGTGCCAGCCATTATCATTCTGTAGATTTGGACAATGATTCTGAATGGTATACTGGCTGGCAACCGGGGTCTGCCTAGTTGATTCCAATCAAAGGATACAACCAGGTTGCTTGGTGGTGGGACCGAATATACGGCCGGATATGACCCTGACGATGTTCCTTCCTGCGATAAAGGAATGGGCGCATTTCCCTGATGCTCATCAGAGTCTGTGCTGATGAAAAGAATCTGGATGGTGTCATCCTTATTCTCTTCAGTGAGGGTGTCATTTGAAGATGAATCTTCAGTGACGGTGTCATTTGAAGATGAAACTTTTGAAGGGAGAACCGGGTCAACTGCCATATCGACCTTTGGACTTTCGTCCGGTCTGGATTCAGTAGGTTCATTTTCAGTGACTGACGCTTCAGCTGACCACTTGAGCGGGCCAGCTGTATTTTCAACCAAAGAAGGACTTGGCACGAGTTTTTTGTATCCAGGAGGAAGTCTTACCGGTGAAACCGGATGATCTTCCAAAACTCTCTTCTCTTCGTCTAAGAAGGGACAATGGTGGATGGCGTGATCGCCTTCACACAGTTTGCAGGGGGATCTTACTCCTCCTCTTTGTCTTGAACCTTCACTTTCGCTGGTTGACGGTAAGCATTCAGCCTAGCTGTCAGAGGTTGATGCTCCCGAATTGTGCAAACAAGGGGACCAGTCCCTTAGTATCCGGGGAATACAGGGACAATCTCTATGGAAATGGTCTCCTCTACATATGACACATGGAGATTTAGGCCCGGTCTGTGCTGTGTGTGGATTTTTGTCAGATGTCTTTTGCTTGCCCCCAGTCGCCTTAAGCTCCTTCTTCTTCTTCTCCTTCTTCTCCTTGGGAGCTTGGCTTTTGCCGGCTCTACCTTGCGAAGATGAAGGATTGGAGGAAGAGTTATTGGAAGTAGAAGGCTGGTGGGCAGCTCTAGACTGATCTAACTGTTGACTCGACTGCTCAGGAACCATGGTGTTCTGAACTACATTAGTTGAGAAAAGCCAAACTGGCAGGCCAATTGTCAGTCCTGGAAGCGACAATGTGGCCATATGGGGCGCACCAACCTCTCCCCAAGAGGAGAAAGGACTAGGATTTCCATCATGCGGAATTCCTTGGTTGGGTCGCTCCATGTTCTCAACCTACAGATCAACGCGGGAATAAGAGGTGATTATGTTCCGTTTAAAATGAATTTTATAACGACGCTTTAGACACAACTTGCTTTTTCACTTTTTAAGAGTCGAGAAAAAGCTAAAGATGACTCTAGTCTCCTTCGATGTTTTAACGAGCCCGAAGTGACAAATGCTCGGATGGACTTTTTCAGTTATAGAGTTTGAAAAAGGCCAAAAGAAACTGCTCTAGAGATCTAGGCAGAGGGTGTGCCAAACCTTTCGCGAAACCACAGAATACGTTTTACGGTACGGGTGGTCGATCTTCGTGAATGCTGTGTTCACTGCATCGCGATTAGTAGGGCGGCCGACACGGCTTCCTAAGGATAAAGGCTTTGTTCCTATAGGGGTCTCCCAATATATACGCGACGGTACGTGGGAGCACAAGTCCGTATTGATACTTATCGCTTCACCGTGGAGGAATCACCCAACCACTCAACGCTAAGATATCACGTTTAACGACGCCGGAACACGTCTCTAGCTTAGACCTCTATGTGTTTGCGTTATGTTTCAATGCGTTGTTATGTAAATTCAATTCATTTTAAGTTGATCTTGCTTAGCAGTTTGCCTTTAAGGATCACCACGAGATGTATATACAACTTCCTAGATGCAGTCTAAGATGATAAGCAAGCTTTTCAATCTTTCAACTTTGAAAATCTTAACTACTGAGGGAAAAGAAAGACATCATCTTTTCACACAGATCATAGAGCACACACTAATGCACTTTTCCCTAAATCAACATGCAAGCTGTCAAAATGCACATGCACAATGCAGGTATTTCTTTTCTCTTTCTTAATGTTGATGTATTACAAAAAGAAAGCTGTTGTATAATTTCGAATTCAATTTCAAGTGAAAGCAAACAAGTTTGTCCAAAATCAAAAGACACCTTAAGATTTACTTGTTTCGACACTGGAAATATATAAATTCAAACCATATGACGAAAGAAAAAGCTCAATCAACTATGAACAACAAACAAACTAACTCTTAAGATCACTACGACACTTATCACAGTTCTGGATCTAAGAGGCCACAGCAAGACTAGTTCGCTTTTCGTTATGGGAAACTGTAAATGAAACAAGAAATACACAAAGAACAATCACAATTTCTTTATACAACCGAGGCGGAATAGTAGCAAGGAAAGTTGGTTTCAGATAGGCACATTGACTAGCAACAGGCAGCAAAAACAAGGGTGAAAACAGGGCAAGAAACAACAGGAAACCCCAGTAGCACAAGAAAAAACTGGTTCAGCGCAGGCAATACACAGTCAGTTTGACATTCAGCGCAGTTCCTGAAGGGGCTACCTGCGCTGAAATGCAGACAGCCTTCACACAGCCTGCACTGAAGAACGAAACTTTCGTTTCTCACAGTTTCTGGGTCATAGATTGCTCAAAAATTCACAGTTTTTGGCCAAATCAGAAGCTATCAGTCAAGTACACACTAAGGGATAATTCGGAGGATGAAAAGCTATCACTAAGAGCTATTCAGAGTCCTTGTGGATCAGCTCTTCAAATCATAAACATGCCTAGAAACTGAGCTAGAGTAGCTGCCCTCTACTTTGCATTTGAAAGATCCAAATGCAGTTCGATTCGGTACTCCCTGTGTTTATGAAATGAATAGCAAAAACACAAACAACCAACAAGATACGATCCCCAGCGGAGTCGCCAATTTGTTCTTGGGAAAAGTATCCAATACGGAATGACCCTATCCCACTCTAAGGGTGATAGTACCTCAGCAACAACTGAAAGCAAAGCTATCTAAGATTTCTTCTTTATGAAAGTAAAGAGGGGAGAAAGAGATCCACCAACCGATGTCTTTCGCTAATGATTGATCCAGTCTTCTCTCTTTGCTGCTTGCTCCCAGCTCCTTGCTCTTTCACTGGCCCAGCTACACAAAGATCCTGCAAAAATGCAAGAGAGGGAAACTACAAGAAGCATACATTCATAACTGATTCAAGGATTAGAATAAATCAAATACACAAGTACAACAATACATCATTGAAACACATGCATATAGAAGAACCTCAAATGCTTTATTAATGGAAGAAGTAAAGTTCTGAGAGTGTTACAACCATAAAAGGCCCAATCCAGCAACACCTCCCAGCAGAAAGAAATCTCCTCTTCACCTCCTTTAAAGCAATCACCCAATAGCTCTAAACTCAAACCAATAGCACTTCCTTGCTTTCACAAAATTCCCGCCCCCTTAGACCTCAAGAGAGAGCTCTATATATAGGAGATTTTGAGAAAGGATGAGTCAGCTTGAGGCTGGCATGAAGCTGACTAGTGTCCTCTCCCACTTCAGTTATACTTCAGTTCTTGAGTCCACTTGGAGATCCTTGCTTCCACTTGGAGTTTAAGAACCTCTTACTCATCACTGGGCGAATTCCCTGATCCAAGTGTCATTTTGGAAGCTTCCTGGGCATTGACACCTTGAAGAATGACTGTGCCACTTGGCCAATCTCGCCCAGCGCAGGTAGCCTTCAATAGAGTTGACATTCAGCGCAGGTACAGAGTGGAGCAGTTGACATTCAGCGCAGATGCTCAGTGGAGCAGTTGACATGATCCCGAAATTGCTTGTTTTTGAGTGTTTTCAGGTGGAGAAATGATTTGAAGTGCTGTGGTTTGCTGACCTTGTTCCTCTAGGGGTAAGAACAACATGTTTAGGGACTTTGGATCCCTTTGATTATGGACATTTCATGCTTCATGTTGTAAGGCACAAAAATGTCTATAACAGAGTGTGTCCTACATGAATATGGAGCATTGTGTATCATGGATGGGGCCTCTAGCCCCTAGTTGACATGTGGAAAATTTGTTTCCTATTTAGAGGACTAAAGATGGTTCAAGTAGTCCTAGAGATTTGATAATGTTGTTGCAAAGGATATCTAACCCAATGGAGTTCCTTGCTTTGAAGGATAGATGAATTCTATGGAGGTTCATGATCGAGCTATGTAGGTTTATCTTATGTAACCAAATCACCTTGGATTCATTATTATATACAATATCTCCATTGAAGCATGAAACTTGTATTCTAGAGCTGATGTCTCACTTGTTTCGCCCACAAGGTTTCATGTAGATTTCTTAGAAGGATTAATCTCACATATTATTGTTGGCCTTGCTGAAGAATGTAACTAGTGTTCTTCTTCATAATTGAATTTGATGAAAAGAAAGAGAAAAACAATTATTGTAAAAGAAAAATTATTTTGAAGCATGGGTTTCATCCTCTTTTATTTATTTTCTATGTTAAAGCCTCCATTGAAGGCTTCTAGGTTTTGTCTTGAGTCAATAGAGTCATTGTCATTTTTATTAGAACCTTCTCAATGGGCTTTTGTATCATGTAAAAATAATTATTTTTGAGTCAAAAAGTGTCATTTGCCACCTCCACAATAAGTCGGCCCTGTCCTCATGATGTCGGCCTAGATTAGGGCTATTCGATCTAACAGAAAGAGTATATATAGAGAGGCAACTTGACTCATTTGAAGCACACACACAACAATTTTGATCAACAAGAGAAAGAGGCAGAAAAGAAGAGCGAGGTTGAGGAGAAATAAGGAAGAAATTGGGGAAGACAAGAACCGCATTTTTGGGAATCTCTCTCTCACATATGCGAAGTTACTAGACTATAGTTGGGGCGAAAAATTTGAATCTATTGCACGCCCAAAATTTTGAAGCTGTGGGTTGGAATTTTGTAGCTGGGGGCCAAAATTGTGGATTGAAGTTGCATCAGAGAAGTTGACACTTGGATACTTTGGAAGGGATCATCTACTAGAAGGAATGGATGACATGATGATTGGCAGAGGTCTTTGTCTAGGTCTAAAGGGTCTTGTATTGTCTCATATTGATATGAATCTACTAGTGGAAGAGTCGGATTTGGTTTTCCCCTTGGAGGGGTTTTTCCCTAGCTAAGTGCCTACATCTTGTGTCTCTTTTTCTTGTGGTCTTCCTATACATTTAATTTGGTAATTTATTAATGAAATATAAACTAACATAAAAGTAAAATAAGCCAACATAAATCACAAAAATTATCAAGAAAGAGAAATGAAACTCTAAGCAATGATTTCTCAACATGGTATTAGAGGTAAGGTGAAAGAAGGACTAGTTGAAGATCACTTTGTTGGCTATCAATTTAAGGAAGGAAAAAAAAATCTCGGAAGAAAAATGTCACTCTCTTAAAGGTAAGTTATTTGAATATGGGACTCAATATCATGAAAAATGCATGAAGTTGGGTTGGAAGGATCATTTGCAATCTATCTAGAAGAGTGAAGAGTGAAGGATTCTTGGTTGCACTTACATGTACACTTGATGATGGAAATGCATGGATCATTGATAGTGTAGCCTCAAGACATATGAATGGAGAAAGTTGACAACTTTATACTTTACCAAGAAAGCCATCATCACATGCAGTGGAGCTAGGAGACAACAACAATTATGTAGTCAAGGTCCTTGGATATACATCATTGAAGCTAGAAAGTGGAGCAAAGCTACATCTCAAAAACATCCTCTATGTCCCAGGTTTGAAAAGGAATTTACTTTCCATTTCTTGTTTAGAAGATAAAGGAGATACAATTTCTTTTGTAGATGGTAAAGTTTTGGTTTGGGGGAAATATTATAGTTTTGAAAAGGCAAGGGTTATTGGGATTCATGAAGGAAGAATATATAAAGTTATAACACCATCTCCTTAAGCCTTTGTTCACATGGAGATTAATCCTATCGAACTTTGACATAGAAGATATGGGAATATTCATTACAAGATAATACCCTCTCTAAGTCAAATGGTAAAGGGCATCCCCAACATCAAGGAAGACCATAAAGGAGTATGCAAGGGATGTGATCTGGGAAAGAACACTAGGAAACCTTTTACAAGTAATGACATGAGGTCTAAGGAGATATTAGACCTCATTCATTCTGATGTTTGTGGGTCCATGTCCAATAAATCTCTTGGATGGAATATTTACTATGTGACCTTCATTGATTATCACTCTAGAAAGACATGGCTATATCTTCTCAAGGCAAAGGACGAAGTATTTGAAAAATTTCAAAGAATTTAGATATGAAGTTGAGACCTTAACTGAAAAAAAAGATAAAGATTGAGATCCACCAATAGAAGTGAAGGCACTTCAAAAGAACTTATAGCATATTGTAAAGATGCATGTATTAAGAGGGAGCTCATTATTTCTTACAACCCCAAACAAAATGGAGTAGCAAAAAGGAAAAATAGAACCATTGAAGAATGCATAAGGACTATGATATTTGATAAAGATCTACCAAAATTTCTATGGGGAGAAGTGAACATGAAAGCAATATACATACAAAATAGAAGTTCTCATAGGATCCTTGATAATATGACACCAAAAGAGGCATTCAAAGGG
This sequence comes from Pinus tabuliformis, assembly GCA_031772625.1. Classification (NCBI taxonomy): domain Eukaryota; kingdom Viridiplantae; phylum Streptophyta; class Pinopsida; order Pinales; family Pinaceae; genus Pinus; species Pinus tabuliformis. The sequence continues at coordinate 79,918,261 of CM062810.1, read as the reverse complement.
ATGAATCCATGTGTAGACCATCTCTGAATCTTTGGATGTCCTGCATACATTCATGTTCCAAAAGACAAGCGAAAGAAGTTAGAATCTACAAGTATAAAATTTATCTTCGTTGGTTATAACCTTTCATAAAAGGCTTATAGAATCTACATCAAAGAAGAGAGACAAATTGAAGTTAGAAGGGATGTTATATTTGATGAAAACCACGCCTACAAAATATCCAAGGATATACCAATCGAATCCAATGAAGATGTACCTCTATTTAAAGAAGAAGAGAAACATACAAGTCACCTACAAACCAAAAATAAGAAGGACCAAGTGAGCCTATTTAACCTATAACCATTCCCAAAACAAAGAAGAGGCCAAATTGGTTAAAATCTACACTTGAATATGTCGAAGGACATGGAGCAGCTAAAATAACTTTTAGAGAAAGCAAAATACCAAAAATATACTCAGGATATGCAATGTACATAACAAATTTAATCAAAGCATAACCAACTACCTTTGAAGAAGCCACTCATCAAGAAGGATGGAAGAAAGCAATGCAAGAAGAATATCAATCCATCATGAAGAATGTGGTTTGGAAAATCATTCCTAGACCTAGTGACAAATCTGTTGTCACTTCCAAATGGATTTACAAAATCAAACATGTCATTGATGGAAGCATATAAAAATACAAAGAAATATTTGTTGCAAGAGGTTTCTCTCAAAAGGAAGGAATGAATTATGAAGAAACCTTTTCTCCCACTACCAGGTACACTACTATTATATCTTTGGTTTCACTAGCTACTACTATGGGATGGAATATTCATCAAGTGGATGTCAAAACAACATTTTGAAATGGAACCATTAATGAAGAAGTATATATTGAACAACCAGAAGGATTTGAGATAAATAACATGGATACTCATGTTTGCAGACTAAATAAATATCTATATGGCTTGAAGCAAGCTCCTAGGGCTTGGTATGCAGGGATGGATGCATATATTTTAAGGATTGGGTTCGTCAAAAGTTCTATTGATGCAAACCTCTACATCAAGATAGCGAAGAATCAACCAATTATTATACTTTTATATGTGGATGATTTATTTATTACATGTGTGGAATGTAGAATTCTAGAATGCAAGAAAATGTTGGCAACATAATTTGAAATGAAGTATTTGGGACTCATGCATTACTACTTGGGCTTAGAAGTTTGGTAGAAACCTAGAGAGATATATCTTGGTCAAGGAAAGTACATAATCAAGATTTTACAAAAGTTTGGTATGATTGATTCAAAGCCTATGATTACTCCCATGATCACAAATCTGAAGAAGTTGAGAAGCTTTGACTCTAGTCTCGTTGATCCTACAAGCTATCGTAAGTTGGTGGGATATTTGATGTACTTGGTAAACACAAGACCTGACATATGCTTTGTTGTAAAAGTTCTTAGTCAATATCAGTTAGAGCCTCATCATGACCATTAGATAACTACCAAGCATATCTTGAGATACCTACGTGGAACAATTCAACACTGCTTGAAGTATGATGGAAAAGAAGTTAACTTAACAGGTTTTACCGATTCCAATTAGGGTGGCAGTGATTGATCTAGGTTTGGGTGTGACAAAGGACCCTTCCAAGACCTTTTAATTTCATGATGTGTTAGATTTCATTTTTAAAACAACATAGATGAATACATCTGCATGTTGTAAAGAAGAGGAACATGACAATCATCAGCAACATAAAATAACAAGACATTGATAACGGAGTTCATCTAGGAGGGAATACATCTCCGGGCCCCGATGTTAAGATGGTGTAGGTCGTTGCAATAAGTGTTGTCAATAGTGATGATGTACATAAGAGGTGATGTCACTATCATACAAGGAAAATGCCTTCACGCAGGAGTGGCTCCAAGAGATGTTCTACTATAGGAACTCTCAGTCAAACAAGACTCCTATCAGTATGACATAAACTCGTGCATGATGATCATCCCGCCGACATAGCATAAAAGGGATCTCAATGCAAACATACATGACAACAACATGAGTATCCCATCAACATAACGACAAAGGGATGGTGAATCATGACAACAAGTACATCACACAAATGATTCCACATCACATCAAGCAGGAATCATGAAAACAAGTAAGAAAAAAGATCCCACATCAAACATCAAACAGGGATCTGTGTAGTGTAATGCATAGGAAAAGAAGTACATGAACACACTGCATATACCTCACATCCTGGGGCCATCTGAAGAAAAGGATGTCAAACTTCTGAAGCTGGCCGTATCATCAATCTCGCAGTGTCGAATCTCATGGAATGGCTGCTTGCACATAAATGCTGACACCTGCACTCCACTTAGAAAAGTGGTTGAAAAATGGAATGAGCAAATGGAAAATCTAAACACACCATCAGATTTGTGGCATCGAATAGTGCAAAATCGACTGTTAAATTTCTGAATTCTGACAAAGTGAGAATCTGGGGCCCAAGGAATCTTTTAGATTCTCCCTAGATTCCTCAAAGATTCCCTCCTCCGGGTCCTCTACAAATCTACTGCTCAGATCAGGAATCTGACTGCGCCATCGGGTTCGTGTCACTGAGAGGTGTTAGATAGACATAAAGTTTGTCCAATTTGGACGCCATGAAAATTTCACGTCCTGGAAATTTTGCTCAGTCATGGTTCCACCTGCATAAAAATTAATTAAAAATTAACTCTACCTCATTTTTCATGCCCGCTCCTGGTTCCTCCATATAGGTGCACTGTACAAATGAGGTTTATATCAATTCCTGGGCAGATTAACCAAGGAAATCAATTTGGTGGATTGGTTAGGATTCCGCATTAGGTAGAGTAGGTCGAGTGGTCAAACCCCGCCCCCTCCATGGTCTTAACATTTTTTTTTTTTTAATATAAACCACATGTATTTAAATGGGGGGTTCGGGTCTGCATTAGGCGGCCTGCCCTATATCTCCCGCAATTAAAAGAATGGCACATTAAATGTTGTGTTTTGGTGGTACGTTTAATGTGGTTCATGGGGCTGGCCCACGTGGGCCGGGCGAATTCAATCCCCACTGGCCCCACATTAACTCATGGTATGTGTATTATTGCATGTGGTCAAGTTTGGGGGTGTGGTCCGAGTCCACCGGAGGTGGCTCGTGCCCACCCCATTTAATACCATGTATTAATATAATGTGGTGTTGGTTGGAGGGCTTAGCGAGGTGATGGTTGTTGAGCCACTTTTTTTTTTAATACAATTTTGTTAAGGTTGCGGGGTTGAGGGAGGGACGGCAGGGGTCATGGCATGTCAACCCATAAAATTTGGATTTTAATGATGCAGATGGGAAGGGAGGTGGTAGGGGTCATGGCCCGCCACCTCATATTATATATATTTTTTTGATTCTATAATAATAATAGTCTTTTTCAAAAATTTGAAAAATGATCGAAGGAGACAAATTAACTAGGCCAAAAATTTGCCCAAAATCTGGCCCATGTTGGTTGGAATCTGGTGGCCGTATTTTGTCCAAATTGCTACCTGCTTAAGCCTGCCTAGTCAAGAAAATTCAATCGAACTTTGACTGCTTCTAACTTTCGCATATAGACTCGGTTTGACGAACCATTCACAACACCACAATCAGGACGATGAGATCTACGCTTTGGTCCCGGTTCGAAATCATTCTAATCACTTTGATTTTTGAGCTTTCATAAGCCCTCTTTGTCCTGTGCGTGTGTCTCTAGAGCCACCTGGATTAGTGATACTCATGGAAGAAGTATGACCAGTGACTATTTCAGTTTGGGATCTGTGATTATTTCATGGATGAGTAGAAAACAAGATGATGTTGCTTTAAGTAGTGTTGAAGTAAAATATTTTGTTGCATGTGAAGTCGGAAAAGAAGTAGTTTGGTTAAGAAAATTGTTGTTGGATTTGTTTGGAAGGCCACTGGAACCTATTGTGATAAATTGTGATAATCAAATCATCATCAAGACGTCTGAAGACCCTGTGTTTCATGCAAGGATGAAGTATATCAATAACAAGTACCACTAAATTAGAATTTTGGTGCGGGATGGGGTCGTGAAGCTACAATATATTTCAACAGATGAATAGGTAGCTGGCATGTTGACGAAATTTCTTCCAAATAAGAAGTTTGAATATTTCAAAAGCACACTTGAATTGGTTGATATTACAAATTTAGTTGATAGGGAGAGATGAAGCATCTTGTGGTAACAAGATGCTTGTGAGGACATATGGTAAGCTTATGTGTTGATGTCTCGATCCCAAAATAGGGAGGGTGGTGTTGGCCTTGGAGCTTGGACTTTAGATATGCACCTAGATCCTTGGGTTGGTGTTAGAGCTTAAAGGCCTAATGGTACCTAGAGTGGCTAAAGCTTGAATGCACCATAGTCACCCTCAATTAGAGTAACCTGGTCAGGTGTCTAATCTTTAGCACTACATGTGCTATGACTCTTCATAGTTCATATCATTTTGATATCTTCCATGTACCTATATATGTATGTAATTATGAATACCTCCTTAGTTAAGAGGGATTGTTGAAGAATGTAACTAATGTTGGTCTTCACAATTGTATTTGATGAAAAGAAATAGAAAATGAATTTATTGTAAAATAAAAAATATTTTGAATCATGGGTTTCATGCTTTCTTATTTATTTTCTAGGTCAAAGCCTCCATTGAAAGCTTCTAGGTTTTGTTTTGAGTCAATAGAGTCATTTCCATTTTTATTAGACCCTTCTTGGGATTTTGTATCATGTAAAAATAATTATTTTTGAGTCAAAAGTGTCATTTGTCACCTCCACACCAAGTTAGCCTTGTCCTCATGAAGTTAGCATGGATTAGGGATATTCGCAATAGAAAGAGTAGATATAGAGAGGAAGATTGACTCATTCGAAGCACACACACAACAAGTTCAATATACAAGAGAAAGATGCAGAAAAGAAGAGCGAAGTCGAGGAGAAAGAAGGAAGAATATGGGGAATACAAGAAATGAGTTTTTGGGCATCTCTCTCTCACACATGTAGAGTTACTAGACTGTAGCTGGGGCTGAAATTTTTGAATCTATTGCAGGTTTGAAATTTTGTAGATGGGGGCCGAAACTCTAGATTGAAGCTGCATCTAAGAAGGCAACACTTAGATACATTGGAAAGGGTCATCTACTATAAGTAAGGTCCGACTTGGTGATTGGAGGAGGTCTTTGTCTAGGTCTAAAGGGCCTTAGATTGTCTCATCTTGATTTGAATCTACTAGTGGAAGAGTTGGCATGGGTTTTCCCCTTGGAGGGGTTTTTTCCTAGCTAAGTGCTTACATCTTGTGTCTCTTGCTCTTGTGATGTTCATATACATTTAATTTGGTAATTTCTTGATGAAAGATAAAATAACAAAGAAGTAAAATAAGGCAACACAAATCACAAGTAATTATTAAGAAATAGGAATCAAACCCTAAGCATTGATTTCTCAATAGACCTCCCCCACCTCTCATAGATATAAATGAAGGAGAGACTATTTTCACAATATATTTGTTCACTCACTTATATTTAGTAGGCGTAATGGTTAAGAACATGTGCTTTCTTGTAAGAGGTCACAGGTTCAAATCCAAATGGGGGTAGATTGTGAAAAATTCATTTATTGCAACAACTGGAAATTATTCTCCTAACTGTAAATTAAATTATGAAGTTTATTTGCTACGACAAATAATGAATAAAATCACAACTGCAATTTTCACCATAAAAATAATTGCGGAAAATAAAATACTGGAAACTGAGAAATTCTAGCACACACATAAGAATTTTGACACAGTTATTTTTGGACAATTGTCCTCGAAAAAACCAATGCTGGAAAACCAACGAAACATATGAGGGTTTTATTATTATTCTTCAGCAACAATTATGAGTACAATGATTTAGATGCTCTACTGGAAATCTATTTTGAGGAAAAATAATAGCAAAATTATTGTGAGAATTTTCTTTCACGCCACAGCTAATTTCTGCCACCGATATTGCCTCCCTAGCTAGAAGCAAATCCTTTTGTGTCAACCTCTTTTAGTGCTTGCATAGTCCCTCTGGGAATCTTAGCCTTCCTCTTATTGCCTCTCCCGGAACTATAAAAATTCCTCCTGAAATGTTGTTTACCTCCTCTACCACTTGCTACTCACCCACTGACTTTATCTTCCTTGCTCAGTCTTTGCAACTGAGAAAATCGAACTGCCTAGGTAACTGAGTATATGCACTGGTGTCTTCTCCATCGCTACATTGATCCCTTCTTATATCTTCCTGTTGGGACTCCAACAACCGAGATTAAATATTAATTGATGTTTCAGATCATTTCTGGATCGATCCTTGTGAGTTTTTAGAGAATTGTCACCTTATCTCAATTAATATTGATTAATTAACCATATTCCCTAAGTTTAGACTTAGGAAATATTCAAAAAATGGCTAATAATCTAATTGAGACACATCTAGGTGGAATTTCCAAAAACGATTTCTGGGTTTTGGAGATCTCATGTATTCTAGTGTTTCAACCAAATTTCGTAGCTAGAACACATTCGATGCTACATAAGCTAACAATTCCTCTTAGCAAGGACTGTGTTCTCTCTCTAATGTTCAACATCCTCCCACGACACCTTGTCTTTGTATCACCTCATGTCACATTGCTGATGTATGGCCACTGTGACTGCCTGCCATTGCCCATCAACCACTACACAACTGATCTGAAAATAGATGATCATCCTCTTACACTTTGCAAGATTTTAAAATTATGTCTTTAGTTCATAATTTATTCACATATGAATAATCAAATTTTAATGAACTTAAATATGGAAAATATTCAAAGCACAAAAATGACATAAAACAAGAGACACAACCAGTTGATGACGAAGTTCACCCCTCCTGGGCTATGTCTCTAGGGCCTACTCAAATGGCTAGGCCACTTTATTGATCTAGCTGCAAAGTGAGTACATCAATAATATTTGTCTTATAGAGTAAAGCTGATGATGGAGTGTCAATTTTTCCCTTCAGGAAATGTTCTCCTATAGAGAACTCTCACCCCTAACTAACTTAATTCTACAAAGAGGAAATTGTTCCATTACAAGGAGGACTAAACAACAACGGTCCTCATACTCAACTTGAGATTAAAAAATCAATATGTTGGCTTAAAAAAGTCTCTTTACATCAACTTCACCATTCTGGACTGCGCTCTGTGGTGAAGTAAATTTCTAAGTGCAGACACAAACAATTCCTCTAGCCCGATAATGGGTCTAGCCACTAACAAGACATTCTATGGAATATTTCCTCAGGCTAGAACCAATTAAGAGGGCCTACCTCTTATTACGCTTATCCCGTTTGGTGAAGACCTTGCTTGCTCACTCTAGTTATCTCCCGTTTCCTTCTTCGAACACCTGAAACAAGTAAACAACATCAAAAAACAACCATGATAATAGACAAATTGTAATTCAACCTACTTAACAAGTCAAGAAGCATTAATCCATAAACATGTGAGATGACACATTATGTAGGAAATCAATCGATAGTTGCATATATATTAAATCAAGAAGAGATTACAACTGTTGTCTTGACGTTCCTGTTCTCCTCTAACAAATCCAGGTTCCCACACACTTCCATTAACATTCCATGATGGCCTCAACAATGGTAGTTTTAAAGCTCTTCCCTTTAGTCTTGACACTAAACCAAATTCACACTTGTCCCTCACACACAACTAGAGAGATACAACTACGAATAACTTGCTGATTAATCCAAACTTAATTAGCACTAGCACACTATTGTGGCCAACAACAACCCCCTTTTTATTTAGTGTTATCACTAATACTAAATAAGTGGGGACCCTTATTCAAAATTTAAAAAAAATCGATTGATGCCTGTATTTCCTTTTTCAATAAAACTTACTATCATAAACTTAGGAGAATACCCTCAAAAACATAAAAGACTTAAGTTTTATGATAAGTTAGAAGGAAATCACTCCTTAAAGCACGTCGCATCACAAAAAGGGTAAAGGATAACTTCTCACAAGTGAAATTCTAAAAATGCGAAATCGCGATGCGAAATCATGCATGAAAAACCCTCATCGCATCGCATGCCTTAAACATCACCTATGCTGAAGTACCTCCAAAATGTCGATATGCAATGGCACATCTCGCAAATCACATTTCGCGGAAAACACATTGACGAATGATTGCCACATGCAAAGGATTTACGATATTGCGATTTGTGATACTGCGATCTGCGATATTGCGAAGCAAATTGCAAAATTGCCTTATCGCAGATCTGCATGGCTCATTGTTCGAGAAAGATTTTTCCATAAACCGAGGCCTGGTTATGCGCATTTATGTTAATTAACGAGTTAGTTGGAAATCATTAATGAAATATGGTTTTGATCTTATCAAGGAGCCAGTTCACATAAGGTGATATCTTTTATATGTTTTTTGCATTTAAAGCTTTCCCGTCACCTTTCTTATCATCGTTCTCACCTCATTTGTAAACTGCAGGAGCGAAGAACTGAGAAGTATACAGAGCAAAGAACAAGATATTATGGGAAAGAAGGGTAAAGCCCCCAGTGCTGAAGATAAAGAGATGACTCCCTTGTACACAGACACCACCTGCAACAAAGACACCGGTATCACTACTTGGGAAGGCATGTATAGTTTACTTGAGGAAGAAGATCCCAAGGTAATGGAGGTAACGACCACTACAGATTCACACGGGTCTTCTGAGGCATCGATTACAGATCTAGCATGTTCATTCTTGCACAGGATAGCGGCGAGACCCAAAATTCTCCCGTATACAGACATGGTTAAAAAGAGTACTAAATGATGCTGATATCACGTATAAAGAAATCAAAGCTCAGAATCAAGAACGTATAAAACCGTTCTTTCTACAAAATTTAAACTTTATATCCTCTAACAAAATGCACAAGAGGCAAAAATCACATCAGGGGAGCCCGAATCTAGAAACAGAGGTAGTATCGTGCATCACCAGGCAAAACCCCTTGAGATGGAAAGCCTCAAATTGCTCAGTCGCCTGTAAGCGTGGAAATTTGTAGGGAAAAAGCGCTAAAGACGGAAAGTAAAATTGGAACTCAAAACCAGTAATATTTATCAGGTATATCACCAAGCGATACGCAGATATCTACCAAAGGTGCAACATCTACAAACAAGTTGGAAACAGAAGGTTCAAGAAAAGGCAGAATCAATCCAAAAGTTAACCAAGTTGAATCGAGATTCTTACTGGGCGTACTTGGTAAAACCACACAGCCAGTGTATGAATCTCAAATGTGTCATCAATTCTGCCGAGAAGATGGCGCCGTCTCTTACCAATTTTGTTTTCGCAAGATAGCTAAAATCGGAAGTCGGCCAACCAACTATCCTCAAGCAAATGCTGAATGCTTGTGACTTCAAGGAGCAGATACATAAATAGTTAGTTAGTAGTTTTAGTTTTATATTCAGTTTTAGTTTTAATTTTGCTTTATTTTTGCCTGAAATGAGGACAGTCATTTAAACCGCATCCTACATTTTTGTAACAAATTATTTTTAGAATTAGTTAGTAGTATTTAAACCCTTCTCATGCATTTAGAGAAGGGTCCAAAAATTTGTCAAAAACTTGTCCTCAGAACATGCACCTTTGCACCCTCCGAGGAGGTTTTGATGAATGAATGGAACAAGATTTATTGATATCTGCATTTAATATCTACTACTGATTTTGCCCTTTTGTACTCTTAGTAGATGTTGGATTAAGAAGAAATAGATCATTATTGCTGGAGCTCATGAGTAGAACTAGTTACAAATGGTACTTTTATCTCTTAACTGTTTATGCTTATGTGCTATGGTGATATTCATGTTCAGTTATTTATATATGAATGCTTAAATGCTTGAGTTATCATTTGGCACTTTTGTACGGTGATAGCTATTTATTTATACTTAGTATATGAGTAGCTTACTATGCGATATGTTTTTCACAACTGTTTCATCTAACTTTTTATATTAAATGGTTTATCTTTATGGAATTCTTTTCTCATAGCAGTTGAATGATATTTATTACCAACTGTCATTTGAAATCATTTTAGATCACATAAAGAAAAGATTACATCCCGGGTTAGTTTAGAATTAGATATTTCTGTTTATTCGATTACAATTTCATGTTGATAGATTAGACTTAGAATAAAGAAATCATTTTACTTAGGAATCATTAGTTAAGAAATATCAATTCTCAACACACACACACATATTGGGAAACTGGTCCCATATCCCCAGTCAGACCCACTATACCAAACGGAAAAGGAGCTGCTAACCAAGGTCCAGACCGGGTGAGTATCCCCCTTGTTGTAGACCCGATTTTCGGGGCTTCAACACACACCAACACTTAACACTAGCTTGTGCTTGGGAAAAAGGGAGGTTTATATAGCAAGAATGGATGTGAGATGGTTCCTATTCTCATGGGAGAAGGTCTTATCTCTTGAGGTAGTTCCATCCTAATAGGGGAAAGGAGCCCAAACTGACATCCTTGACTCCATCCGGTCCAACCATTTACCATATTTCCGTTACGAAGCTTCTAGAGCTGGAAGCTTTGACCCCTTATTTAAAAAACTTTCCAAAAGATATCAGTGCGACTGGAACAAGGCTCAGTCGCTCTGGTCGGTGTTAGGGACAGTTATAATCCCTACATATCAGCATGAGGAGAACAAGGGCCATTAGCGTTAGTCATGTAAACTGGAAAAAACAAAATATTTATGGGAAATGATGCAAAAGGGAATTGTTCTGCTCATGATGAGGGACACAATGGGAGTTTCTTCATGAAGGGGAAGCATGTAGGGTTCACTGTAGAGGTCCTCCAGGATCATGGAACGGGGAGTACAGGGACAATGACAAAACGTTGTGTAACATGCTCGTAGGCATCAATTGCTACTATCAGGAGATAGGCCTCAATCTCAACTTCCTAATGCAACTGAGAGATCTCAAAAAGGCCCATTATTGGCCAAGTTATGCCTCAAAAGGCATTTACAGGCGCTGGTCAAAGGAAATTACAGAGCTTCACTTTCCAACTCCCTGTCCTTCTGGTGCATTGGAAATTCTTTTTTATAGACCCACAGGCAGGTCCCAGGGTCAAACCTGCGCGCCTCCCAGGATCGGCTTGACAAAATATGGCATACGTTATAACAATATAACAATACATTTCAACATAATGCTTTAACATAGTATATGGTTTTAAACCATAGGTCGGTGGCCATATAATATTTAACGCGTGGCACATTTCGTTATGTCCAAGGGTTATACCATAGGCTATACTTCGGTGGTGTGGCATATGGTTGAAACTTTGGATCAACAAACATACAATAACCATCCACGCGGAGAAATGAATCGTCATTATAACCATGTCTTAGACATAAACCTTCGACCTATGGCAATACTCCGTGCAAACTGTGGAAATACTCAACCTGCGCCAACTTTGCTGTGCTATCACGCTGATATATGGTTATAACCATAATCTGAACACAGTCGGCGATGACATGTATGAATTCGACTCATGGCATTTGTTATAACATATGGTTTTATAGCATAGGCTCCACGGCATAGATGATTTATGCTTTGTAACCTTAATATGACGGCTACATTTATGACCATCCCCGTGGCATTCTAACTTTGGACTAGCGGTTACATACTCAACGATGGCTAAATAACTTCTTGGCAGTGTGGCATCAACTTGCTATAACAATGTTTAAACTTAGGATGATGTAATATATATCATTCCCGCATTAACTTTGGACAATGGTTATATTATAGGGTTTTTCCATGCCATTTATGCAGGTCCCTTTGGAGGAGCGCTAAAGATAACCGGCGTTTGGCGGGCCTGTCGGATATGGCGAGCTCCGCCAACCCTTCCACCATACCAATTCAACAAATCTTTAAATATAAGTTTGCGCCCATTGTAGAATAAGAGCACTACCATGGTGTATTGGTAAATTTTTGTGATATGCTTTCGGAGGTCGTGGGTTTGACCAACAACTTGACAGTTTACCTGCACTGCTTTGACTTTGGCTGCCACGTGTCTTGTTGTTTGACTGCCATGTGTCCTGCTGAGAGACTGCCACTTGGCCTGCTTTGGCCCCTTTTTTTCCTGTTGGAGAAAAACTTTAGAGTGCATTTTGTACTTCATACAAAGGCCATTTTGTAAACAGAATATGCCATTTGAATCAGCGCGACGAGCTCTTCAACTTGACGCTAGTATCGTTAGTATATGAGACTATTGACTTTGACCAGTTGACTTTGAATTTTTGCTCAACTTGACCTGAACTTCGAATTTGCATAAATTCTTTGTACGAAGTTGGATTTCAGTCATTCAAGTTGCGTTAGATTTAGAACGATGATATCTACACAATGAGCCTAGGTTCAACTGCATCTGAGAACTATAAAATTTGGAGAATTTGGAGGATTTGCTGCTATCCATGACCATCTTGGTCTCAAAACATTACATAGCCAATATGACTAGACTCAATCAAGATCCATCTGGATCATACCTCCCAACTAAAAGAATTTTGGTTCGTTAAAATTTTATTACAATAAGGAATTTATTACATCAATCATCAGTACAAAAACTATCTAGACCTTATTACAAACTTAACTAGACTTACTGATGTGATGACACATTATACATAATTCATGAAATATGCCCAATTCCAAGTAAGCGACTTTTCTAGAGACTTACATTATTCCTTGCCAGTTCTCGTTGCTTCCCCTTGGCCTGATTGTGCTGCTATCGATTCACGTGGTAACATTGGACATGTGATCTTTGAATGTCCTTTTAGCTTACATTGTGAACAAACTCTCTCTCTTGCGTCTGCAACAATCGCCTTCTTGCTCGATCTCTTTGGGCTCTGTTTTGACTGAGCTGAGTCTTTTCCTGACTGTACCAAAGTCTTTCTCTGAATTTTCTTTACCTGCAGTCTTGCATCATCCTTCCGCAAACTACTTCTTGTAGCATGCACCTTCTTACGATAGACCTTATGCTTCCACCATTCAGCTACGCAATGGTTGTTACTTCCACATAAAGTATATGGATAAGTCTTTTTAACAATCTTCATAATATAATTTTTATTAAAAGACTCACCTTCCGAATCACTACTAGAATGACTCATCTTCTTACCTTTACGATCCTGTAGCTTTTTTGGCATTTTCTCAGGATGTAATGACCAACACCGATCTACTATGTGACCTTTCTTTCCATAGTAGTCACATGTTGATTGGTCAAATCCCAATCCTTCATATTGGGGTCTTTCCTAAACTAATATTGGTTGGAGTCTGCCTTGACCATGCTTTTTGAGGCCTTTACCTTGCTGATATCCAATTCTATTCATCAACTTCATACCAATTCCTTTGGTATGTTTCTCGAAAGCTCCAATCTCATGATTGCTTGAAGCCTCTTCCTTCTCTATTTCTGAATCAATTTCCTAAGATGCTAGTACATAAGGAAATTCCTTAGAAGGTGAGGAAAAAGTACCAATTGCTTCTTCCACTGACTGTTCTTTTGGAGAAGCAGATGGATATGAGATTTCTTCATCCGACTGATGAAGTGGATATACTTCATTGTCTCCAATTATGGATGGACTTCGATTTGAGAGACTTCCCCTCTATCGATTTATCTGCATGGCTTCGATCCTTGCTTGTAGTCTTTGTTTTTCTTCTTGAAATGCTTTCACCATGCGTCACAATGCAACATTCTCTTGTCGATATTGCTGATTGAATTCTTCCAATTCTTGCATCTGAATTTGCTTCGTGCTTTTATCCATACTTGCAATCTAGTCAAAAACTGCACTGATACCAAAAATGATCTGAAAATAGATGATCACCCTCTGACACTTTGCAAGATTTTAAAATTATGTCTTTAGTTCATAATTCATTCACATATGAATAATCGAATTTTAATGAACTTAAATATGGAAAACATTCAAAGCATAAAAATGACATAAAACAAGAGACACAACCAGTTGATGACGGATATCACCCCTCCTAGGCTACGTCTTTGGGCCTTGCTCAAAAGGCTAGGCCGCTTTATTGATCTCGCTGCAAAGTGAGTACATCAATAATATTTGTCTTGTAGAGTCAAGATGATGATGGAGTGGAAATGTTTCCCTGCAGGAAACGTTGTCCTACAGGTAACTCTCACCCTTGACTGACTAAATTCTATAAAGAAGAGATTGCGCCATTACAAGGAGGACTAAACAATGACGGTCCTCGTACTCAACTCGAGATCAAAAAAGTAATATGTCAGCTTGAAAAGGCTTCTTTACATCAACTTCACCATTCTGGACTGTGCTTGTACTGGCATCAATGGATACTTTCAGGAGATAAGCCTCGATCTCAGCTTCCCAATGCAATTGTAGGATCTCAAAAAGGCCCAATATTGGCCAAGTTATACCTCAAAATGCATTTACAGGCATTGCTCAAAGGCAATTACAGAGCTTCAGTTTCCAACTCGATATGTTTCCATTGATATAGTGGACGCCACGTAATTCTTCACAGTTTGAGAGATATTCATGTTTGAAGTTAGTAACCCCAATTAGTGGGCTAAAACCCTATTGGGTTGTGGCATGACACTCATAATTGGTTGTGGTCATTGAATAGTCAATAATAAATAATGTTTACAATGTTCACTTTTTGAGGACCCTCTCAACTCAAGACATTCATATAAATAGTGACCCTCATATCCTCCTCTAGTGGGGATTTTGTGGCTGCAAACAGGTCATCGTGGAATTTGCACTATAACTTTTTTTTTGCGAAGCTTTAGAAGTTGAAATTAAAACCCATTTGAGCCAAAATCTTAATGAACTGTGTGACCGAATTTCAAATCTTGGTTCGCTATATTTTTGGAGATATGGTCTGAGGAAGTTAGGGTTTTTGCAGGCTCCCGAATTCCATGTCAAACAAGGCCGAAGGTCACAACAGTGACACGTGGCACTTCGTACAAGTTCTCTCTACTGAACCAGTATATAATCAGGTCTCGTGGGAGATTGGGCATAACTCTTTCTTGAAGAATCCAATCTTGATCAGATATGTGGGGCTGGAAAGAGGACTTAGAGGGCTACCACAAGATGAAATTTCAAACCTTGGAGATCCGAAATTACATAGATACAACAGATTCAATATCAAGCTCCTAGAAGGAAAGAAAAATAATGCATTCAAGGATCACTTCAGTAAGGACCACACATCAAAAATAAAGGGTAAGTCTCCTATAACAAGGTATGTATGATTAATGTTTACATTTGAATTTGAGTATCATCTCTGACATATGTTTTTGTAGGACAACATAAGTATATATAGAGTCTCATTTATATCTTTGTGTCTCTATATGTCACAGTTAGTTTTGATACCACATTTCGGATGTCCTATTCTTGATACTACACCAAGTCTACTAAATCTATATGATGTTATAAGTTCATGTTACTTGTCTTGTCATAGTTGATAGAATGGTCTCTGTTGTTGTACTTAGAACTTGGTCCATCAAAAGTCTAGGGCCTGTCATAAGTTTTTATTGTGTATTAATTTAGGTCAGTTTTGGATATAGTCTTGCATAGAGTCCAGGTCTATATCAAGAGTGGGAGTCTTTGTCTATTGCTGCAACAAGTCAACAACAAAAGTGACAAGCACACTTTAGGTACGCATTGTAATTTAATTTGTATTTATTCATTATTATGCACCTACATGCATTTTGCAGGAAAAGGTAAGTTAAAGGGCATTTTGTTTTGTTTTGGGATTGGTTTCACGGGGAAAATTTTGCATGCAGGTAGAAGAAGATTCAATTATAATATCAAGCAGAAATTCAAGAGAAGAAATATCAAATCAAAGGAAGCATTGCAGCAGGACATACTTGAAGAAATGAAAACCATCCAGATATCGCGAAGTATTGTTAAGGCCAAGAGGCATCATTGTAAAGTTGTAGAAGAGTCATTTATAAAAGAGTCATCATTGTAAAAGAGTCATTTGTAAAAGAGCCATCATTGTAAAGTTGTAAAAGAGTCATCATTGTAAATATTGTAAAAGAGTCATTTGTGAAAGAGTCATTCTCCCTAGAGTAAAATATGCAGTGTTGGGAGGAATAAGAGTCACGGTTCGGATGATGTCATGGTTGGGTTGTAGGTCATAGAATGATTGGGTATTAGGTTAAGTACACAAAAATCATTGTACATCTTATTGTATCGTGGATTGTTGTCCCTGGTTTGGGAATCCACAGTCTTGTCTTATTTCAGTCATTATAGGGTGGTAGAGAGGTGCTAGGTAGGTGCATGAAGTTGCCTACAGGTTGGGTTTGTGAACAATTTAGGGTGTTAGGGTGGTGCTAGAGCGAGTTGTGGCATTGGGGCATACTTTTAGTTGATTACTGAAGAAACTAGGGTGTTGGGGCATCCTTCCAGTGGGAGCTGGACAAGAATAGTTTTCTAGAATTATAGGAACTTGTTGCTTTAATTTCAGTTGGGGCTGAAGATTAAATAATTTATTAGAAAATCGTTCAATGGTTTTTGACCTGGAGGGGGTTTTTCACCTAAAATTCTTGTGCTTGGTGTGTTTTTTTATTTATTTTTATTACTGCATAAACATTAATAATAATTGAAGATAAAATAATGTCTAAAAAGATTTAAAAGTGATAATTGCTAAGGAATATTGATTCACCCCTCCTCTCAATATTTCCAACAACTCTACGACAATTGTGGAAATACTCGACCCACGCCAACTCTATTGCACTATCACATTGATATATGGTTATAACCATAATCTGAACACAGTCGGTGGTGACATGTACGATTTCGACTTGTGGCATTTGTTATAAAATATGGTTTTATACCATTGGACCCTGCGGCATAAATGACTTATGCTTTGTAACCATAATACGACGACTACACATGTGACCATGCCTGTGGTGTTCCAACTTTGGACTGGCAGTTACATACTCCCCGATAACTATATAGATTCCTGGTGGTGTGGCATCAACCCATTATAACAATGTTTAAACTTAGGTTGATGTAATATATATCATTCCTGCATTTAGTTTGGATAGTGGTTATATCACGTGGTTGCTCTGCGCCATTTATCGACATCCATTTGGAGGAGCGCTAAACATAACTAGGGTTTGGCGGGCCTACTGGATATGGTAGGATCCACTAACCCTTCCACCATACCAATTCAAATAACCTTTAAATATAAGTTCACGCCCATTGAATAATAAAAGCACTGCTGTTGTGTATTGGTAAATTTTTGTTATGTGATTTCGGAGGTCGTGGGTTCGACCCACAACTTGACAGTTGACCTGTGCTGCTTTGACTTTGACTGCCACATGTGTTGACCTTGCCATGTGTCCTGCTGTTTAACTACCACGTGTGTTGACCCTACCACGTGTCTTGTTGTTTGACTACCATGTGTCCTGATGAGGGACTGCCAGTTGGCCTGCTCTGGCCCCTTTTTTGCCTGTTAGAGAAAAACTTCAGAGTGCATTTTCTCCCTCATATGGAGGCCATTTTGAAAACAAAATATACCATCAGAATGAGCATGACAAGCTCTTTGACTTGGCACTTGTCACGTTAGCATATGAGACTATTGACTTTGACATTTTTCCTAGCTTGACCTGAACTTTGAATTTTCATAATTTCTTTGTACGAAGACGGATTTTAGTCGTTCAAGTTATGTTAGATTTAGAACGATGATATCTACACAATGAGCCTGGGTTCAAATGCATCTGAGAAATGTAAAATTTGGAGCATTTGGAGGATTTGCTGCTATCCATGACCATCCTGGTCTCAAAACATTACATAGCCAATATGACTAGACTAAATCAAGATTCATCTGGGTTAGCAACTATGATGTTGCATTTGTGTTGCTGCTAACACTGCCATACTGCTGCCAACACTAATTTCTTAACTCAAAAGCTTAAACCTCTAGTGGGTCACACTGATTCTTTTGTTAACAAGTCTACCTCCTTTGTTCAAGAGTGGAAGGATATTAGGTTAGAACCTGGAGATTTATTGGTTAGTTTTGACATTGTATCATTATACACCAAAATCCCCGTTCAGGAGGCCATTGATATCATTAATCGCATCACTAACAAAGACACTGCGAAATTGGCTGAACTTTGCCTCACCTCGAATTTCTTCAATTTCCAAGTTGATTTCTATGAGAAAACTTGCAGTGTTGTGATGGGTTCCCCTCTTTCCCCTATTATCGCCAACTTGTTTATGGAATATTTTGAAACCAAGGCTCTTGCCACAACTCAAATTCGCCCTAAAAAGTGGAAGAGGTTCGTTGATGCTACTTGTGTCATTTGGTCTCATGGTTTCGAGGAATTGGATTTGTTTCTAAACCACCGAAATTCTCAATCAGACTCCATCAAGTTCACAATGGAGGTGGAAGAGAATGGGTGCCTTCCATTCCTTGACATTCTCCTTTCCAGGTTGGATGATGGTTCTGTCTGTCACCAGGTGTTTTGAAAGAAAACTCACACGAAACAATATCTCCATGCCAACTCTCATCACTTTCCGGCTCAAAAATTTAGGGTTCTAAGCACTCTTGCTACCCGTGCTCTAATAATCTCTGATGATGGCCACCTCGATCAAGAGAAATCTCATCTTCTTGAGGTCTTTAGAAAGAATGGGTATAACATGTCTCAAAGCCTCAAGGCCTTTCACAAAGCAGGCAAAGCCCCCAAAGTTAAACCTGCTCGCGTTGATCCTGTCTCTAAGGTTCACCTCCCGTATATCCAAGGAACCACAGATAGGATTGCCCATATCCTTAGGAAGATTAATGTCACTTCCTCATTTAGGCCTCTTAATACCATTAAAAATTCTTTGGGATCAGTTAAAGATGCTATTGACCCTAAGGACATGAAGGGCGTCTACCTTATTCCCTGCTCTTGTGGTATTCCCTATATTGGGGAGACAGGCAGGTCGATCAAGAAGAGAATCCATGAGCATGTTGCAGATATTAGGCACAGTCGGTCCTGTTCTTCAGCCCTAGTTGAGCATGCAGAGAAAACAAATCACCATGTTTGCATTGAAGAAGCCAAAGTCATTGCCAGGGTGGATCACTTCCACCATAGGAAACTTAGGGAAGCCATTGAGATTGAAAGGCATGCCAAAAATCTTAATAGGGATGATTGTTGGAAATTAAGTAAGAGCTGAATTCCGACTCTCATCTCTTGAGTCCTCTCTTTCCCCCTCCTTTTTTTAAGTGTTATTTGATTCATAATTTTTGTATATTTCCTTTTTATTCTACATTGATAAGGGCCCCCTTTTCCTCACTTATTATTTTTAATGAACCTTTCCTATCAGTTAAAAATAATAATAATTCATAAATAGATTCTAGCCTTGAATATTTCTTTAGAATATATTTTTATAATAGCTAATTTTTTTTTCTTTAACAAGTCAGTTATTGCTAAAAGTTATTTTATAATATTAATTTATTCCTAACATCTAGTTTTTAATAGATAATATTTCAATATTTGTCCTCCTAACAGCTACTTTCCTAACCAATATGCATTATTATTCTAATAAACAACTCTTATTATCAATAATATTTTACCTTCCTAATTAACTAATTTAAGTAATCTATCAATGGCTAGTTTTCAAGAGTTGACTCTGGGCCATGATGCATTCATGCTATTTATTCCTTAAGATCATTTGTTTCTTCACCTTGTCCTGAGGATGGACCACATTATTTGGTTCGAAACGTCGACCAAATCCTGATAATGTGATTAATTCGAACGACATTTATCTACATTATGGATCACAAAAGTCTTATATCTAGCATGCCAACACTATGTTTGCACTGCAACTCTCTCTCATCTGTTGTTGTTGCAACTACAACAAATGCAACTGAGAAGCATCTAAAATTGTCTGTCCCTGCTACTTAAACAATTTTTCCACCATACCCATATGTTATTTTAAATAGATGAACTTAGATCTCCCTAGAGATTTTATAATATATTTGCAACTCGCTTTTCTATGGGAACATACTGTAGCTGGACCGCCCAATTTTGTACACAATCTCTGATGAAATGAAACTGAATATCTGTGTATTTCAACTTGTTATTAAATACTGGATCCTTAGAGAGTTTAATGAAACTCTGATTATCATAGTGGATACTGGTCGCCTCCATTCTTTGCTTGAACAAGCTTACTAACAACTTCTGAAGCCATATATCTTTGTATGTAGTTGTGCTTGTTGCCATATAATTTTCTTCTACAGAGCTTAGTAATACTAACTTCTGCTTCTTGCTACAACAAGAAACCATCCTTGAACCAACACTAAAACAATACCCAGAGGTACTTTTCCTGTCCACTGAAACTGCCTACCCAATCTTCTTCTGTGAAACCACATAGTCTGGAAACATCCCCTCAGGTATATCTCAACCTGTATTTGACTATGCCATGCACATACCTCAAAATATGCCTCGTTTATGCCCAATGTACGCTCTTTGGTTCTACCATAAACTGATTGAAAGTATTGATTGTGAAGGAAATATTTGGCCTAGTGTTGACCAGATACATGAGAGAATCGATAAAATGTCTATATAAGGTCAGGTCGATATCCTTGTCATCTAATGCATCTATCTTCTTCCAGTTGGTGATCATGGGCATAGACATGGGTCTACAGTCCCACTTTCTGAACCTCTTCAAAATATTTGTAGCGTATCTTCCTTGCCCAAGGAATATCTCCCCGCCCTTTTACCACACTTATAATCCTAGGAAATAGTGCATCAACCCCAAATCATTCTTATTGAACTCCCTT
Organism: Pinus tabuliformis; assembly: GCA_031772625.1. NCBI lineage: Eukaryota > Viridiplantae > Streptophyta > Pinopsida > Pinales > Pinaceae > Pinus > Pinus tabuliformis. The sequence continues at coordinate 79,897,502 of CM062810.1, read as the reverse complement.
GCCAAGTTTCTCTTGCAATCCTATATGAGCTATAATGATCTTATCAAGAAGATATCATCCACATACAATACTAGGATGAGTGGCTGACACCCTACCATTGAATAGTAAAGGTTGGGATCTGTGTCACTCTTGTACTAGGATGAGTGGCTCACACCCTACCATTAAATAGTAAAGGCTGGGATCTGTATCACTCTTGATGAGTCCCATCTGGTGAAGTAGTTATTGATCTGACCATACCATGCCCTTGTAGTCTGCTTGAGCCCGTATATAGATTTATTCAATCTCCACACATGAGTGCACCTCTCATGAGTCTAAAATCCCTCTGGTTGTTCAATGTACACCTCTTCCTCTACCACCCCGATAAGGAATGTTATCTTGATGTCCGTTTGGTGAATATTCCATCCCATCTAAGCTACTAGGGATATAAATGACTAAATAAAGGTTTATTTTTCAACTAGGGTGAAGGTCTCTTCATAATCTATCCCTTATTTCTGTGCATACCCCTTTTCCAAAAACCTAGCCTTGTACTTCTCCATGCTTCCATCTGCAGTATACTTGATTTTGTAGATCCATCGAGAACCTAAAACTAACCTGTCCTCAGGCCTCAACACCATCTCCCAAACATCATTCGTCATGATAGAGTTGTATTCTTCTAACATGGTATCTATCCACACTCGATGTTGAGAGACTTCCTGAAAGATGAAAGATTTTGCAACCTGAACTACCAATGTTTGTTATTTGTTAGGCTGCATGCGCTCTCTCTTGTTCATCCTAAGAAATCCAAATAACTCCTCTACATCTCTCAATGTCTGATGAGCCTCTTTTCTGGCTCGATCACTAGTAGTGGGAGGCTCTATCAGCTCCTCATCTTGCCCTTGCTGCTCCATCTCTTGAGATCTCACTAGATTCCTTGCTTCTAAGGAAATGTTAGTATTGGTCACTGTATTAGATCCTTGTGACTATCCCACTAACTGTCCCTATGGCTGGACTAATGGAGTTTCAACTGGCTGATCCTGATCACCTATAGGCATCTCACGAGATCTCTTAAAATCTCGATTTTCCATGATATTTACGTCTTGTATCACCACAATCTTCCTATTACTAGGAATGTAGATCCTGTATGCCTTGGAGGTCTCACTATAACCAACGAGAAACCCTTTCTTTGCATTTTGATCCAATTTTGTTCACTTACTATCTGGCACGTGGCAGTAAGCAATGTTGCCAAAGATTCTAAAGTGACTAACTTTTTGTTTCTTCCTTGTGAAGAGTCCTTCTGGTGTTTTCTTCCCCCATGCTCTATGAAGAGTCTTGTTCTGAATATAAACTGATGTGTTACATGCTTCTGCCCATAGAAACTTGCGAAAATCTTGGTCATATAACATTGCCTTTGCAACCCCAACTATGGTTCTATTTTTCCGTTCCGTTACCCCATTATGTTGTGGATTATACATGGTTTTCAATTCTCTTTTGATGCCTTCTTGCGCACAAAAATTTGTGAAGTACTTATCAATATATTCTCCACCATTATCTAAGAAAAGCACCTTGATTTTCTTCCCTGTCACATTCTCCACGAGAGCCTTAAACTCTTTAAAACGATTGAATGCCTCATCTTTGGTCTTCAAGAAGTAGATCTAGGTTTTCCTGGAATGATCATCAATAAAGGTGACAAAGTATTCGGAACCATCTATAGCTCTAGTGGACATTGGGCCACAAATATCTGAATGTATAAGTCCTAACATGCCATCTACTCTGTTGTCACTTCTTGGGAATGTTTCCTTAGCATACTTCCCAAGTATGCATCCTCTGCACACATCATATTGTTCCGAGCCAAGTTCTGGAACCCCTATTACTATTTCCTTGAGCATATTGAGTGTTCCATGGTGTAGATGTCCCATTCTCCTATGCCATAACTCATTCAGTTCCTTCCCACCACTATTGTCATTGCCTATTAGTTCCATTAGAGAGTCGAGTTGCAACCTGTATAATCTGTTTCTTCAACCTCCATTCCGTCTTACCTTCTTTCAACTTGAGTGTTTAACAAACACTTTCTTCCCCACAAAGTGGATATCATATCCTTTATTTTGTAATTGGGATACTGAAATCAAGTTCATACCCAATCCTGACACATGCAATACATCTGTAGCACTGGTGCTTGCTCCCGGCTCTCTTTGAAAATCCATGGTACCTCGAGTCCCTACTAGAGTACAATTTGTTCTATTTCCCATCATAATCTGGAAGTCCATCTGCTCCTCCTTGTAGGTAGAGAAATATTCTCTTACTCCTGTCATATGAGATGACACTCCACTATCTATATACTAGACACCCTATGATGCTAAGCTTGATAAGAAAGCAAATTCATCATCCAATCTGGAAGACAACTATGAAGCTCCCTAAATATCAAATCGATCCATGGCCACACTGTGTGTTATTCCTCTCCCCCCCCAACATTGATTTTGCTACTGAAAATTGCTGCAAAACCCTTTGTGCCACATATCAGTAATATTCTCTTGAAAATAACTCTGTTGCTACTCCCTCCACTTGCTGGAATCACTAATATTTGGAAATAGATATTTTTTTGCCACTTGCAACTGGAAATCAAATTTCCCAAGCAATTCGTACTGTCTGGCTAGGTAATCTACGTAGCCTTTGTGAATCTTACTGCTGCTCCTTCTAAACAAATACATTCCTACTTCTTCAATTTGAGCTACCAATATGCTAAACTAGCTTTGATACCATGTGAAAATTTCATCTATTGCAACAACTAGAAGTTATTCTCCTAATTGTAAATTAAATTATGCATTTTATTTGCTACGACAAACAATTAATAAAATCACAACTGCAATTTTCACCATCAAAATACTGTGGAAAATAAAATACTGGAAACTGATAAACTCTTGCACACACATATGAATTTTGACACAATTATTTTTGGACAATTGTCTTTGGAAAAAACCATTGCGGGAAAACTGGTGCAACAAATGAAGGTTTTGTTGTTATTCTTCAACAAAAATTTTGATAAAATAATTTAGATTCTCTATTGGAAACCTAATCTAAGGAAAAATACTGGCGAAATTATTGTGAGAAATTTCTCTCACCCCATAGCTAATTTCTACCACCGAAATTGCCTCCCTAGCCACATGCAGACCCTTCTGTGTCAACCTCTATGCAGTGCTTACGTAGTCCCTCTGGGAATTTCAGCCTTCTTTTTTACTGCCTCTCTTGGAACTAGAACACTTCCTCCTAAAATGTTGCTGACCTCCTCTACCACCTGTTACTCACCCACTGGCTCTATCTTCTCTACTGAGTCTCTGCTACTGAGAAAATCGAACTGCTTGGGCAATTGAGTATTTGCACTAGTGTCTTCTCTATCACTAGATTGATACCTTCTTATATCTTCATGTTGAGGACCCAACAACCAAGATTAAATCTTAAACGATGGCTCAGATCATTTATGGATCGATCCATGTGAGTTTCTACAGAATTCTCAACTTATCTCAATTAATAATGATTAATTAACCGTATTCCCTAAGTTTAGACTTATGAAATATTTAAAAAACAACTACTAATCTAATTGAGACACTTCTATGTGGAATTTCTATATTTTGGATATTTCATGTATTCTAGCCTTTCCACCAAATTTCGTAGCTAGAACACATCCGATGATACAAAAACTAACATAGATTATGTACACCTTTGTATAATTTAGTAGTCAAATCGCTACGTGGAGGTGGGTCCTTTATCCCTCAAAGAAGGGGGTTTCATACACCAATTGTAAAAGTATTTTATCACTCACATTGTTGTAAAAGTACATAAAAGACCTCCATTATATAAAACTGGAGGAGGGCTAATGTCGATTAAAAATAACAATGAAAACTGGGTATATACAAATCCCTATGTGAGGTTACAACTCACTATAGTTGGCTCATCATGAAAATAAGTGTTGGAAATGAAACTCTAATACCCCTCCTTAAGTGGAATGTAGGGAGTAAACATAAAGAAAAAAGATGGGTCCTATCAACGAGGCCTACTAAGGTACACAAGTACAAACTCTCATAAACTTAAAAAAGAAGAAAAACATGTAGGGAAAAAAACTCCTCTCTAAAAGAGAGAAAAATGGAAGTGCTTAGATAGGTATGGATCTAAAATTTTAGATCCTACAACGATCCATTGAATGGTAAGAATAGAAGCTCGCTCCAATTAGGAAGTACGAAAAGTTCAAGTACAAAAACTGTGAAGATGAGAAACATGAAACTTCAATGAGGTTGGTTGATCTCTAACGTAGAAAATATTGTAGAGGCACAAGAGTGGCAAACACTGTCAACTTCCCCATAACTACTCTAGAGAAAATAGGCACTGGTAAAAAACCAAGACAAAGTTTTCAAACAAAAGTAACACTATCAACCAACAAATGAACAATGAGGCTTTTAATTATGGAAAACTCAACTCAAACATGGTACAAAAACAATCATGAAGATATCTAAACACCGTCACCATCACAAAGAAGAAAATACTAGTAATGAAATCAACACAACAACAACAACAACATCCGTCATCATCAAACTCCTCCCCCCCTCTCCCCAAGAAACACAATTGAGGGAGGAGCATAAATCAATAGTCTTTATCATCAACAAATTCTGCCCCTAAAACATAATTGAGGGAGACAAGGTAATCGACGACTAACAAGAATAACTTTGTATGATTACACAACCTACAAGACAAAATAATATGACACTTGTAAACAATTGTTCAAATGATGTCATGACCATCCATTGATCCAACCACAATTGATCGTGATGGTCTGCACTGGTCCATAGTTCATCCTTTCACATTTGTTCTACAACGATCTAAATGCATGGCTATTATGTGACCAATAATATTGGTGCGTGTATAATTTCCTCTTATCCTAATGAGGATGTTGATATGGCTCAATTTTTGGTTCTATAGACTCAAAGATGGGTGTAGAAACATCGTCATATGGAATGACATTAGCAAACATGTGGATTTATCACAATCAACAAGAACATGTTCTTCCAATACCTCAATTTGAATTCCTCCAAAAACAAACCACACCTCTCTAGTCTCAACAAAGTTGGATGTAGTTAATTAGGCAACATCAAGTTCATATCTAAAATCCTTTCTTGATGTTTGCACTATAGGGTTAATCAGAATAGTGATGCCAATTCTATTCTTTTGAAGTCCTCCTTGGGCATATCCCATTTTTCTCAGCAATTGAGACCCAATACCAATGGTGTATTCTTCAAAACTAGGTGAAACAAAGGCACCATATCAACATCAACATGTGGGTTTGACAACTCAACAATAACATTCTCCTTTTGAGCATTTTAAAGGTGACTAACTTCCAATTCAGGTGTTGTTTGCACTTGTGCAAGTTCTAATGATCTCATCCATCTCAATCAACTGTTGTGACACTGCATCATAATCTTGTTTTAGAGTTTGATATTGATCCAAAAATCTATTGTTATTTGCTTGAAGAGGGCCTACTTATTCATGAAACAATTGTATTGAGGCTTTTAGATAGAAAACTTCCATAACTCGCTAATTGTTTCACTCCTCCAACTTGCAAATTTGCTTCTTCTAAATTGTATTTTCCAAGTCGGACAAGGAATCAACTCTCTCTTTCAAATCATCAAGGAGGTCAATATTTCCATGAAACTCATATGCAAGACTCTAGAAATACTTGGCCCATGGCTGACTCTAGATTGTTAACCTTCCTAATTTGTTAACCTTCCTAATTTTCTTAGTAAGAGTTCTCTCGAAAAAAATTCTTAAGCATGACATTTTATTTTTGCAAAACAACAACGAGCAAATGAACAATGTTACTACAAATATGTTCAAATTCATTTTTCTCACAAAGTTCCTGTAACCTTTACCAATTCTAATAACACCAAAACAAATGTGTTTCCACTAGCCACATAAAGCAGCTCACAAAAAAATTATATTTGCAAGAGTATACTTCACCCAATATGAAAATACAAATACAAACATTAGGTATATAAGGCAATGCTTCACCCAACATGGACATCAAATCTTTGAAGGTTTCAAGTAAAAGAAAAATTCCCTTTTGTCTGCAATGGCATATTAGATAGAAAGGACTAGTGCATAAGGAAGAAACCTTGCGAAGACTCATTCAAGATGTCAGATCATCAATTTCATTGTTGCATCCTTGCTATAGCTATAATCACATAGCGAGCAATGATCAAATCACTACTGGCCTGAAAAGAGCACTCAACTACTAGTATGAGGCGTTGCCTACAGTTGCCACTTCACCGAGTCTTAAAATTAGTAGAGTCCATAAAAATTCACCCACATAATGTTGATCTTTCTTGAAAGAGACCTCAAAAAAAATTGAAATTCCTTTGCCAAGCCAGGACATTAATTAAGGATTTCATCATTAATTTACGAATATGACTCCAACATAACAATTTGCCAAAAATTGTAACTACTACTATTGGCACCAATAATATACTTGAGACCAAGATCCTCGATTGTTCCTTATGGAGTCTTTAAGGATCACTCAAATGTGATAAGGAAAGCTACAAGCCTAGTGCTTAACGAGCATTGCATCCTGGAGGAGCAACGATAAAAAAATATCATGGTGTCGAAGATCCCAATGCAAGGGATGCACAATTAAATTTATTGACCCAAAACCTGATGTCTCTTGGAACAACGATCTGTTGCCAAAGCACTAGATCTACAGTAGATGGAGGAGACGATGAATAATTATTGCGCGCTACTGCTAGAATTGCCACAAAAGAAAAGAAGTTGCTGATACGATATGGTTAATAGTGTTAGATAGCTAATCTTTGAGATTAAACTTGGCTCAGTTTGGGTAGTTATTTGAGTCCAAGAATTCTGGAAAACTAATTCAATTGTTTCCTGTATGTATTAATATGTACACATTATACATAATTTATTGAAGATTGATTAATATACATTTGATTTAATTTCCAATGTAGTGTGTCTTATAGTAGTATCAGAGCCAGGTTGTTCATCTGCTTTGTTAATTGAGGTGAGCCACTAGTTTTGTGTTGAGGTAGAGGAAGTTCTAGTTGATGTGACCAAATTGATGGCCGCAAGTTTCGTGGCCTCCCAAAGTTGAGCCATGGCCTTGGCCTTCTCGAGCATAACTGTGTGAGAGTTTTTTTTTTTTTTAATATTAATGTTAGAGTTGTATGAGAACGATGGAAATAGAGGTAGTGAGATGAAAATTCTATGGGCTAATGGTGCACAACCATCATCCAAGACACGCTCTAAGGCGTTCTATGAAAATAAATTTGCATAAAAAATAATGAGTTCACCAGAACTTTTCGAAGGAATTTTTCACCAAATACATACATAAATCCATTCTGAATCGATTAGAGAAATTAAATGGTTAAGGTAAATTTAAACTTGTCATATGATCGTTGTTTACCATTGAGGCATAAAGAAGCTTACATATGTGTTGGATTTTTTTTTATAAACATATGGTTGGAAGGTTGAAAACGGTGTTGGAGTTTTGTTTATCATTCTGTTTGACCAAAGATAAGGATGTTTGTCGTATGAATTAGAAACAAGAAGGAATGATTGATGTTTGTGCGATGTTGAATGCCACTTGGTAATTGGACTTTCAGTCCTTGCGCAACTGTTAATTTTGATGTCTGGAAAGCTTAATTTTGGACCTACTTCTGCATTTTCTTATTGAGGCATTGTTTAAAGTTGATTGAGGCATTTTTTGAAGTCGATATTGTCTGTGGATTTTCATTCTAAAAGATAAGAGCAACAAGTCTGTGAATTACGGTCATAAATGAGAGTTCGTTGTTGACATGACCTTGAATGCATGTCCCCACATATTTTCCTTTTACATGAAATGTAGTGGTCACATTTGATTCAGAGAATTAGAGGGAATGTGCAGTGAGTCCTGTCTAGGAAGGTAGAATTCTGAATTTGGAACGAGGAAGACACAGAGGCGCGACAATGAAGCAGTCCATGGTATAACAACAACCTTAAAACAGAGGTAGATAGATTTATCCACGCATCCTCACAATCATTTCTTTCTACCGACATGTGCACAGATTCAGATGCATCAACTACGTGAACCAAAAGTCGAGTTCTGCGGAGGTGTCTAGCTTCAAGCCAACCAATTGCTCCAGTTTGCAGAGTCCAGTTAATTTTTTTTCCGCATCAATCAATACTCGAGAAGGTTGGTTAGAGAACTTCACTGGTATTTAAAAGTCAAAGAAATCACATTTATGTGCTGGTAAGAGAACTTTATTCTCGTTTTCGTACTGTCAATTCCTTGCAGCATTGTCTATGTTTGAGATATACTTGCAGCATTCAACATAGGGATAAGGGATGACGTTGTCAAAGAACTGAGTAATGGTGGATTTTTCAAGCTGTTTTGAGGCGAGATTTGAATTTGTGGAGTTTTTTTTAAATGTGCACTCAATTTTTTTGGTTTTTTTCCATGTGGATTATTGGATGCTGCAGCATTGTCAATGTTGTGGGAAGTCCTAATGGTATGCACATTTCAACCGATCTAAGTGTGGCAATTTTTTCCTCACTAAAAAAAAAAAACAAAACAAACTTATGGACGCAAAGAACAAACTATTTTTTCTGGAGCAAAGTTTGATGATTATTTTCAAGATGTGCTGAGCACGCCTCTGCTAGCATGGAGATCAATTGCATAATTGAATTGCTTTCTTCTGATAGGATCGAGCCCACTGTCATGGACGGTTTCATAATTTGTCCAACATCATAATATTCTTGTTCCCTTTGCTTTCCTGGCTGAGTATATTCAGATGATCGCAAAGGCTGACAAACTACCTTTGAAAAATGAGCCATTTCCCCCTCGCACTGCATAATTTTAAATTTTTGTTGAGTCCCAATTTTGTTTTGGTGAAACTTAAATTATACAATTCATGAGTTTGAAATCAAGAAAAGGAGAAGAGAATTGTGCTTAGAAGTACTAATTTGGTATATTGCATATTACAAGGTTATAAGTTCAAATTCGTGTGAAGTCATTTTATTGGAAGTTGCTTAAATATGTCACAGATAGGAAGTGTTGTCTGAGATGTGGCTAAAGTTTTAGATTGAAATGGTGACATTGTCAACAAGATATGCTTGAATTATTTCACCTTAAAAGTTGTTGAATTTACATTGTAAATTGCTGGCATTTTTTTGGTGAAAGTCTTTGAGAAGTGGTTTAACAGAAAGCAAATAGTGTCATTGCCTTATAGTATCACTGGTTTTGTGTACTTGAAGGCTTCCCTTTCATCTCTTATTATACCAACCACTATTACTTGTAGAATTATGTTTTAAAAGGGTGCATTTTTGGTGGTAGCCAACACCTTTTTTTTTCAAAGTTGATTTTGTTAGGTTCCTATACCAATAGGAGCCATAATTTTGAATGACTAAGGTTAAACCTTGTAATATCATACATACCTTTGCTTTCTGCAAATGTTTTCCATATTAAAAAAATCTACAAAATGTAAAAAGGGTATGTCCTAAAAGAGAAATCAAAGGACAAAAAAGAATAAGAAAAAGACAAAAAAAATGAAAAATATATGAACCCCAAAAACAAGAGACCATGAAAGTGTGCAAGTCAAAATGCCACTACTATTTACTTTTATGCATAATAACGATTGTGTGCAGCTTGTTATTCATGCCACAATCCATCGTAATCGAACTGTTTAATCTTGATTATACCATGCTTTGAATTTTATGTTTATAGTTAGAGAATAAAATTTGGCCAAACAATTTAATCTTGGCAGGTCATTAGATAGGTAGAGAAAATAAAAGGAGCTCATCAGTGTAATCTGAGCCCTTGGATGATATAATGTTATAATTAGATAGTCTACTTTGTAAAAGAAAAGGATTGATAAGGGTTTGCTAGCTTAAATGCACCCAAATAAAATGAAGAAAAATGGTAGGATAAGTAAATGGATAAGTAGAAGAAAGGTTGCAAAAATATCAAGTGATTACACAAAAGAACTTATGTCATGTTTAAATGCATCTTTCAAATATGCATAAGCAGTAAACAAAGCAAGGAAAATGGTTTACAACTTGGTTTATTTAATATCCCCTCAATCATTTTACCCCTCTACTTACTAATTTCCCATAAATAAGTTCTAAGTACTTAAAACCTTTAAGTCAAAGAGGCTGAGAGCATTTCTCTGATTTTTGGAGGGACCGGACCCTCGGCTTAATGACTTATGGACACAAGTGCTCGAATCCCCTTCATAAAATCCATTTCCCCTTCATTTTCCTAATAAAAACCCCTTTTCCTATGGTTAAACTCTTTTGCCTAGGAAAAGCAAAACAACTCCATGTAAATTCATTTTCACTCAAAAACCCACAAAAAAACCTTTTATACTAAGTATTAAGCATATGTGTGCAAACATTACATGTTACATTATGCTTAAGGAATATTAACCACCCCGCTCATTCATTTCATATTAATTTCTAATTTTATTGTATAAATCCCCTATAATTACCTTTTTCCCATATATTAATTAATCCGCTAAATTAAATATCGCAACCCTTAGTTTTAATAAAAACTATATAAATTACCCATATTCCGATACAACCTTACTTAGTTTATCTAATCCCGGTAAACCTAAGTTAATCCCGTCATTAACCTCACCCAATTCCCTAATCCCGCGATTGAAGCCCCGCCTAATCACTTAACCCAGGATTAATTCCTAAATTAATCCCAAACCGATGTGATTAAAACCCTTGGCCCCTCTCAACTCCCATTCATTTCCTCTGTGCATCTTCTCCGCTCGACTACTCTCAGATCACAAGTGCCCAAAATCTAACGGCCTATAGCCATATCGGCCGAACCCGATTATCGACCTTTACCTGCTCGATAAGGCGGTTTTCCCCGACCCCCCGAATGCTACGTGTCGAGCTCTAAAGCACATTGGGTGACCCCTCCTAAAAACTGCCTGCACCATAAAAGCGGTGTGATGACCCTCCAATATTGCTTCCCCGCTTAACCAAAAAAACCGCCAACTGTTCATTCATAAATGAACCCGCCAAAAATAATTATTTTTCTATAAAAGGCCGCGAAGCCCTCTTTTCGCCCTTTTCACTCATTTTTCTCTGTAAACTTTGAAAACAGTTGCGACTCTTGCAAACACCAAACTTGCCACAAACCTCCAAATTTTCCCTAGAATACATTGCGGACAACCCAAATCACCTCCCAGTCCGTGCCAGAACCGTACAAACCTCTGCAGCTACCGTGAACCATCAACTTGAAGCCAATTCGCTCAATTCCAGGTATTCCACCATAGAATACCACTCCCCATTCAAGTTTGGAAACGTTCATCCTATCAAGTATTTACATTAAGTAAAATTAATTGAAAAATACCTTAAATTTGAAAACCTGTGGCCAAACCCTCTGAAAATTTCCAATTTCCATTCAAAACCTCTGAATAAACCCCTAGCACCTAATTCAAATCTACAAGAACTAAATAAATGGTCGCCTCTGTCTCCATGGACGTCCGACCTGTGACAACTCCACATTTAGACCTGGACCACCTACCCTTGGCTGACAGGGACTTCCAAATTAAAGATACAAGTGCCTCAGAGCTCCTGCTCAAAATTAATTGCTTGAGGAAAGACAGATACCTGAACCATTCAGATAATATTGGCCTTTGGGAGTCCAATTTACCCAGGTATCAGTTCCCCCATGTACATATCTTTCCAGAAATTGTCCACATGTGCCATGCATGCTACGTCCCTAGCCATAGAGCCATCATGTCTCTTGACCAAAAGGTTTTGTATACTATCACAACTGAATCCATCAATGAAATGCTACATTTCCAACCAGCACCAAACCTAACCCCTCTCTCAATTGGAGATCTGATAGACCAATACACCAAGTTAAGTCCATCGAGATTGGCCCGGTTACTTCAAACTTTCATTGCAGAAGAAAAACACGTTCCTAAAGATCCCCCCTCCATATATGTCAGCTATTTTCTCTACAAGGGGCAAGCATATTGTGACCATGATATCATGTATTTTGGGCTACATTACAAGTGAATACATTGATGAGCTTATACTTGCCTTCATGTCCATTTACACCCCAGGACAACCTCCTGCAACCATGTATAATTATGCCTACTTTATAGCTGATAGAATGCATGAGAAGTTTACTAAAATGAGCAATGATAGAGTATTCAAATACTCATATGTATTATATCACCTATTTTTGTATTATCATCCAGATAGGTTTCCTTTCACTCTCCAGAAACTTGATACCAAAGGCCAGCCTAGGTCTGTCATTTTTTGGACCCCACTATTCCACAAATTTGGATCACCATACATCTATTCAGATTTCACAGATTATTTTGTTCATCCAGTCATGACTATGCTGATCGGAAATCCTCCACCTAGGATATGTCCAGAGATAAAAAGAGTCCTCCAGCTGTCTAAGTAAACCAAAGTGTGAGATTGGCATCTTTACCAAAACCACAAAGAGATAAGGATTTATGGGTGCCATCTTGCACCATATAAACTACCCAAATTCCTACCCATGAGGTTATTTGCTTTGGAATATTATAGGAAAATAATGAACTCAGATGAAGTCAATTTCATTTCGGCCAAGAAGAAAATCCAGTTTAGAGTAAAAAATCAATTGGGCCCTTTCATCTGTAATTCTAGAGAAGCAGGGGAGGAGGCAGATCACATTTTGCAAGAAATGAAATTCCAAAAAAGTTTCATATGGGGATATGACCCTCAAGGATTCATCACTAGACTTAGGCAAAAGGTGAAATTGGGGCCTTACATTCATCACCCCATACTTGAGATAGAAGCATATGCCAATCAATCTGAGTGGTTGGAGAACACTCTTATAGATAGAGATAGTACAAAGGTAGACATTGAAAATACCTTGATTGATTTAGAGAAGCAGCTTGATGAGAGCTCGTTTCTGCAGGTACCTGAACAACAAGAAGCCATCATGAGTACCCCTCTTATCATGCAGACTCCCCAAAATGAAGAAAGAAATCTCAAAAGAAATAGAGAGGGAGATTCCACTTTAGGCATGGATACATCTAATGTGCAGTGTGAAACCAGTCACAGCAAGAGCCAAAGGCTCAATCCTATTTCTGAATAGGAAGATACAGAAGGATCATCACATGTGAACAACACACAAGGAGACAGATGCGGGGCCATAACTCCATCTGGAGACGTACAAGACCTATCCGCATCACCAACTTAGATGTTGGAAAGGCAACTAAGTGTGGAAGTGTCTTCATTCAGTAAACCTGTTGTCAAGGACTAGGACATAAAGGATAGGTATAAAGACATTAAAATGATGAATGAGAAGATCAAAGCTCAGACATATGCTCAATATTTGAAAATCACTCCCACTAATCAAATAAGGTTGATGTCAACTTTTGACATCAAGGAAGGAAATATTCAAATGTCTTTATCAAACCTACATCACAGCAGCCCAAGACATCATCAGACTCCAAAAGGGTTGACTTTGAAGTATTGGCAAGGGATATTCATCCCATAGACCAAATAGAACTGCATAAATAGGTTGGAGAGATGATATACTCCACCCTTACAGGTAAGGCCATAGCTGCCCATCAACTACATAATTCATTTAAATAATATCTCGGCACAGTTTCAGTTAGAGAAGACCTCTTCACAAGCCAAGGATACCAGGTAAGTCTTTAGAAGACTTAGTTATTGAGTTGGGACATGATCCCAAAGATATTAAAGCTACGGAGCAGCTCATAAATAAGAAAAATGATTATATTGGTGCACTTAAGAAGCAATTAAAAATACCCCAACTGCAACATTCTCAAACACTTGAAGTTTTGGAGACCTAGCACAAGCATGAGGAGTTGAAGGACTTGGTCCTACAATTCAATGATAAACTAAGGGAGACAGAGAAAGAATTGGATAGTGTGATCCAATTAAAACAAACTGACATAGCCACAACTTCCACAAATGTCATCCTTATAGTATCTACAACAGTCCCTTCCACACTAGCAGCTTCACTAACACCTACAACTCCACCTACCATAGCATTGCCAGTCACAATAGGTACATCAGGAGAAGAGGCAGAAAAATTAATCAGAGCCATGAATGAAATGTCTATTCAGGCTATAGAAATGAACAAACTATGAGAAAAGGTGACAAGTTTAGAAACTGACTACAAACTTTCCCAAATTATGAAAAAGGAAGAGGCACAAAAGGGCAGTAGAATGAGTGAAACAGTAAAAGCTATGGAGAAACCCTTAACATTGGAGAAACCCCTTGGACAAGCCAAGGAACTGTTATGGGCCAATATCATTGACTCCGTCAAGGATATTTGGCCATCTATTCAAGTTATTTTTGAGTAGACAAAATTGATAAAGATAGCTACAGAAGCTATCCAAAAAGTCAAGGAGGAATTGGGAGACATGCCTAAGGATGCCAATAGACTCATCCACTTCCTTAACAAAAAAAACATGTATGAGCTTCATGAGTTGGATATAGAAGACAAAATTGAAACCATTTTGGAAATAAGGAAGGTCCTTTCCAAGAGAAACCTAACGTTAAACTTGGAAGAAAAGTACCAGAACATGCAGGTAGCCATTGATAGATTCATGGCTAAGTTCCAAATTTTGAGGGAGAAAGGGTTGCCTAGTCCATTGGTCATTAATGACAAACTTATGACACAACAGGACTATGATAATAGACTTGGCAGTTGGAAAAAGAACAAACTAACACTTCTGTAATAAAAGCACTACCAACAGGCAAAGTTTTGTATAATACATTTGAGAACTTGTTTTTTCTCGAGCATGAGATAAAACACTTGTTCATCACCAAGCCCAATTTTTCCAAGTATACCGAGGCTGATGAGATATATAGGTGGATGATGAATGTCAAATTACCTGATGCTGAATGGTGGGAAAAGATGACTGATTTACTGTAAGAAATTTACAGTAAAAAGGTTACTATACAGTAAAAGTAGCACAACCAGGTAAACAGATGAAAACAAGTCAGCATGGTTAAAGAGTATCTGTGTCAAAGAGTATCAGGTGAAAGATAAAAGTTAAAGAAGAGTCTAGTGTAAAATACCACAATAGAAAGCTAGCATAAAGGGCTTAAAACCAACCATAAAAGCCAGCAGCACCACAATAAAAGGGACAACATAAGACGGTTCAATAACTATCTCTATCTTTTTGCAAGAAGATATTTTGTATTTCCTAGATTAAATCTCAAGTTAGTTTGAGATATTTTGTAATAAACTTTTGTATAAATAATTCACAATTCGAAGTATGTAGGGTGGATTCTTAGACATTTCTATAGGCTTCTTGATCAAAACACTGTAAGCTATTGTATCACTGACTAGACCAGCAAGCTAGATTGATGAATAAGGAGAAGATATTTCACAGGATTCATGTGTAGAGCGAAGTGCAGACAAGTATTTTCTCATGTTGTTGTTATCTTTCAAAAGTTTTTCTACAATATTTAATGTTTATCTAAATCTGAATGCTATAACATGGAATGATATCTTAGAATTTGCTTAATTGCACCCTATTTTAACTGTTATGCATTTAAATGTTTTCTACTAATTATCTAAGTTAAGGAATTCTTAATTGCTCCTTAGTTTAGGTTGTTTCTCTGTAATCTATAGCAAAGGATTCCTAATTTCCCTTTGTTTCCGATTATCCTCTGTTCCTCATCTTAATCCTAGTCTGAGAACTCTTAATTGCTCTCTCACCTTGCTTAAGACTTTTCCACCCCTCTAGCCTAATGACCTGCACTGTACTATGCTAGCTAGCCCTTTGAACACTCCCTTTAGTGAGTTAATTCTAGTTCTGCTGCCTTTCTATTGACTCCATAGCCCAATGGTCTAAAGAGATCATTCCATCCATCTGTTTCAAGGATTCCACCATCCAATCTTCAACACAAATATAAAACCCCATGAACCTTTAGAACTAGTGTAAAATCCCAACAAACAAAGCTAAATCATATAGAGAGAGCCCTCTCTAAGCAATAGGTTGGCTAGAGCCTATGCTTAAAAGTTGGTTTGTGGTTATCTCGGTCCTTTCCCTCTTCTGAAAACTTCTAGGGAAAAGTTCTGAGTCATAACATAGTGGTGACTCCACTGGGGACTCTCGAATCCTCAATCCTAATAAAGCTTTAAGAAAATTCTAAATCTTCATTTTGAGCCTCTTAAAGTCATTTGTTAGAAGTTTTCTTGAAAAAATCTCACAAAAACAACTAAATATTTTGAAATTCTAGCTTCCAGGAAGACTCATTTTACTAGGGCTAATCCAAACCCAAACCCTGCCCCAGTAGTTGATAATCCCAACCTAATTTCAAGAAAATCCAAAAAAGAAGAAAGTTCAGTTAGCCATATACCATTAGTTAAAGCTAATTCATGTCCTGATGAGTGGTTATTTTTAGAAGAACTTCCCTTTGATGTGTCATTTGATCTTTCATTATTTATAACAAAATCCAAAAATGCACTCAGTGAAACTGTTCTAGATCCTGATTTCATTGTAGATCTTGAAGTTTAACAGGTCAACAAAACCATTGATGAATACATTTTGAAATCTCCACAATCATCCATCAATACTACCACATCCCCTGAGCATTCTGAACAATCATCCGTTACTTTGAGTTTACCATTGTACCCTTCAACTTCATCAATAATACCTTCTGAAGCCCATTCTTCACCACCATTTATACCTACTCTCCCTCACGAACCTATCATTACTCATTCATCACCTACTAGTCTTGGTTCTTCATCCACCACAACATCATCTTCGAGTACCTCAACCCCACATCTTAGCCCCTCCCAGCGTACAACCATGGAAAATAGATATTCTCCTCTTGTTTTACTTGCCCAACTTGGTGCTATGCCAACAGACTACCAAAGTAAAATTGTTCAATTTGATGGCACATGACATTACACTGCTTAGCAACATGTCAACAAGATAACAGATTACTTTGAGTTGCATGAAATTGACACAGATAATGTTCAAATGAGACTCTTTGCCCAGACTTTAGCTAGTGATGTTAGGAAATGGTTTAGAGCATTTCCTGTTAATAGTATTGATAGTTTAGATGCATTTCATTAGCAATTTTTGAATAGATGGGAAAAGAAAAAGAATCCCCTGCAAATCCTTTCAGAATATGAGAATATTATAAGGGGACCTAATGAGATTGTTCAAGATTACTGCACGAGATTCAATAATATATATAACGCCATCCCAGTTAACTTTAGACCCCCACATAACTTAGCATTAATAAAGTTCTCTGATGGTTTTGACACAGATATGGCATACCAACTTAGGCAAAGAAACCCCGCAACATTAGAAGAAATGCAAAGTGTAGCTGTTAGTGTTGAAGCTAATTTGTTAGCTAAGAGCGCTAGAGTTAGGAATGAAAGAAGAGGAACTGCAAAGGATGAAGCTTCACCCTCTGACATTAAAATAGATATCTTAGCCAAAAGTATGGAAAAACTAATCGATAGGATAGATAATATGGAGAGGAAACCCTAATGGGATAACCAACAAGCACCCCCAGTTAGAAACCAAAATTTTAGAAGAAACCAAAATCAAAACATTGGGAAAAATGGACCAGATCAGAACATTAGGCCTCATTTTCAAGAAAATTATGCAGAGACATCCCATCCTGAAGATCTAGAACAAGATACACAAATTAACCTAATGGGAATAAATGATGAAGACACTTCTTTTCTAACCCAAGATGAGTAGGAACTGCATATGTTGCAACAATTACAGATACAGACTGGAGAATCATTTGATTATAAACATGGATATGATTCTGCCATCTTTGAAGTACATAAACAATATAATCTAAGAAGTAAAAAGAATGCTGATGTCCCTGACCAAACCAAGAAAACAGTGCAAAGTCAACCCAAGAAAATAAAAGAAGCCCTTGTTTCAAAGATCCTCCAAATTCTCCCTAGGAAAAACCCAAATCCTTCTAGCCCCACAATTGTAGATATAACCTCAGATCAACCTTCTGCTGATCAACCATCCACCTCAATTCCACCTAAGGAACCATCAGACCAAGCTCAAAACATCAGATTTGAAAATCCATCTAAGGAGATCCCTAATAAAGGAAAAGAAGACAAGCCCACTCAAGTCCCTGCTGCAAAAATTCAAAACCTTCAAACAAAAAAAGCCTCTTTTCCATTCAATATGGGAGCAGAGATAGCAAAGCTAAAGATTTCAGTTCCTTTAATCGAACTAATCAAGAATGAAACTTACAAGTCATAGATAAACTAGACCTTAAACATTGCTGAAAATGAGGATTCTGTCAACTTGTTTGATGACCAACTAGAGCTCATATTTGGTCTAGATGTTAATGGAAAACCATTAGAAGGAGGAGTTCCACCTTTTTACATCAGCGTTAGTATCAATGATAAAATTCTACACAATGAAATGTTGGATTTTGAGGCCTCTCACAACTTAATTCCCAAATCAATAATGGAGAAATTAAACCTGGAGATTACAAGGCCTTACAAAGACTTATTTTCATTTGACTCCAGTCAAGTAAAGTGTCTAGGATTGATTAAAGATTTGTATGTCACTTTAGTCCAATATCTAGCCAAAAGCATCATGATGGATATTGTAGTTGCTGACATCCCACCAAAGTATGGCATGCTGTTATCCAGATCATGGGGAGCCAAACTTCAGGGATCCTTACAACTGGATATGTCATATGCAACAATCTCTGTTTTTGGACAACCCAAGAAACTATACCGAGAGACCTTAATGAAATATATGGTCAGTAGGCAAGATCAGCCTCAAAACTTTCCCATATACTCCATACACTCAGATATCGATTCTTTTATCCTGTATAATGTTGATCAAACACAAGAAGAAATTTTAGACAATACTAATACAAAACCAAAAGAAATTGCAGTTTCTACACAAAATGAAACTAACCAAACTTCAGAATTTTTCAATGAACAAGATGGTCAAATTGCTGTAAGTAATGAAAAGTTTGTTGCACCAGATGGTGAAAATTATGAGCATGAGATATTATGGAATTTAGAATTCGATGGATCAGTCAATAAGTTAGGAGCAGGAGTAGGAGTGTGGATATATAATTTGGAGAATAATCACTCAGAAGGCCATGCATATAGATTGAATTTTAAATGTACTAATAATATGGTCGAGTATGAAGCATTAATTTTAGGTCTTAAGTTAGTTAGGAATCTAGGAGCTAAAAGACTTTTGGTCATGGGACACTATGAACTAATTATAAAGCAAATTGATGCTGTATATATGACAAAGGACCCTATATTAAGTTCTTACAGAGGAACTATTGTAGAAATACCTAAAGTTTTCCTAGAAACAAAGCTTGCAGTAATCCCTAGAAAACACAATATGCAAGCCCATAGTTTAGCAATGTTTTCCAGCACCTGCAAATTACCCTTCCAACCTAACCATCGGCACACTGCTAAAGTTAGGCACAGACCTGAAATTCCAGATAATTTGAAGAACTGGCAAATATTTTCTGATGATAAACAGATAAATAACTTTTTAATTTCAGAAGAAGAGTTTGTAAATAACAATATAGATACTGATACATCAATAGATCCTTATACTAAGGATGATATAGAAATAAATGAGATAGAAGGTGACGAACTAGATAGAGTCAATCCAACTAAATTTACTCAATCAAATGTAGATAACTTAGAGAAAATTGAGATTGATGAAATAATCAGTGAAGAAACCGAAGTAATTAATCTCAAGGATAACTTCTTACCAAAGGGATTAACCCCTTTGGAAGATTTATTTGATTCAAATGATGTTCCTAGGAAACCTAAAATGGAACCTTTGAAGTCTGATATAGAGGAATGTAATATAGGCACCGATGAAAATCCTAAATTGGTCAAACTTTCAAAATCATTACCCCCAACTGAAAAAGTGAAATACATTGAGTTGTTGAAAGAATTTCAGGATGTCTTTGCTTGGAGTTATGAGGACCTCAAATCCTATGACACCAACATCATCCAACACACAATTCCTATTAAAGAAAATCAAAAGCCTTTCAAACAAAAACTTATAAGGATCAATCTTGTCTTATTACCTACAATTGAATAAGAAAGTTAGCGGATGTATGATGCCAAGATAATTGCACCAATCATATTTTCTGATTGGGTCTCAAACTTGCTGCCAACTAGAAAGAAAACTGGTGAGATTAGACTTTGTATGGATCTCGAAAACCTCAACAAAGTGTCACTAAAAGACAATTACCGTCTCCCCAAAATGGACCAAATTTTACAGAGAGTAGTTGGAGCAACCAGAATCTCATTGTTGGATGGGTTTTCTAGTTATAATTAAATCTTGGTTCATCCTGATGACCAACCCAAAACTGCCTTTACTACTCCTTGGGGCACATTTATGTATGTGAAAATGTCTTTCGAGCTAATGAATGCAGGAGCTACTTTCCAGAGGGCTATGGATGTAGCCTTTGCAAAATAAATTCATGACTTCCATGTGACATATCTAGATGATATCACTGTATTTTCAAAATTTGACAATCAACATTTGGATCATCTAAGACAAGTTTTTATTAAATGTAGGAAATTTGAAATCTCCTTAAACCCCAAAAAGTATTTGTTTGGATTAGAAGAAGGAAAGTTGTTAGGTCACATAATTTCAAAAGATGGTATAAGAATAGACCCTATGAGAATATAAGCCATCTTGCAAATATAACACTCGAGGAACATCAAAGAGTTATAAGATTTTTGAGGAAAAATTACCTTTCTTAGAAGATTTATATCTAATCTAGCAAAATTAATTAGATCACTAAACAACATGTTGAAAAAAGATTCGACCATAAAATTGACTGTTGAGGCTAAAAAATCCTTTGAAGACATTAAACTGGCCTTAACTAAAATACCCATGTTAATCAGTCCTAAATTTGACAGAGATTTCATTTTGTTTTCCTTTGCTTCTGAGCACACAATAGCTGCAATTCTATTGCAGAAAAATGACCAAGGCTATGAAAAACCCAGTGCTTTCTTTAGCAAAGCCCTAAGAGGCACCCCTTTGAAATACAATATAATGGAAAAACAAGCATTGGCTTTAGTCAAATCCATTAAGGACTTTAGGGTATACATCTTGTATTCTCATATAGTAGCCTACATTCCAAATTCGATAGTCAAAGACATCCTAACTCAGGATGGTCCTGATGGAAAGAAGGGAAAGTGGATTGCTACTATTTTAGAGTATGATTGATCTGAAATGGGGCACTAAAGGCTTCTTGTCATGATTACAAGAACCTCTCCCACTCCAAAGCTTATATATTCCCAAGATCTATGCTTATGATTAACAATTTGTGGAATAAATAACTTGAAATAGGTGTATGCTTTTAGTTTGCCTTTAAACTGTTCAAGTGCTCATGTATATTTGCTTATGCTGATATTTAAACACACATAATAGTAAATAAAGCAACAAATCAACAAACACATAAGACAAAAATATAATTAGGATTTCACCCTGATATCTTGGGCTACGTCTCCATGAGCTCTAGTCAACTCAACTAGGCTCTTTGGGATTATGGTAATGCTTTTTTTACAAGTTCCACACTCAATTCCATTGGTTTACAACTGAACCTATGGGTTTAGAATACCATCTTATTTCGCTGGCTGTCCATACTCTGCAAACAGATCTAGGCTTATCTAGACTAGATTCCTTCAATCAGCGCTCCAGGCTATCTTGATCTCCTGGCTTGCACCAGCTCCCTCAGAATTCTTTTACTGTCTCTAGAATTCCTTTTTCTGTCTTCAGCACACATAAAACACTAGCAATAGCTTGATCATTTCGATCTCTTTGCTGTTTTGTCTTCATTACAGCTTCATGGCTTATAGAAGTCCATTTGAGCTCTCTGGCTCTGCGGCTCTGCCTCCAACCTCTAGTGGCTATGCCTCTATCAATGCTCTGGCTCTGCCTTCCAACCTCTGATGGCTATGTCGAGCTTCTCTGAGCTTCTTCTTCACTCCGCAGTCTGACTCCTCTAGCATCTACACATCCCCATTAACTGTGATTTTTGTGTGTTTATAACACATTTGTTTACAGTCACCTCAAGCGTGGAAAACAAACCATTTCATCAAAAGAATCAGTTCACAATTGAAATGAACCGGTGGGCACAAGTAACCCAATTGTTATAGGGAAAAGTGTCTATATAGAATTGCTCTATCCCATTAAGGTGTGACAGCTGCCTTAGAAACAAACAGAGAAAATACCAACCTTTGTCTTGCGCTAATCTCTTGATTTGATTCCTCTCTTCTTTGATAGTCTTCAGCTACCTGCTCCCTTGCACGCTCAGCTTCATAAAGTACCTGTAAGATCACAGAAGCATAGCACTATACAAAGACATGGATCTATAATCATAAACAATCTAGGATCAGATGTAAATTGACCATACAAATGTAGCAAGCATCAATGACACAAAAGCATGGAGGAAAACTTGAATAACTTTTATTGATAAACAAGAAAAGAGCCAAGAGGAGTTACAACCAGTTGTTCTGACCCAGCATCAACCTCCCAGCAAAGAAGCCCCTCTTCACCTCAAACAAAGCTTAGATCACCCAACAATCTGATGTTTGTCTCAAGAAACCAACAACAATTCCTTACAATATGCAAAATTCCAGCCTCTGAATCTCTGGGATGAGGGATCCATATATAGATATCTGTAAGGGGGATGAGTCAGCTTGTGATTTGATTAGTGTCTTCTCTCTGATAGTTCTTGCTTCCACTTGGAGACTGATGGTCTCTTACTCATCCTTGGTCGAATTCAGTGAGGCAAGTGTCACAGGAGAAGATATTGGAAGCTTCCATTGCCTCTCCACCTCGCGAAATGACACTGCCATTTGTCATTTCTCACCCATCGCACCCCATAGAAGGGATTTTTGAAATGCAACGCACCCACACAATGTATTTAGGTGAGATGCAATGCACTTAGCCAGTGGAGTAGCTGAAATGATCCTGTTTTGACCAATTCTGAGTAGTTTTTCATGGAGAACTTCTTGGAGAAGCTGTAATATGTTGACCTTGTTCCTTTAGGGGTTAGAAAAACACTTTTAGGGACTTAGGAGCCCTTGGTTTATGGACATTTCATGCTTGGGGTTGTAGGGCCCAAAAATGTCTATAACAGTTGCCCCCTAAAGCATGAGGTCGTTAATCTTTTGATGTCGGGTGAAATGCTTTATTATGAGGATCCAAAGTTCTTTCAATGCTGGGAGGAGACCTGTAATAAGATACTATACAATACATTATCTTCATAATATTTTCATGATCTAACTGAGGCGGGCATTCCCATGCTCAGCTTTATAAATTCATTTTCATGTACATAGGACAGACAATCGTCTGAGTGTAGACTGATGATTCTGATAGAGCCATCATCCTTTTGAGTGGATGATTATCTGTGCAGCAATGATGTACATTTAATGTCTTTATTTCCTTGAATATATATCGCAACCCGGATGGATGAAACTAGATCCGGGGTCTTCTATCTCGTTCGATCTTCACTCGAAGTACAAGTCGATCCATGTGAGAAATGTTCTGAAGTCGAACATGGAAAGACATCGCTTGATTACCAGCCAATGATGTAAACTGTTAACAAGCGCGAGAGGAATCACCGATAATGATAATGACCCTCAAGGTACTGTAGTACAATTCACGTGGTGTGAATAAAGGACTTGGCGTCGAACACCACAAAAAATCTTTCGGTCGAAGGCCATTGATGTAAACCTATCGCCGGAAGTGAGAAACTTTCCATTGAGGCATGCAAGCTTCAAAGTACTGAATGGGGTGTTCCTAGATCAACTTCTTGGATAATGAGCTGATGTCGACAAGAAGTGATCCGTCACAGGAGGGCCTTAATGAATCCCACATCAATGACACGGAACAGAGCAAATGATTTTAATGGAGGTGAAAACGATCTGGTGATATAAGGTTCAGGGTGGCGGTCATGAAAGAATGGAGCATAAATGTATGGTAGTGGGTGAGACACAGGTGAATTCTCTGAATGACTTCTCTTGAACATATCGGCGACATTGATGTGATGGATTGGTAGCATTAACCCCAAATGTGGATGGTATGATGTGACCATGGTGATGTGACCGGTGAATGAAACAACCCAACTCGACTCGGACACGGAGTGGAAGTGTCATGTTCAAGAGCGACTTGATACCAACAAAGTTTCTTCAAGTTTTCTTCCCAATTTTCCCCAGTCATTGCTGACCAGTACCTCTTTATTTTTGTCAAGCTTGAGGAGGATAACATATGCTTGTTCTATAATTTTCCCTTCTGGAAAACCCATCGCTATGTTTTAACGAGCCTAGCGATAGTGAAACGCGTTCTCGTCTATAGACAAGTTTGTCGTTATTAAAATTTTAACGAGCTTAACGACAAAGATAACTCAATCCTTTTCAATTTTAGAGAGTCTGAAAAGGAACGTAAAGGTAACTCCAAAATTCCTTTTCGTCATCTAATCCCTTAAGTCCAAAAAAGTATAAAACAATATAGAAGGGATGAATTTTCGATACTTTTAACGAGCCGAACAAAACAAGTGCTCGATCTTTTTGTGTAATAATCCCTTAGGTCCAAAAAGATTAAAATCTAGAGGAGGGATAGCACTTCCTGTCCCTTTAACGAGCTGGAGCGGCCAATGGCTCGAAAATCTTTTCATATTTTACGAGTCAGTTGAAAAGAGCTTAAAGGAGACTCGTCTTTTGAGGAACGAGTGTAAAAATGGGTAGCAACTGATTCCAGGTAAGGTTTGGAATTTTCCAATCATGGCAGTGTTACAAGGATGGCTAGTGAAATCACTCTTCGCAGCTATTCCTCAAAATGGGTAAACAATCAAATGGGGGTGAATGATCGGCCAATGCAAAAGTGGAGGTGACGGTGAAAACACGACCAAGGCTTTAATGGCTGAAGTACTACATTCACGACAGTTATTTACCGGGGAATAGTTCATTTTTTGACGAGCTTAAACACGGGGGGAAACATTTGCTCATGGCTTATGTTTATTTTTTAACGAGCTTGAACTATGTGCTAAAACTGCTCGATGCAGGTTTATTTTTTAACGAGCTTGAACCTTGCGGTAACACTGCTCGATTAATCCAGTCGTATGATAAGAATGTCTCATATAAAAACAACAATTTTTAGAGTTTTGCCCCACATCATTTCTTTATGCAAGTTAGGAAATGACCAATCCTACGAGTTTAAAGGGTTAGAGGACCTACAAATTTAAAAAATAAATAGTCGCTCTTCGCTTGCATGCCCCCAGGTATAAAACAGAGTTTCAAGGTCACCTTTTGTTCGAGCTGAAAAAACATTTGTTTTATCAGGAAAGGTATACCTCTTTTAGGCTACCCAAAGATTTCTCTATTCACAGCGCAAACAAAACACTTCTTCGGAGATGTCTATCGAAATAGACAAAGGTGAGTGAAGGAGGCTACTCCACTCACATAACTTTGACAAGAGAATCTTGTTCTAGAATAACCCCCTCTTCCAATCACGGACGGGAGTACAGACTAGTCATATTATCTCACGGAAACTTACCCTATACCCAAAGTTTTCCTGCCGAAGCAGACCAGGGTGTATGCCCCTCGGGTTTCAGTCATGTCCCCCCGAATCACTCGCGCTCATCGGGTGGACGGACTGGAGATTGAGACATTTCTTGCGTGAAAAGACCATTCAGGGATGGTATATGACTATTTGCTCTGTATGATCCGAGAAATGAAAGCTGGTCTACGAGCTTGACCACTCTTCCTTCGTGCGGAAAACACATTAATCTAAAGAGTGAGGAGACAATTGCTCCCATGCAATAAATATAGTCTTGTCCAAGGAGTAGATTGTAATCTAGGGGTCCTTGGACTACCATTACGTTCATGTGAACAGCTTTCCCTCTCAATATTATGGGCACATTGGGAAGGATCCCTAACGGTCGACTGGTTCCTTTGTCAAAGCCTATTAGATTTCTCATCTCAGGCAAAAGCGATGGCGAACCAAGCGCTTTCCAAGCAGTTGAGGAAAGGATACTCACAGAAGCCCCCTCATCTATGATGGTACCAGCCATAACCATTCTATATATTTGAACAATGATTCGGAATGGTATACTAGCTGGTAAACGGGGTCTGCCTAGTTGATTCCAGTTGAAGGAGACAACTAGGTTGCTTGGAGGTGGGACTGAATAGACGGCCGGGTACGACTCTGATGAACTTCCTTCCTGCGGTAAAGGAATGGGTAAATTGCCCCCATGTTCGTTGGAGTTTGTGCTTATGAAAAGAATTTGGACGGTGTCATCCTTGTTCTCTTCGGTGATTGTATCATCTGAAGATGGAACCTCTGAAGGCAAGACCGGGTCAACTGCCGCCTCGACCTTTTGACTTTCGTCTGGTATGGGTTCAGATGGTTTGTCTTCAATGATAGATGCTTCAGCCGACCACTTGAGCGGGCCAGCTGGATTTTCAACTAGTGACGGACTCGGCAAGAGTTTTTTATATCCAGGAGGAAGTCGTAACGGTGAAACCGGACGATCGTCCAAAACTCTTTTAGCCTCGTCTAAGAAGGGACAACGGTGGAAGACATGATCGCCTTCACACAGTTTACAAGGAAATCTATATTTTCCTTTTTGTCTTGGGGCTTCACTTTCATTAGTTGACGATGTGTTTTCAACATGATCATCAGAGGTTGACGACATCGGGTTGTACAAACGAGGAGACCAGTCCCTTAAGATTCGAGGGATGCAAGGACAATCTCTGTGATAGTGGTCTCCTTTGCAAATGACACATGGTGATTTAGGCATGGTCAGTGCAGTGTGTGGATTTTCGCTAGACGATGCTTGTTTTCCCCCATTCGCTTTTGGCTCCTTCTTTTTCTTTCCTTTCTTCTTCTTTTCCTTCTTCTTCTCGGGTACTTGACTTTTGGCTTTACGAGTCCCATCAAGCAAAGAGGAAGGAGGAGAGGAAGAATTAGAGGAAGTAGAAGGTTGGTGGGTAACTCTGGACTCGCCTAGTTGCTGGTTCGATTGTTCAGGAATTGTGGTGTTATGAACGATAGAGGTTGAGAAGAGCCATACAGGCAAACCAATTGTCAGTCCCGGAAGCGACAATGTGGCCATATGGGGTGCACCAACATCTCCCCAAGAGGAGAAGGGACTAGGATTTCCTCCAAGGGGAATTTCTTGGTTGGCGGATTCCATTTTCTCAACCCAAGATCAACGTAGGAAAGGGTAATGAATATTCTGTTTAAAATAAATTTTAGACGTCCACAACTTGTTTTTTCAGTTTTTAAGAGTCGAGAAAAAACAAAAGATGACTCTAGTCTCCTTCGATTTTTAATGAGCCTGAAGTGACAAGTGCTCAGATGGACCTTTTCCGTTAAGGAGTCTGAAAAGGAACGAAAGGGACTGCTCTGGAAATCTAGGCAGAGGGATTACCAAACCAATCGCAAAACTGCAGAATAATTTTTACGGTACGGGAGTCAATCTTCCCGAATGCTGTGTTCAATGCATTGCGATCGATAGGGCGGCAGACACGACTTCCTATGGATAAAGGATTAAGCCTATTGGGGTCTCCCAAAATATACTCGACGGTACGTGGGAGCACAAGTCCGTACTGGCACTTATCGTCTCAAAGTGGAGGAATCACCCAACCATCAGTGAGAATAACAGTTACCAGGCTTTACGACGCTAGAATACATCTCTAGCCTAGACTTATAAATGTTGTGCGTTAAGTTCCAAAGCGTTGCTAGATTCATTGAATTTATTTTAAGTTGATCTTGTTTATGAGGTTTACCTTTCAGGTTCACCACGAGATGTAGATGTAATTCCTAAAATGCAATCTAAGATGATAAACAAACTTTTTATCTTCTTTGTGCAATGAAAACCCTAGCTACTAGGGAAAGAAAGACAGAATCTTTTCACAAAGAGCAAAGAGCACACTCTAAATGCACTTTCCTAAATCAAGCCAATCAGACTGTCTATATGCAAATGCACATACATGTATTTTTTTTTGACTTTCTTAGTATATGAATGCTAAAAAGAAAGTTGATGCACAAATTTGAATTTCTTTTCAAGCGACAAATATCAACAAGTTTCTTTTCGAAATAAAAAATGGAGACGATCACAACACCTTACGATTTTGAAATGAATACTTGTTCTAGACACTAGAAAATTACAAATTCAGACCAAAAGCAATAGTAACAGGATAATCGACCATCAACAACAATCAAACTCTTTTCTACGATTGAAATCGACACTTGTGACAGTTTCAAATCAAAGGACGACAGTACGATTATGCTACTTTTGCAAAGGAGAACTGTAAATGACTCAACAAACACACAAAAACATCTACAGTTCTTTTGTACAAAGGAGGCGGAATAACAGCAAGGAAAAGGGGTTTCAAATAGACATATACTGATCACAGGCAGCAAAATTCAGGAATAGAACTGGAAAGAATGAATCACAGAAGCCAACACTGCACAGAGCTAGTCTGATCAGTGCACCTGTAACATAGAGAATTTGAAATGCAGCGCAGCTTGTCCACTCGGGAAGTACGCTAAAATTCAGGTTCTCTGAATAGTACCTGCGCTGGGCCAGAAACGAGACTTTGTTCGGGTTCCGGGTCATAGTTTTCAGTTCAGTTCTTGGGTTTTGGCCGAGCAAAAAGCAATCAGTAATGCAACAATCAAGGGTAGATCTAAGGAGGATCTAAGAGCTATCACAAGGGCAATCAGATAGTTTGTGAATCAGTTGTTTAAATCATAAACAGATCCAGTAGATGGATTGAAGTGGCAGTTATCTACTTTGCATTTGTTATGGCAAATGCAGTTCGAATGCTACTTGTAAGTTTATGAAACAAACAACAAATAATGATAAACAAACAAACTAATTAGTTCCCCAGCGGAGTCGCCATTTTGTTACAGGGAAAAGTGTCTATGTAGAACTGCCCTATCCCA
This sequence comes from Pinus tabuliformis, assembly GCA_031772625.1. NCBI lineage: Eukaryota > Viridiplantae > Streptophyta > Pinopsida > Pinales > Pinaceae > Pinus > Pinus tabuliformis. Next base: position 79,868,535 of record CM062810.1, on the reverse strand, counting down.
CTAAGGTGTACAACTGCCTTAGAAACAAACAGAGAAAAGCTACTTTCGTTTTTCCTTTATGAATTATAGATAGAGAAGAACAGAAAGACCAACTGTCTTGCACTAATCTCCTGATTTGATTCCTCTCTTCTTTGATAGTCTTCAACTACCTGCTCCCTTGCACGCCCAGCTTCATAAAGTACCTGTAAGATCACAGAAACATAGCACTATACAAAGACATGGATCTATAATCATAAACAATCGAGGATCAGATGTAAATTGACCATACAAATGTAGCAAGCATCAATGACACAAAAGCATGGAGGAAAACTTGAATAGCTTTTATTGATAAACAAGAAAAGAGCCAAGAGGAGTTACAACCAGTTGTTCTGACCCAGCATCAACCTCCCAGCAAAGAAGCCCCTCTTCACCTCAAACAAAGCTTAGATCACCCAACAATCTGATGTTTGTCTCAAGAAACCAACAACAATTCCTTACAATATGCAAAATTCCAGCCTCTGGATCTCTGGGATGAGGGATCCATATATAGATATCTGTAAGGGGGATGAGTCAGCTTGTGATTTGATTAGTGTCTTCTCTCTGATAGTTCTTGCTTCCACTTGGAGACTGATGGTCTCTTACTCATCCTTGGTCGAATTTAGTGAGGCAAGTGTCACAGGAGAAGATTTTGGAAGCTTCCATTGCCTCTCCACCTCGCGGAATGACACTGCCATTTGTCATTTCTCGCCCATCGCACCCCACAGAAGGGATTTTTGAAATGCAACGCACCCACACAGTGTATTTAGGTGAGATGCAACGCACTTAGCCAGTGGAGCAGCTGAAATGATCCTGTTTTGACCAATTCTGAGAAGTTTTTCATGGTGAACTTCTGGGAGAAGTTGTAATCTGTTGACCTTGTTCCTTTAGGGGTTAGAACAACACTTTTAGGGACTTAGGAGCCCTTGGTTTATGGACATTTCATGCTTGGGGTTGTAGGGCCCAAAAATGTCTATAACACCAGTCGTTTGGCCTTCCTCTCCCTTAATTCCAAAAATAGCCACATAACGCAAATACACAGGAAAACATTCAAAAAACACATCATGAGCCTTTAACCCAGACTTCAAATAATATGTAGCCGCATTTACAAACCCTCTTGGGTCCGTCCTTTTATCGCTTATCACAAATCACGCCGCGTAGGCCAAAGCCTGAACAAAACATGAATTAGCTAATATACAGGAATTTCAAAGAAATCCATAGTTTGAACACCAAACTAGATTTAAAATAGAATTCAATCGTGCTTATAATCCCATCAGGTCCACACATATCGTAATATTGAAATCGCATTGCGTAACGCTTAAAATCCCAATACACGGAAATACAAAGAAATACATTGAAAATTCGAAAATCCAGATTTCAAATATTATGAAATCGCGTCCATAACCTTATCGGGTCCGCACCCTGATCACAAATCACATGTCCCATAGGCCTCGCTCTGTATTGTGGCACCCCAATCCATCAATCGCCGATCGCTGATCAGCACTATGGGCGCATCACACATCAGCGCTATCGCATATTGGCGAGTCACATGGTCATGGGTCTTGGTCCTTCAACTTTCTCGATTAGTGATTCTATCACAACCGTTGATCTGCCTTTTAATCCGACGGTTCACACTGAACGCGAAATTGCAAACATTCCGCTCAATCTCTGTCATTGATCCTGCGATCTCCAATGCAACGGTTGACAACCATTTCAGGTGGCCCACTTGCACGAAGATTACTCGCTTGAAAAAGAAATTTTCTCTCTCCTGTTGCGTGCTACGTGTCAGCCAATGTATGAAATCGGGTTTAAACCTTCCGATACCATTTACCGCCTGGAGCCTGCCCGAAATACCTTTTACTGCCTTCCTCTCAGAGCTCAAAAGGTTTTAGCTCCATTTCTATAATTTCTTCAGATCTGCCTGGTTGCTACTGCCCACGTGCTTTATCCAAATTTCAAAGTAAAACGAACTTTATAAAGGTTTAGTGCTTAACAAAGGTTTTTAGCACATAAGGTTAATATTAACCCTTAGGCCAAATTTAATAAGAAATGCCTCCTTTTCTAAGGACATTGGGAAATCTTCTTTTTACAATAACTCCTTCGTCCGGAGTTCGTTTTGGCCCATTCAAATTGCATTGGATTTAGAATGAAACAATCTATGAAATGAGACTATTTTCCAAATCATCCAATGACTTTCCTTTTTCCTCTATGAGGAAAATTCATAGACTTATAAGTCTATGTTAGATCCATTTTGGATCATGCCTTCCCAATAAAAATATTTTGGACTCCAAAATACAGATATATTGATCTGAATAATAAATGAGATTATGTTATGAAACGATCTCAAGAAAAGATAGAAAAGATAGATCAACGCCTTAGAATTCAGCCTCTTCGAGGGGGAAACCTCCTTTACATTACATAAATGAACAATTCTTCAATGATTCAAATGACAAAACCTCCTTTCTATATATAGGAGTTTAAGGAGTCACAATATAACCCAGCCGACCTAACAATAATAATATAAAGCCACAAAAATAACAATAGAGGGATTCTATGGGGCACAATAATAACAACATGGGATAATAGGGGCACAACAATATTAATAAGGGGTGCAACTACAATATTAATGGGGTAATCACTAGTATTATAGGGACCCAACATGCCCCTCTCCTTCAAAAAAGTGTTGTCGTCAACGCTTGAGTAGTTATGGATGCTTTTGTATAAAATTCTCATCCTCCCATGTGGAATCTTCAGCGGATAAGTTCTTCCACTTGATAAGATACTCAGAAATTGATCGATTTCATAGCTGTCAAGTTCTTGTTTCTGTGATTACTTTCGGTTCCAATATAATTTTTCCTTCTTCGTCAAGTTCTGGCAATATTGTTTGAACTGGGAGCTTGTCGCCTATAACCTTCTTTAAACATGAAACATGGAAAACTGGGTGCAATCGAGAAGCTGCAAGAAGCTCCAATTTGTATGCCATAGTACCAATCTTTTGCAACACCTTGTATGGACCATAATACTTTGGTGATAATTTATTATCCTTCTTAGCTTGCTTGAGGGACATTTGCTTATATGGTTGTAGCCGTAGGAATACCCAATCACCTACATCAAAACTTCTTTCGCTGCGATGTTGATCTGCCTGTTGTTTCATTCTATTTTGTGCCAACACGAGGTTATCCTTTAAGAGTTGGAGGACTTGTTGTTGATGTTCGATGTGATGTTCCACTGCTTGAACCTTAGAATTTTCTCTTAAATATGATGTGATGGATGGTGGCTGATATCCATAAAGTGCCATAAATGGGGTCATTTTTGTTGCTGTATGGAAGGAAGTGTTATACCACCATTCAGCCAGAGGCAACCATTTGACCCATTGTGTCTGTTTATCAGATACAAAGCAACGAAGATATCCTTCCAAACATTTGTTTACTATCTCAGTTTGCCCATCAGATTGAGGATGATAAGATGAGCTATGAGCTAACTGAGTACCAAGACAAGAAAATAATTCTGTCCAAAAATTTCCAGTGAAAATGGGATCTCTGTCACTTACAATAATCTTTGGGTTTCCATGTAGCTTTTGAATTGTTTCCATAAATGCAGTAGAAATGTACTGGCTTTAAATGGATGTGATAATGCACAAAAGTGTGCATACTTGGTAAGTTTGTCAACTACCACCATGATGACACTCTTTCCCTCAGACTTGGGTAAACCTGTGATAAAATCCATTGAAACCTCCTCCCAACGTTGGCTTGGAATGGATAAAGGTTGTAATAGACTCGGGGTCTTAATTGTTTCAACTTTATTTTGTTGGCAAACCAAACATTCCACCACAAAATTTTGAATATCTGATTTAAGGCCATCCCAAAAAAATTCCTTCTTAACCCTGTGGTAAGTTTTTAAAAATCCTGAGTGCCCTCCTAAGGGAGAAGTGTGCAATTCCATAAGAATCTTTTGTTTTAGTTGGGAATTCTTACAGAGGTATAAGCGATCTTTGTACCATAAAGAATCATTTTGCCAGCTAAATGTATCAGACGTACTGGAATCTTGTTGTAACTTTCGAATAAGTGCCCACACTTCTTCGTCATTCTTCCATTCCTCCCTTGCTTCATTTATCCAATCTGGTTGGATAATAGAAATGGCGCACAACAATGCTTCCACATCCTCATCCTTTCTTGAGAGTGCATCTGCCACCACATTTTTCTTCCCTTTTTTGTAGATGATTTCAAAGTCATAACCCAACATCTTTGTGACCCACTTTTGTTGCTCTTCAGAGGATAATCTTTGTTCTAAAAAGTATTTAAGGCTATCATGATCTGTTTTTACCTTGAAGTGTCTTCCCATTAGGTAGGGTCGCCATTTCTTAAGTGCATGGAGTATTGCCAACATTTCCTTCTCATAAATAGCTTTGTGTAAAAACTTTCCCTTGATTGGACGACTTTCAAAAGCAATGGGTCTTTCATCTTGCATTAAAACAACACCAATTCCATTTCCTGAAGCATCACATTCCACAATAAAGGTTTTTGTGAAGTCTGGTGTAGCTAAGACCAGTGCTTGGCACATTGCCTCTTTAAGATGTTCGAAGGCCTTTGTTGCTTCTGGAGTCCATGAAAATGCATCTTTCTTCAATAATGTTGTTAGAGGTGCTGCTATTCTCCCATAATTCTTAACAAACTTGCGATAATACCCTGTCAACCCAAGAAATCCTCGCAGATGCTTTATGGATGTGGGGATTTTCCATTCCTTAATGGCTTTAATTTTGCTAGGGTCTACCTTAACTCCATGAGATACAATATGACCCAGATATTCCACCTCTTATACTCCAAAGAAACATTTGGATCTTTTTGCATATAATTGTTTCTCCTCCAATAGTTGTAGCACCCTGTCAACATGTTCAACATGATCCTTCCAAGACTTGCTGTAGATTAGTATATCATCAAAAAATACTAACACAAATTTTCTAAGGAATGGTTTGAAAATGGAATTCATCAAACCTTGAAATGTTGAAGGTGCATTGGTAAGGCCAAAAGGCATGACCAAAAATTCATAATGACCCTCATGAGTTTTAAATGCTGTTTTCGGAATGTCTTCAGTCTTCATTCTGATTTGATGATATCCTGAACGAAGATCCAACTTGGTGAAGTAAATTGATCCATGCAATTCATCCAGTAATTCATCAATGACAGGAATGGGAAACTTATCTTTAATAGTGAGCTTTTGAGCTCCCTATAATCCGAACACATGCGCCATGATCCATCCTTCTTGTGCACCAATACTACTGGAGAAGAGAAAGAACTTTGACTTGGTTGAATTATACCAGCCTCTAGCATTTCTGCAACCATACGTTCAATTTCACTCTTTTGGGCATAGGGATATCTGTACGGCCTGATGTTTGGAGGAACACTTCCTGGAATCAGATGAATAGCATGATCATGATCACGAATAGGTGGGAGACCTTTGGGAGTCTCAAATACCTTGGAATGATTGTTCAAGACTTTTTGGAGATCTGGAGAAATAGATGATTCCAATGTGGAAACATCTAGCGAACATAATTGTGCAATTACACCCCTTTGTTCCTTTTTTAGAAGCTTTGTCATACCATTAGAGCTGATTATCTTTCCTGGTTTCCCTGCAATACCCCTTAATTCAACTTCCTTTCCTTCCACAGAAAATTTCATGAAAAGTTCTTGAAAATTAAAAGCTATTGTACCCAAGGATTGTAGCCATTGGACTCCTAGTACAACATCAGCACCTCCCATTGGAATGGAAAGCATTGGGCTAGTCAATACATATTCTCCCATGGATAGCTTGATATTATGGCACTTTCTAGAGAAATTTATTGTTCCTCCATTTGCAACCATCACTTGACACTCTGGTGCTGGATATAAGAAGCAATTCAATTCTTTTGCTACCTTACAATGAATAAAATTGTGGGTACTTCCTGAATCAATCAACACTATTACCTTTTTCTTCTTGATTTGTCCTTCTATCTTGATGGTTTGAGGAGTGGTAATTCCAACCAATGCATTACAAGATATGGTCGGATTCATTTCTTCTTTATCTAGGCTTTGTTCCTGGAGTATATCCTCTTCTTTTGACCTTTCTTGCTCCTTTTCTTCTTCCTCTTCACAATCTATGTAGAATAATTTCTTCTCAGCACACTTATGACCTTTATTGTATTTGCTATCACAACTGTAACAAAGCCCTTTTGCTCTTTTTTCTTCCAATTTTTGTGGTGTCAACCTTATAGGTTGTGGAAGACTAGAGGCAAAAACACTTCCATCTTTATAGTTGTGAGTGGTATGCTTCCTGGTTGCCATAATTTTGCTTTCCATTTTTCTTGCTAACCTGAATGCCTTCTCTAATGAATCAGGTTCCCAAAGGTGAACATCATGTTGGATATTATCCTTTAAAGACCCTATGAACACATCAATCCTATGCTCCTCTGGAATATTTTTTACCCTTATGTTCAATTTTTGGAACTCCTCAATGTGCTCCATTATTGAACCCTTTTGTTTGAGACTTATCAATTGGCTAAAAAAAGTGTTGCTTTTTGTATCCTCATAATGTGCTGTCAATTCTTTCGTAAAAATTGCCCAAGTGATAATTTGTTTACGAGAGCAAAGGATACCACACAAACTGATTTGTTTCCAAATATAAAGTTGCAATACGTACCTTTTGTGTGTTTTGCACATTATTGAGATCGAAAAATTGCTCCATCTGTAATATCCATGTTGCGGGATCCTTGCCATCAAACTTCCTTATATCGATTTTTGGAATATGGTGGGTCTTCGATCCCACATTAGAGTCTATGAAATCATGATTAACATTTATTTTGTTCGCATCATGAGTTTCCTTTACAACCTTTTCACCAATAGTAAGTATTTCTTGTAGAAAATTTGTCAAATCTGTCTTCAAATCTGCCATGTCTGTCTTCAAATCCATCTTCAAATCTGCCATGTCTCTCTTCAAATATGTCTTCAAATCTGTCTTCAAATCTATCTTCAAATCATCCATCTTAGCTTCCATGCCCTTTATCTTAGATTCCACGCCATTTATCTTAGCTTCTGTTAGCTTTTGTGAGCGTGACATTTGTTGCACTTGTTCTTGTAATTTTGATATATCATGTAGCATTTCTTCCTCTTCTTCATGAGTCATGCTAGGGCTTTCAAGTTTCTTACTAGGTGTTTGCATTTTCTTTCCTTGGGGCATCCATTACCAATAATAATGCTCTACTATGCCCTTTTAATTCCTTCAAAATAAATTTTCAAACCAATCTTAAGCAAACATTTAAAAGAATCTACACACCTTTTTTTCACTTTGTAGGAGCTCGATATTGCCTCTGATGTATCTCTGTAATTTTGGATCATACAATTCTAAAATTTCGACCTGTAGTAGCCCTCTGTGTCCTCTTTCCAATTCCACCAGTCTAATCCCAATTGGATTCTCCAAGGAAGAGTTATGTCAAATCTCCCACAATGACCTGATTATAGACCAGTTCAGTAGAGCGAACTTGTACGACGTGCCACGTGTCCTTGTTTCGACCTTTGGATCTGAAAAAGATATACAAGAAACTACAGTCCATCCTATTTCTGTACCTTCTTACTAAATTTTAATCTGATGCTCAGAGAGAAAGTTATGGCGATTTTCCCCAGGTCACCTGTTTGGAATGGAATTCAAGAGTCTGCAAAAAGACCAAATTCCTCAGCTAATATCTCCGCAAATATAGTGCTAAAATATCTAAAATTTGGACCCGAGATTCAGTGTGATTTCTTCTCAAATGGGTTTTTTTTTAGCTTCTGAAACATCACAGAAAAAAGTTATAGAGAAAATTCCATGATGACCTGTTTGGAGCAGCGAAACCCTAGAATCCAAAGCTCTGATACCAAATGTTATGAAACCAACTCAAGAAAAGATAGAAAAGATAGATCAACGCCTTAGAATTCAACCTCTTCTAGGGAGAAACCTCCTTTACATTGCATAAATGAACAATTCTTCAATGATTCAAATGACAAAACCTCCTTTCTATATATAGGAGTCTAAGGAGTCACCATATAACCCAGCCGACCTAACAATAATAATATAAAGCCACAAAAATAACAATAGAGGGATTCTATGGGGCACAGTAATAACAACATGGGATAATAGGGGCACAACAATATTAATAAGGGGTGCAACTACAATATGAATGGGGTAATCACTAGTATTATAGGGACCCAATAGATTACCTCACCCTCTTCTTTCAGCCTCCATACACTTGCCTTGCATAGTGCCTCTGAACCAAAGCCTTTGAACACTCCCTTCTTGGATGTGCTTGTCCTCCTGGGAAGAACTGTCTTCCTCCTTGACTTCCTGTAGAACTCCTGCTGAGAAGGTCACAGAAGGTAGTTTGAACTTCTCTGCCTTGATCATTGATCCAAGGTGGCTCAAATCAATGTGAAGTTACATCTACTTCACAAAATTTTCATTTGTACGTGTTTGACATACTGTCAACAACATCTGTTAACAAAAATGGGATTACAGACAACAACTGGTTGGCCTAAACTCTTGCTTCATCAAAATAAATAGATTTCACATCTTGTGAATACCTCCATGTCTTTACATCTGCATACAAATGATTGACTAGATAACAAGCCAACAAAACATGCCTTAAAAACAATTGACCCTTCAAGTCAAGCATGTAGAAAAAGAATACTAAAGTTCTTTTTCAAAGATGAAACACTTCATCATTATCTCCATCTTAGAGACCAAATCAACTTTTCTCAAGTCAATATTGCTATACAAGCATGTTTAAAAACAAGTAATCAACCCTTCAAGTTAATCACACATACATGTTCAAATACAAGGAAATCATCAACATTTTGTGGTCATGCATACCATGCTTATGCATGCATTTCATCGAAGCTGAAATGAATATAATGTTGCAGCAATAAAGTGAGTCTCCTACTCAACTTTTTCCATTCACCTTCTTGGTAAAAACCTGCAACTTGCATCTCATTAACAAAGAAATGCAAATAGATGCATTTTATCAATAGACATGCAATCTTAATTGGATAAGAACTCTAACTATTTCTTACCAATCCATTTCAAAGGTCCTTTGTCTACACATCAGCATCAACATGTAAGTCATCTTGAAGCACATCATTCATGGAATCTTTCTTTCCATTCCTTTCATTCTCTCTTTCCACCTTCTTTAAGTTTTGTGGAAGCATTGTTGGATTCAAAGTCCAACACTTTTCAGAAATGTGTCCTTGCTTATGGAAGTAAGTGCAACACATGTCCATCTTCTTGACAGCATGATTTGCCTTGTCTAGTGGACCTTTGGCTTTTTTCTTCCTTTCCTTCAAAAGTTTCATGCATGTGGCCATTATCTTCCAACATCTAGAAACATTATGGTTAACCAAACCACAAAAGGAACACGCAATTATTTTCCCATACTTATATGGAAATTTATCATGCTTTACACAATTGAAAGGAATATGATTATAACCAGATTTATACCTTTCTCTTTCACCTTTATTACCTTCATGAGGAGGTGAATTGAATGAAGAAGTAGCTCCATTTGGAACACCATCAACCTCTTCAATGGTTTCAGAGTTTCCACAACTCTCTGGTTCAAGTATATAGTGATATACACCTTCTTTCTGCAAAGTATGCTTCACACTATTGCATTCCCCAAGAATACAACATTCACACTCTTGAGGTAGAAGACCTGCAATGAAACTCCTTCTTGGAATTGTTTTAATGGTCTTCATGGCAGCTTTGGCACTCTCTCCATAAGCTTGTCCATAGCCAAGACCCAAATACTTAGGCCTTTCTCAACTATTATTGGCTCAACAATACCTTGTGCATGTTTGCCCAAGCCTTTTCCTTCATAGCCCATCTTGGACATTAACTTGGAACCTAGGCCTCTGGTATGTTTTTCTAAAGAACCAATATAAACATTCTTAGAGGAAATTGAAGACAAACAGGAATTATTTACCTCTTCTTCAAGTTGATACTCGACTAAGGCTTCTTTTGCAATAAAGAGCTATGTCTCCAACTCATGCATCCTTTCCAGGTTCTTATTTGAAATATGAAGTTGTCTCTCCATTTCCTGTAATTTGTCAGAAAGAAACTGCTTCTCTTCCTTCATGGAATTCAACTGCTGTCTAAGTCTGGTGCTCTTCCTTTCATCCTCATACATTTCTCTCACCATATCCATCACGGTGAACAAGTCTTGTTTCATGTCTTCATCAAAGACTCTTGTGAAGAAAGAAGAATTTGAGGACTCACTTGTAGAAGTTGTCATTATCAAAATGAACAAAAGAAATTCAAACAAGATTAACAAAGAGCTTATTCAAGCAACCTTTTGCAACAAACCTCTTGTGCTTCAAGGATTGCTTTGAGGTCCTTTGGGATAAGAAGAATGCATTCAGCCCTTCTTCCTTCTTGTCCTCTCCTAGACTTAGCTATCATCAGCTTTCACCTCTGCAAACTCACACAACAGTCAGTTTATAACAATCAAACACCTTTCAAGGCAACCAAGCATATATATTTATCTGTCAATCAAGAATTCTAATATGATACTAGCGTCATGATGCAACACCTGCTCTAGTATAACCTTCTTTGAAGGTGGGGTTAACCAACCTGATGCTTTGATATAACTAGCTCTGATACCACCTGATCTGAAATGGGGCACTAAAGGCTTCTTGTCATGCTTACAAGAACTTCTCCCACTCCAAAGCTTTTATATTCCCAAGATCTATGCTTATGATTAACAATTTGTGGAATAAATAACTTGAAATAGGTGTATGATTTTAGTTTTCCTTTAAATTGCTCAATTGCTTATGTATATTTGTTTATGCTGATATTTAAACACACATAACAGTAAATAAAGCAGCAAATCAGAAAGCACATAAGACAACAATATAATTAGGAGTTCACCCTAATATCTTGGGCAACGTCTCCATGAGCTCTAGTCAACTCAACTAGGTTCTTTGGGATTATGGTAATGCTTCTTTTACAAGTTCCACACTCAACTCAATTGGTTTACAACTGAACCTATGGGTTTAGAATACCATCTTATCCTGCTGGCTGTCCATACCTTGCAGACAGATCTAGGCTTCTATGGACTAGATTCCTTCAATCAATGCTCCGGGCTATCTGGAGCTCCTGACTTGCACCAACTCCCTCATAATTCTTTTACTGTCTCTGGAATTCCTTCTTCTATCTTTAGCACACATCAGACACTAGCAATAGCTTGATCATTTCAATCTCTTTGCTGTTTTGACTTCATTACAACTTCATGGCTTGTAGAAGTCCATTTGAGCTCTCTGGCTCTGTGGCTCTGCCTCCAACCTCTAGTGGCTATGCCTCTATCAGTGCTCTGGCTTTGCCTTCCAACCTCTGGTGGCTATGTCGAGTTTCTCTGAGCTTCTTCTTCACTCGACAGTCTGACTCCTCTGGCATCTGTGCATCCCCGTTAACTGTGCTTTCTGTGTGTTTATAACACATTTGTTTACAGTCACCTCAAGCATGGAAAACATACCATTTCATCAAAAGAGTTAGTTCACAATTGAAATGAATCGGCGGGCACGGGCAACCTGGTCGTTTGGCCTTCCTCTTCCTTAATTCTGAAAATAGCCACATAACGGAAATACACAGGCAAACATTCAAAAAACACATCATGAGCCTTTAACCTGGACTTCAAATAATATATAGCCACATTTACAAACCCTCTCGGGTCTGTCCTTTTATCGCTTATCGAAAATCGCATTACGTAGGCCAAAACCCGAACAAAACATGAATTAGCCAATATATGGGAATTACAAAGAAATCCATAGTTTGAATGCTAAACCAGATTTCAAATAGAATCCAATCATGCTTATAATCCCATCGGGTCTGCACATATCGCAATATCAATCGCATTGCGTAACGCTTAAAAACCCAATACATGGAAATACAAAGAAATACATTGAAAATCCGAAAATCTGGATTTCAAATATTATTAAATCGCGTCCATAACCTTATCAGGTCTGCACCTTGATCGCAAATCGCATGTCGCATAGGCCCCGCTCCTTTGTATTGTGGCACCCCGATTCACCGATCGCTGATCGCCGATCAACGCTATCGACACATCGCACATTAGCGCTATTGCATATCGGCGAGTCACATGGTCATGGGTCTTGGTCCTTCAACCTTCCCGATTAGTGATCACCAATTTAATCACAACCGTTGATTTGCCTTTTAATCCAACGGTTTGCACTGAACTCAAAACTGCAAATAGTCCGCTCAATCTCCGCCATTGATCCTGCGATCTCTAATCCAACGGTTGACAACCGTTTCAGGTGGCCCACTTGCACGGAGATTACCCACCCGAAAAAGCGGTTTTATCTCTCCTGTTGCATGCTACCTATTGGCCAATATATGGAATTGGGTTCAACCCTTCCAATACCATTTACTGCCTGGAGCCTGCTTGAAATACCGTTTACTGCCTTCCTCTTGGAACTCAAAAGGTTTTAGCTCGATATCTATAATTTATTTGGATCCGCCTGGCCACTACTTCCCACATGCTTTATCTGAATTTCAATGTAAAATGCACTTTATAAAGGTTTAGCACTTAACAAAAGTTTTTAGCGCATAAGGATAATATTAACCCTTAGGCCAAATTTAATAAGAAATGCCTCCTTTTCTATGGACATTGGCAAATCTTCTTTTACAATAACTCCTTTGTTCGGAGAACGTTTTGGCCCATTCAAATTGCGTTGGATTTAGAATGAAACAATCTATGAAATGAGACTATTTTCCAAATGAAACAATCTGTGAGGAATATAGAAATCAAACCTACTAAGTTAATCAAGTGCCAAGGTTTAACCAAGCTCATGGCTGAATCGAACTGTCAGGCAATGGATATAAACTTTATTGCAGCAATAGATAATGAAGAGGAGATGGAAACTCCACTAATCAGCTAGGCCTTTATTGAATCACCTTAGTATGCTGATATTACTTATGTTTTACAAAACTTACAAGCTCCTCTTGAATTATATATGACTAAAAGCAGGTTTTTAAAGATGAAATCCTTGAAATTTTGTATATTAGACAATGCTCTGCTTTGGAGAGATCATGAAGGTATTCTTCTTAATTTCTTATTAAAAGATGAATATGACAAAGTTTTTCAAGAGTTTCATGCAGGTGACTGTGGAGGACACCTTTAATGGAAGACCACTGCAGATAAAATACTTAGAGATGGTTTCTACTGGCCTACATTGTTAACTGATGTCAAAAAATATGTGACCTCCTGTCACAAATGTCAAATCTTTTAGAGGAAGAAAAAGCTTTTACCTTTACCCCTCAAGCCAATATCTACAGAAATACCTTTTCAACAATGGGGTTTAGAATTCATTGGTGAAATTCACCCATCCTCCTCTGCCTAGCACTAATGGATCCTCACAGCTACAGACTACTTCAAAAAATGGATAGAGGCCATACCTTCATGGCAAGCCACCGACACTGTTATCATAACCTTTCTCGAAACCAATATTCTATCAAGATTTGGATGTACAACTAAGCTCATTACTGATAATGCAGTAGCCTTTAAATCCAAAAGAATGATAGATTTCTGTAATAAGTATCATATCACCCTAGGCCATTCTATAGCCTATTACCCTTAAGGAAATGGACTGGCAGAATCTTAAAACAAAATCCTGGTAAACATCATCAAGAAGTTACTAGAGGACAATAAGAAAACTTGGAACAAAAAGCTAGTAAATGCCTTATGGGCAGATAGATTGACTACTAAGAAATCAATCAATACTTCTCCCTATCAACTAGTTTATGGGATAAAAGTTGTCTTTCCATCCTCTTTGGGAGTACCACTAATGAAGATACTTCAAGAATTGTAGGTTGAACCAAATAACATCCATAGAAGAATCAATCAAACTATTCATCTACAACAAACCAGAGAAGATGTCTATATTAGGTCTCAAGTTGTGCAGGAAAGGGTTAAAAAGATTTTTGATAAGAGAACCAAGGTTGAAGATTTCTACCTTGGTGACAAGGTGCTTAAGTGGGATTCAAGGAGGGAAGATAAAGGAAAACATGGGAAATTTGATTTCCTATGGAAGGGTCCTTATGTCATTTATGCTTTTAGAGGAAATAATGCTTTCTTCCTGAGAGAAATTGATGGTACAGAAGCAGAAGGTGGGCCAGTGAATGGTCGAATGCTAAAACACTACTTTGAACCTAGTTATTAATTTTCATTTCCCACATATTATATTTTCAAAAGTCTATTTTGGATTGGATGGTGATTTTTGAGGTTGAAGCCTGAAGAGAAGGCCCTGAGCTTTGAAAGATTCACTGTCATAAGTATCAATAATGCAGATGCATAAAAGAACACTTTACAAGGTAACATCAACAAGAATTCAAAGGCAACTGATATTAAAAGTTCTTGACATTTCGCTAGAAAATGTCATCCCCAAGTGGAGACACTGTTAGGTTCCTATACCAATAGGAGTCATAATTTTGAATGACTAAGGTTAAACCTTGTAATATTGTACACACCCTTGCTTTCTGCAAATGTTTTCCTTATTAAAAAAAAAATGTAAAGAGGGTATGTCCTAAAAGAGAAATCAAAGGACAAAAAAGAATAAGAAAAGTTAAAAAAAATGAAAATATATGAACCCCAAAAACAAAAGAGACCATGAAAGTGTGCAAGTCAAAATGCCACTACTATTTACTTTTATGCATAATAAAGATTGTGTGCAACTTGTTATTCATGCCAAAATCCATGGTAATCAAACTGTTTAATCTTGATTATACCATGCTTTGAATTTTATGTTTATAGTTAGAGAATAAAATCTGACCAAACATTTTAATCTTGGCAGATCATTAGATAGGTAGAGAAAATAAAAGGAGCTCATCAGTTTAATCTGAGCCCTTGGGTGATATAAGGTTAGAAGTAGATAGTCTACTTTGTAAAAGAAAAGGATTGATAAGGGTTTGCTAGCCTAAATGCACCCAAATAAAATGAATAAAAATGGTAGGGTAAGTAGAAGAAAGGTTGCAGAAATATCAAGTGATTACACAAAAGCACTTATGTCATGTTTAAATGCATCTTTCAAATGTGCATAAGCAATAAACAAAGCAAGGAAAATGGTTTACAACTTGGTTTATTTAACATCCCCTCAGTCATTTCACCCCTCTACTTACTAATTTCCCATAAATAAGTTCTAAGTACTTAAAACCTTTAAGTCAAAGAGGCTCAGAGCATTTCTCTGACTTTTGGAGGGACCAGACCCTCGACTTAATGAATTATGGACACAAGTGCTCGAATCTCCTTCATAAAATCCATTCCCCCTTCATTTCCCTAATAAAACCCCCTTTTCCTATGGTTAAACTCTTTTGCCTAGGAAAAGCAAAACAACTCCATGTAAATCCCTTTTCACCCAAAAACCCACAAAAAACCTTTTATCCTAAGTATTGAGCATATGCACGCAAACATTACATGTTACATTATGCTTAAGGAATATTAACCACCCCGCTCATTCATTTCATATTAATTTCTAATTTTATTGTATAAATCCCCTATAATTACCTTTTTCCCGTATATTAATTAAACCCCTAAATTAAATATCCCAACCCTTAGTTTTAATAAAAACTATATAAATTACCCATATCCCAATACAACCTTACTTAGTTTACCTAATCCCGATAAACCTAAGTTAATCCTGTCATTAACCTCACCCGATTCCCTAATCGCGTGATTGAAGCCTCGCCTGATCACTTAACCCAGGATCAATTCCTAAATTAATCCCAAACCGTTGTGATTAAAACCCCTAGCCCCCCCTTCAACTCTCGTTCATTTCCTCCGCGCATCTTCTCCGCCTGACTACCGTCAGATCACAAGCGTCCAAAATCTAATGGCCTACAGCCATATCGGCCGAACCTGATTGCTGACCTTTACTCGCCTGATAAGGTGGTTTTTACTGACCCCCCGAATTCTACATGTCGAGCTCTAAAGCACATCGGGTGACCTCTCCTAAAAACCATCCACGCCACAAAAGTGGTGCGATCACCCTCCAATACCGTTTTCTCTCTTAACCGAAAAACTGGCAACTGTTCATTCATAAATGAACTCGCCAAAAATAATTATTTTTCTATAAAAAGCCGCGAAGCCCTCTTTTCGCCCTTTTCACTTATTTTCTCTATAAACTCTGGAAACTGTTGGGACTCTTGCAAACGCCGAACTTGCCGCAAACCTAGAAGACATTGCAGACAACCCAACTCACCTCCCAGTCCATGCTAGAACCATACAAACCTCTGCAACTACCGTGAACTATCAACTTGAAGCCAATTCACTCAATTCTGTTGGGTTGTGTTATATTCTTTCCATGACTAGCCCACGTAGTTAACCGGGGGGTTAGAGGGGGGGCAAAGCCCCCCTTCATTGCGCCGATTGCGCAGCGGGGGGGTCACAGGGGGTTTGAGGGGTGTAGGTAACCCCACTCTATGGGGTCTGGGGCAGCACCTCGGAAAATTTTGGTTTTGGAACCTATGTTAGGTTGGGTGGACCCACCTATGGTTTTGTGCATGATTTTCGCACATGTTTTTGGACGCGATGGTTTTCGGTCCATGGTTTTGGACGCGATGGTTTTCGGTCCGTTGTATTGGATTCTTCGACATGTATAAATATGTATTGTAACATTGAAAGGAACATAATGAAAAATCAAGTTGGTAGTCCTCGTTTTGGGATCCAGGGGAAAATCTTTGTATATATGTGTTTTATGTGTTATGCTCTGGCGTTGTTTATTTTATGTGTTCTAGAATTCATATGCAGGTAATTTCTATACGGGGTTAAAACCTACAAATTTTAGGTATTCCACCATAGAACACCACTCCCTGTTCAAATTGGGAAACGTTTAGCCTTTCAAGTATTTGCATTAAGTAAAATTAATTGAAAAATACCCTAAATTTGAAAACCTGTGACCAAACCCTCTGAAAATTTCCAATTTCTGTTCAAAATCTCTGAATAAACCACCAGTGCCTAATTCAAATCCACAAGAACTGAATAAATGGCCACCTCTGTCTCCATGGACGTCCGACCTGTGACAACTCCACATTTAGACCTGGACCACCTTCCCCTGGCTGACAGAGGCTTCCAAATTAAGGATACAAGTGCCTCAGAGATCCTGCTCAAAATTCATTGCTTGAGCAAAGAGATATACCTAAACCATTCATATAATATTGGCCTTTGGGAGTCCAATTTCACAGGTATCAGTTCCCCCAAGAACATATCTTTCCAGAAATTGTCCACATGTGCCATGCATGCTATGTCCCTAGCCATAGAGCCATCATGTCTCATGACCAAAAGGTTTTGTTTACTATTATAGTTGAATCCATCAATGAAATGCTACATTTCCAACCAACACCAAACCTAACCCATCTCTCAATTGGAGATCTGATAGACCAGTACACCAAGTTAAGTCCATCAAGATTGGCCCAGTTACTCCAAACTTTCATTACAGAAGAAAAAGACGTTCCTAAAGATCCCCCTCCATATATGTAAGCTATTTTCTCTACAAGGGGCAAGCATATTGTGACCATGATATCATGTATTTTGGGCTACACTACAAGTGAATACATTGATGAGCTTATACTTGCCTTCATGTCCATTTACACCCCAAGACAGCCTCCTGCAACCATGTATGATTATGCCCAATTTATAGCTGATAGAATGCATGAGCAGTTTACTAGAATGAGAAATGAGAGAGTATTCAAATACTCATCTATATTATATCACCTATTTTTGTATTATCAGCTAGATAGGTTTCCTTTCACTCTCCAGAAGCTTGATACCAAAGGCCAGCCCAGGTCTGTCATTTTTTGGACCCCACTATTCCACAAATTTGGATCACCATACACCTATTCAGATTTCATAGATTATTTTGTTCATCCCGTCATGACTATGCTGATAGGAAATCTTCCGCCTAGGATAAGTCCAGAGATAAAAAGATTCCTCTCGCTGTCCAAGCAAAACAAAGTGGGAGATTGGTATCTTTACCAAAACCACAAAGAGATAAGGATTTATGGGTGCCAGATTGCACCACATAAACTACCCAAATACCTCCCCATGAGGTTATTTTCTTTGGAATATTATAGGAAAATAATGAACTCAGATTAAGTCAATTTCATTTCGGCTAAGAAGAAAGCCTAGTTTAGAGTCAAAAATCAATTGGGCCCTTTCATTTGTAATTCTAATGAAGTAGGGGAGGAGGCAGATCACATTTTGCAAGAAATGAAATTCCAAAAAAAGTTTCATATGGAGATATGACCCTCAAGGATTCATGACCAGACTTAGGCAAAAGGTGAAATTGGGGCCTTACATTAATCACCCCATACCTGAGATAGAAGCATATGCCAATCAATCTGAGTGGTTGGAGAACACTCTTATAGATAGAGATAGTACAAAGGTAGACATTGAAAATACCTTGATTGATTTAGAGAAGCAGCTTGATGAGAGCTCATTTCTACATGTCCCTGAATAGAAAGAAGCCATCATGAGTACCCCTCTTATCATGCAGACTCCCAAAAATGAAAAAGAAATCCCAAAGGAAACAGAGAGGGAGCTTCCACTTCAGGCATGGATACATATAATGTGCAGTGTCAAACTTGTCATAGCAAGAGGCAAAGGCTCAATCCTGTTTTTGAACAGGAAGATACAGAAGGATCAACATAGGTGACACACACAGAAGGAGACAGAAGTGGGGCCACAAATCCATCTAGATATGTACAAGAGCCATCCACATCACAAACTCAGTTGTTGGAAAGGGAGCTGAGTGTGGAAGTAGCTTCATTTAGTATACTTGTTGACAAGGACAAAGACATAAAGGACAGGTATAAAGACATTAAAATGAGGAATGAGAAGCTCAAAGCTTAGACATATGCTCAATATCTGAAAATCACTCCCACTAATCAAACAAGGCTGATGTTAGCTTTTGACATCAAGGAGGGAAAGCTTCAAATGTCCTTTATGAAACCTACAACACAATAGCCCAAGACATCGTTATACTTCAAGAGGGTTGAATTTGAAGTATTAGCAAGGGATATTCATCCCATAGACCAAATAGAACTGCATAAATGGGCTAGAGAGATGATATACTCCACCCTTACAGGTAAGGCCATAGCTGCCCATCAACTACAGAATTCATTGAATAATATCTCAACACAGTTTCAGTTGGAGAAGGCCTCCTCACAAGCCAAGGATAATAGGATTAAGTCTTTGGAAGACTTAGTTATTGAGTTGGGACATAATCCGAAAGATATTAAAGCTATGGAGTAGCTCATAAAGAAGAAAAATGATGATATTTCTGCACTTAAGAAGCAATTAAAAATACCCCAACTGCAACATCCTCAAACACTTGAAGTTTTGGAGACCCAACACAAGCATGAGGAGTTGATGGACTTCGTCCTACAACTCAATGATCAACTAAGGGAGAAAGAGAAAGAATTGTATAACTTGATCCAATTAAAACAAACTGACATAGTCACAACTTCCACAAATGTCATCCTTACAGTATCTACAATAGTCCCTTCCACACTAGCAGCTTCACTAGCACCTACATCTCCACCTGCCACAACATTACCAGTCACAATAGAGTCTACATCAATAGAAGGTACATCAAGAGAAGAGGAAAACAACTTAATCAGATCCATGAATGAAATGTCTATTCAGGGTACATAAATGAACAAACTAAGAGAAAAGGTGGCAAGTTTAGAAACTGACTACAAACTTGCCCGAATTATGCAAAAGGAAGAGGCACAAAAGGCCAGTAAAGTGAGTGAAAGAGCCTAAGTTATGGAGAAAGACCTAACATTGGAGAAACCCCTTGGACAAGCCAAGGAACTGTTATGGGCCAATATCATTGACTCCATCAAGGATATTTGGCCATCTATTTAAGTTATTTTTGAGCAGATAGAATTGATAAAGATAGCTACAAAATCTATCCAAAAAGTCAAGGAGGAATTGGGAGACATGCCTGAGGATGCCAATAGGCTCATCCAATTCCTTAATATCAAAAACATGTATGATCTTCATGAGCTGGATATAGAAGACAAAAATGAAACCATTTTGGAAATAAGGAAGGTCCTCTCCAAGAGAAACTTAATGTTAAACTTGGAAGAAAAGTGCCAGAACATGCAGGTAGCCATTGATATATTCATGGATAAGTTCCAAATTTTGAGGGAGAAAGGATTGCATAGTCCATTGGTCATTAATGACAAACTAATAACACAACAGGACTGTGATAATAGACTTAGACAGTTGGCAAAAGAACAAACTAGCACTTCAGCAATAAAAGCACTGCCAACAGGCAAAGTTTTGTATAATACATTTGAGAACTTGTTTTTTCTCGAGCATGAGATAAAACACTTGTTCATCACCAAGCCCAATTTTTCCAAGTATACCAAGGCTGGCGAGATATATAGGCAGATGATGAATGTCAAATTACTTGATGCTAAATGATGGGAAAAGATGACTGATTGACAATAAGAAATTTATAGTAAAAAGGTTACTATTCAATAAAAGTAGCACAACGAGGTAAACATATGAAAATAGGTCAACATGGTTAAAGAGTATCAGTGTCAAAGAGTATCAGGTGAAAGAAAAAAGTTAAAGAATATCCAGCGTAAAAGACCACAATAGTAATCCAACATCAAGGGCTTAAAACCAACCATAAAAGCCAACAACACCACAATAAAAGGGATAGCATGAAACAATTCAATAGTTGTCTCTATCTTCTTGCAAGAAGATATTTTGTATTCACTAGATTAAATCTCAAGTTAGTTTGAGATATTTTATAATAAAATTTTGTATAAATACTTCACAATTCAAAGTATGTAGGGTGGATTCTTAGACATTTCTATAGACTTCTTGATCAAAAGATTGTAAGCTATTGTATCACCAACTGGACCAGCAAGCTAGATTGATGAATAAAGATAAGATATTTCATAGGGTTCATGTGTAGAGTGAAGTGAAGACAAGTATTTTCTCATGTTGTTTTTATCTTTTTGAAATTTTTTCCATAATTTTTAATGTTTATCTAAATCTGAAAGCTATAACATGGAATGATATCTCAGAATTTGCTTAATTGCACCTTGTTTTAACTGTTACGCATTTAAATGTTTTCTATTGATTATCTAAGTTAAGGAATTATTAATTGCTCCTTATTTTAGGTTGTTTCTCTGTAATCTATAGAAAAGGATTCTTAATTTCCCTTTGTTTCTGATTATCATATGTTCCTCATCTTAATCCCGGTCTGAGAACTCTTAATTGCTCTCTCACCCTGGTTAGGACCTTTCCACCCCTCTGCCCTAAATACCTGCACTGTACTCTGCTAGCTTACCCTTTGAACACTCACTTTAGTGAGTTAATTCCAGTTTTGCTGCCCTTCTGTTGACTCCATAGCCCATTGGTCTAAAGACATCATTCTATCCATCTATTTCAAGGATTCCACAATCCAATCTTCAACACAAAAAAAAACCCCATGAACCTTCAGAACTAGCCTAAAATCCCAGCAAATAAAGCTAAATCATATAGAGAGAGTCCTCTACGAGCCATAGGTTGGCTAGAACCTATGCTTAAAAGTTGGTTTGTGGTTACCTCGGTCTTTTCCCTCTTCTAAAAACTTCTAGGTAAATGTTCTGAGTGATAATATATTTCTCAAGAAAATGAACAAAGTCAATGATTTGTTGTAGTTATTACGCAATCTAAAGTCATCCAATGTTCATAACAATGTCCAAGTTAACAAGGACACACTCTTTGACATCCAAATATATTTGCAAAATGTTAAAAGAAAAATTGAATTCTTAGAGCTAGAGTGCTAGCTTCAGCGAGAAGAACTGCAAAAGAAGACTTTTGAACCTATTCTTGTTCAGAATAACAGTTTGTTTGAGCCTGATCATCAGTCAGAAAATGATCAAAGTAATGCAGTGGTTTCAAAAGAAAATTTGGATGCAACTGAAATTTCTTATGAGAAGCTTGTTATTCCCAAAAATTTCATAAGACCATGGAAAGATACTACACAAAATAAACATAGAACTAGTGTAGGTTACAACAAGGATATTATGGATATATTTTTTCACATT
This sequence comes from Pinus tabuliformis, assembly GCA_031772625.1. Lineage (NCBI taxonomy): Eukaryota > Viridiplantae > Streptophyta > Pinopsida > Pinales > Pinaceae > Pinus > Pinus tabuliformis. The sequence continues at coordinate 79,846,401 of CM062810.1, read as the reverse complement.
CCAGATTTTTCTAAACCTATACATTTTAATGGCAGAAGTGTCCTCAGACATGTAATTTTATTAATCAGAAAACAATTACATAATTGATTTGCAAGAGTTTACACCCGAACAACCAAACACTCTTGCAATGAGCTATTTATAAGCTCCATGTCCTAACTACCTCTAATTATGGATCACTTATTAAATAACAAGTGTCCATTTACATTAAATGCTATTCAAACCAACTAGCTAACTAATCTCCTAAAATAGAGCCTAAGATACAACACATTTGGAGAGTCATATCTTGTTACAACAATATACTAATTTCTAATTGTCTCCATTAATTAATCATTCTAGAATAATAATTATTAATTTAATTTCTTAAATTAATAATTATTTTATTTCAATTTTATAACCTATGATAATAAATTATTTTTGGATCATCTAACATTCCCCCTATGATCCAAAGATACATTACAACAGATACCAAGTTCATCCCTGAACTTAGTGAATTTTATTCTGCCAAGCGGTTTCGTGAAAATGTCGGAGATCTGATCTTCGGAAGGACAATAAACTGGCTTGAGGACATCTTTGGCAATGAGAGATCTGATATGATGATACTTGGTGTCCACATGCTTTGTCTTTGAATGAAAAACTGGGTTCTTGGCAAGTTCGATGGCTGACTGGCTGTCAATGAAGAATGATGTAGCTTCTACCTGAGAAATGCCCAAGTCCTGCAAAATTCTGCGCAACCAAACAATTTCACATGCTGCTTCCCATGCTGAAATGTACTCTGCTTCTGCTGAAGAAGTGGCCACTGTAGCTTGTTTTTTACAACTCCAAGATACTGCTGCTGACCCCATATTCATTAAATAACTTGATGTTGATGCTCGATCATCAATACTCCCAGCAAAGTCGGCATCAGAATATCCACAAAGTACAAAATTTTTAGTCTTTGTGTAAAGAAGACCAAAATCTTTTGTTCCTTGGATATATCGAAGAACTCTTTTGGCTGCATTCCAGTGGCTGTCTCGTGGTTCCTGCATAAAACGTGAAAGAATACTGACTGCATAAGAGAGATCAGGACGAGTATTTGTCAAATAAATCAAGCTGCCAATCAACTGTCTGTAAGTTGTACTGTCCACCTTTTCCCCCCCTTCAAATTTTGAAAGTTTCAAGTTTTGCTCCATGGGGGTGAGAACGGGCTTGCAATCTTGCATGCCAAATCACTGAAGAACCTCTGCGGCATACTTACTCTGAGAAATGAAAATATGATGTGGACGTTGGAAGACTTCAACTCCAAGATAGTAGTGAAGTAATCCCAAATCTGTCATCTTAAAACCTGCATGTAACTCCTTTTTCACCTGTGCAATATGATCATCATGATTGCCAGTGATGATCAAATCATCTACATACATAACAAGAATTACCAAATATTTTCCCTGTTGTCGCACATACAAAGTATCATGAGATTCACTTCGTTGAAAACCAACTTTCTTAAGGTATTCATCCATCTTTGCATACCAAGCTCGGGGAGCTTGTTTTAACCCATATAAAGCCTTGATCAATTTGCAGACTTTATGTTCTTGTCCTTCAACTTCAAAACCTGGTGGTTGGGTCATATACACTTCCTCCTGTAAATCCCCGTGGAGAAAAGCACTTTTCACATCCATTTGATGAACTTTCCATCCTTTTTGAGCAGCCAATGCAAGTGTTAATTGGATGGTGTTCCATTTAGCTGTAGGAGAAAAAGTTTCTTCATAATCAATGCCTTCCTGCTGTGAAAAACCTTTTGCGACAAGTTGTGCTTTATACTTGTCAAGTTCACCCTTCTGATTATACTTAATTCTGTAAACCCATTTACAGCCTATGGGTTTAACATTTGCTGGACAATCAACAAGTTTCCAAGTGTCGTTATCAATTACTGCTTGATATTATTCAACCATAGCCTGTTGCCATTCTTTATGTTTTACTGCCTCTTTGTATGTGGAAGGTTCAGTAAAATCATTTGCTATCAAGGCAAAATTGCCTTCACTTCTATGTGCCCTTCTGGTGCCAGTTTTATTCTGTTCATCAAGCTTTACATCTTTCAAAAGTTGAACTGCCCATTTCGGAAGTTGGTGCTCACTTGTTTGCGCTTCTGTAAAGTCCCCATCATTGTAAAGAGGATTAATATAAATTGATGTTCGTCGTTCAGGTGAAGAATGTGGAGAATCACTGTCAGAAGAATTGCTGCTGCTTGGAGATGCGGATGAACTGCTAGAAGACCCAGATGATGTTGTTGATGTAGATGGACTGGATGACTCATCTTCAGAGGAAGGAAAATCAAGTTCATACCAATTTGGTGAAGTTGGTTGACTTTGCATTTTTCCATTTCTTTTACTTCCTTTAGTTTCTAACTTGTGAAGAAGATTTTCAATTTCTTCAGCACTCTTACTCTCTGTTTCATAAAAAATGACATCCCTGCTCACAATGAATTTTCCATTGGTCAAAAGATGATACCCTTTCTTCTCATCAGAATAGCCAATCATTGTGCATTTTAAACTTCTCGATTCAAGCTTAGTTCATTTTTCTTTCGGAACTAAGGCATAACACACTGACCCAAAACTCTAAGATGTTTAACTCGAGGTTTGAAACCAAACCAAGCTTCATAAGGTGTGATTCCATCTAAAGAAGAAGTTGGAGATCTGTTTCTTAAGTAGACAGCTGTATGGATTGCTTCTGCCCAATATGTTGGACTTAACCTCTTGAATTTTAACATGGATCTCGCCATTCCTAACGAAGTGTGATTCATTCTTTCGACTACTCCATTTTGCTGTGGAGTGTAAACATTAGTGAGATGTCATCTTATGCCATTTTCACTGCAATAAGTTTTGAATTCATTTGAAGTGAATTCTCCCCCATTATCTGTCCGGAGAGTACCTATCTTTTGTCTGACTTCATTTTCAACAAGTTGGCGAAAAATTTTAAACTTATCAAATGCTTCTGACTTGTTCTTCAAGAAGTAGCCCAAGTCATTCTGCTGAAATCATCAATGAATAGTAAGAAATATTTACAACCGCCAAATGAAGTTTGTAGTGGACCACAAACATCACTGTGAACTAGTTGTAGCCACCTGTTTGCACGCCATGAACTTGTTGGAAAACTTTCGCGATTTTGTTTACCATAAATGAAAGCTTCACATTTTGCATTTTCCCTTTTGAATGTGGGAAGTCCTTCAACCATTCCTTGTTTCTGCAATTGATAAAGACTCTCAAAATTCAAATGTCCATATCTTACATGCCATAGTCTCATAGGTGAAATACCTGTAGTCACTGCCCTTGCAAAATCAGAATGCCTTGGAATAACTGTCCCTTTCATCCGTAACCGTTTTCCATCTTCATAACCTGTCATAACTGTTTTCAAGTTCTGTTTCACTGAATTAATCTTCACTAAACCATCTTCCATAATCACCTGATGTCCTGCTTGTTGAATCGTGACTAAAGAGAGCAAATTTTTCTTGAAACTGGGTACATACCATACATTGGAAATCATTTTTTCTCCAATGTCAGGGAGAAAAACTTTTACTACTCCTTTTCCATAAGGAGTATGTTTTGTATCGTCAGCAAGAAAAATGGAATTAAGTTGGCATTCTTGAAAATTCCAGAAAAAATCACGTCGACAAGTCATGTGCTGAGTTGCCTCGAAATCCAAGATCCAGGCATCTTCATAGTCACTTCTAAGATGGGATGAAATTTGTGATTCTGGTGAGGAAGTAAAAACATATTCTGAGTTATCTTCATCTTGATCATTTGCAAATTGTGCTGAATGCTGCTGAAACTTGGGAATTTTATTAAGTGATGTTCGACAATCTTCAGCATAATGGCCAACTTTGTTACATCTTCGACACACAATTTGACTTAAGTCTCTTCCTCTTCCTGAAGATTGTCCTCTGCCTCTGCTTTGACCTCTATTTTGAGATTGTCCTCTACCTTGATTATTATATCCTTGTCCTTGAAAATTGCCTCTTCCTTGGTTGTTTCCTCTACCTTGAAAATTATTTCTTCCTCCTCTGTTAAAATTGTTGCCTCTGCTTTGGCTTCGACCTCGATTATGTGCTGTTTGATTCTGATTCCATCTGCCTCTGCCTCGAGAACTATCTGCTGATGACTTACTAGTGCTAGCCTCTGTGAGAAAAACATCTTCACCATCTTTCTTCTTCTTCCCAAAAGTTTTATCATGTTGACTCAACATTTCACAAAGCTCATCAAACTTTAATTTCTCTAATTTCCTAGTTACTTGTAGAGTCTCTAAAAAATGTGTGTAGGAAGAAGGAAGCCCAGCAATTACAATTGTGACCATAAAGCTATCATCAATTGCGGGAAAACTAGCATTAATAATTTCTTGTCTGATATTCTTAAGTCTTGAGAGATATTCAAGAACATCACCGCCTTCAGTTAATTTTTGTTGCAACAATTTTAATTGTAGATCGACTTTCTTTGATTCAGGCTGAGTATCAAAGAGGTCTTTAAAAGTTTTCAAGGCAGACCATGCATCTGTGGCATTTTCTATATGGACATACATTTCATCATTCACAGAAGATTTAATAAGAGCTAAGGCTTTAGCATTCTTGACTTCCCATTTTGCTAGTGCAGTTGCATCTGTGGGTTTATTCGGCTTAACATCTCCATCACATATTCCCTGCCATAATTCATTGTAAATGAGTGTGCTTTCGATGATAGGATGCCATGTTTTATAAGATTTGGTGCCTTCAAGTTTGTCAGAATTAGAAAACAAATTAATCAACTTAGACATTTTAGCGTTGAAGCGTCGCACCAAGAATCATAATAGAAAGGACAAGATAGTCAACACACCACGCAAAAAAACACGATCTATCGGGGCTTGGCCTTGACCCTCGAATAGTCTTCAAAACATGAGAAAATTGACTGAGCTTTGCACTTGGCTCTAGTCAATATCTCAAATTTTTACAAGGCAACTTTCAAAATTTGACTTTTACAATGGTGCTTTTGGACAATATGGTAAAAAAGAAATTACCCCCCCTCAAAGTAAAATTACTTTGAGTTACAGTGCGATGATCCCAAAAAACTTCTTAAAAACAAATTACCCAACACACCTTATCTCCCCAATTTACAAATTACAAATAAACCTCCTTATTACTCCAATTTTTTTTTTTCAAAACATCACCCTTATTACTCCATTACAAGGCCCTTTAAAAAAAAAAAAAAATACTTTAAAAAGCTCACTCATCACTCGATTACAAAGCTCACCTTATTTCTCCCAAAAAAATCACTTATTACTTCACACACAATAAATTAAAAAACACCATATCTCTCCAAAATACAAAAAAAATAACTCCTTATCTGTCTGCGTCTTCACTCTTCAATTTAACTTTTGTTTTTAACGCCATACAAAATCAGCTACTTCAAGTCGATACACCAAACAGAATATCGTTCAAATGCGCAAATAGAGAAGGGGGTCCATGGGTTGCCCAACGTGTATGAGCAATCCCCACACGGTTTGTGAATAACTCCTCCAAATTCAAGTCTGCCACATCGGCTTCTTCATAGACCGACCTGACTAACTGGTCGATCTTACCCTCCTGGCGAAACACCAAAGGGGGAGAAAATCCGGACTGGCAACTGCCATCTATGGATACATTTGTTGGGTGAGAATTAATTGAAATTCCTGCGGAGTCATAGCCTTTGTATTCGAGCCTTCTCAGGCCATTGAAGAGAACCTCAAGGATGTATCTCCTCTCCCTGCACACGCAGTAATTAAGGTGATAATCAATTGAAATTCCTGCGTATTTGTGCGTTGCAAACTTACGTTGAATTCTTCGCTCAGCAGATCATACACGAGCCGGTGGCGTTTAACGAGGCTCTGTCCTTCAAATTTTGGAGAGACAATTTTTAGATTGAAATGCGTTTCTGTGGCAGCAGTGCCCTTAAGACCTTCATGGCCTGCGTGCTGATAGGAGACATCCTCGACCTCCAATGAAGTGGGTTCCAAGATGGGCTCAAGCTTGGCACCCAATACAGCTGCACGCTTCCGCTTTTTGCATTTCTACTGTGCTTCCTTTGTAGAATTACGTGAATCACCAGTCTCTGAATCTTAGGTGCCTTGCAACTACATCCAGAAAATCAACTAGATGCTGATTGTCAGCGTTAATGAATTTTGGCCAACAACGCTTTCATTATTACACATTCTTCAATGCTTTCAATATTACACTTAATAAAAAAATTCCATCCAACTTTGCATTAAATCCAGGCAGGGCGTATGTTCCAGCATCAAAAAATCATAATCAATTTGCAGATTAAAATCTGAAATCACAAAACTGGGAAATTTCATACCAATTATTCACTTGATCAAATCAAAAGAGTTTTCTAAAAACCTGTAGAGCTGGAATCTTCTCCTCAAATCCACTGCAGCATTACTGGAGCTCTGATACCACAATAATGGCAGAAGTGTCCTCAGACACGTAATTTTATTAATCAGAAAACAATTACATAATTGATTTGCAAGAGTTTACACCCGAACAACCAAACACTCTTGTGATGAGATATTTATAAGCTCCATGTCCTAACTACCTCTAATTATGGATCACTTATTAAATAACAAGTGTCCATTTACATTAAATGCTATTCAAACCAACTAGCTAACTAATCTCCTAAAATAGAGCCTAAGATACGACACATTTGGAGAGTCATATCTTGTTACAACAATATACTAATTTCTAATTGTCTCCATTAATTAATCATTCTAGAATAATAATTATTAATTTAATTTCTTAAATTAATAATTATTTTATTTCAATTTTATAACCTATGATAATAAATTATTTTTGGATCATCTAACATATTTCCGAAGTGATGGATTTCTAAACGGTGTTGTTCTATAACAAGTTGATAGATGCCAACAGTGTAACAGAGTTGGACATGTGAAAGATCAGTAATTTGATCTTCACCCATGTGAGCATTGTGGAAAGCGAAATCATCATACAAATAGTTGTTCCAGAAAGAAGACTACTACAAGAGAGAAGGTAACTTTCAGATGGATTGTGTTAGGTTCCTATACCAATAGGAGTCATAATTTTGAATGACTAAGGTTAAGCCTTGTAATATTGTACATACCTTTGCTTTCTGCAAATGTTTTCCATATTAAAAAATAAAAAAATGTAAAGAGGGTATGTCCTAAAAGAATAATCAAAGGACAAAAATAATGAAAATAGGTCAAAAAACATAAAATATATGAACCCCAAAAGACAAAAAGAGACCATGAAAGTGTGCAAGTCAAAATGCCACTACTATTTATTTTTTATGCATAATAAATGATTGTGTGCAGCTTGTTACTTATGCCACAATCCATGATAGTCAAAATGTTTAAACTTGGATATTTCATGCTTTGAATTTTATGTTCATAGGTAGTGAATAAATTTGACCAAACAGTGTAATCTTGGCAGATCATTAGATAGGTAGAATGAAGAAAAGGAGCTCATCAGTTCAATCTGATCCCTTGGAGGATATAAGGTTAGAATTAGATAGTTTATTTTGTAAAGAAAAGGAAAATATTGATAAGGGTTTGCTAGCCTAAATGCACCCAAATAAAGTGAAGAAAAAATGGTAGGATGAGTAAGTGGGTAAGTAGTAGAAAGATTGCAGAAATATCATGTTATTTGATACAAAAAAACACTTATGTCATTGTTCCAAATGCATCATTTAAATATGCATAAGTGGTAAACAAAACAAAGGCAACGGTTCACAATTTGGTTTACTTAACATCCCCTCATTCAGTTTAACCCCCATGACACTCACTAATTTCCCTTTCATAATAAAAATATTCATACCTATAGTTTTTAAGTCAAAAAGGCTCAGAGCATTTCTCTGACTTCTGGTGGGACCGGACCCTCGGCTTGATGACTTAAGAAGGAAAGGTGTTAAATTTCATCATAATTCATTCATCCCCCTCACAAAACCCCTTTTTCCCAAGGTTAAGTTCTTTTGCCTAGGAAAACCCCTTTATAAACATGTTTCATGTGCAAAAACCCACCAAATACATTTATCCTAAGTACAATACCCCTTCCACTCATTTCACCTCATATTAACTTTTTAATTAAATATATAAAAATCCCCGACAAAACCATTACCCCGTGTTATAGACATTTTTGGGCCCTACAACCCCAAGCATGAAATGTCCATAAACCAAGGGCTCCTAAGTCCCTAAAAGTGTTGTTCTAACCCCAAAAGGAACAAGGTCAACAGATTACAGCTTCTCCCAGAAGTTCTCCATGAGAAACTGCTCAGAATTGCTCAAAACAGGATCATTGCAGCTGCTCCACTGGCTAAGTGCGTTGCATCTCACCCAAATACACTGTGAGGGTGCGTTGCATTTCAAAAGTCCCTTCTGTGGGGTGCGATGGGTGAGAAATGACAAATGGCGATGTCATTCCGCGAGGTGGAGAGGCAATGGAAGCTTCCAGAATCTTCTCCTGTGACACTTGCCTCACTGAATTCGACCAAGGATGAGTAAGAGGCCATCAGTCTCCAAGTGGAAGCAAGAACTATCAGAGGGAAGACACTAATCAAATCACAAGCTGACTCATCCCCCTTACAGATATCTATATATGGATCCCTCATCCCAGAGATCCAGAGGCTGGAATTTTGCATATTGTAAGGAATTGCTGTTGGTTTCTTGAGACAAACATCAGATTGTTGGGTGATCTAAGCTTTGTTTGAGGTGAAGAGCGGCTTCTTTGCTGGGAGGTTGATGCTGGGTCAAAACAACTGGTTGTAACTCCTCTTGGCTCTTTTCTTGTTTATCAATAAAAGCTATTTGAGTTTTCCTCCATGCTTTTGTATCATTGATGCTTGTTACATTTGTATGGTCAATTTACATCTGATCCTAGATTGTTTATGATTATAGATCCATGTCTTTGTATAGTGCTATGCTTCTGTGATCTTACAGGCACTTTGTGAAGCTGGGTGCGCAAGGGAGCAGGTAGCTGAGGACTATCAAAGAAGAGAGGGATCAAATCAGGAGATTAGCGCAAGACAGAGGTTGGTCTTTCTGTTCCTCTCTATCTATAATTCATAAAGGAAAAACAAAAGTAGATTTTCTCTGTTTGTTTCTAAGGCAGCTGTCACACCTTAGTGGGATAGAGCAGTTCTATATAGACACTTTTCCCTGTAACAAAATGGCGACTTCGCTGGGGAGCTAATTAGTTTGTTTGTTTATCACTCTTTGTTGTTTGTTTCATAAACTTACAAGTAGCATTTGAACTGCATTTGCCATAACAAATGCAAAGTAGACAACTGCTACTTCAATCCATCTACTGGGTCTGTTTATGATTTAAAAAACTGATTCACAAACTATTTGATTGCCCTTGTGATAACTTTTAGATCCTCCTTAGATCTACCCCTGATTGTTGCATTACTGATTGCTTTTTTTGCTCGGCCAAAACCCACGAACTGAACTGCAAACTGTGACCCGGAACCCGAACAGAGTCTCGTTTCTGGCCCAGCGCAGGTACTGTTCAGAGATTCTGAATTTCAGCGCACTTCCCGAGTGGACAACCTGTGCTGCATTTCAGATTCTCTGTGTTACAGGTGCGCTGATCAGACTAACTCTGTGCAGTTGTGGCTTCTGGGGTTCATTCTTTCCAGTTCTATTCTTGAATTTTGCTGCCTGTGATTAGTATATGTCTGTTTGAAACCCCTTTTCCTTGCTGTTATTCCGCCTCCTTTGTACAAAAGAACTGTAGATGTTTTTGTGTGTTTGTTGAGTCATTTACAGTTCTCCTTTGCAAAAGTAGCGTAATCGTGCTATCGTCCTTTGATTTGAAACTGTCGCAAGTGTCGATTTCAATCGTAGGAAAGAGTTTAATTCCTGTTGATGGTCGATTATCTTGTTACTATTGCTTTTGGTTTGAATTTGAAATTTTCTAGTGTCAAGAACAAGTATTCATTTCAAAATCGTAAGGTGTTGTGATCGTCTCCATTTTTTGATTTCGAAAAGGAACTTGTTGATATTTGTCGCTTGAAAAGAAATTCAGATTTGTGCATCAATTTTTTTTTTAGCATTCATACACTAAGAAAGTCGAAAAACAAATACATGCATGTGCATTTGCATACAGACAGTCTGATTGGCTTGATTTAGGAAAGTGCATTTAGAGTGTGCTCTTTGCTCTTTGTGAAAAGATTCTGTCTTTCTTTTCCCTAGTAGCTAGGATTTTCATTGCATAAAGGAGATAAAAAGTTTGTTTATCATCTTAGATTGCATTTTAGGAATTACATCTACATCTCGTGATGAAATCGAAAGGAAAACTTCATAAACAAGATCAACTTAAAATAAATTCAATGAATCTAACAACGCTTTGGAACTTAACGCACAACATTTAGAAGTCTAGGCTAGAGACACATTCCGGCGTCGTAAAGCCTGGTAACTGCTGTTCTCACCGATGGTTGGGTGATTCCTCCACTTTGAGACGATAAGTGCCAGTACGGACTTGTGCTCCCACGTATCGTCGAGTATATTTTGGGAGACCCCAATAGGCTTAATCCTTTATCCATAGGAACCCGTGTCTGCCGCCCTATCGATCGCAATGCACTAAACACAACATTCGGGAAGATTGACTGTCGTACCGTAAAAAGTATTCTGCAGTTTTGCGATTGGTTTGGTAATCCCTCTACCTAGATTTCCAGAGCAGTCCCTTTCATTCCTTTTCAGACTCCTTAACGGAAAAGGTCCATCTAAACACTTGTCACTTCAGGCTCATTAAAAATCGAAGGAGACTAGAGTCACCTTTTGTTTTTTCTCGACTCTTAAAAATTGAAAAAACAAGTTGTGTCAAAGCGTCTAAAATTTATTTTAAACGGAATATTCATTACCCTTTCCTACGTTGATCTTGGGCTGAGAAAATCGAATCCACCAACCAAGGAATTCCCCTTGGAGGAAATCCTAGTCCCTTCTCCTCTTGGGGAGATGTTGGTGCACCCCATATGGCCACATTTTCACTTCCAGGACTGACAATTGGTTTGCCTATATGGCTCTTCTCAACCTCTGTCATTCAGAACACCACAATTCCTGAATAATCGAATCAACAACTAGACGAGTCCAGAGTTACCCACCAACCTTCTACTTCCTCTAATTCTTCCTCTCCTCCTTCCTCTTCGCTTGATGGGGCTGGTAAAGCCAAAAGTCAAGTACCTAAGGAGAAGAAAGAAAATAAGAAGAAAGAGAAGAAGAAGAAGGAGCCAAAAGCGAATGGGGGAAAACGAGTGTCGTTTAGCGAAAATTCACACACTGCACCGACCAGGCCTAAATCGCCATGTGTCATTTGCAAAGGAGACCACTATCACAGAGATTGTCCTTGCATCCCTCGGATCTTAAGGGACTGGTCTCCTCGTTTGCACAACCCGGTGTCGTCAACCTCTGATGATCATGTTGAAAACACACCGTTGACTAGTGAAAGTGAAGCCCCAAGACAAAAAGGAAAATATAGATTTCTTTGTAAACCGTGCGAAGGCGATCATGCCGTCCATCGTTGTCCCTTCTTAGACGAGGCTAAAAGAGTTTTGGACGATCGTCCGGTTTCACCGTTACGACTTCCTCTTGGATATAAAAACTCTTGCCAAGTCTGTCACTAGTTGAAAATCTGGCTAGCCCGTTCAGGTGGTCGGCTGAAGCATCTATCATTGAAGAAAAACCATCTGAACCCATACCAGACGAAAGTCAAAAGGTCGAGGTGGCAGTTGACCCGGTCTTGCCTGCAGAGGTTCCATCTTCAGATGATACAATCACTGAAAAGAACAAGGATGACACCGTCCAAATTCTTTTCATAAGCACAGACTCCAACGAACATGGGGGCAATTTACCCGTTCCTTTACCGCAGGAAGGAAGTTCGTTAGAGTCGTACTCGGTTGTCTATTCGTTCCCACCTCCAAGCAACCTAGTTGTCTCCTTCGACTGGAATCAACTAGGCAGACCCCGTTTACCAGCTAGTATACCATTCCGAATCATTTTTCAAATATATAGAATGGTTATGGCTGGTACCATCATAGATGAGGGGGCTTCTATGAGTATCCTTTCCTCAACTGCTTGGAAAGCGCTTGGTTCGCCATCGCTTTTGCCTGAGATGAGAAATCTAACAGGCTTCGATAAAGGAACCAGTTGACCGTTAGGGATCCTTCCCAATGTGCCCATAACATTGAGAGGGAAAACCGTTCACATGAACGTGATGGTAGTTCAAGGACCCCTGGATTACAATCTACTCCTTGGACGAGACTATATTTATTGCATGGGAGAAATTGTCTCCTCACTCTTTAGAGTAATGTGTTTTCCACACGAAGGAAGAGTGGTCAAGCTCGTAGACCAGCTTTCATTTCCCGGATCATACAGAGCAAATAGTCATATACCATCCCTGAATGGTCTTTTCACGCAAGAAATGTCTCAATCTCCAGTCTGTCCACCCGATGAGCGCGAGTGATTCGGGGGATATGACTGAAACCCAGGGGGCATGCACCCTGGTCTGCTTCGGCAGGAAAACTTCGGGTATAGGGTAGGTTTATGCGAGAAAATATGACTTGTCTATACTCCCGTCCGTGATTGGAAGAGGGGGTTATTCTAGAACAAGATTCTCTTGTCAAAGTTACGTGAGTGGAGTAATTTCCTCCACTCACCTTTGTCTATTTCGATAGACATCGCCGAAGAAGTGTTTTGTTTGCGCTGTGAATAGAGCAATCTTTGGGTAGCCTGAAAGAGGTATACCTTTCCTGATAAAACAAATGTTTTGTTAGCTCGAATAAAAGGTGACCTTGAAACTCTGTTTTATACCTGGGGGCATGCAAACCTTTTGGCGTGCAAGCAAAGAGCGACTATTTTTTTTTTTAAATTTGTAGGTCCTCTAACCCTTTAAACTCATAGGATTGGTCGTCTCCTAACTTGCATAAAGAAAGGATGTGGGGCAAAACTCTAAAAGTTGCCGTTTTATATGAGACATTATTATCACACGACTGGATTAATCGAGCAGTGTTACCGCAAGGTTCAAGCTCGTTAAAAAATAAACCCGCATCGAGCAGTTTTAGCACATAGTTCAAGCTCGTTAAAAAATAAACATAAGCCATGAGCAAATGTTTCCCCCCGCGTTTAAGCTCGTTAAAAAAATGAACTATTCCCTGGTAAATAACCATCGTGAATGTAGTACTTCAGCCATTAAAGCCTTGGTTGTGTTTGCACCGTCACCTCCACTTTTTCATTGGCCGATCATTCAACCCCATTTGATTGTTTACCCATTTTGAGGAACAGCTACGAAGAGTGATTTCACTAGCCATCCTTGTAACACTGCCATGATTGGAAAATTCCAAACCTTACCTGGAATCAACTGCTACCCATTTTATCACTCGTTCCTCAAAAGACGAGTCTTCTTTAAGCTCTTTTCAACTGACTCGTAAAATATGAAAAGATTGCCGAGCCATTGGCCTCTCCAGCTCGTTAAAGGGACAGGAAGTGCTATCCCTCCTCTAGATTTTAATCTTTTTGGACCTGAGGGATTATTACACAAAAAGATCGAGCGCTTGTTTTGTTCAGCTCGTTAAAAGTATCGAAAATTCATCCCTCCTGTATTGTTTTATACTTTTTCGGACTTAAGGGATTAGATGACGAAAAAGGAATTTTGGAGTTACCTTTACGTTCCTTTTCAGACTCTCTAAAATTGAAAAGGACCGAGTTATCTTTGTCGTTAAACTCATTAAAAAGATTAATAGCGACAAACTTTTCTATAGACGAGAACGAGTTTCACTGTCGCTAGGCTCGTTAAAACATAGCAATGGGTTTGCCCGAAGGGAAAATTATAGAACAAGCATATGTTATCCTCCTCAAGCTTGAAAAAAATAAAGAGGTACTAGTCAACAATGATTGGGGAAAATTGGGAAGAAAACTTGATGAAACTTTGTTGGTAGCAAGTCGCTCTTGAACATGACACTTCCACTCCGTGTCCGAGTCGGGTTGGGTTGTTTCATTCACCGGTCACATCACCATGGTCACGCCATACCATCCACATTTGGGGTTAATGCTACCAATCCATCACAACAGTGTCACTGGTATGTTCAAGAGAAGTCATTCAGAGAATACACCAGTGTCTCACCCACTACCATACATTTATGCTCCATTCTTTCATGACTGCCACCCTGAACCTTATATCACCAGATCGTTTTCACCTCCATTAAAATCATTTGCTCCGTTCCGTGTCATTGATGTGGGATTCATTAAGGCCCTCCTGTGACAGATCACTTCTTGTCAACATCAGCTCATTATCCAAGAAGTTGGTCTAGGAACACCCCATTTAGTACTTTGAAGATTGCATGCCTCAATGGCAAGTTTCTCACTTCCGGCGACAGGTTTGCATCGATTGCCTTCGACCGAAAGATTTTGCGTGCTGTTCGACGCCAAGTCCTTTATTCACACCACGTGAATTGTACTGCAGTACCTTGAGGGTCATTATCATTATTGGTGATTCCTCTCGCGCTTGTTAACAATTTACATCATTGACTGGTAATCAAGCAATGTCTTTCCATGTTCGACTTCAGAACATTTCTCACATGGATCGAATTGTACTTCGAGTGAAGATCGGACGAGATTGAAGACCCCAGATCTAGTTTCATCCATCCGGGCTGCGATATATATTCAGGGAAATAAAAACATTAAATGTACATCATTGCTGCACAGATAATCATCCACTCAAAAGGATGATGGCTCTATCAGAATCATCAGTATACACTCAGACGATTGTTTGTCCTATGTACATGAAAATGAATTTATAAAGCTGAGCATGCGAATGCCCGCCTCAGCCAGATCATGAAAATATTATGAAGAAAATGCATTGTATTGTATCTTATTAGAGGTCTCCTCCCAACATTAAAGAACTTTGGATCCTCACAATAAAGCATTTCACCCGACATCAAAAGATTAACGGCCTCATGCTTTAGGGGGAAACTGTTATAGAAATTTTTGGGCCCTACAACCCCAAGCATGAAATGTCCATAAACCAAGGGCTCCTAAGTCCCTAAAAGTGTTGTTCTAACCCCTAAAGGAACAAGGTCAACATATTACAGCTTCTCCCAGAAGTTCTCCATGAGAAACTGCTCAGAATTGGTCAAAACAGGATCATTGTAGCTGCTCCACTGGCTAAGTGCGTTGCATCTCACCCAAATACACTATGAGGGTGCGTTGCATTTCAAAATTCCCTTCTGTGGGGTGCGATGGGCGAGAAATGACAAATGGCAGTGTCATTCCGCGAGGTGGAGAGGCAATGGAAGCTTCCAGAATCTTCTCCTGTGACACTTGCCTCACTGAATTCGACTAAGGATGAGTAAGAGGCCATCAGTCTCCAAGTGGAAGCAAGAACTATCAGAGGGAAGACACTAATCAAATCACAAGCTGACTCATCCCCCTTACAGATTTCTATATATGGATCCCTCATCCCAGAGATCCAGAGGTTGGAATTTTTCATATTGTAAGGAATTGCTGTTGGTTTCTTGAGACAAACATCAGATTGTTGGGTGATCTAAGCTTTGTTTGAGGTGAAGAGGGGCTTCTTTGCTGGGAGGTTGATGCTGGGTCAGAACAACTGGTTGTAACTCCTCTTGGCTCTTTTCTTGTTTATCAATAAAAGCTATTTGAGTTTTCCTCCATGCTTTTGTATCGTTGATGCTTGTTACATTTGTATGGTCAATTTACATCTGATCCTAGATTGTTTATGATTATAGATCCATGTCTTTGTATAGTGCTATGCTTTTGTGATCTTACGGCACTTTGTGAAGCTGGGCGCGCAAGGGAGCAGGTAGCTGAGGACTATCAAAGAAGAGAGGGATCAAATAAGGAGATTAGCGCAAGACAAAGGTTGGTCTTTTTGTTCCTCTCTATCTATAATTCATAAAGGAAAAACAAAAGTAGCTTTTCTCTGTTTGTTTCTAAGGCAGTTGTCACACCTTAGTGGGATAGAGCAGTTCTATATAGACACTTTTCCCTGTAACACCCCGTATATATTTAAATCCCTCATATAAATTAACCCCATCCATTAGTTTATTTATAAACTATATTACTACCCCTTATCCCACAATAAAACATTAAAAACCTCGCCCTCAGTCCCTAATCACTCATTACAATTTGGCCCGATCCCCTAAACCTGGATTAGTCCTTAAAACTAATCCCGAAACCACTATAATTAAATCCCTAGGCCCCCCATTAAATCACATCAATCACCCCCGCGCAACTCCCATCTTTTGATCATAGTTAATCGTCCCTCCTCCACATCCAACACCTCACAAGCATATCGGGCCAGCCTGACGTTTTCCCTTTACTTGCCCGATAAGGCAGTTTTCCCCCTACCCCTGACGCTATGTGTCAAGTGCTGAATGGAATTGGGTGACCCCTCCCGAATACTGCCCACACCACAAAAGCGGTGCGATGGACCTCCAAAACCACTGCCCCCTTTCAACCGAAAACCGTCACTATTCATCAATTAGTGAAACCCGCCAAAATTAACCGTTTTTTTCTATAAAAGCCTGTTTACCCCTCTTTTCACTCTTTTTGTGCATTTTGCCTTTGAGAACACAGAAAGTCATTACGACCCCTGCAAACAGCCAAATTTCTCACAAACCTCTGCCATTGCTCCACAGACACTGCAGATAGTCCATCTCATTCATCAGTCCATACCAGTACCATACGAACCTCTGCAGTCACCTTCAACCACCATTTACAGTCAATTTCGCCCAAATTCCAGGTATTTAACCATGGAATTCCAGCTCCATTATCAAATTCAGAGTCAATTCACCCTTGTGACATTGTTAGTTAAGTAAAAAAGATCAAATCTACTTAAATTTTAACACTGTGAGCCATAACCAACTACAGAAGCTCCATTTCCCTAGAAAACTCTGAATCACCCCCTGTTGGAGAGGCAAATCCCCTCTACGGATAGAGGCGATCCCTACTAGCCCAGAACGATGACCAGACTGGACAGTTGGTTGGCCCTGCTGAACGTAGGGTTGCCCCCCCTGCCCAAGAGGATACCCTTGCTGGACTACTGGTTGACCTTGTGGGGTGTAAACTTGCCCAGTTTGTCCAGATGGGTACCCTTGCTGAGGACCAGGTTGACCTTGTTGGATGTAAGGCTGCCCTGGTTGCCCAGTTGGGTAACCTTGCTGGGTACCAGGTTGCCCTGGATATCCAGTAGGTTGACTCTGATATGAATACGACGGACCTCCAACGGCCGAGGGTTGTCCCGGGTAGGGTTGTCCCTGTGGGCCCCCAGATTGTCCTGGGTAAGGCGGGCCATAAAGTGGTTGCCCTTGCGGGGTTTGCACATAAGGCGGCTGGCCTTGATTGGGTGGTCCCTGAGGCTGCCCTCCAGGGAAAACCTGGCGTCCACTACGTATATGAGTAACGGGGTCATAAGTAATCTCGAGAGGTACCGAGACTTCGACGAAAGGTTGACGAGGCAGAGCCTGAACAAGCTCAAGATATTCACCGTTAGCATCGTAATAAAAGAGAGGACCTTGGTAATCGGGGTCCGTAATGGGCTGCCCAAAAGCATCATACGGCCCTGCTCCTGGAATGCCACCAGAAGAGGGTTGAGCACTTTGCGTAGGATCAACGACTCCAGATGAAATCTGTGGCTGGCCCTGATTATGGGAGGGGCCAGCACTGACGTTTGCAGATGAAGACGCTGACACGGCACTAACGACCGGGGTCGAGTGCGCTATACAAACGGTTGGCTGGGTAGGAACTGAGGTAACGGATGTAATATGAACCGAAGAGATAGGTGTATTAAGAGGTCGTGAAATGAAGGGTCCCGTGGTGGCAATAAGACTAGGATCCCATATAGTCGTAGAAGTAGTTCTAGCGGCTATCCTATCCCTCACTGATGAATATCTTGGAGGGAGCGGAGAAGTAGCTGGGATCGGAGACTCAATATCTGATACCATGGGCGTCTCACCTGTGCTGGGCGATGTCTCATCCATGTGGGAAGTGGACATCGGAGACGACATACCGGGAGGAGTACGAGGGGTATAGTCGCTGTCAGGCTCCCAGATAGGATTCCAATCTTCTATGTAATCCTCGTCGCCCGGGGCACGTACGTTGATAGGCTGGATACTCGGGATGACAGGAAGAGTACCGCTTACAACTGGTGTCTCAGGGGCAACTGAAGATGGAGAACCTTGATCACTTGGACCGGGAGTTGACGGGTCAGCCAGGATGACAAGACCCTTTAGAAAACGATAAAGGCCCTACTCAAACTAACGCACACAAGATCTAACCAAGGAATGTTATCGTGGCCGAATAAATTTTAAGACACAGGAACCAAACTTGACCTTTTCATGTTTCGAGAGTCGAGAAAAGGACGAAAAGATGACTCCAGTCTCCTTCGAATGTTTAATGAGCACGAAGTGACAAGACGCTCACAGGCACCTTTTCTTTTAGGGAGTCCGAAAAGGATCAAAAGTGACTGCTCTGGAGACTCTAGGTAGAAGGTTTACCAAGCGACCTGTAAAACTGCTTATACACCCCAACAATCGTATGAGAGCCAAGGACTTTCCGTACTGCAGTCAATCTTCCCGAATGCTGTGTTCGGTGCGTTACGGTTCACAAGGCGGCAGACTCGGCTTCCTATGGATCAAGGATAAAATCGTAGTGGGGTCTCCCTATATACTCGATGGTACGTGGGAGCATAGTCCGTGTTAGACCACTATCGAGTCACAGAAGGAGGAATCACCCAACCGTAATGTGAAACAATAGTGACTATGTTTAAAGACGCCGGAACACGTCTCTAACCTAGACCTCTAGATATTTGCGTTTAGTTCCAATGCTTTTTTAGGTTAATTCAGTTCATTTTATGGTTGATCTTGAATTAAGTTTTGATTTCAGGCTCTATCGTATGTTCTCTCACAATTACCTAGATGCAGCCTACATGCCAAAGAATATCATTTTGTTCGATGAATTCTAGCTATGAGAGGGTAAAGAATTCCTTAATCAAACAAAACGAATACAAGCAATCAAACAACCTAATGCAGCTAGAGGCAAGGAAAGGAATTTTTTTCTTTTGAAAATGAAAATTAATGAAATGTTCTTTTCCTTTTCAATTCGAAAACGAAGCTACTAGTTTGATTTCTTTTCAATGACACAAAGCACCTAAATGAATTTGGAGGAACTGAAACACCAAGAAAATCACTTAGTGAAAGCACACGAAGCTCTCAAAACACCCAAAAAGATCTTCAAACCGAAAAGGAAAACCCTGGCTTCGCACGAGCTGTGTGATCTAAGCTCGGCAAGACAAACAAGGAGGAAGCAAGAAACTGCTCGGAACACAACCAAAAAGACACTTCAACAATCACTTGAACAAGTGTGAAACACAAATCTGAGGTTGGCTGGTCAAACAAGAAAGTGAGATCCCTACGGAAGGCTTGACACACACACGGCCGCTAGATGCCCTAGGGTCAGAGTGCGAAATCAATGGAAAAGAGCAAACACCCGGGGGATGCGAGTCACAACCAGTCAATTGAAGGTTCAACACAATCCAGCAATTGTAAAAGCGATGGCGGAAACACAAACCAAGCAGCGATAGCAAAGAGGAAGGTACTTGCAAAACCGAAAAATGATCAAAAACGAAACCTCGTGGAACAAGACTTCGCAAACAAGTATCTCAGAGTTTAGGCAATGAAAAAAAAGTCATAGACCAAGTGGAAAGAAGAGGGGAAAGTCAAAGCAAGAGGTTCAGGAGGCTGATCTGGACAAAATTGAGTTTTACAAGATCAGCGCGGGTAGCCTTCAGCAACTCGGCGCTGACAGGAGGGGTCCCGTAGCAACTTTGCGACGTCAGCGCGGAAGAACACGGATAAAGCGCGCTGGCTCAAAAATGAGGTCAGCGCGGCTGTTAGCTATACAGGCGCGATGACAGGGGAAACAAAGAAGCAAGGACGCGACGTCAGCGCGTCTGTTTTGAATTAAAGCGCGCTGAGGGTAAAAAGCAAGTAAAGCCAAAGAAAAACTTCCCAAACCAAAGGTAAGAACCTTTTAACAATTAAGACACTTCCCAGATGTACCCAGAAAGTTTATAAGTAGAGAAACAATCCCAGAATCTTGAAAAGAGAGAACAATCAAATTCAAACACAAAATTGGACTCAAGAGACAAAAAGGTTGATCCCCAGTGGAGTCGCCAAATTGTTGGAGAGGCAAATCCCCTCTACGGATAGAGGCGATCCCTACTAGCCCAGAACGGGTCTAGCAACAATCATCAATGCTACTACGCATGTTCCTAGTTGCAATTAAAAGATGGGAAAAGAACACCTACTTGGGGTCCAACGCTTGTCGTTTGGAGAAGAGATGCCACCTTCACTCCTTCGCTTTGGCTGGTCACGATCCTTCCGCGATCTCCGCGAATAGATACCTGCACACACGAAGAGAAGACAAACACAAGCGTGAAATCTAGTAAAAGCAACTATACATCAGTCAGAAAAGATGTAATTCACATTATACATTGCATGGACAAATGAGAATGGAACAATAATAGCAGTCATCTATTATTAATCAAAATAGAGAAGAGTACAACCAAGCGTTCTGACGTCGATATCCTTCTCAAGAGGGGCCGGTCAGCAAGCTCTTCAAGCATTCACCTTTGAGGATGGTTCTCCCAAGACAAGAGACTCTCTCTCTCACACAAACAAATCAACACAACCTTCCCTAAGCTATCAATCACTTCCACACCTATCACACCAACTACCTACAACAACAGCAAACTGAGCACACAATACAAGCTATTCCATAATATGCCAACTATTCCAACTAGCTGCTCATGGTAATGGTGGAGGCTTATATAGGAGAAGGAGTCTCCTAGAAAGGTGGAAGGATGAGCTTATCTTCAAGGGGAGTGGTTGCAAAGGGTCGAACAGACATGCCATAGAAGGGAGGCGACATTCACAAGACTAACAACCAAGCCTGGAGTTATCTGGAAGGCTGGCTGTTGGAACAAATTCGCCTAAACTGGATCAGCGCGGGTGCATAACTGGCCTGGCGCGCTGACAGCGCGAGGCATCAATAGTAAAGCCTCGGTCAGCACGGGTTGATACAAGCGCAGGTAGCGCTGGTGAGTCAGCGCGGAAAAGCCGTGTGCTTCCGCGCTGGCAGCGCACGTGGCTAGTTATAAGGCGCCAGTCAGCGCGGATATTTTAGAAACAGACGCGCTGATGAGGAAAACTTTAGAAAAAGTGGGTTTTTGACCAGTTCAGAAGGCATGGACTTGGTTATTGTGAATTCTTGGCACAGTAGGGATACTGACTGGATGGCAGTGACAAATTACTGTGTAACACCCCCCACACTCAAATCCACAAGAACTGAGTATGGTTGCCCCAATTGCTATGGATGTTAGGCCCATCACTACACCTCATTTAGACTTGGACCACCTTCCTTTGGCGGATAAAGATTTCCAAATAAAAGATACCACTGTCCTAGAACCCCTGCTCAAAGTACATTGCCAAAGTAGGGACAAGTTCCTGAACCATGCTGATGAAATTGGCCTTTGGGAGTCAAATTTTCCCAAGTACCAGTTCCCCCAAGTCCACATTTTTCCTGAAATTGTGCATATGTGCTATGCTTGCTACGTCCCCAGTCACAGAACTGTCATGTCTCATGACCAGAAGGTCCTTTTCACCATCACTGTTGAGTCTATAAATGAAATGCTGCAGCTCCAACCAAGACCAAGCCTAACCCCACTCTCAATTGGAGACTTGTTGGACTTGTATCCCAAACTTAGCTCTGCAAAGTTGGCCCAACTATTCCAAACCTTCATCAGAGAAGAGAAACACATCCCTAAGGACTCCCCTCCATATGTATCAGTCATTTTCTCTCCATGGGGCCAGAATATTGTGGCCATGATATCTTATGTTTTGGGTTACTCCAGTAGTGAGTACATTGATGAAATAATCCTTGCCTTCATGTCCATCTACACTCCAGGGTAGCCTCCTGCTGCCATTTATGACTTTGCCCAATTTATCACTGATAGGATACATGAGAAATTCCTTAGGATGAACAATGAAAGGGTTTTTAAGTACTCCTCAGTTTTATACCATATGTTCTTATATTATCAATCAAAGAAGTTGCCATTCACCCTTCAAAATCTTGACACCAAGGTCCAGCCCAGTTCAGTCATTTTTTGGACCCCATTGATCCACCAATACCATTCTCCATACTCTTACTCTGATTTCATTGATTTATTTGTACATCCAATCATGACAATGTTGACTGGAAGCCCTCCTCCTAGAATTAGTCCAGAAATAAAGAGAGTCCTTCAATTGTCTAAGCAGACCAAAGTTGGTGACTGGTACCTTTACCAGAACCATACAAAAATCAGGATTTATGGTTGCATGCTTGCACCATACAAGCTACCAAGATACCTCCCAATGAGGTTGTTTGCATTAGAATACTATAGGAAAATTATCAATGCAGATGAAGTAAACTTCGTCAATGCCAAGAAGAAGGCCAATTTCAAAATAAAAGACCAACTAGGCCCCTTCATATGCAACTCTAGAGAGGCTGGCAAAGAGGCAGATTTGATATTACAGAATATGAAGTTCCAAAGAAGTTTTGTCTGGAGATATGATCCTTTGGAATTCATCACAAAGAAGAGACAAAAGGTCAAGCTAGGACCTTTCATCCACCATCCCATACCTGAAATAGAAGCTTATGCAAATCAAACAGAATGGGTGGAGGGTACCCTAGTAGATCAAGACAACACCAAAGTAGACATAGAGAATGCACTAATTGATTTAGAAAAGCAGCTTGATGACAAATATTTTTTGCAGGTACCAGAAGAACCAGAAAAAACTATGAATACCCCACGAGATATGCAGACTCTTCAGAATGAGGAGAAGATCACAAAAAGAAACAGAGAAGGGGCTTCCACTTTAGCAATGGACACCTCTGATTTGCCGCAAGAATCAAACAAGAGGCAAAGGCTAAATCCAGCCTCTGAGCAAGAGTATACTAAAGACTCAGCTGAGGTCACAAGTATAGGAGCAGAAAGAAGTAGGCGTACCACTCCATTTGGAGGCATGCAAGAGCCTTCCATGTCACAAACTCAGTGTTGAAGTATCTTCCTTCAGAATGCCTGTTGATAAAGACCAAGATATCAAGGAAAGATATAAAGAAATCAAGGCTAGAAATGAGAGGCTTAAGGCCCAAACATATGCAAAATACCTGAAGTCCACTCCTACCAATCAAATGAGGCTAATGTTAGCCTTTGACATTAAAGAGGGGAAGTTGTAGATGACCTTTGTGAAGCCTACATCCCATCAGCCAAAGACAACATCAGATTTCAAAAGGGTAGATTTTGAAGTGTTGGCAAGAGATATTCATCCCATAGACCAGATTGAACTACACAAAGAGGTTCGAGAGATGATATACTCCACCCTGACAGGTAAAGCAATAGCTTCCCATCAACTACAGAACTCCCTGAACAATATATCAGCTCAATTCTAGTTGGAAAAGGCCTCCTCATAGGCCAAGGATACAAGGATCAAGTCCTTAGAGGAATTAGTAATTGAATTGGGACATGATCCCAAGGATATAAAGGCTACAGAGCAGCTTATTAAGAAGAAAAATTATGACATAGCTGCATTGAAGAAACAACTAAAAATAACTCATCTACAACACCCACAAACATTGGAAGTCCTAGAAGCCCAGCAGAGGCATGAAGAAATCATGGACTTGGTCTTAAAATTGAATGATCAACTAAAAGAGACTTAAAAGGAATTGGATGCTTTGATCCAATTAAAACAGACAGATGTGGCCACCTCTTCAACAAATGTTATCCTCACAGTCTCTACAACAGTTCCATCCACACTAGCAACATCTTTGGCACCTACAGCTCCACTTGAAACAACCTTGCCAGCAACAACAGAGTCTACCTCAACAACAGGTGCATCAGGAGAGAAAGCAGTAGAACTTGTCAAAGCCATGAAAGAAATGTCTATCCAGGCTACTGAAATGAATAAGTAAGAGAAAAGGTTGCAAGTCTGGAAACAGATTGCAGACTTGCCCAACTGAAGCAGAAAGAAGAAGCACAGAAGGCCCAAAGAATGGGTGAAAGAATCAAAATCCTAGAGAAGGATTTAACGCTGGAGAAACCACTCAGACAGACCAAGGGAATGTTGTGGGCCAATATCATTGACTCGGTCAATGATATTTGGCCATCAATCCAAGTTATTTTTGAACAAACAGAGATGGTAAAGATAACTACAGAAGCTATCCAGAAAGTGAAGGAAGAGTTGGGAAATAAGCCAGGGGATGCAAATAGACTCATCCACTTCCTCAATAGCAAGACCAGATATGAGCTCCAGGAGTTAAATATAGAAGATAAGACTATTTCCATTTTAGAAATAAGGAAGGTCCTTTCCAAAAGGAACCTTATGCTTAATTTGGAAGAAAAGTGCCATAATATGCAGGTAGCCATTGATAGGTTCATGGCTAAATTCCAGATTTTGAGGGAGAAAGGTCTGCCCAGTCTTATGGTCATCAATGATAAACTCATGAAATAGTTGGACTACGGTGATAGACTCAGAAAATTGGCTAAGGAACAAGCCAGTTCTTCATCCATAAAAGCCTTGGCAATAGGCAAAGTGTTATATGACACACATGAGAACTTGTTCTTCCTTGAGCATGAGGTAAAACATTTGTTCCTCACCAAGCCCAATTTTGCAAAATATACTGAAGCTGATGAAATCTACAGGAGAATGGTGAATGTAAAATTACCTGATGCAGAATGGTGGCAGACTATGACTGATTTAATGTAATGAATTTACTCTATAGTAATAACAGAACAACCAGGTAGAACAGGTAAAAACAACACAACAATGTCAATGAGTATCAGAGTTAAAGAGTATCAGTTGAAAGATGAAAGTAAAGAAGACTCCAATGTGAAATTCCACAACTACAAGCCAACAGAAAGGGCTACAAATTCAACAATAAAGGCCAACACAACCATAATAAAAGGGACAACATGAAACAATTCATTAGCTGTCTCTATCTTCTTGCAAGAAGATATTTGTATTTCCTATATTAAATCTCTAGTTGTTATGAGATATTTTGTATTAATATTTTGTATAAATAATTCACAATTCGAAGTATGTAGGGTGGATTCTTAGACATTTCTATAGTTTTCTTGATCAAACACTATAAGCTATTGTATCACTGTTGGACCAGCAAGCTGGATGATTGAATAAAGCAAAGACATTTCACTGGATTCATGTGTAGTGCGAAATACAGAGAAGTATCTACTTTTGTGTTGTCACTTTTCTTTACAAGTTTTTTCCATAATTTTAAATGTATTTGAAATCCAAATGTCATAATATGGAATGATATCTCAGAACTTGCTTCGCTACACTCTGTTTTGACTATTATGTATTTTTTATGTTTTCTACTAAATTATCTAAGTTAAGGAATTCTTGATTGCTTCTTAGTTCAGGTAGTTTCCCTCTGGTCTATAGTAAAGGATTCTTAACTGCCCTTTGCTCATGATCATCCTTTGTTCCTCCTTTTAATCCCGGTTTGAGGATTCTTAAGTTCCCTCTCACCCTGGTTAAGATCATTTCACCCATTCAACCTGAAAATCTGTGCTTCACTCTGCTAGCTTGCCCATTGAACACTCCCTTTAATGATTTAATCCCAGTTCTGTTGCCCTTCTTTGACTCCATAGCCTAAGAGCCAGAGACATCATTATATCTGTCTGTTTAATGATTCCACCATCCAACTTCCAATACAAATCCAAACCCCTTTAACTTTAAGAACTAACCTAAAATCTCAGCAAACAAAGCTAAAACATATAGAGATAGACCTCTCTGAATCATAGGTTGGCTAGAGCCTATACTTAAAAGATTGGTTTGTAGTTACCTCGGTCTTTTCCTTCTTCTGATAACTTCTAGGGAAAATTTCTGAGTGATAACATAGTGGCGACAATACTGGGGAGAACCCTGCGTCCTACTAAATCTTTAAGAAATTTTTAATTCTGTATTTTGAGCCTCTTAAAGTAATTTATTAGAAGTTATTTCTCACAAAAATAAAACAATTAGAAAATTTTTGAAATTCTCACTTCGAGGAGAACTCATTATACTAGGGCTAACCCAAATCCAGACCCTCCCCCAGTATTTGATAATCCCAACCTGATTTCAAGAAAATCCAAAATGGAAGAAAGTTTAGCGAGTCACACACCCTTAGTTAAAGCTAATTCATGCCCTGATGAATGGTTGTTTTTAGAATATGTTCCCTTTGATGAGAAATTCGATTTGTCACTATTTAAATCAAAGTCTGAAAGTGAAATTTGTGATACTATTCTGGATCTTGAGTTTATTGTAGACCTTGAAGTCCAAAAAGCCAACAAATCAATTGATGAGTACATTCTGAATTCACCACAATCATCCCTTAGTACAACAGCCAAGATCCCTGAGCTTTTTGAACAATTGTCCACTTCTCTTAGTTCACCATTATTCCCTTCAACTTCTGAAGTCCATTCCCCACCACCATTCATACACTCTCTCCCTTACCATACTGCTCATTTACCACTCACCAATCCTAGTTCATACTCCACTACCATATCATCTTCCAGTGTTTTGAAACATCTTAGCCCTTCCCAGCTTATAGCCATGGCAAATAGATATGCTCCCCTTGTCTTACCTGCTCCACTTGGTGCCATGCCAGTAGACTACCAGAGTAAAATTGTCCAATTTGATGGCATAGGACACTACACTGCACAACACCATGTTAATAAAATGACAGACTACTTTGAACTTCATGAAATTGATATTGTGGATGTCCAAATGAGACTATTTTCTCAGACTTTAGCTGGTGATGTTAGGAAATGGTTTAGATCACTTCCTGATAATAGTATTGATAGTTTAGAAGTATTTCATCAACAATTTTTGAATAAATGGGAAAAGAAAAAGAATCCTCTACAGATCCTTCCATAATATGAAAATATTAGGAGGGGACCCAATGAGACTGTTCAAGATTACTGCACCAGATTTAACCATATATCCAATACAAATACAAAGCCGCTGAACTTTAAGAACTAGCCTAAAATCTCAGCAAACAAAGCTAAAACATATAGAGAGAGCCCTCTCTGAGTCATAGGTTGGCTAGAGCCTATACTTAAAATATTTGTTTGTAGTTACCTCGGTCTTTTCCTTATTCTGATAACTTCTCGGGAAAATTTCTGAGTGATAACATATTTATTCTTAGGATTGGATGAAAACAACCAAGAATACTTATAGGTCATACCGAAGAATATGTTCTAGAGTCATGAACAATCTTGCAGTGATGAAGAGTACATCTCACCCTATATCCGACAATGGGGGAATAATTGATGCTTTACTACAAGTTCGAGTTCGAGATGTCAAGCGAGCTTGAGTTAGATTTGAGTTGATTGAGGACTTCCATATTTGGAATTGTTTGAGGAACTTTTTTGATAATTCGAGAGTTTGTGGCCACTTTAAAACCACATTTTTAGTTGTTATGAGAACCGCTATGATGGTTCTAGAATTGGTGTTGGTTGAGACCTTGAGTTCTCCCATCTTGGTTTATGGTTATCCTTAAAAACCATTTCTTGAGAGACATTTAGCTCTTGGTTGAGATGCATTTATGCATTTTGAGCTCTCATTCTTGGACATTGGTACATCCCTTCGGATTAAGGGGGGCTTGTTAGATAGCTAATCCTTGGGATTAACCTTGGGTCAGTTCGGGTAGTTATTAGAGTCCAAGAAGTCCCAAAAATAATTCAACTGTTTCCTATATGTATTAATATGTACACATTGTATATCATTTATTGGAGATTGATTAATATAAATTTGATTTGGTTTCCAGTGTCATGTGTCTTACAGGAAGCACCCAGATCTCATGATCCACGCAACAGATGAACACCATCCAGATACTGGCATATCATTGTATGGATCAAACATTAAGGCTGATTATAGGTGCTAAAACTGCAAATCCACAAGGTCAAAAAAGGAGTCATGGATGACAAAATGGAAGCCACTAGAAGTTCAGAGCCGGAAAGCATTTTTGATGCACTTAATTTCTCAAGTCCCCCCAATAACTATCAAAAATAAAATAGCTAAAACCTCCATAGTCATGGTGACATTGGGCACTAGATTTAATCTTCTGAGATCTTCTATTGTGGTTCTCAAAGCATCCTCTTCTTGCGGGGCCTTGGATTCCGCAAGATTCCATTTACAGGAATCTCCCATGACACTTCTTTCAAATTTTCTCGGAAAACAACACAGATCAAGTTGTCATGACCAACATTGGAGACACTGCAGGGAAAATGAAAAGAATGAGAACATTCCATTGTAAAGATCACATGTCCTCCACTGGCCTTTATTATCTCCAAGAAGATTTTACAACAGCCCTTTGGCTTCCCAATCCCGTTGCGAGACAAATTAAGTCACAACAACAAGGGTATCAACTTCTTCCACATCGTTTCACACAACAGTTTCCCTTTCTCGCAACAACTGTTGTAAGCATTGGTTATCTGACCTTAAGTAGAAACCAATCAGATCAGTTTAATCCTTCAGGGATCATCCTACCACATATTTAATGAGATTTAAAACCATCAGAATGTGAGAAATTCCAGGCAAATAATCAAAACGACAACAAAAAAAAATACTAAAACGGAATCCCCATTCATATTTAATGGAAAAATAAAATAAAATTAAGAGAAACAAAAAAAAAATTCACAGGGTAATAATCCGGCATAAGAGTGTTCTATTAGTCACATTGTGGTAGAGAAGACTTCCATTACGTAATAATGAAGGAGGCCAAGAGTTACTTAAGGAGTTGGTTTTAGTGCGATTTTTTGGAAGTTTTTCAGGTGGGTTTTTTCGGTCGAATTTCTCTGAAATTTGGGAAGAATTTGTTGAAATCATAAGTTTCATAGGTAACCTTTGCGCAATCGAAGTTCCCTTCGGGTTTTTCATGGTGTTGAATCCATATATACAGTCAAAAACCCATTTTAAATAACACAAATCAAGATTTCACCTCAAAAGTTTCCATCGGATTCCAATACAGGAAAGTCCAAAAAGTCACACTAAAGACAACTCCATTAGTGAAAGATAATTATGACAATGACACAAATAAAAATCTCAAATCTCTATGTGAGATTCTAGTTCATATGGAAAAAAAGGGAGGTCCTGACGTAAGGTTAGAATTCTAGCTCTTCCAGAGTGGTATCTCACTGGTGGCTCAGGCCCCCCCGGAAGGGGGCCTTCTTCGCCCTCCACCTAAGCTGCGCAAGAAGAACCCAAAGACAATCCCAGGGAACAATAAAGCTTCATAGGGTCTTTCTGTCCAGTTTGGAAAAGAACTCCTTATTATTATTATTATTATTATTATATTCACTCTTATAATGAGAAGTGTTCCATAGAAGAGAATGTGCACTTCTTTTCTTTTTTTCATAACTTCACTTGTACTTATATTGAGAAAGTGTGCTTTCCTCTTTCTCTCTCAAGTCTTCTCTTCTGCGTATATTCTCTCTCTTTCTTGAGGTATTAAAGAGATTTTGGTATTCTTGTAGGGATTCTCCCTTGAAGATCGAAGATAGTTTTGAGATAAAACCTTAGGATGGGCTCGTGAAGTAGAAGAGAAGAGGAGGATCTTCCCTTGGAGACTATGTTGGAAATATTATTTCAGTTGGATCCTATTGGTTGATATACGACTTGATTTATCCTAGCTAGGGATTTTTGGATAGTTGGAGGTTTTGTTAGTATTGAGAGAAGGCTATGGAATGTACTTGTACTCCATATTGAGGTTATATATGAAGTTTCTAGTTGTCCACATCTTGTGTCATTTTTAGATTTGAATTTTAACTATATATATGTTTTTTATGCTTTGTTATTTACAACCATTTATGTCTTGTTGTTTCGACAAAGTAAAAGGACAAATTGTTAAGTGATTGACATATAAGGAGCAATATAAGGGGCCAATATTACTACTATAATCATTGTTGTAAAAGTGTATTTCAGATCTGATTATTCACTAATAAGTTGCTCTTGAAGGCGTAGAAACTTTTCTATTTGATTGGAATATATTCTTCTTGAATTGCAAGGAAGTTTGGGGTTGTTTGAAGTGAAGTATTGCCATCCTTTTGTTATAGCTTTATACTTTAATTTACAACAATACCAAGGGTTGAAATCTCTAGGGCTTAGATATGAGAAACCTTCTAGGATGAAGGCAAAATTTTAGTTTTGCATTAATTGTTAAGTGCTTGAAATTTCCCCATATCCAAATAAAGCCATTCCATGAAAATACCATATTAAAAAATCCATTCAAGTTATTCAATGCTTAATGTCAAATATGAAGATTTCATATGTAGCTTATTTTCTTTTACTTTCCAATGCAAAGCAATTGTACGATATTTCAATTTAGTTATTAGATCTTGTTGGGCATCGGATCCCCCCACAACATGTTTTGGGGTTCAAAGCCCAGGTTTTGGTCAAATGTATTGTAAAACTCCGTGAATTGCGGGTGCGGAGTGTGAAGTATAGGTTGAGTCATAGGGTTGTCCGCCCTAACTTTTGTAATGTAATGTAATGTCATGTCGGCCTAACCATGGTCCGCGGACCATAGGATTATATGAATAGAGCGAGGCTCTAGGTTGTAATGATAGCGAAGGAGCGAAGAAAGAGATAGAGCATAGAGTAAGTATCTAAGTGTATTGGGTTGTAGTAGTAGGAAGAGGCTCTCCAACTGAGTGCACAGAGGCCTAGTAGAGTCCACAGCTAAGTGCGCGGACCCCTGCAACTGAGTGCGCAGGGCAGTGTCGAGTCTGTAACCTTGAATGAAGAATAATAAAGAGAAGTTCATTCCAATTTCTGTGCATCTAATTGTATATTGCATTCTATACATTTACACTATTTTATTTATCGCATGCACTTATATTAATGTTGGATATACTGTTAAATATCACAAGAATTACACAGATAAGTTAATTAATCAGGTAATAATAGGTTAATAGTGAGGAACTTGGGTGATAATATGGATCGTGCCCCAAGTAGGGTTGCACGAAGGCAACACCACAGGTTGCGAGGGACTAATAGATGTGCGTAGCGACATCCGTGCAGGGTCAAACCACGGACCACCAGAAGCTTATCAGACATCCCCAGGGTGCGGAAACTTGGTTCTAGCACCCTCCCATATTACTTCGGATGAGACCTCAGTCCATGCTCCGCGGACTGTTGTCGAAAGGGATAGTAGTACCAGGATTTGTTTGGCTAAATCACCTCTGAACTTGGGTCAGACCCCTGCAAGCTA